>OY728131.1:527086733-528336733 GCA_963277665.1 Viscum album | reverse complement strand
ACTGGGTTACTATTGATATTACTCAAATAAAAATTGCTCTTAATTTTATTATAACAGTAAGATTCAATTGAATATAATGATATTCATAATACACTTAGTGTGAAGCCCTATAGGTCCCATATCTTAGTGAAACTTGGTCAAACCCACAAAACAAGAGTGATATACCAAAATACATAATGACCATACATAGAAAGGTAAAATCATTGAAACAATAATAATCCTATGAAAAAATATATATGATATAATCAATTTTTAATCAATATACCACAAAAAATGTTGCTTAAATGGTCATAAACTTTAACACTTGACTTATATTTCTTTTCTTTACTGAAGTGGACTTTTATGTAATCACTCTAACCATGATTTTTTCAAACACTTTCATCTAAATCAAAGAGACATAGATATCCTATACATAACTTTAAAGGGATAAATTTTATTTTTATAATTCAATCAATATCATACCACTCATCATGCACATGATGTAATTTGCATCAGTAGTAGCATATGTGTCATGATTTTCACCAAGGATATTAAGTATTAAAATGGTGATATGAATTAAAATTGATATCAATTGTAAGGTACATTACACATGTTTTAAAAAATAAAAAATAAATATGAAACATGTGATGTTTATATTAGAAAGTATTTCCTTATGATCCACTCTTATAAATGACCAAATTTGAACTTCATGAGATAAAGTCTCGATGTTTATGAACCTATGGCACTAGATAATAAAATATATTCTATGACATATAAGAATAATTTGTCAAAAAATACAAGACATTTTTTTAATAATATTATCATGAAATCTCTAAGTTTATATTTTAGAAAAAAACTAATATAAAATATGGAAATAAAAAATATTTAAAAATACCATGACATATTTCATGCAGAAGAAAATGTAATATACAATAAGTATAAAACTTTTATATATCAAACTAAATATTTTGTATGGTAATAAAAATTATTTGATAAAGAATTTCATAGGTAAACAACTATAATATATGGAAAGAGGCTAAATGAATATTAATTTTTTATATATCCCTAAAAAAATGTATTGCATGAAATAATGAATAGTTGAAACCACCCAGACTCGAGTAATCCAAAGTTGGTGCCTACTTTATTATATTAGAATAGATATGAGGGGTAATATCTAGAAGGACTGATTAGACAAGAAATTTTGGATAATAATATATATACATGATACCAATTTTATATTGTGGAATAAAATAAAAATAATATTAGTAGAAAACATTTGGCATCCTTGAACACATTCTAAGAATTATTCTTCATATCCTTGGGAAAGGAAACAAAATAAGGGTGAGTCAAAATGCTCATTAAGGGTTACATATAGGGAAAGATATAATGAATCAATAAATAATGATCAATATGGAAATTTAATTAATAAAACCCACATTTCATTTAATAAATAACATAACAATCACAATTTGATAAGGTATAATCAAAATGACAAGGTAAATAACAGAAAACACATGCCATTTAATCAATAAACTGAGAATGAAATTCATTGAGATATGATATAATTAAGGAAATCACATGTATAATAATAATAAATTAATTCTAAATATATTAAAGGATTAGTTATTTTATTTCATGATCTCAGACATCATGATACCTCTACTATCAATACCTTTTTCAAGATAGATTAAAAGTACTGGGTAAAAACCCATCTGATTTGGTCAACTGATTTGTCCCATGAAACAATGTCAATGCATCGAGGGGAAATCTATAACTAGGCCCTACACATAGTGACATGTCCAAATAATTACTCATATATCTAATAATCTATTTAATTCAGGAATCAATACACCTTATCAACAAATATTCATATTGAGTAAAGAACATGAATTTACTAATATTTCCCTAATTAATTTTTTTATTCAAAGTCAATTCCATATGGAAAAATCATATAAGGGTTATGAAATAAACATATCTATGAAAAAATAATATGGATATTTATTATTATTGTAATTTCAAAAAAAAGTTATCATAAAAAAGAGATTGTTTCAAGAGAAAGTTAACAATCACAAAAGAAAGTGAGAATCTACAATAATTATTACCTTTTTGGTGACTTCTAAATTGTATCTCCTTGAAGAATAAACTTGAAATGAAACATTACTAATCTGGAATAAATATTTTTTCCAGATAAATACATCAAATGGGAAGTATATACACCACATAAAATTGAATAGGTTCATATTATCAAAAATGTCTCAATGAAATGGAAATTGAGATGAAGTCTCTCACCTCCCACTTTGTTTTAGTTGACAACACATTATCCTACATTATAGTGGTTTAAAGAATGATATTAATTTATACCATAACTATAATAAAATTTTTAATATCATATATTTTCCTCTTTTAACATTTTACCATTGGATTATTTATAGTATTTCATTATTTTCATTCTTTTATGTGTTAATTGAATTATTTTCTCATGCATGTTTTGTAATTAATGTTCTAGTTCTTGCACATATTATATAGTGAGTGTGACATACCAAACTGGGTTCCACTCATAGGTTCCCAAAACCATGGGTCTACACGGCCTCAAGCATTGCTTCTCATTTGGTAGAGGCTACTGACAAGTAGTAAAGGTATAGGGTGTGTCAGTGGGGAACTATACCCTCTAGTAAAAGTATCACAATGGTGAAATAGATAGATAAATAGAAGAATCATATCAACCATGGAAAATATTAAAGAAATAAATAAACATAAAAATCATTGATCTGAATCATATATAAAATATGATGATGTCATGTCTTAATAAAACATGGAAAAATTTATGCATGGTAGTAGGTAGTTAATATAGTACATGATATAAAAAAAGAAACAAAAAGGCCAAAATCTATCCAATAATCCTAAGCTACATCCCAAGATACATTCCTAGATACATATTGATCATCTTATACCAAGATCTCATCATAGGTAATATGAGAATTCAATCATCTATAAGTCATGTTTACCCTTTTATACACCTGTAGGTATGTAGTCTACTTGGGTACCATTGGAGGCATGGATAGAGTGTGATATAAATACAGTAAGTCACCGCCAATGACATTAATAAATATCCAACCAAATTATATAATATGGTAGTGTGAAGATATGATAAGTAGTAATAAAAAATTTAATTGGGTAGAATGTATTTCAAGACAAAAACTAGGATATCAATACATTCTTCAACCTTATTCAGGTATTCTAAACATTTAACAAAATGTATACACATATATAGACTGTATACATAGTTACGTCTACAACTATGTATATAACTATCACCACTATCCTGGACCTGAGGCATAACTCAGACATCCATAAGATGGAGCGTGAGTATCACAAGTATCAAGAGATTCCATGCCCAGTATCACAGTTGTAAGGGTTGTCATGCCTAATATAATAATCACAGGGTCTCCATGCATGTATCCTCATAAAAGGGATTTCCATGCCCAGTATCACTATAGTAAGGGGTGCTATACTCGTATCATAGAAGTAAGGGACACCATTCCCAGTATCATAGTATTGGGTCTCTATGCTCGGTATCACAGTATAAGGTCACCATGCCCAATATCACTGTATAGGGACACCATGATTGTGTCACATATTTGAAGGGACTTCAGGACCATATCAAAAAAATAGGGACCCCTTTCCCATATAATAATGAATTAGGGTCATCGTTCCCAATTACAATAATTAATATGGGTCATCATTCCCATACATCATATCACTGATAAGTAATCATTATATTTAATATGAGACAATGTATAATTTATACTTCCTTAACATTTAGTAATAATAAGGGAATAACCATTGGTCCATTTAATCATGTGACGTGGTCCTATAAATCCCATTCAATTCAATTCATTACAATTCTCTCACTTTAGAGTCACTTCAAATGCATTAGAAGATTGTTGGTCCATTTAAACATTTAATAATATCAAGGAAAATCCATGGGCACTCCTATAAGGGTGTTAATGGATTATGGGACCTAACCCAACATGAATAAGGTATCACTATAATAATTCTATCTAATTGATTGAATTAAAAATTCTTTAAATGGAATTTAGAGGAACACAAGGAGAATCTGATATGCAAAAAAATAACTCAAATTATAAAACATCAAGACATTAATGTGTAAATACTAGAACACCTACCACAAGATTATAGAAGATAAATCATATATTATCATCCTTTGGTATGGTACAACTTAAAATAAAATGTAAAAAAAACATATTCCCTAAAAATAAGGAATATGATCTAGTACCTAGGTATCTTCGTCGATAGAAAAGACAAATAGAGAAGGTCACAAGAGGAATAAAGTACTCTCTACTGTATATCCAATGAGATTATTGTAACTTTAATCAAAGTCCAGATCTAAGTTTTATTAATGAACTTTGGAGGAGATAGGCTTAAGAGATTCAAAGTGAGGAAAAAGGCATCCTCTATCCACTAGTTGAGTAAATGAATGGAGAGGTTAAGTTTAAAATAATTTATGGGAAAAATGTAATTTTACCCAAAATATCTAGGACTCATAGTTTTTCTTCACTATTGTCCAAATCATGTTCCCACCATGAACCTACCACTTTTTTAAGGAGGCCCTCACAAGGCATCATGTGCAATGTTTGACTAACCATAAAAAACTATGTTGCGCACCTCTACTAAAAGTTGTAACGCTACCTACATGGTCATTAATTCATCGACACATGTTTAGGGAAAGTTTTGAACTTTTATTTCCCCTATTAAACACCCTGAATGGTTAGGGGAAACCTTGAATACTGTCTCACATAGTTTCAACTATGTGGCCTAGTTATTTCCTCCAATGGTTAGGGTTCTGAGCTTTAAACAAGCCCCAAACACCCCCTAATCTTTTGTGAACACAGTAATCATTTAAAATAGGTCCAAAAAAGAGTGGGACTAAAATTTAATGGTTATGTACCTCATATAAAAATTGGGTTCATACATTATTCTCTATTAATGAAATCTTCCCCAAGTTCTACTTCTAAGGGTAGAAAAACAATATCTGAGAAAAATTTCGGCCACTAATCATAAACGTCAACCTGTCGCTCCCAAGTCTCATCTTTTACCCATCCATACTACCACAACACCTATAATAAATGGAAAAACCGGACTTAGAGATCCATGGTGCCCTAATAAATGATTCATATATGATACTCCTTGAAAGAATCCTCAGATTCTAACATAACGTCATAATGATCAAAAGTATGAGATGGGTCGAAATGATAATGGTGAAGCTGTGAAATGTGGAAGACTTCATACATGACATGGTACCACTGAGGAAAGAGAAACTAAAGGATATCATCCCAAATCCCTCCAATATATCAAATGTCTCTAAATATTTAGGTGAAAACTTTACATACCCATGTATCTATCTATGCCCATGCCTAGATGATACACATAAGAAAAATTATCCCTGACATCAAACTGTAGAGGTTATCATTGAAGATAGAAATAATATTTCTATCTATAATGAGCAGTATACATCCTCTTCCTAGTAATTTGAAAATTCTCAAAAGTATTTTAATATATATGTGGACCTGGTAGCACTGAATCTTATACCTTTAACCAGCATAGTGGTTGACATCATGACCTACCGTATATGGCCTCAAAAGGATCCATCTAAATCATCACCTGATAACTATTATTCAATGAAAACTTAATGAGAGGGGTATGATTTTCCTAAGAATAAAATAAATCAAGGAAAAATTCTTATATCACGTCCTCCAAAACTATTATATCCCATTCTAACAAGACATCGATCTGAGGGTGAAAAGTTATGATTATAATCGCTTGTGTATCCATAGCTATCTATAAACACTATGAGAACCTCAATGTGAAATGAGTGTCTAAAATGATAGTATGAGGGACCCCATGTAGTCATATAATCTCACGAACATATATCTCCTAGATATGATGAAATTGGGATAATTTATTCTGTCGATCCATCATTACCCAAACGACATCACTACCTCACGGTGACCTTGGTAAACCGACAGGAAAATACATCATAACATATTTAATTTTCCATTTTGAGACCAGTAATGGATGTAACAATCTAGTAGGTCAATTGTACTCTGACTTCACTAGCTAACATGTTGAAAACCATGAAATAAAACTTTCTATATGATTATTCATCTCTATCCACCAATACGATCAGTTCATATCAAGATACATCTTGAAGATTCTTTGGTGAACTTACCATAGAGAAGCATGTGACTTGCAGATAAACTCTTATATCAAATCTGTAGAAACCCAGATACATCCCTGTATATGCATGATTCTCTCATCATTAATAGACCAATATAGAGCTAGATCCCCACCAAAAATACTTTCTTGTAAGACCAAGCCTTTAGGATATGAAACCTGCCTCACCTTCACTCTCTCAAGAAGTGAAGTGGTCCCTAATAATGATGCAATTACTAATTATCCATGATGATCTAGCACCTCTATGTGCATATCATAAATTAAATCCATAATATTCCACTCACTACTAGCCTCCTACACTTCCTTCATCTGATTCCTCATGCTCAACACATTTAAAAAACATTGAATTTATCATGAATATAGGCCAGATCAAAGTTAAATGATTATACATATTCATACCGTTTTCACTACGTAATAATTATTTCACATAATGTAAAACTATACTTGAGTATTTTGTGGTTAGTAAAACCCCCAAAATGCTCTCCCAGAAGGTAATTCATCCAAAAATTGAAGGCATGAATAACAACTAACAACTCAATATCATGTTTTGGGTAATTCCACTCAAGAAGCCACAACTACCATGACCCATACACAACAGCTCGATCTTCCATCACAAGAAATTCTCCTAGCATGATACCTGATGTAATAAAATAAATTTTATAGATTCTACCAGGATCTAGAAGAATTAGAATAGGCACTAAAGTCAATCTTCTTTTCATCTTCTAAAGGGATTTCTCATAGGACTTTGACTAGATAAACCTTACACCTATCAATTAAATCCCATAAGAGGTGTTTCTAAGCATGATAATTCCAATATTAAATGACTTCAGTAACCAGATTTCCCCAAGAAACTTTTTATGTCAAAGATATTTTTTGGCTGCTCCTAGGTAACCACAGATCTCACCTTCTCTAGGTTAATCGAAACTCTTTCTTCAGAGATAATATAACCGAGTAAGTGTACCTTGTCATTCCAGAAATGAAATTTACTAATCTTATAATAAATATTTTGTTCTATTAGTGTATTAAAAATGATATCAAGATGTGTGTAATGGTTACTTAGAGTATGAGAAGAAACCAAGATGTAATCTATGAAGACAAAGACAAAGGAATCTAGATAGGGATGGAAAATACTATTCATTAAATCCATGAATATGTCAGGTGAATTTGTAATACTGAATTTTATAACAAGATACTCATATAATCTATACCTATTACGGAGATTCATACATGGAATATCTGAAGTTATGACTTAAACGTGATGGTGACCCGAGCTCAGATCAATCTTTGAGAAAACCTTCGCTCCTCTGAGCTAGTTGAATAGATAATTTATAAATGGTAAGGGATACTAGTTTTTTATAGTATAAATATTCAAATTTCCATGATCCATGAAAATCCTGAAGGTTATATTCACCTTATTGGAGAAAAGTATATGTGAACCCCTAGAAAAAGTATTGTTCCATATAAAACCTTCACCCCTAAATCTTCCAACTACCACTTGAGATCCTATAACTTAGTAGTATCCTTCCTAAAAAGATGAATGGATAATTGGGTATCTCTAGGAACTAGATTTATAGTGAACTCTACCTCACTCTCATGAGGTAATCTCGAAAATTCATTGAGGGAAAACATCCTTTAATCGATTGACTATAATAGGGAATTAAATCTGATGCAACCCCTGATCATTAATTTAAAGGCTAACAATCTGGGTGGTCACTCCACCGAGCCAAATATTCTCTGGTCCATCTTAATTTGCATAACCAACCCACTATCCCATGTTAGTATAATTAACACCATATGGTTATTTAAACAAAAGACTCTATTGATAATAATCTACATAGGCATGATAGGGGAAAAACCAGTCCACCTTGAGAATTAAATCCAGGCCTGTCATCTCAATGATTATGTGGTCCCATGAAAACAGATAGCTTCTTATCTCGAGGGAAACTACATATATTGAAATATCATCTATGAACATATAAAAAATGAGTATCAAGTGTCATAACACCACTAGAGAATAGAACACAAAGACCAAGGCTCTCCATAATAGAAAAAGATATGAAAGAATGTGATGCACATGTATTGAATAAGTCAAATGAAACGATATAGGATACTAGAATAATACCTCAAATAGTATATACCTCAGAATACTTATCCTATAGTATAGTCTATAATGAGTAAATATGGCCTCATCTATGGCCTTGTGCTGCAACATTACTACCCTGATTGAGTCCACTCGGCTGAAGATGTATATCAGAAGCATGATTACCCCATCCATGACTTCATCATCTGCCCGTATGGCTTGTAGTGATCTAGAAACCTACCTGTCATGGTTATACTGATCCTTATCCTAAAGGGGAAGATTTTAGGGATCTTCTCCTACTATCCATGGATGGGTATGTCTTGCAAAAACATTGTAAATGGATTAATATTCCATATTCACTACACTCGATGGGGTATTTGGCACACTAAAACATTTATTTACTAGACCTAATTCACTATTGAAAACCCATGTAACTATCTATGGGTTTTATTTGGATACTACTTCTCATGTGTATAGTATCAAAGTGTCGCTTCAGACCGCCAGTCAAACCACTGCCTTTTTTGGGTTATGAACTATATAGTCCGTAATTATCATATAACCCTACTATGGGTTCATGAACTCCCCAAAACAATAATACCTCATGGTCACATGAAATAGAGAGTAATATAAACTCAAATAAAAATCCCTCAAAGTCACTTTCTGATACTAACCTACCTGATTTAGAATATCCCACCAACGTTTGGTAGATCTGTGATGAATATAAGTATCGGGTATCACTCTCCTCTTAAGCAGTGTCACTGTATGATCCAATATAGACATAACCATATATATCCATAAATCTGCATCATTTGGAATTCCACCCCCCCAAAACATTGGTGGATGTTTCATCTAGAACTCCTTAGTCAACTATCCCATAGAAGGGGTAGATCATAGGGCCCCCTGTATCATCTGCATAAGCCATATAATATCTCCTCGAAACTAGAAATCATCACCCACATCAGGAATAGAACAGGTGTCAAATGTTTTATTACTAGAGGTATCACTGGAGGCTCAGTGCCCACCACCTCTAGAGCATGTCCATCACCACCCACCCAGAGAATGACTTGAGGATGTCGTGGTCTTATAGCTCTATAATTCCAAGCATGCACCTCAGATTAGATTTTATAGTGATAAATTATAGATACATGAATAGGATAGGTAAAATCCTTCCTATTTAATATCCTCACCCCTATTCCAACTTCAAGAGTCAATTCTAGGTGATATAAACATTTATATAGAACACATGAGATGCAACCTATTGGCTAATACTGTGCTCGGGTCTTGGTAAAGCTCTTTGTTTTGTAGTTTCCATATCATTTTAAGTTCATATTTATATTAACATTATCTTTAAATGGTTGACAAAAATAGTTCCCCACTTCAGATCCATAAGGTTTGATACACCTTATAAACCAAAGTTTGGTTTCTATTTAATCCAAACCATAACATGTTCCGGTCTATTCAACCAATGTTCCATGACTCAATGTTCCACAATTGACTTGTTAGAGTGTCTGCTATAGCATAATAAGGAAAGAAATATTTAGGTTATGGAAGGAATATTAAGTACCAATTATGATTCTAAATTTCCTGTAAGAATTTTTATCCAATAAAAATTCTATAATACAAGGAAAAATAAATAAATTCTATGCACTCATACAATGCATCCTATATGTCCTGGAATGTGAATAGAATGTGACTTTTCTATAAGTTCCTAAAATGGTGCATGATCAATGTTTCATTTCCCTCATTTCATAAAACTAAGGATAAAAGGTAATCCTCAATCATATAAATAACCACATCACCATTCAAGTGCATCACCCAATGATGGAATCAAATCAACTTTAATAGCCATAATTCATAATAACAATACTATATTCTAGGAAACATGTTATTACCCTGAACGTGGGTTTGCTACTCTGGGGAATGAATTATAACAAAGTATTTAAGTGGACCTAATGCACTATCTATTGTATAAAAAATGTGAGGTGATAAAATAAATATGTGATAACACCTTTTGACGTCCCAACTTGGTTTCCACTCAAAGGTTCTCTGAACCAATTTTCATATGGCCTCAAGCACACCTCCTTACACGCCAGAAGCTATCAACTAGAAGTTATGGACTAGGGTGTGTCCATGGGGAGACTATAACATTTAAATAGAGTACCAAAGTGGTGAAATATATAGATAAGTATTATAAGAATATCAAACATGGAAATGAAAACAAAAGAAAGAATAAATATAGAAGAACTAAATAACCATCAAAAGAAGTAATCAGAATCATATACAGACATGTATACATGGCAGCATGCATTAAATATAGTACAAGATTTATAAAAGGAAACACAAAGGCAAAAATATATCTAGGAATACTGGTATCTATACTGATAATCTACTACCAATCTTCTATCCTAATTAATCTGAGAATGCATTCATCCATAAGTGGATATTTTCTCGCATCTACACCTGCAAGCATATCGTCTTCCTGGGTACCATCAATGGCCTAGATAGTGTGTGATATAATCTTAGTAGGACACCACCAAAGACATCTATAAATATATAATTAGTTAATATAATATGGAAATGTGAATATTTAATGATAAATAATATGAAACTAAAAATTGGTCAGCTCTGGTTCTTAAAGGAAAAGAGGACAGCAATACCGACTTAGGCCATATTCGGATAGTCAGAACATGTAACCAAATGTATAAGCATATATCACTAGTGCAGAAAACGTTATTTACGCCGGTTATTTTTCATTTTTTACGTCGGTTTTTAGCCGACGTTAATACGGAAGACGTTATAAATAAAGTTTTTTTCGTCGGTTATTTAAAAACTAACGTAACATACATAACATCGCGGTGTTTATCACGTCGGTTAATTAATAACCGACGTGAAAAAAAACCGGGGGGGGGGCAGGGTTTATAACGTTAATTATTATATAACCACCGTGATAAACCCGGGGGGGGCTTTATCACGTCGGTTATACAATAACAAACGTCAATAACCACGTGCAGGTGACTTTATCACATCAGTTATTTAATAAACGACGTGATAAACTCCTGGGATATGGTTTATCAAGTCGGTTATTAAATAACCGACGTGCTAAACCAGTCCTAGGAGGGGTTTATCACGTCGGTTAATCAATAACCGATGTGATAAAAAGCCTAGGAAATGGTTTATCACGTAGGTTATTTAATAACCGACGTGATAAACCAGTCCCGGGAGGGTTTTATCACATCGGTTAATCAATAACCGACGTGATAAATGGCCTGGGAAATGGTTTATCACGTCAGTTATTAAATAACCAACGTGATAAACCATTTCCCAGGCCGTTTATCACGCCAGTTATTGATTAACCGACGTGATAAAGCATTTCCCAGGTCATTTATCACGTCGGTTATTACATAACCGACGTGATAAACCATGCCACAGATGTTTATCACGTTGGTTATGAAAAAACCGATGTGATAAATGCTTCTCGATTTCTTTATCACGTCGGTTATAAAATAACCGACATGAAAGACAATTTTTTTTTAAAAAAATCCACTGTAGTCCTCTTCTCTCCCCCAAAATCAACCAGAAACCAAATCAATAATTCGTACCACAAAAACAGAAGATAAAAACATGAACTAAAGAAAATTTAAGCATTTACATTGATAATAGATAAAACTTACCCACTTGATAGCCCCCAACCTCATGTATACCCCCTGTACAGCCCTCCCCCACCCCATTGGAGCCCCCACCACACCCCTGGATTTCCCCCGACCCCCTGGACTACCCCAAAAACCCCTCTACAACCCCCCCACCCTCCTGAATATCACCCCTCACCCCACTTGACAGCCCCCACCACACCCTGGACAGCCCTCCCCCACCCCATTGGAGCCCCCACCACACCCCTGGAATGCCCCCAACCCCCTGGACAGCCCCAAACACCCCTCGACAACCCCCCACCCCACCGGACAGCCCTCCCAGACCCCTGGACACCCCAACCCCACTGAACACCCCCAACGCCCTTGAAACCCCTCCCCCCAGACCAGAATCCATACCAGAAAAACCATCATAAGTATACCAAAACAAGAAGTAGAGAAAAATTAAACATTCACATATATAACATTCAATACTTACACTGTAAACTTCAAAAAAAAAAACTAAATCCAACCTAAACGACTACCAAATACACAATTACAACGACAATATTCAAAATTACATTTTACATTACAAACAACTAAAATTTAATCAAACCTGTAAAATAATTTGACCAATCCACTTTTAGTTGTTTGATGTATTCAACATTATAGGGTTGAGGGTCATCAAAAAGCTACAAATGAAAAGGATAGTAGTTAACGTTTATAATGAGTAAATCAAATTGAAATATTATGGCAAAGTTTAAGAGGAAATCTTACTAGGTAAAAATTCACAACTGTCCCAGTTGTTATTATTTCATACATAAATCTTAACATATAATATCCGCATTCGATGACGCCTTGTTGTTCATGACAATTCTGTTTGAATGAGTGTAAATTCAATATATTATTTTAATGTAATAAATCAAAAAGTACAAATTATAAATGGATATTTACCTTCACATTTACATATTTGATCTTTGTATTCCGTTTCTTTGCGTTTTTTTGAAAGTAGACCCAGGCCCTGTTAGAAAATAATACTAATGGGGTAAATTTAAAATTCACTATAATATATAAAACTATTGAGAAATTGAAACTTACTTTTCCAATATATTCTTAAAACTTTCCCGCACATCATCATGGACAGAGCATATCCAATAAAGTGCTTTCTCCCTTGGGCAAAAAACCCCTAACATCCAATGATCACTGATAAAAGGAAATTTAACGTTAGTGGTTTTTTATGTTAAAAGATAATTAACTCTTTGAGATAGATGTGTTTCATACCTCTCACAAAAAGGCATCATCCAACATTGTGTGACTATATTCTTTTAAAATCTTTCAGCAATATAAAGCATTCTTTGTTCCTCATCCAATGCACATGATTCGGGGGAAATCAATTGTGGGTCCATGAATCCATATACATATATCGGCTCATTCCTCTCACAAATTTTATAAAGACACCTAATACAAAATAGACATATGTATTCATTTTTAATAAATATAACGCAGGGAAAAGGTGTTAAGACTTACATGGAAAAAATTTGCACCACATTGATTCCCAACTTATCTCCAGTAACAAGCTCCATGATATCAGTTTTCATAATCCCCACATTTATTTCACGTCCACAAACATGATCTTCCATTGTAAACTCATAATGATCCGCCAACAAATATGAATATCTTGACAATCTGTCAAGACTACTGGATTCTGTATCTGATGTCATAGCGATTTGTCTTTGTTGTTATCTATACAGTATTTCTTTACCTTTGAAGTATTCCTGTAAAAATAAATTGAAAAATATATTAGTTTTCAAATGATAAAACAACATTAATAAAAAAAATAAAATAAAAGATATAACATTCATACCTTTATGGTAATGAGTCGAAGAAGTCTGGATGGCCAAATTAAAAAATGGCCAATACTATGTCCAACTATTGCCACCTCATCTGTAAGTAATGGTACCTGAGATGATCTATCTATAATATCATGTACAGTGACCCTCTGATTCTCTACCTCTAATTATTGATGATGAAATGTATCTCCTATACAATATACCAACCCATATGATACTATATGATGTTGAAAATCATCAACATACAACTCGAAATAAGTAGGAAGCCGCGGCGGAAAAGTAGGATAAAAAATGGGGTCAGAAGGTTGAGGTGGGGGAGTGGGTTCTACTAGAGGAGGTGGAGGATAAATAATGGGGTCTGCAGGGGGAGGTGGAGGAGTGGGAGCTTTAGTATGAAATTGTCTTTGCATGTCTGCAAACATAGACTGCACCGACGCTCGAATCTTGTCCTCCATCGTCGCATTATTATTATGAATTTCAGACTCCAAGGAATCAATTTTTTTTCTATAAACCCCCTCAATGTTTGAAGTTGAAGAACGTGGAAACACTTTTCTTACCGATACACCTACCGGATATCCTCTTACATGACCAGGATGTTCGGGCCTTCCCAATTCTACAGAGAAAATATCTTCCCTCCCAGTAGCTGTAAATGTCCCCTGTAAACTCTTCTCCTCAAGAGAGTCCTGTATTAATTAATTGAACATTTCTGTAATGATTGAAATTATATGAAGAAAATGGTTAATTTAAATAAATAAAATATATATCTTACAATCCTCTCAGCTACGATTCTCGATTCATCCGAAAGATATTGCCCTTTTTTCCCTTCCGAGCTCTCTTCCATTTTTCATGTCTAGATAGGGGGGATGGAGGGGCCACCTCTCCAGTGCATGAAGACTCATCTCTTAGTTGTTAAAATTTTTCCGCCATCATTTGTTCTTCAAATAATGCATACCCTCCCCGAGATAAACTATGAGGGTATACATTTTTAGATTGGATCTCCTGATGAGATTTCCTTGTTTGATGTAA
This sequence comes from Viscum album, assembly GCA_963277665.1. Classification (NCBI taxonomy): domain Eukaryota; kingdom Viridiplantae; phylum Streptophyta; class Magnoliopsida; order Santalales; family Viscaceae; genus Viscum; species Viscum album. The sequence goes on along the minus strand of OY728131.1, from coordinate 528,321,920 downwards.
ATTAAGAATAAGAAATCATTAACAAAACGTTAATAAGATCATTTATATAAGAAATCTTATAAAAGTTTACACTGCCCTTACAAAAAATGACTCTTTTCTTATACTTTAAAAAAATTGTCTCCATGTGTCTTCATCTATAAAGGGATATATACGACATGGATTGTCATGACTCCTATGACTATAAATGAAATTAGATGAGAGGGTTGATTTGAAATCCCTCCGTCTCTTGGAATCCAACGATAAGCATTTCTTCCTGACTCCTCCAGTGTCAAGAATATCAAATGTCATCTGATAAAGAAGAGGATAAACATATTATATATACTAGAAACATTTAATGAATATTCAAACAATATCAAAAGATCTTACCCAAATCGTCTCCCATAACTGAGAGATTATCGCTTTATCCACACTTCTCCAGTCATCATATAGAATGCTTACTTTGCTCTTAGCCTGCGTTGCTACAATACTCTTAAAACCTTTTTCATTTGGACCTCTAGGAATATCATCATCATCAAACTCAACGACTATCCTCTGATCCTGCGTACGGGAAACTGATAATTTTGGTAAACGTGTGCACCCACGTTTACCAACCTTTGAACTCTTTGTTCTAATAGGAGCATGTGAATGTTCCTCCCCAGAGGTATGACCAGTATTCTCATCTCCAGAATCATGTGGTTTATCAACTGAATGATCTGTCATTATCCTTCAAATAAAAAAAACAAACGTTAGTTTAAAAATATACAAATTCAAATATTTTAATACTAGTTTAATCAGAAAATAGAAATGTGTACTAAGTTACGTAATAGTAAAAATTGGTAATATGGTAAGCATGTTAAACAATGGTAAAGATGGTAAAGATGGTAAACATGGTAAACATGGTAAACCTAGTAAACATGGTAAGGTAATTGTCACTGAACAAAAATAATAGATATATAATTCATGTAATGGTAAACATGATAAAGTAAACTAAACAAACTTAAAACAAACAAAAACTTATAATTATTTTTATTAAACATGTTTTAATAAATAAAAAAATTACAAGATCTAACATTTATGAAAAAAATAAATGTAAACAAGAAATAAACATATGTTACCTATAATTTTAGGAATGTACAAATGGATTGTTTTCCCAAATTCTTTCGTCGCGATCATTCCTTATGGCACAAACCATGTCTTCAACATGGTCATCATTATGTTCTGTTAATCTTTCCATGGAAGTAGGGATCTCACATAAATCAGCATCTTCATCAAATTCATCCTCACCAAGATATTGTTTTTTCCCTTGTAAAATAACAGCCCACTGCATATCTGATTGATGTACTACATAGAAAATTTATTTTTCATGTGTTGCCATTATAAAAGAATCAGCTGTGTTTTCTAGTCTATTTAGATTAACAAGTGTCATTCCAAATTCATCATGTCTGACACTTTTGTTACCGATAAACCATTTACACTTAAAAACAGGAACTTTAATTTTAAAGTAATCAACCTCCCATAAGTCTTCAATCACTCCATAATATGCACTAGATGCAGAAATTGGGTTTTTTTTCATAGCACTCGAAAAATGAATTGCTTCTGCAAACACCAATACACCACTATTCTGAACTGCACTTCTGTTGTCCTGAGCTTTTGTATGAAATGTATAGCCATTAATGTCATAACCGGACCATGTTATCACATTTAAACATGAACCAACCACTATCCATTTTAAGGTATCTGATACATCTGATCTACCGAGCAAAGTCTTTTTAATCCATGACAAAAAAGTTTTGTTGTGCTCATTCAAAATCCACATTTCTTTCTTCTTTGGATGACATTGTTTCAACTCATTAATATGCAATGTGATATACGGTTGAGCATCAACTATGTTATTCAAGATGTATGATTCTAACTTCTTCATCTGTTCAGCTGAAAATGATTTGACTTTCAAGCCATGAATCCCCTTTCCCTTATTATTAACTCATTCATGGAGAGATGGAGGAAAACCTATGTGTTGCACTGCAGCCAAGTAGCTCGTACAAAACTCTACTACCTCCTCAGAAATATACTTTTCAATAATGGAGGCTTCAGGTCGATATAGATTTTTAACATACCCCTTTAATATTTTCATATACCTTTCAAAAGGATACATCCAATGAAGATATACAGGTCCACAAAGCATTATTTCTCAAATTAGATGAATCATTAAATGCACCATTATATCAAAAAAAGTTGGAGGAAAATACATTTCCAATTGACAAAGTATAAAAATTGCATCCTTTTCCAAAATGTTCAAAGCATTCACATCAATCGCCTTGTTACAAATTGAATTGAAAAAATAACACAACTTCATCATAGTCTTTCTGACACGAATGGGAAATATTCCACGCAATGCAATTGGTAGAATTTTTTGCATCATGACGTGACAATCATGTGATTTCATACCTATCAACTTCAAGTCCTTCAATGAGACAAATTTTTTTACATTTGAAGAATAACCTTGAGGCACTTTGATATCATGAAAAAACTGACAAAATCTAATTTTATCCCTCTTCGATAATGTATGAAAAACCAGGGGAAGAAATGTTCATCTTCATTTAGGAGTGAGAGCTAACTCCAAACATATTCCCATTGATAGTAAGTCTAATCTTGCATTCAACCCATCTTTAGTATTTCCTTTAATATCTAAAAATGTTCTAATCAAACAATCACATATATTCTTCTCCATGTGCATGACATCAATATTATGTTTAACTTCATGATACCTCCAATATGTTAGCTCAAAAAATATTGACCTTTTCTTCCAAATATGTCTATCATTACCAGATTTATTTGTCTTTCCCAATGTCACATCAAGGTTTTTCACCCTCTCAAAATACAGATCTGGTGATAAAGGTTTTGGAGAAGTATCAAATTATTGTGAGCCATTGAATGCCTTTTTAGTCTTCTATAAGGGTGATCTATAGGAAAAAACTTTCGATGACCCATGTACACTGTTTTCCTCCCATGATGCAATTGATAATATGATGTATGTTGTTCGCAAATTGGACATGCTTTATGCCCTTTAACATTGTATCCAGACAAATTTCCATATGCTGGGAAGTCATTTATAGTGAACAGAAGCACTGCATGTAGTTGAAAATATTCCATTTTATAAGAATCATACACCCTAAAACCATCAGCCCATAACAGTTTCAAATCATCAATCAACGATGACAAGTAAACATCAATATCATTGCTGGGTTGCTTTGGACCAGAGATCATTATACTCAACATGAAATATTTGCGCTTCATACAAACTTCAGGAGAGAGGTTGTAAATTACCAATAAAACAATCCATGAACTATGTGTGCTACTGAGGGTTCGGTATGGATTCATTCCATTTGTGCACAACCCTAATATGAGATTTCTTATTTCATTTCCAAATGTAGAATACTGCGCATCAATTTTCTTCCATTGTGGACAATCAGCTAGATGACGTATTTTTCCATCACATACCCACTCATCAGCATGCCATCTTAACCTTTTGCATCATGTGAATTAGCAAATAAACGTTTGAAATGATGAATTATAGGAAGATACCAAAATACCTTTGTAGGGAGATTTGTAATCTCTATATCAGCATGTGATTTCTCTTTCACCTTATACCGTGATGTCCCACATTTAGGACACTCTGACAGAAATTCATATTCCTTCCTATATATAATGTAGTCATTCAGACATGCATGTATTTTCTTGTATCCCAATCCCATCGGGCATAATATATTCTTGGCCTTGTCATGTGAATCTGAAAGATCGTTATCTTTTGGAAGAATGTCTTTCATCAATTGTAGCAGATCTGTAAAACTTCTGTCACTCCATCCATGTTTCACCTTCAGGTTAATCAATATTAACACCAACAAAAAAACCGTAAAATTTGTACAACCAGGATATAAAGGTTTTTCAGCATCACCATATAGACGCACAACTGTCGGTTCTATCTCAATTTGTTCTGCTAAAATATCACGAATCATTTCTTCAATTCCATCGGAGTTACCATCTTGTGAATCATCATCATCAGTGACATTTCGTCTAGTTTCACCATTCCAAATCCAGGGGCTGTAAATCGGATTAAAACCATGACATATCAGATGATCTTTTATCTCTCTACTTTTGAACTTCTTCATATTCAAACATTTCAGACATGGACAGAAAACAATGTCACTACTTGGAACATTTCGTTTAGAAAATTCAAAAAAGGCATCAACACCTTCCTCATATTCATTGCTCATTCGATGTGCTGTAATCCAACTTCAACTCATTATTACCTATAACAAATATAAAAAATATATATATTTTTAAGATAAGAAAAATATAAGTTTATATGAAAAAATCATAATTTGAATGTAAAACAATTTTGAAATATAAAACAAATCTATGCGTATTTAAAAAAATATGCTTGAATATTATTATTAAAAGAAAATATAATTAGATATAACAGTTTTAAATTCCATTGAATAAAAGAAAACCATGGCGCCTACATGGTTGATAGAAAATTGGAGAGAATGGAGTAAACCTGAGAATCAAATCATATTTAAAATAAAAACTCAGATGGAGAAAATCACAATGTAAATCCAAACACCCCTAGAGACCCCCCATCCCTCTGGACAGCCCCCCACCCCCGAAAAACCCCCAAAACCCTCTGGACAGGCCTCCACCTCCTTAGACAACCCCTCACACCAACCCACCCCCCAAGACACCCCCAACCCTCTGGACATCCCCCCAACCCCCTGGACAGCCCCCACCCCTCTAGACAACACCCCCACCCCTCCTGGACACCACCCACACCCCCTACCCCCTTGGACACCCCCTGGACACCCCCCAACCCTTTGGACATCCCCCACCCCCTGGACAGCACCTCACCCCTCCAGAAAGCACCCCCACTCCTCCTGGACACCACCCCCACCCCGACCCCCTTAAACACCCCCCTGGACACCCCCAACCCTCTGGAAAGCCCCTACCCCCCGGACAACCCCCAAAAACATCTGGACTGGCCTCCACCCCCTTGGATATCCCCCCACACCCACCCACCCCCTTGGACACCCCCTGGACACCACCAACCCTCTGAACAAACCCCCACCCCCGGACAACCCCCCAAACAATGGTTTACATATAAAACTAGGGATGGTGAACAATGAAAAATACATGCATTTAATATATACTTCAACATGAAATAGATGGAATTAAATATCATTAAATATGGCCACGTAAATGATCGTATGATAATTAAAAATAATCATTGATATTCAACTAGTAAAATGATCACAAGTTTCTCGATAACTAATATCATAATTTATTTTTTCAAAAAAGTCACACAAAATAGTCTAAAAACATGTTTCGCACCAACATCACAATTTAATAAAACAATTCCTCAATTTATAAAACATTCTGAAAATGTTTGACATCTTAAATCACCTCTTTACCTTTAAAAACCCTTATTAGGTGAATAACATCGCCAAAATATTGCATTTACACCATTTTATCACTTTTTTTAACTCACTAAATCATTTTCAATTTTCATAAAAAAATCCCAAGAGGAACAACCATGTTTTTAACACAAAAGACATTCCAAAACCCCAATTCAAGAAAAAAATCATACCAACACAAATCTAAAATATAAATTTCAGCTCAATACACATTTATTAAACCACCCCCATATTTTAATAATTTACCTCAAATAATGTCACAAACAATACACATGAAAAACAAACTTTTTCATAAAACACCTTCAAGAGGTGTGACAAGGTTTTACACATAACACCCATTCAAAACCCCCCTTTTGAGGCCCACATGAAAACAAAGAATTAAACAACCATAATTTGATTCCCCTTTCAAAATTAATGAATCACTTTCATAGGTTATAAAATACACCCAAATATTAACCTAAGAGTCACACATTAAAATCACCCAATTTCAATATAAAATGAATATATAAAATTAAATACATATCCAAATCCATCAAAAAAAATTTTGGGACCACAAAAAATATATGATATAGGAAAAACGAATGAAAAAAAGCACACAAAAATATAGTGTTGTGAGTTGAAGGCTTACATGAAATGGGGGTTTTGGAATGCCTTTTGTGTTGCGAGTTGAAAGCACACAAAACGAGTTGAGATGATAGATCCAGGAAAAAAAAGAAAACAAAAATCGAATGAGTTGAAAGCACACAAAATGAACGAAAAAAAGAACACAAAAATTGAAAAACATAAATATAGACTATCCAAAAAAAATGAATGAAATAAATTCGTGGAAGGCTTACGTGAGTGTTGCGAGTTGAGATGATAGATCCGAGGAGAGTAAAGATGATAAACATTGTAGGAAAAACGAGTTTAACGCAGCGAGATCGACGACCCGATTAGGGTTTATCGCGCAAGAGAGACGAGCCGCCGGACTGTCGAACGAAAATTCATAAATGAAAAACCTCGGGGGTTGTTAATTTTTTAAATGTTTTTATAACGTCGGTTATTTAATAACCGACGTTATAAACTGTTTTTTTTACATTTATAACGTCAGTTATTATAATAACTGACGTTATAAATGTATCAGATATGGCTTTTTTACGTCGGTTATTCTATAAATGACATAAAAAAGACCTCAAAAATCACAGTTTTTACGTCGGTTATTTTATAACTGATGTAAAAAACACATAGATATCTCGGTTTTTATGTCGGTTATTTTATAACCGACGTAAAAAAACCCCCCGTGATTTGGTTTTTTACGTCGGTTATTTTATAACCGACGTAAAAAACTCGTAGATATCTAGTTTTTTACATCGGTTATCAAATAACCGACGTAAAAAACCTCATTTGCTTTGGTTTTTTAAGTCGGTTATTTTATAACCGATGTAAAAAACCCCCTGTGCTTAGGTTTTTTACGTCGGTTATTTGATAACTGACGTAAAAACCGAACACGGGCGATTTTTAACGTCGGTTATTAAAATAACCGATGTTAAAAATCTACTCACCGCATTTGTTACGTCGGTTATAAAATAACCGACGTAAAAAACCACGTTTCACAGATTATCACATCGGTTATATATAACCGACGTAAAAAATGGTGACGTAAATAACGTTTTCTGCACTAGTGTATGAACTATATACACAGTGACATATACAACAATATATGTGGATACTACCACTATATTTGACCCAATTAGTAACTCATACATCCATAAGTTGTAGCATGAGTATAAAAAGTATCAAGAAATTTCTTACAATTATCATAGTAGTAAGGTTCACCATGCCCAGTATCATAATCACAGGTTTTCCATGCCAATATCATATGAATAGGGGTATCTATGACAGATATAACTATAGTAAGAGACACCATTCCCATATTATATTAGTGACGGATTCCATGGACGGTATTATAGTATAGGGTCTTTATGCTTGGTATCGCAGTATAGAGTCGATATCTCAGGTATCACAATATAGGAATAACATGTATTTTTCAAATATACAAAGGGTTCTCATACTCATATCATAAATAAATGGACACCCTTCTCATATAATAATACACCAGGGTCATCATGCCCATTTTACATAATTAACGAGGGTCTCTATGCTCGTACATCATAGCAGTGATAAGTAATCATTGTCATTAGTACAATCCAATAGTTAATTCATACATCATTAACATTTATTAATAATAAGTTCATAACCCATGTTCTATTTAATCATGTGATGTGGCCATACTACCCACATTCAATTCAATTAATTATAATTCTCTCACATCAGAGTCATGCTAAAATAATTAGAAGATGGTTGGGCAATTTAATCATTTAATAATATCAAGTAAAGTCCATGGGCACACCTATAGGGGTTGAAACTAATGATGGGACATAACCAATACTAAATATGATATCACTAGAGGACTACTATCCAATAACATGAATTAATCAAAATTTAAGGGTAATTTAGAGCAATGAATGGAGAATTTCCCATGTATCACAACAACTCATACTATAAAATATCAATACCATAAGGGTTAAATACTATACCACATACCTTAATCCTGCAGAGGAGAAATCATCCATTATCAGCATTTGGTTTTGTTAAAATCATATGAAATTTAAAAAAAGATGAACACCCTGAAAATATGGCATATGAACCGACACCTTGATAACTCTCTCAAGACAAATCCAAACAGAAAAATGAATAGGTGGAATAGAGTACTCACCAATGGCTATCCAACGAGATGATTGGAAATGGAATCAGATTACGAATTAGAGTTTTATCAATGAACCTAGGAGGAGGGAGACTTGATAGCTTCATAGGGAGAAATAAGGAATCCTCTCACTACTAGAGTATTTAATTAAATGACGGGTTAATTTTAAAATAATTTAAGGGAAAAAACATAATTCTACACAAAATATCTAGGTCACATGATTTGGACACATGATTGGCCAAACCGTGCCCCAATAGTGTTCCTCCCACTGTGTGAAGGGAGGCCTCATATAGTTTTTTGTGCATGGTTTAACTGACCATGTGAAAAACAATATTCATGACTCTTCTAAGAGTTTTTGGGCTACCTGCATGAGTGTACGGCCCTGAGATCACATTTATGGAAACACATGTGCCTAGCTAGCCCCTCGGAAACGCCCACACGGTCTGAGGAGACCATTTAGGATATCTCACACGGCTTCCAATAAATATATGCCCTAGATATTTTCTACATAAATCATGGTTCCAAACTTTGTGCAATCCTTGGATAACCCCCATATTTCGTAAACTCATTAAGAATTTATAAAAGTTCCAAAATAAATAGTTTGACCAAAATTTTAAGGAATTTTACCTCATTTAAAAACTAAGTTCTTATGGTTAAATAATATCTAAAATTATATTCATGATATAAATATCATATTTACTTATAATATACATTTTTAGAATAATTTTTTAATGTTATACATGTAAACTGAATTGCATCACTTCATGGAGATGGTAGGTCGTACGTACACATGAGAAAAGATATCATTCCCTTAACGAGTTAAAGGGTAACAAAGTTGGTGATATATTAATATTAAAAAATTGATATAATTTCATATATATCCAATATATTAATTAAATCTATCCTTATTTTCTTCTACGTAAATCAAAAGTGAAAAACGAATTGCATCGCTTCGTGAGGCGGTAGTCCATCGAACACATGAGCGACCTTATCATTTTTTTAAATATAATTACAAGAAATATGGTATATGTGATATTATAATTATATAAGTATAATAATATCATAAATTTCATATAAATGTGTTAAATTTATCATTATATATATCCTGTAAATCAGGTTATGAAAAATTTATTATATTGGTTCGGGTGGTGGTAGTTCATCATACACGTGATCGATGGTTTCGTTTCCTATTTACTAGAAGAGGATATGGATATAAGTTATTAAATTAGCATTATAACATCTCAATATATGATATATACTAGTTTTATTATATTATAATTATTAAATAATATTTTAGGGAGGTGGAAGATATAATAAAATGAAAACACTTGTTTAAGAACATTACCTCTTCTTCAAGGAACATATTTTGGTTTCCACTGAAAGCCTTTCTAGGAAGGATTTATGATCAAAAAAAGGATCAAATATTTTGGGAATAAATTTATTAAAGGGCTGGTATTTTCCAAACTAAATGTCTTTGGAAGTGTGAATAGGGAAGGATAGATAGTGGCCTTTTATAATGGTGGGAGAGGACATAGATGGAATTATTGAAAAGAATCAGTTACACCGCATTTTTATCATGTAAATAGCCAAAAAATGGGTTATTCTCAGACCTTAGAGGTTATAAGGTCAAAATATTCCCATAAAATGGGTTTTAGACAAGTTGTTAGCTCATTTTAAACACTTATCTTCATATTTTAACCCCCAATAAATCAGTTTTTACTTTATGTATGGTAACTGATTTTCATTTATTTTAATATCCAAAATGGCCAAAATTTAAATTAATCATATTAGATAATATAGATTATTCTAATTTAAAATATGGAATCAATTTTTTTGAATTAAATTCACATTATTTTAAGAATCTAATTTAACATTATACCCACAACTATGATGAAAATGTGGATTTCTAAATGGAAACATTTCATATATATAAAAGGTTTTACTATCAACATTAAATATAAGATTTATTCCACTAACCTAAATTTTATTTATTATAATATAATTTAACGAATTTTACTTTAAATAAAATATAAAATATAATTCAACTTTATAAATAATTTATATGAAAAATCATTTTTCAAATAAAAAACTATATTTTTTACTATTCATGGAAATATGAAGCATTTTTAAAAAATTATAGAACTCCCCCCAAAGATAATTTTGATACAGTAATTTAAAAAATTAATTTCATTTTATGAAATAAATTTTATAAAGGTGTAAATATTTTATTTTATCATAAGTATGCAAGAATCAATGAAACTATTTTCGTAAAAATTCTATACATTTTTATGAAAACATTTATTTTTCTAAAAGATGACTCTTAGTATATTTATAATAAAAATATATCCATTTAATTTATTTTATAAAATAATAAAAAATATTATTTTAATAATTTATTTAGTATTATTCATACCTACCAACTCAATGGATCAGTTATAATGGTCATGTTTAAATAATATTTTAATAGATTATTTTCATTTAAAACCGTTGTTGTGTATTTCACAAGATATCAAAAATATTTAATTTATTTAAAATGAAATAAATATTAAATCTTAGGGTGTTAAATTATTCCATCCTACATAAATTTTATCCTTGAAATTTCATGAGCATTAACTTCTAAATAGATGATGGTAGTTCTTCTTCATTACATCCTCTAGTTACCACATTGCTTACTCCATTTTTTACTTTCTCTAAGGTACCTTTCCCAGATGAGTCATCCAATTCCTTAATATGTTCTCTCTAATATCAATAGTCTAGATGGGTTCTTTATAGAAAGATAGATCATGTTCCAATTCTATTTCATGAAATGAGAGCACATGCTTTGGCTCTAGCATGTACTTTCTTAACAATTATATATGGAAACATCATTTAATTTGGTGATACTTTCTAGAATTTCAAAATGGTAAACCAAATTTACAATCCTTTATAATATTTATATGGTTTGGATAGACCTAGTTTTTTGTTTCCTTTTCTTACCAAACCTTATTACACCCTTACAAGGAGATACTCTTAGGAAAACATGATCTCCCACTTGGTATTACAAATCCTTCTTCCAATTACCAGTATAACTCTTTTTCCAAATTTGATATTAATTAATGTGATCTGGAATAGCCTTTAATTTTGTGGTTGTCTCATCAAAAATTTCTAGGCCTTCAAGTTTCCTCTCACAAACTTCATCCCAGCATGATGGAGTACGACATCTATTTATATATAATGCTTTATATCATTCCATTTGAATGCTTTAATAGAATATATTGTTATAATAAAACCCTACCAAAGGTAAATAATGATCCCACATAACATAGAATTCATGTTAGCATGACTATAACATGAATTCCATTGTATGAATAGTCCTTTTTGACTTTCCATCAGTTTAGGGATGGTAGACAGTGCCCAAATGATGCTCATTATCAAGATCATTTACAACACACTTCAATAATTTCAATGTAAAATAGGTATCGCAATTAGACAAAATCAAAATCGGTTGAACATGAATTCTTAAAAATTCATTAATATTGATCATTTTATGGCACTCGAGAGGTAAATCTTCTCTTATAGCAGGGAAATATGCATATTTTTTAGACAATCAATGATAACCCATATTAAATCATTCTTCCTAAGAGTCACTTGTAGTCCTATGATTATGTACATAGTAATTTCATCCAATTTTCCCATAGGAATGTGGTTAGGTTTCATGAATCCTATTGGGTGTTTTATCACAGTTTTTACTTGTTGAAAATCCAATCATCTAGACACATAATTAGTAATTTCTTAGTTCATGTTATCCCACAAAAAATGTTCCCACAAATACCTATACATATTTTTTGTATCATAGTTTTTTATGAAATTTGAGCTGTGTGAGTCATCCAACAATTCCATTTATATTACGGGTATAGATAAAACACATAATCTCATTCCAAATTTTAGAACACAGACATCAAAAATTATGTTTACTAATTTCCCGTCATTTACATCTTTAATATTTTTCTGAATGTTATCATCATAAGATTAAGAACATTTTATCTTTTATAATAAATATGTTTTAATGATCATTTGAAAAATGAGTAATATTTATCAATCCTTAATAATTACCACTTCCATGTTTACTAGATATGTGAACATTGGATCCCTCTAGGCCATCATTTGGGTTGTAACTCTATGATATTTTGTAGTCAATGCATATGCAGCCTTATTTTATTTCCCTAAGAAGTGGTGTATCGACAAATAAAATCCTTGAGTATCTAGATCCATCCCTTTTGTTTCATTTTGAGTTATTTATGTGAAAAATCTATATTTTATTATTTTATGATCCATTAGTATCTCACATCTTCCACTAAAGATAAAATTTCCCTATGTCTTCAATGAAAAGATTATAGCTTAAAGATCCTTATCATGGGTTCGATAGTTCTATTCAATAGTCTTCAATTTCCTTGATACATATTCAATAACATTATCATTTTAATCAGGAGAAAACCAATTCCCTTATTAAATGATTCATTATATATCACAAACTCACATTTTATAGATGGTAGAGTAAAAATACGAGAATTGACCAATATCTTATTTATTTCATAAAAAAATTCATCATATTATTTATTCCAAATGACCATAACCCCTTTAGGTATAATCATGGTTAATGGGTCAGAAAATCAGTAAAAATTATAAATGATTCATCAATATTAACCTTTCAAACCAATGAAACTATATATCTCATTTATATTCATTGGTGTAGGACATTCTCTAACATCCTTTTTCATATGATCAAATAATATTGCATCCTTAGAAAAAATATATGTAATAAAAAAACATTTTGAAATCAAAGATCACATTTACAGAATTTCCCAGATAACTTGTTCCTTATAAGACTATCAATATTAACATGTAAGTGATTATCATGGTCCTTATAGATTTTATAATACAACAAATATCATCAATGAACAGCACAACAAATTCACAAAGATATTCCTTGAATACTCTTTTCAATATATTTATATGATAGAGGTTTTATTAGTCAATCCAAATGGAATTATAATAAACTAAAAATAAACATTCCACATTAAGAAAACTATCTTAAAAATTTATTTCTTCCTAACTCACAATTTATTATTCCTAGAACAATGGTCAATATTTGAAAATTATTTGGATCAAGGAATTTGATAAAATAATTCATCAATATGAGGTAGATGATACTTGTTCTTTATCATAATATCATTTATTTCCCTATAATCAATGGAAAACCTCACGGTACCAAATTTATCTTTAATAAAGAGAACATGGTCTCCTCATGGTGAAATATTAGGGTGAATAAATCCCTTATCATGTAACTCCTATAGTTGTTTCATAAACTCCATTAATTCAGAAATTGTTATTCTCTGGGGATTTTTTGATTTTGTTCTTTCATTAAGAGTTAAATCAATAGAAAACAAAAAATCATGCACTGGGGGATTTCCATGTAATTTATTAGGAAATAAATCAATGTAATATTGTATAATAGGTAAATCCTCAATTTGAAGATTAACTTCCCCAACCCAATATTTTGTTTTTTGTTATACTACAAGAATATCATTCAGTATATCTACAGAGGTGGATCTATACATGTGACTAATGAAGATATATTTTCTATAAAGATAAGAAATTATACATATTCATCCTGAATAATAATTATTTTCTACTTGAAATACATTTTTTCATCACATTTTGAAAGATAATCCATACTAAAGATTAAATGAAATTCAACCATAAGTATGATAATAATTTAAAAAAATACAGCATGTTTATGTGTCATAATGTTGACTTCCTGACACATCCTTATTTTAGTGATACTTCCGCTAGGAGTTTTAACTGACGGCTTCCTTCTTAATGTGCAAGGTAAATGTCTAATTTTCTTGGGAAACATGGAAGATATAAAAGCATTTAAGGAATCTGAAAAAAAAATATAATTAAATAAATTTTAGGCTATGATTAAATTACATGCCACCATATCATTGGGTTAATCCACCTCGGCTATAGTGATTTTATAATCTTTTCCTTCACCCCTTGGCCTCTTTTGTGGTATATTCCCTCAATTCTTGGGGTGATAATTTGAATTGTTCCCTGTATCCCTATAGTTGAAAAACTAAAAATAAGTGTTTTCATTATTCACATTTCATTATTTATCTTTATTAACTTTATCACCACCCTTATAAAAAACTATAAATCCCATAAAGTATTTCTTATAATTATTTATTCAAAAAATTTCACAATATTGAAGTTCTTTCATTCTCTTATTCTTATTTGATGTATTCCCTTTTTTGTGGGGATCATTCTAACTCTTATTTTCTTGATTTCCCATGAACATATATGATCTAGATAATTCCTTCTTTATTTTGATCACACACAAAAATATTTCATCATATGATGAAAACGTATGAGAGACTAGCGTACATCATAGACTTGGATTAAGACCTTCAAATAAATGGTAAATATTGAACTCTATGTTGTGTTTGTAGTCTATAGCATTCCTGAATAACCTTCTAGAGGTAAATCTTACCCATAAACACTTTCTTCATCCTTTTTATTTAAGCTGGGGAACATTCTATTCTTTTTAGTTTATTTATCCCGAGGGAAATATTTTTCAATTAATTTATACTCAAAATATTTCCATTCTAGGCATTATATTATGTAGTCCCCCCATGTATTCTAGATCAATGACCACCATTGATCATCACCACCTTTGAGACAATACATTAAAAGTGTAACCTTTTTATTTTCATCATATCCCAAGGCCATAAATATCTTCTCCAGAGACATAATACATTGCTTAGAAACCATTGGACTATTATTTCCACCAAATGTTGGGGGTTATATCACATGAAGTTATCCAATATAGATGAATAATTTTGTGGAATAGTTTACTCCTTCTAGAGAGTTTATTTTTCATAACCTGATTAAGATTCCTTAATATATCCATGATCTGATCAGTACCAATATCAGTTGTATTAGATTGATCAACATGGAAATATCTTCATTCTATTAGTATTGATACCATTATTCCTCCCAGGTCCCATTTATAAACAATAGAATATACTATATTATCCCATAAAATTATGAATTCTAAATCATAATTTTTAATTTTAAATATTGTGTAATACTTAAAATAGATTAAAAAATTATTAATCGCTAATCTCATAATTATAAACATGGTTTATTTGGTGATTTCTTTATTTGAAAATAATTCTTAATGGTTTGTAATGAAAATGTGAACTACCATTAGCATATACCATAAGACTGTAAAAACAGGTGCACAATAAGGCATGTTTTTGTGCACCATGTGAAAATTGAGTCAATAAAATTCCCCCTTTTAAGAGTTATTACCCCTA
Source organism: Viscum album (assembly GCA_963277665.1). Classification (NCBI taxonomy): domain Eukaryota; kingdom Viridiplantae; phylum Streptophyta; class Magnoliopsida; order Santalales; family Viscaceae; genus Viscum; species Viscum album. The sequence goes on along the minus strand of OY728131.1, from coordinate 528,306,375 downwards.
GGTACATATTTATCAAAACCATATTTATGTCCAAGTTATTACCCACTTTACAGAGATTATCCTCAAATTATATCATTAGGTTATGTTCTATAATTTATTTTTCCTTAATATATTTACCTATAATTATACTAAAATTTCATGGATACCAACTATAATGACCCCAACTCCTATAATCCAGAGCTAGTGCCTACTTTATTACATTAACATAGATACATGGGATCAAGTCCTAAAGGACCAATTAGTTTAACAGTTCTGCAGAACTAGATAGATACATGATACCCATTATACACAGGGAAACAAAATACAAAGAATAATAATGGAGAACATTTGGCATCCTTAGACTCATTCCAAGTATTCTACTTTACATATAAGGGAAATGAAACAAAATAAGGGTGATCTAAAATTCTCAATAAGGGTTACAAACAACAGAAGATATCATGAATCAATAGAGTATAACAAATATAATAAGTTATATAATTGAGCACACTTTCCATTAAATCAATAACTTCCCTTTAATTATTTTATGAGGCCTTATCACTATGGAAATGTAAATAATTGAAAACACATGACATTTAATCAATAAAATCAGAATGAAATGCATCCAATGATAATATCATTACAAAAATCAAATGGATAATAATAATAATAATTAAATAATCAATGAATAAAATTATGAATTGTTAGACTTTATGATATCAAGCATTATGATACCTCTTCTATCAAGACCATTACCAATATAGTTTAAAACTATTGGGTAAAAATCCATCTGATTTGGCCAAATAATTTGTCATGGGAGACATGTCAATTCATAAAGGGGATAGACATAATCAGGACCATTCCTTAAATTCATTTCCAAATAATTACTAATATGTCAAATAATCTATTTAATTTACAAATAAAAATAGATTATCGAAAAATATACATATTGAGAAAAGTATATAGATTTATTGATATTTTCTCAATTAATAAAATAACTTTAAAATTAAACACCATATGTAAAAATTGTATAATATTTATGAAATAATCATATCCATGATACAAATATTATAAATATTTAAGATAAATTTAATTTTTAAGGAAAAATTATCAGAATAAAGTGTTATTTTCAAGAGAAAGTTAATAATCACAAAAGAAATTGAGAATTTAGAAAAAATATACCTCTTTGTTAACTTTTAAATTTTTACCACTTGAAAAATAAACTTAAAAGAAAACATTGATCATAATAGATAAATAATTATTAATTTTAAATACATTAAATCTGTAGTATATACACCACACAAAAGTGAAAAGGTTTGTATTAACAAAAATGTCTCAATGAAATAGAAATTAAGACGAAGTCCCTTACCACATATTTTCCTTATACATGATTTAACCTCCAATATAATGGTTTCATGAATTTATTAATTTATACCAGAAATGTAGTCATATTTATAATATCATATATGATCCTATTATAACATTTATACACCCTTTTTAATAATATTTCATTATTTTTGTTGTTTCATGTGATAATTTCCTTGTTTTCACATTCATATTTTGTAATTAAAGTTACAGTTATTGAATGTATTATATAGTTAAATCATATAAATAATTTTATTAATGTTATAAATATAATATGGACTCATTATATACATTTTTGGAATCATTATTGAAGGTTGTACATAGAAAATTAATTGTATGTCTTCATCGAGATGGTAGGTTGTACAAATGCATAAGTGGTGATATCATTCCCTTAACGAGTGAAAGGGTAAAAAATTGGGTGATATGTTAATATTATACAATTTATATCATTTATTTTATATCACATATATACATTAATGTTTTCATTATTAACTTCCATGTAAATTTTATGTGAAAAATTAATCACATCGCTTCGTGAGGCGGTAGTCCACTGTACACAAGAGCGGTGTAATCGTATGTTAAATGGAATTGAAGTAGGAAGTTTTATGTTATATTACGATTAAATAAGTATAATAATATCATAAATATAATTTAAAGTTGTTACATGTAACATTATATCCATCCTTTAGAGGTGGTGATGGAAAATTAATTATAACAGTTTCTGATTTTGTAATTCATCGTACACAAGATTAGCGGTTTAATTTCCCATTATACAGAAGAGTAGATAGATATAAGTTATAAAATTAACATAATAACATATAATTATATGGTACATACTAATTTTGTTATATTATCATTATTAAATAATATTTTAGGGTGGTGGGAAAAGAAATAAAATGAAAACACTCATTTAAGAACATTACCCCTTCTTTAGGGAACTTCTTTTGCTTTGCTCCAAAATCCATCCAAGGATGGAATTATGATCATAAAAAGGGATTTAGGATTTTTTTAGGTTATTAAATAAGTTATTTGGTCAGGTATTGTAAAAACCAAATGTCTTTGGAAGCATGAGGTGGGGAGAAGAGTTATGGCCATTTATAAGTGGGGGAGATGTAACCCATGGAATTTTTTAAATTAATCAATTACACCAAGGTTTTTATCATGTATAAACACTCAAAAAATGGGTCATTAACGAACCATATAGGTTATAAGGTAAATATATGGCTATAATATTGGTGTTGTATAAGATTTTAGGTCATTTTTAATTCTTATCTTTTTAGTTTAACCCCCTGATAAATCAGTTTTTACCATAACTGTGATAATTAATTTTTATTGCCCTAACAATTCATAATGGTGAAAAATTAAGTTGAAAATATTAGATAATATAAATTATTATAATTACAAATATGGAAACAATTTTTCTAAATTCATTTTAATAAATTATAAGAATCATAAATTAATATTATACCCCTAGTAACAACAAAAAGTAGGTTTCCAAACAAAAGCTTTTCATATTATAGAGGGTTTTAATAAAAAATAAAACATGAAATTTATTAAACTGAACTATATTGAAATTATTATAATTTAATTGAACTAATTTTACTTTAAAACCAATTCAAATATATAATTTAACTTTATAAATTATTTCAATGAAAATACATTTTTCAAATAAAAATCATTGTTTTTCACAATTCAATGAGAAATGAAACTTTATTGAAAAACCCCAAAAATTCATCATAATATAATTTTAATATTATCATTTAAAATATTAATTTAATTTTATCATATACAATTTTATAAAATTTTCAATAATTAATTAAATAATAACTACTAAGAAGCGACAAGACTGTTTTCTTATAAAATGTAGTTTTTCAGAAAACATTTATTTTTATATCAAATCATTATTATTTTAACTATAATCAATAGATATCTATTTAATTTTTTTTATAAAATAATGAAAGATATAATTTTAGTAATTTATTCAGTACTATTCATACCCACCGACTTAACGGCTAGGTTTTAATGGTCATGTTTAAATAATATTTAATATAGTACTTTAGTTTAAACCTGATGTTGTGTACATAGTAAGCTATTGAAGAGATTGAATTTAATCAGAAGGAAATAAATCATAAAGTATGAGGGTGTTAAAATAGAACCATCGTTGAAGGGTTTAGAGTATGATGTCTTATTTTGGTTTGTCTATTTTTTTCAAAGGGTGTTATAGTTGTTTTCCACTATATCAGAAGGTTTCCCTTAGCTGGAAGTAGTTTAAACACTCTAATGAAATGTTTAATAGAAATAAACCTAATTATGAAAAATTTAAAAAAATTTGGTGTATTTTCTATGAAAACAATAAAAATAATAATATAGAATATTGATAAATTAATTATATTTTTCAATGGTTATCCAAATGTAGTTAAATGGTATAAGTTTTCGATAGAACAATAAGGCTTCAATGACTAATAATTATATATTAAACATTTAATTAATTCAGTTTCACTATGAATTAAAATTTATTTTGAAACCAACCTTGATTAAAAGAGAATTATGGGATTATATATATTGAGGTGGAGCCTCTTGCTCTATTTGAACATGTGATAGTTAAACCCTATAAAGAATAACATATGACATATTTCTTCTAATCAAGATGATGATGAATATTTAATATACATCTATAAAATATATTATTTTCTTGGCTATAGCATATTATACGATATGGGGATATCTTAAATCATGGTTTTCATTCAACTGTCGTTTCATAACATTCTATATGATATGTCTATATAATATTTCATGGATATTAATATATAATCAAGGAAAGAGAATATTTAATGGTTAAATGTTTTAATCACTTCAACTAGATATCATTATTCTCTAATTCTTTATCTGATGAAACATATTGAGGATAATGGATATGCCCTATGTTATAAATAATTGTAACTAAAGGATTTTCTCATAACATACGAGTAAATTAATGCGTTTTTGGGGAGTGTTATCGAGGGATATAAGAGAAGGTAGCCACCATGATATATGGGAATACATTCATGCCTTTGCCTCCTATGATTTTCTATAAAGACCTCCAACTTTCTCTCTTTACCTCGAGACTCACTAGTATTTCATGAGAATATATGAGGATACTTCCCATTATATGGGTGATTCAAGTCATCTCAGGGATACATCATGAAGGGAGGATTATTTTTATTTTTATATATTGATATTTTTTAACCAAAAACATTAAATAACAAGGAGAAGTGTATATACATAGATACACGTCATGCATAATGTTTCTTCATTTTAGATTAACATAGATTCAAGATTAAAGCATGGTTTATCTTCAATTTAGTTTTTCTTGTTGTTTTCAATTCGTTTATTAAGTAATAATTGATCACAGAAACCCATCTTAGGTATCCAAGCCAATTCATTTTCTTAACTTCTAAAAATTATATTTGGAATAAAGAAACATGGTTATAGTTTTGAAATCATATTTCATATCACAAATTTAGATTTTGATTTTAAACTATGTCTTTGTTAACAATATTCTATATTGTAATAAATCATATTTTTTTGAACTATGGATTTTTATAAGATATATGATATCATAAGTTATTATAGGATTCTTATGTATGATATATGATATTTAAATTGGTGACACATTTGAGTTCCTTCAATTTTCTATTAATCATAGTGTATAATAAGGAATTCTGTATAGGGTGTTAGTATCATTCATCACACAAAATGTAGACTATAATATGGAATTTATAATATAAGGTATATCATAAAGTATGAAATCCTATTCCTGAAGGGTTATCACTACCAAGGATTGTTTATAATTAAATATGATAAATAATGAATCCAAGTAATCAATTGTAATGTGGATATCATAGAATATGATATACATTGAAATTTAATTTTTTTGGATTTTTTTACTATGAATTTAATTTCATAATTTCTTAAATTTTTATAAGTTATAGAAAATCCATTTTTGGATATTTATTTAGTAACAACCCCTACCCTTATGACCAATTACATAGTGTTTTTTCAGTGTTGGGAGGGTTGATACAGGTTAGGGGTAGTGAGTGGAAGAACTATAGAGAAATATGAAATAGTATGTGATGATTTGTTCCATGAATTGAAACTTCATGGTGTGAAATGTTTCATAGGGTGGTTTTAAGTCTTGTTTTGGAGTTACATCTTGGTCTAATTCGTGAAATGAAACACTGTTCATGTTGTGAATGTTCACTGTAGACTTTTTGGTGGTTCATTATTTAAGACTTAACAGTATGAAATTATATATTCATCATATGAAATCACTTTAAGCTTATTGAATCGAGTGAAATGTTCTTTAGAAAATATAAACCATGTGAAATAAAAAGAATGAATCAAACATTCACACTAATAATGGGGTTATTTTTAGGGTGTTTATAAATTATATCCTTCCTTTAATATTCCACATTCTCCCATTAGTTGTCTTGAATTTTAGGAGATTATAAGGAAAATTTGTGATCCTAAATAGCTAGAAATATTTGGAATTCACCCTCAAAATATAAAAATTCTATATTGGTGATCTTAGGTGAGTTTTTATTCTCCTTATCTCTAGGATCCTCTTTGTTTCTCCATGGATTTTAGGAAAACGCTTTTTCTTGGACATAAGGGTTTTTTTCAATGTTATTTTTTTTGATATATGACTAAATTTTTTATTTATTATAGAACACTTTGTGTGGTTGTGAACAATAGATCATCCTCTCTTGCTTTATATTTGTGCAGTAAATTAGGAAGATTCATTCATATTAGGGGATTCAAGTTCTATATCTTTTATGTGAATCTGTTATATTATCATGATTTTTATTTCCATTTGGTGTTTGGTATGAATTTTAATAATAAATATAAAAAATATGACCAATGAAATTAAATGGGAAATAGTGTGATGCACATGTGCTTTTCATTTTCTTAATATTATCGTTGTGGTTTTATGCAATGTGATAGTTATGATTTTTTTTCTTATAGTTATGGATTAATTTGAGAATACCTTTTACATGGTTACATAAAAAATATTATAAATGAAAATTTTATATTGATATGCTTGTTTTAAGATTTTCTTTGGTTGTGTGTGGCATGGTGGCCTTGGTTGTGTGTGTCTTAGTGGCCTTGGTTGTGTTGTGGTGGTTTTACATGGTGGTTTCTTCATAGTATATCAGAATCAATGGAAAATATTTAGAATATATAATTTTTTTTATAAATAAATAATTTATTGGTGAAAATTTAAACTAATATCTAAATGAATAAATCTTGGAGGGTAATAAGAGAAATAAAATTGAGGGAAATGGAACACAGATTTTGTCCCTTTATATGGTGTTTAATGTTACTTGATCTATATTAGAGGCATGACATGGTGGAGTGATATCATTAGAGAACTAATGGTAGTTCTTTTGGTGTTGTTGGTGTGAGCCCATAGGTGTATTCTTGTGTAATAATACTATATACTTATATTATTTTATGACTTTTTTATGAACCACACTCATGTTGGGTATAACGACCCATACTTTACATACATTGTTATTACATCAGAATTGAAGCATACTCATTACAACATATAATAAAACCATGAAAGGACTGTATAGGTATAGTGTCTTTAGAAACTGGGAAACATAAACAATTGGTTCATAAATCATCTACGTTGTCTCCCATTTATTTCATCATATTTAGAGTCCCTTTTGACATATTCTACTTAATACCCTTCTTCCAGACCTGGGAAAAAGAAAACATACAAAAGGGTGAGCTTAAATGCTCAGTAAGGGTAAACAAAAGAAATATCAATCATATCATATTCTTAAGAACATAACATTTTTAAAATCTTACTCTGCAAAAGAGATCATAACATCATAACATGGGATAAATAATAGTAGCAAAATGTAATGCCAATAATTATAACATAAAACATGAAACTTTGTGGAATAAACACATAATCATAGAGAATCATTTCTTAGTAGTCAAGACTCATTTCCAAGACTATCTTAGCGGACAAAGTCCATTTTTGAACCGAGTTCACTCCACGTTTCAGTCCAGTTTCACTGAACCGGATTAACCTTCCATTCCATCCATGTCTATCTCATGAGATATAAATCTTTACCCAATGCATTAGAGGGATATATAGGTCCTACCCATCTCATAATGATACCATTCTTATGTGTGCCACAAGATCATAAATCATACATCATAGCATAACCCATGTAATAAAAATGGGATTCTTATACATCATGCCATCATAACATAAATCATATAAGATAAAAGGACTTCATAAAAATAATTCCATCATAAAATAATAAAATCAATGTAAAAATAGGGATAGAAACAGAACCCTATATTATCTTAGATGGAAAATACTTTTGATAAAATGCTTGAACTCCATTCTTGAGGAAAATATCCTTTCTACTTCAAAAAAATTTTCCTTTATTAAAATGTCATATAATTTTAAACTAAAAGAAGTTGATTAAAAATAAACTTGAAAAATTTTAAAGTAATATTCATGGAAATAATTTTCTAAAATTCCATTCATGCCGTATAAGTTAAAGAAAAACATTCTTCTCGTACTTTGGCCAGAAAAGTAAAAAAGTACCTCATACGAAAAACGACAAAAGAATCCTTTCAAATCTTTTACTAAAAAGTCACCGAAGGGTAAGATTGGATATAAAAAATTGTAGGAGGATAGAAATAATATTACATATTGACAAAACATGGATGTGGATGATAAATATTCCCCAGTAATTATCGAAGTATAAACAATCTCGGATAAAAATTGAGATTGTGAGATTTTCCCTTACCTTAGGTCTGATTTGCTTCGTACATGTCCGAAACTCCTGTATAATGATTTAAATAATGTTATTGACTTATTCCAGAATCGTACTCATTATTATGATATCATATATAGTCATATTCTTAGCTTCGTACACTACCACAAAACTGGGCAAGGCTAGCGCCACCCCTTTATCAGTGCTTGTTTAGTAGCGCTGATAAAGGGTCGACTTCAAATTTTTTTTAAAAAAATATTAATATATAAATATAGTTATATAGTTATATTGATATAAATATAATATATAATTTTTAAATATATTTTAGATAAGTATAAATGTACATTTACACTTAATATACTTAATATATAAGATATTTAGTGAAAATGGATTCTTAAAAAATTAAAAAAATATTTTTAATTAATAATTTGATAATTATTATGGATTAATAGTCATTTAATAAAAATTTTAAGAATAAAAAAATTAAAAAAATTAAAAAAATATCCAAAATATGTTGAAAACACAACTCAAACTTCAAACGGCCATAACTTTTGATCCAGGTGTCCGTTTGAGCTCTACAACATATCAAATTGAAGCCTGCGACAAGCTATACGTCGTTATGATTGGTGGAACCCTAGTCAAGCATTTTGTGAGGCCAAAAGAGGCCCAAAAGGCCTCCAAAACTGAGTTTTTAGTCAGGGTATCCAGATTTTTTAACATTTGTGTGGATTTTCAGGCTCGTTTAAGGGGGTATTATTGGATTTTTTTGGTGGGGACTGAATTTATTCCAAGGTATTACATTCATATTGATATTATGTCTTAGAAAGTTTATCGTTTTTTATAATGAACTACTATTTATAATCAAATATATAAATATATGTACATATTTTTTATATATTCACACCTAAAAATTAAATTTTTTAAATAAATAATTAAACATATTTACATATAAAATATACTAGATTTATCTAAAAAATAACTAATATCCATTTTATTTAAAATACCAATATATTAATATTTATATAACTACTATATATTAATATAACTATATATATATATTATTATAACTATATATATATATTAATATAAATATATAAATATATATATTAATATAACTATATATATATTAATATAACTATATATATTAATATAAATATATATTACTGTATGAATAGATATAACCAAATATATATATAAATAAATAGATATATCATGAATAAGAGAAAAAATCATTATAGGGTAGTGGCAAAGGCTTTAGGTGCGCATGGGGGAGGTCTCGAGATCAAATCCGGGTGGAGGAAAGGGCGCACGCGTAAGGGTGATTTAAAGGGCTAGCGCTGATAAAGGGTGTAGGCAGTGCAGGCGGGTGCCGGATGTGCAGGAAAGTGCTGATAAAGGGGGGATCAAGCGCTGTAAAAATCCCCCCCATGAGATTGGTAGTATTTTTTTTATCAGTGCTAAAAAAGAGCTGATAAAAGGGGTCTTTATCAGCTCTTTTTGGAGCACTGATAAAGGGGACCCCCCTTTATCTTCGTCGGCATTATCAGCGCTTTTTCTAGAACTATTAGTGGCCATTTTTAGCACTGATAAAAGCCATATTTTTATTAGTGTTATTAGTAATATTTCATTGTTACTTGTTATTCGGGTGTTTATTGCTTTTTGTTCTTATGCGTGTTTTGTCGAATAAATTCTTATTATTCTTTTTAGGTTATATATAACCCATTTCCAGAATGGTATTAGTGTAATATATATCATATTTATTCACTCAATTCATTTATATAATCATTATGCATTGAATATCAGGTAGAACGAGTCACATCACATCGTGGAGACGGTATTCCGTACGTACGCACGAGCGATGATATTGTTCCCATGATCGTGGAATTGTATTGAAGTGTATGTATACTATTTCAGAATCAATATGAATTTACAATAATCATATATAGTTATTAGTTACGCCATTCTACCCATCCAATTAAGGTGGTGGTGGAAGAGAGATTACACCATGGCGTGGAGACGATATTCCGTACTTACGCACGCGCGGTGATTTCATTTTTCATTGGATGGATAGAAGGTAAAATAGGGTTGTTTCATATTTATAATAACATATCATTATATGAGTTATACTGATGTTATTACTTCATAATTAAACAACTAAATAAGAAGGAGTCGAAGAAGAAATAAAGTTGAAAGAATTGGTAACGGATATTACCTCTTCTTTGAAGCACCTCTTCTTAACCTCTTCTTAGGGAACTAAAGATGATCTTTGAAGAAGACCATGACCTCTAGGATATTTATAGGGAAGTGGAGATGAGAATTTGGTAGGGCTTGTCCGTGCTTGAAGGCTCAAAGTGGTGTGAGGAGGAGAGGGAGGAGGTGCCCTTTTATAAGGGAGGAGAGGGGCACCTTAGGAAAAACTAAACATATTATTTTATTATAAAGTCATATTCGGTTTTTGATGGCTCCAAATTGATTTATTTCGAAAATGAGGTGGGTATGGGTCGAAATCCTCTCAACCAATAGATTTTAGACAAGTTTGGGTCATTATATTAACCTTATCTTTTATTTTTAACTCTTACTTAATTAGATTGACATTTACCATGTCACTTTGTATTTTTATATTATATAGTTAATAAACATACCATATACATACAAGAGACCCCCAAGTGTTCCATTAATGATAAAACTATCGTGATATAAGTATCTTGGAAGAACCTTATATTTTTAGGAATATAATAACAATTAATAATATAATATTTGTTTGAAAAACTATTTTATGTCAATTTTGACACTATTTGGTAATTGATTTTTGTGAAAATCATAAAAGCATGATTAGTTCGAACAAAGTTAATTAAATCAATACTAACATTTCATATTAACCTATAAAATTAGTGTAATTCATAAAAAGTCTCAAATTACACTTATTTGGGTATTTATAATATCAATTATGTTAATATTTCATTAATAAGATAATTATTGCATCATCATTGTGTCATAAATAAATTATAATATTTAAAGTCTAAAAATTATAAATAAAATACCATTATGTAGGAAATATATTTAGATTTCTAATTAATATTTATAGTCAAATTTATCTTATGTATAACCCTATATTAAAAATGTTTTAGTTATTAAACTTTGATTTTAACTATTTTTAGTATAAAATAATAATAAATGTCCTAATCTAATCCAAGTGGACCTAAATGGTCATATGTTATTCATAAGGTTTTTTTTGGTCGAATTAAACTTATCCAATAGAATTAGGACATGTGTTAGGCTAATAATAATATCATTTTTACCCTTAATTACCCTATTTACTTTTAACCGTGGTAAATAAAAGTAAAAAGTTACTATTCACCAATAATTATTTTTATCTTATTGAACCATATTTTAATCCTTGATGTTAACAATGTCTCTCGGATTTTTTAAATTCCACTCACAGAAGTAGTAAATTTAATTTTTATGTAAATTTTCAAATTCTCCTAGGAGGTGGGTAAAAGACGGTGAAAAGTTCAATAAAATTTTTATATATCTAATATTATTATAAAATGACTCCAATGAATTACATTGAACTTATATAGGTATTATGAATCAATTTTTACCTAAAATAAATTTAAATAATATAAGTAATTATTTAAAAAAAAGTTGGTTTTTAAATAGTAACCCAGTGTTTTCACTATTCATCAAAAATTGAATGTTTTTAGAAAAATACCAAAATTTCACCCTAGGATAATTTCGATATTTCAAATCCAAAAATGAAGTCCATTTTGTAAGATAAAATTAATAAAATTTCAAAAAGTGGGTATTACTATTCATAATGGCTAGTTTTAATAATATTTTAATAGCATATCATTGTTTAGTGAAACTCGGTATTGTGTACAACAGAAGCTATTGAGGAAGGTTGAAATTGCATCTAAAGAAATCCAATCTAGTGTTGTGTGTAGTGAAATATTTCTTTGAAGATGTATATAACATAAAAACAATATATTTCTCATAAAAATCATGGGTGTTACATCGGGTAACCAGACTAATATCCAGAGACTCAGGAGCTGTTTTCCCAAACATACAAGGTGGGGTAGATATGGATGGATAACAAACCTCCTCTACCCTACTCTACCTTCCCAAATATATAATTTTGATATTGATAGTGGAGGATGATATATTCAGTGGGAGTCATTCATAGTAGGAGGGGGACATGAGGTTGATGTCTTATGCTTTCACGACGCCTTACTTTTCTGGTTGTCTGTTACAAGACATGTGGTTGGTACTGCAAACTTGATATGTGTTCAGTGTCACAAGACTTTATATATTATTAGTTTCACCATTGGTGGATATATAAGGTATGGGAGTAAAGGATGTCTTCTCATTGGGAGGGAGTTCAAAATCAGTGAGGAAGTGGTTGTGGGGAACCTTTATCTGCATTATTATGATTTTACTTTCTACTATTGGATGAGTTATGTTGAGGGTTCAATAGTTAGGCTTGGTGATTAATTGACCTTATTAATGTTAAATGGTTGAGGTAGCTAAGCACACGTGATTTTGAGCCCATGCAAGTTTGTCTGCAAAATCTTATATATAATGAGAACCAAAATTTTGAACATGTTGTGCCCTGTATAAGACCCATGGTAGATCATAGGTTGGTTTTATGTATTTAAAAAATATATATACTATTTGTAATCATTTAAATATTTTATTTTTTCTCATTCTTGGTTTTTTTTGTGGGGATAACTATGGATTGACAAAATCTATAGTTTTAAGGAATGTGATGGAAAATTTTCTATGGGCTAATGGTGGCATGTGGAAACACCGATTTCTTATGAACTATTATGATGCAAAGTGGGTAAGTGATTGGTGGGGTGATGAATGATTATGTTGGTTGAGTGGTAATATAAATAGTTGGAACTGTGAATGAATGACAGCTCTCTGGGAAACAACTAGTTTCAGAGGCTATTAAGGTTCCCATGAGGTCCTTTCCTATTTTCTTAATAATAATGTAAAATTGAATAATAATAAAATTAAATCAAATAATTTTTTTGATTATAATAAATCTTATAATTTAAACCATGTGTAGGGGATATGAAATCAATTTTTCAGGAGGTGGGATTACACACCATGTGAATATGGTTAATAATTACTATATAAATATTATAATATCATTTTAAAATAATAAATATTAACCAATTTAAAATTCAAAAGTTAGTGAATGGTGAATTAGTATGACCATTATGGTGAGAAATAAAATTTCATGCTTTAATCGGCATTTTTTATTAAAAAAATAAAATTTTAAAGAAACATATATTGTCAAAAAATATCTTCTTTAAAATTAGGCAAGCGGGCAAGCCCTCACCCATATGGGCTCAACATGCCTTGGCCCAAATCCGCGTGGTGTCAAACTAGATTGGCTCGTGCTCTTAATGGTCAAAATTTTTAGGCCCACCCCACCCCACATCTTCCCTATACCCATTAATACCATGGGTTGCCGACCCATTTTTCATCACTATTTGACCCTTATAGGTTCTCGCTAGTTCTAATGTTTGTTCACCAAGGCATTAGTATTATCTTTTCATATTTATATCTGGAATATTTGGTATGATCCTACTAAGTATACATTTTATTCTCACAAAATGTATATATGAATTATATTTCAAAATTTTGAGAAGAATTTGTTGATTGAGATGGAAATTAATAGCTCGGGTCTTGGGTTGTTGCAGTTTCTGTCTCAACATTTTTTTGGTATTGTTTTACCTTTGGATATATTTATAATTATTTTATATTCATGATTTTGGGGTATTTATTTAATGGTATTTTGGTTTATTTCATAGTATCAGGTTGTATTGTTTAGTGGTTTATGTGTCATGACCCATGGATATTATGGTAAATGACTCTATTTTGAGTGTTTTATACCTTTGGAGTTAGTAGCCAAATCAAGGCCCACTATAGGTGGAATTAGGGGCTACTATATCTCTTCATTTTTAGCCTCATAGGGGTACCAATGTAGGGGGTCATGATAGATTAGTATCTAAGGTATTCGTTAAAAGATGGTGTGGAGTCGAAGTTAGGAACTAGTGAGGACTGTATGGGTTGTTATGAAAACAGTGTCTACCAAACATAACATTTGATGATAGCAAGGGAGACTAGCTAAGACATAGGATTTTAGGGACCCCTATGATTTTACTCAAAGAACATAAGCTCTACTTAAATACTAGGTAAAGCAATGATACTTTTAGGATATAGACCTATGATAGGTAAATGCATTTGAATTTCATGAGTTTTGTTTTGAAAGAGGTGGTTCTAGGAAAGAATAAAATAATTAATTAAAATAATTAAATAAATTCATTATAAATGGATTTAGGTTTTTCTATTTTCTTTTTATATATTCTATTTAGTCTATTCCCAAGTGTGTTTTGATTTTGTGAGGTTCAATAGGAAAACAAAGATTACCTTGAGAGGTTCAATCTTTATCAGAAGGATGACTAGTGGTAGTAGACATTGTGTGCCTTTTAGCATTGGAGCCTTGAAATGAATGAATGAAGAATCTATAATCCAGAGACAAATCACTGTATAGAGTATTTAGAGATTTATTTTATATTTATTTGATCTCAACCCATGTATTGGTTTCTTTGAGAAGTTAGTCAGTTGAGGGGACTTGTGTATCTATGGTGGATGTTGTATCTCAGATATCAAAAGATTACCAATATGTTGTGGGCCAATTTCACCTATGATTTTAGGGGTATGTTCTTTTTTATGATGGAAATTGCGGTGAATATGAGTGATTTTTCCTCCCATATGTATGGAGGAATGATCATTAGAGATAAAGGGATTATGTTTAACGTCCTTTAGTGATTTTTCCCTAACTTCTTTCTAGATGAGGGGTATCATACATGACTCTTAGAGGATGCATTGTTCCCCACCCTTTATTTTATATTTACCCTATTTTTTCCAACGTATTTGTAGGTATAGAAAAAGTTTAAGGTGATATAATAGAGGAATGAGAAGGTTGTTGAACCCCTAGAAAAGGTTTGGTAGGGACCTATGAAGAGAAAAATAATAGATGGAGGGTCATGTGTGATATACCAATTGATATTTTTATTTGAAGAAAGTGGCCCTAATAGCTAGAATCACATTTCTTGATGTATATCAGTTCTGGTGAATATAATGGTATCTCTCAAGTTTTTTTTGAATGTAAATCTTGATCTCTACCAATGGAAATTTCCATTATCCCTAGATAGTTAGTAAGTATTATGTAGTCTTGACCCATTCTTGTAGTAGTGGTAGTTACCCTTGAGATAGTTTTAGAAATAGAACTTCCAAACATATGTTCTGTAGATTTTTATTTGGTGTATGCTCATCCAAGAGGAGGGGGGTTGGTAGAGGTTATCCCCGACTTATCCATTACAATTAGTGACTCAGTCCATAGTGTTCATGTGAGGTCATTCACATCGAGGTGAAGGAGTTGGGTGAGGCTAGAAGCATGTGGTAGAGGCTCTGGTACTATAGTATCTAGAGGTTTTTTTTGGTATGATCAATTTATAATACACCATGGTTGTTAATTTTTTGAGTTATAGATATTCATATGCTTATTTTGTTCCCACATTAATCCAAGCATTGGAAGTGGATATGGAGATTTTTTCTACCCCTAGTGTTATCCACACCCAATAGAGGACTGGAAAGATTATTTTATGTGTACCAAGGATGAAAAATGATGATAGGGAAACAATATTCTTTAAGATATTCCTTTGTTCAAAAAATATGACCATATGATGTCATTGTCAGCATGGATTGGTTTCATTCTGTCCACACTATGGCTGACTATTATTTTAGAGTTTTTTTATGATGTACAATAGTGATGTTTGGTTTTCTTCAATGAGAGAGGTTTCTAGATGTCTAGTAGGTGAGTAAAACCCCTTCTTTTCATGATTTCTGAGTCATCGATATAGCTAGTAACAGATCATGTGATGGATTCCCCCAATGTTGTTGTAGAGTTTCTATATGTTTCCCTGGAGTAGGTTGGAACACTACCACCTCAATGATATGTTGAGTGTGGAATATATTTAAAAATAAACTCTACACATAATTCAATGTCTTCTTACTGGATGGAACAACTATAATTTTGGGTGTTTATAATCTAGATTGATGATCTGATGCAAAAAAGGTTTTATCTTACATAATGTGTCATAGTGAGGAGCTCTAGTTTTATTCTTCAAGAAATATTATGGTAGAATGAGGTTGTTCATAGTGTAAAAGAAACTGAATCATGTGTAAATCAATTATTCTTATCAACTTCAGAGAATTTAATATCTCTTTTAATAGTTGAGTGGAGATTGTAGGTTTTATAAGATCGATATGCATTCTGGATATCATCATTTGATGGTGAAGGAGGTATATATCCTGGAGACTACCTTAAAATGTCACTATAGGCACTTAGTGTTTTAATTCATGTCATATTTTATCATGAATTCTATAGATATATTCATGAGACTCATTACCTATATCTTTTTTGGGTTCTTGTATTGGTTTATTGTCTTTTTCATTGACGAAATCCCCATATACTCAAGATTAGAGTAGGATAATGTCAAGAACCTAAGGATCATTTTTCGAACTATTATCTACCACCAGTTAGATGAGACATTGTCTAAGTGTATGTTCTAGAAAAGATAGGTTCATTTTCTTGGATATTTGGTTCTCTGGGAAGGTGTATCAGTTGATCTAAAAAAGGCTGAGGTGGTTGTTTCTTTAGAAATACTGAAGACCATGACATAGGTCTATTGATTTCTTATTCTTCTATGTTATTAAAAAAATTAGTATCTTATATTACAATATCATGGACCATCCTAACCATGATGGACTTGAATTTATTTTTGACTGGTCCTTTCCAGTCAACTTTTTATGACTTGAAGGGGAAGTTAGTCATTTCCCCAGTTCTTTAGTTTCTTGATGAGGGTGTTATGTTTGAGGTGTTCTATGACACTTCCCACATAGGTTTGGGGTGATTATTAATGAAATTTTATGTATTTATATCATATGGGTCTATGTGGTTATGCGCCCATAAGAATAACAACACCACCCATGATCTAAATATAGCGACAATGATGTTTTCCTAAATTTTATAGTGAAATAACCTCCCTGGGGAGTGCCTTATGGTCCTTAATGTTCACAAATTCTTGAGATATGTTTTCTCTATGCATGACTGGAATATATGGAAGTGAAAGTGGATATATTTTCTCAAGGACTAAAATTTATAGATCTCCAACACAGAAGGAAATGGAAACGTCATAGAAGATTCACTGAGTATAAATTCATGGGGAGCCATTTTAAAATTTAATAATTTTTGGAAGGTGATTATTATAGAAGAAATGGACATTCATGTTGGTTTTTTGGCTATACGAGGTGATTTAAACTTCTAATGATTATTTTCAAACATTTTTCAAAACTTACACATTTAGTTCAATCAATAAGTAAACCACATTTCTTTTTTAAATCAATAATGGTTCCGTAGAAGAACAATGGAACCCCAATGTGGAGGTAGTTTAAACAACCATATATCCTTTTCAAGGAATTAAAATTAGGATATCTAATTTTACTTATATTAATGTATTTATTACTACCTCTAATTCTTTTCTTGGTGATTAAACTAATTTGATTTTTTTTAGTTATTATTACCAGTAGTTAAATCCACTATATATTCTTTTTTACATAGGTTTTAATTAAGCTGTTTAATTAGACTGAAAAATGGTGATTCTAAACATTTCTTCTTTTTCCCATGGTTTTCTTATAGATTTAATATTTTTATTGAAGATTATTCAGTGACTACCCATGTTTTAAACCACTTCTAAATGATACTTAGAGGTTTCCCAAGATTAGTGTTACTTTAAACTATCGAAGATAATGATGTTAATTCAGAAATAATTACTGGAAATTGATGTTTTTATACTAGAAATCCAAAGAACCAAATTACAAAAACATATAAAAAATCAAATAAAATTAACATTATAAAAATAAATTAAACTATATTATAGAATTTAATACACATAAAACACACTAAATAAGTCAGGTCGACATTAAACCATCACATCAATGCATTTAACTGTCATATAAACAAATGTATGCATCAATATAACACGTCATAGACTATGAGTCATTGCATCAACATCACTATAGCAGCCTTGAGATAACACCCACTCGCCATCCTAATGACTTCCATCCTATGTTGTTTAAAATTATAGTGTACAAAAACATAAATTATATTATTTTAATTAATAATAGAAATATAAAAATGTTTTACTTGTTTAGAATACTATATCATAGACGTAATTTCCTTGAGAAGAATTCATATCATGTCCTGAAATAATGTTGTTAAAACATTCCCCACTATAGTAAATTGTTAATCCATTGCTCCAATGTGTGACTCCTTATCATGTACTTTGTTCTCCAATATTGTAATTTTTTTGTGATATTAGATCTGGACCACTATTAGGACCCATTGAAATAGATTTCATCCCAGTGAATGATGTTAGTGACCTCCCAAAGACTTGTAAAGAGGATGGTACCAAACCCATCATCCTCACAGGACTTCGATGTTTATTTCCTATATCCTGGGAAATAGCTTCACCCTAGTAGATCGATGTTGAAATAAAGGTATATGAATCCCATGACTCGTTAATTTTATTCTATATATTGAAAATTATAAAATTATAGTTATATAGAAAAATAATATTTTAATTAAACTAGTTTACTGGTATGCTCAGAGCAGATTCATTCATATAACTCTCATCAAACTTTGTATACACATCAAGCCACATCTCATCCATCCCAACCTGATAACCAACCTCCAAATATTATATAATTAAAATAGATAATCATTAATTATAAAATCATAATAACATTAAATTTCACACACACACACAAATATATATATATATATATGTTTGTTCATGGTTTATAATAATTAAAATATTACCTTATTCATTCTTCTCATTATGAAAATCTTTGACCCTGTAGTTTTTGAGATTTCCTGCTTCTCTCTACTCACTATGTTTTTCTTAGAAATTTCATGAAAAAATAAATACATATCAGAATGATATTTGATATGATTAAAAAATGGTACAATGATTTAAATTTTTTGAGAAATATAATATCAAATTATAAAATAAATTGTATGAATTAATCAGTAGCTTATCTAAAAAATAATTCCAATACTCTCTAGATACCCCTTCAAATGCTTTATCTTATATTTGTCGAAGACTTCATGAGTTTTCACTAAAATCACACCATAATTTATAATAGAAATATTTCCATTCTTTTTAAATTTTCTAAATTCAACCGATTCACCAAAACATCATCCACGTAAAAATGAAAAACAACTGATAAATGAAAAATGAAAAAAAAAAAATTTAGACAATAATAATTATAGTAATATAAAATTAATAAATAGGAAATAAATATTTTTTTTCATTTAACTTTCCTTGATTATAAAAAAAATCATTCTTTCACTTTATTGTAACATGCCTCCAATCATGTTATATAATGTTGAGGGTCATTGAATCATATTCCAAATAAATTAAATACATCCCATACAAGACTTTTACATCAGTCGTAGGCACCCCAAAATAGTCAAAAGAAATAAAACCCATTAAATTCTATAGTCTCCAAACATATTTTTCTTATATATTTGTTTGATTTCTTTTACTAGTTATTTCTGTTAAAAAACATACTCAAATAGTTTGTATAAATATGATATATTTTATTTATTCACCAATGATATACATACCAACAACGGTCACCTTCCAAAGCCCACATGATGATCTAGGTGACAAAATATGAGTAGTTGTCTCATGGTCACCTATAGAATAAGAAAATGTCCCAACAACCATTTCAATCAGCCATGTATTAGTGGAAACTATACCTGCAATATTAGGAAACTTACCTGATGGCGTCAGGATCATCACTGGTGTTGTAGTGTCATCTGAGTGTATAGACTGACTATGATCTCCATACCTTTTATTCCAGGATATATTTTATCAAATAAATAAATAGTAAAATCATTTACAATATTTTAAAATAATTCTAGAAAATAATAAAATTTAAGATTTAAAATATAAATAATTACCAATAATTTAAATGTACATAGATAACTAATTACATGTTTATAACTAGTGATTAATATTATTAAAATATCAATATTTTTATATATAATAACCAACATATTCCTTTTTATTTTACACTCATTTTATTATTTTAAACTCATTCAATTCCCAAATTAAATTATTTTACCCTCTATACATTTAATAGAAAATTTTTACTTTGTGACTTTGAAGCATAACTATTATGCAGAAACAAATAAAAAACTTAAAAAATGATATATTTTTAAAAAATACATAAAATAGTTATCATATTTGGTTAAATTTTGATTTAATATATACTATGGAAAACAAAAAATGATAATATTAAAAATATGTTTAAACACTTAATAATTTGAAATTTATTTTTTTGAAACCAAT
Source organism: Viscum album (assembly GCA_963277665.1). Classification (NCBI taxonomy): domain Eukaryota; kingdom Viridiplantae; phylum Streptophyta; class Magnoliopsida; order Santalales; family Viscaceae; genus Viscum; species Viscum album. The sequence continues at coordinate 528,285,752 of OY728131.1, read as the reverse complement.
CATATCATAAAATTCAAACCAAATCTTTTAGGAATTAATTTAATAACTAAATATTATTGAATAATTTAAAATCCATTTTAAAAGTTTTCAAGACCATAATTTGAAAATTTAATATGAAACTCATATGAAAACAAACATAAAAATAATTCTTAAAAATATGAAATGATTTTTTTTAAACTGATTTGAAATCCAATTGTTTCTTTATAAATTTAATAAATACTAATTATACTATAATTAGGTACCAAAAACATAAAATTAAAAATCAATCAATCAATAGTTTAAAAATAAATGAATAAAAAAATGGGAAAAAATTTCTCGAATATGACGAAAAACTCATTGAAATCAACAATAACCATTATAAGGGTTTTTAAATTAGCCCTAAAGAACCCTAAATTACAAAATTTGGGAGTTATAAGAAAACCCATACATTTAATATTTTGATCAAAATGCATTTAGTAAATAGAAAACAAGAACAAGAGGAGGATGATGAAATGGGGGATGGAGGAGATCAAACCTCAAATATCCAAGCATGAATTTTGAATATACCAATGTGAATAAATAAGAGAAAGACATAGATATATAGATGAGACATAGAGTGAAAGGAGACATGTGGTTGAGATGCTCTCAGGAGGAGTAGTAAATAATACCAATGGGGGGGATTTATGAGGTTATTGGTATTTGTTTTAATAAACCACCATTAAAAATTGTGTTGATATTATCAAAAACTGAAACTAATAATTTAAAAATTATGGTTTTTAAAAAACACCACTAACTACCCAAAAAATATTTTATATTTATAAATCAGTGGATGTAATTAAAATCTGTTATGAATAAAATAATGCTATTATCTATTTTTCAAATAATTAATGGACGAGTTAGCATCTTTGTATCTTGTATTATAGGAGGTTGATGGTCAAGGATACTTTTTCCATAAAACAATAAATCACACCTTTTTAAAGTAGGTGGAGGACTCTCATAAGGGATTTTCATAGGTGGAGGTGATGAGAACCTAAATCATTTAGGGTGATTACCCTTTTGAATGACCAATAGGAAGGATGTCCATCATAATGGTGATATGTGAGGAATTACTCTATGAGTTTAATACATCACCTATAGTAGTGCACCTAGGAATATCTAAGACGTATCATGGCTTGAGGAAGTAGTTATGGTGGCTAAGAATTAAGTGTCCAGTGGTAGTTTTTGTGGCATGATGTCTAGTCTATTAGGAGGTAAAAGAAAAATATCTTATCACCGATGGTTTTTTACAAGCCTTGGATATCCCCACATGGAAGTGGGAGTGCATCTCTATGGATTTTATCACATGTTTAACCCAATATTTTATTTTTTATGATGCTATATTAATGATCATGGGACAACTAATGAAGTCAGCTCACTTTATATTAATTTGATAATTGATTAACATGGATGTACTGGTAAGAAGGTACATAGATGATGTGTAAGGGGATTATGGAATTCCTAGTACCATCATTTCCAACCAAGATACTCAGTTTACTTCATGAGTCTAGATGGGATTTCAGAAATCCTTTGTCTCCCAATTAATCCATTACACTAATTTCTACCCCCAAATAGACAAGAAGATTGATGAAACCATCCTGAAACTAGAGGATCTATTATTGGTGCTTGTCTGGGATTTAAATGGATCCTAGGTAAGAAACCAACATTTTATGGAGTATTCTTATAATAATAACTATAAACCATCCAGTGGTGTAGCCTCCTTTAAGGCAGAGTATGTGAGATAGTTTTGATCCCTATTGAGCTAGACTGAGATTAGAGAGGCAACAGCTCCTGGTTCGGATGTGGTGTAGAGCATGATAGAGAATATCCAAGTGGTTTATGAAAGGTTAAAGGTGGTTTAACACTAGTAGATGGCTCATGGATATTGAAATAGGAGGCATTTGGATTTTCTTTTAAAAACCCATGTTTTTTAAGGTTTCCACTCATCTTATTCAATGGGGGTTTACTCTGGGATGAAATCTATCACCCAAGTATATTGGACCCTTTGAGGAGTTTTAGTGTGTTGGTGGGGAAACTTCTTTCTTGGAGCTACCCTTGGGGTTGAAAAAATTCACAATGTCTTCTATATTTCCTAGATTAATTGGTACCTTCATAATGATTACCACATAATCATCTAGGGGGCCTTAAATATCAAGGATAACACATCATTCATTGAATAATAAGTCAAGATATAGGACCACGGAGATAATATATTGTGATGTTGTTTTATACCCTTATATTTATCTCTATGGAGGCATGATGTTGTAGAGGAGATTACTTTGGATTGGGAGTCACATATGTGTCCCCATCACCCAGAGTTTTTTATTAACTAATTTTTTTAACTTCTTTGGTGTCATATTGTTGTTGTAATTGTTTTATTTCATTCTTTAAATTTTCAAAACTATTTTTATGTTCTGCATCATGGTTTCATACTTGTTTGATAGGTAACTCTCAGAGGGTGTTTTGGATGTATCTAGTGATTTTTGTTTCCTTTCCCTTTTAGTTTAGTTTTATTATCATGAATGAGAATCATTTGATTGGTATCTAATATAATGATCGATACCCATCTGGACCATTACATAGCGAGTTTTGGGTGTTGGTAGTCTTTTGATAGGTTTGAGTAAGGGCTATGAGGAGCTATATTAAAATCTTCAACTATAGATAGTGATTCAATCCATGATTTCCCAGTTCATTTTGTCTAATGTTTCATAGGTTAGATTCAAAACTTGTTTTGGAATGTCATCTTGGTTTGATTCATGACATTAAATGATGTTCACACATGAATGTTCATGGTTGAGTTTTTAGAGGTTTTTTATTTGATTTTTTTTGTTATGTGAAATTATATATTATTGATGTGATATACCTCCATTGTTTTTAAATGAAGTGACCTTTTTAGTAGATTTGAACCATGTGAGATTCATGGTGTGAAACGTCCATTCATGCCATGAATGGGGATATTTATATGTGTCTATAAATTTGATACTCCCTATAATCTTCCAAATTATCCCTTTGATTGTCTTGAATTTCATGAGATTCCTAGGTGAATTTTGGAGGCATAAAATACTCTAATATTTAGCATTCAACACAGGCTTATAAATATTCAATATCAGTGATTTGGTGTGAGTTTTTCTGCTCATTTTCTCCATGTTACTCTTTATTATTTATGGATATTTTAGTGACTATGAATTTAATGGTTGATGGTTTTTTTCTATTATTTTTATGAGATATCATTTCATTTTAGATTAATTATTAGAACCTTTTTCTGTATGTGGCATATTGGTTCATCTGATATTTCTTTCAATTTTCACAATTAATGAGGAAGCTTCTTTCTTGGTATCATATTAATGTTCCCTCTCCTTTATGTGAATTTGTGATATTATCATAATTTTTATATCTATTTCTAGGATGGTATGAATTTTAAGAATAAATATAATGAATCAATCTAATGAAATTAATAATTAAATAGTGTGATTCTTGTTATGGGATTATTCCTTGTAGTGATGTATTGATTTGAGAATACACATTAAATGGTAAAATCATTAATTTCAGTAATTTAAAGGGGTAAATTGATATGAATGTTTTATTATTGGAATTGGTTGTGCGTGGATTGATTTCCTTGGTTGTGTGTGGCTTGGTGACCTTGGTTGTATATGGCTCAGTGTCCTTGGATGTCTTCTGATGGTTCGATTTGGTGGTTTATTTATAGTAGATCAATAGTAATGGAATAATATTGGAATATATAAAAGTGACTATGTATAAAAAAAAATTTAGTAAATATTTAAACTCATGACCAAATTAATAAATTGTGGTGGGTGATATGTTAAATAAAATTATGGGAAATGGATCCTATGTTGTGGAAATGTGTGTTGTGTTTGGGGTTGTTAGTTTTGTATTAGATGAATTTCTTGGTGGCGCGATATCAACAGAGACCTGATGGCAGTTGTGGTGGTGTTACTAGTGTGAACCCATAAGTGTGGGATTATGTAAGACAACTATAAACTTATATGATATTATGAATTTTATATACACCCCACCCAAGTCAAGTAAACAAACCAAATCCTAGAGACTCTGGGGGTTTTATCCCAAAAATCCAAGATAGAGAGGCTGCAGATGGTTAACATTGCCCCTCTCCCCCACTCTTCCTTCAATAGTAGATTATACTGATACTAGTAGTGGATGATTAGGTATTTGGTGGGGTTCATGTGGGGTAGGATGATGGCATGGGGTGATTTACTATGTGTTCATGATACCATACTACCTTGGATTCCTAATACGAGACATGAGGTTGGAGATAAAGTACTTGATATACATTTTGTTCTGTGGGACTTTATATATGGTTGGTGTTCTCATTTTGGGAAAATAAAAGGGATGATATAAAAGGATATCTTCTAATTGGGAGTTTGCGGAAAATTAGTGGGGAAGTGGTTATAGGTTTCATTTATTGACATTCATATGATTTTATTTTCTACTCTAGGGTGCATTATTTAGTAAAGGAGCCAAGGTGGGGTTTGGGGATTAGTTGACCCGTGTAGGTTTTGGTAAGTTTTATTGTTTTTTCACTAGTATGTTAATATTATTTTTTAAATAAAAAAATTTCTTTTATGGAATAACGGAGAAGTAAAAGGGATAAATGAATACAAATATTACATCAAGCGGGTCTAAAAAATGGAGATAAAGAATTCTACAACCTGATTCCCCTCTCGCCAAGTGTGGGTGATTTTTATGTCATTATAAATGATGTTGTTGAACTTTCTAATTAGGTAAGTAACTAAAAAGGGGGTGTAAGAGGTTCCTTTAAGAGAATTACAGATAATATTTTAGTCCATTTCCATCAAATATAATTGGAATTTCTTGAGATTTCCATAATTTAAGGATGCTAATTAAGGCCATAGCTTCCTTGGTTAATGAATATCTATTCTCATAGTATGAGTTGAAGGGAAACCGAAAATAAACTATAGTGTCCTGGGCCACTCCCCCCCTCATTCCTCCCTATGATATTAATATTCTCTTTACAGATTTTTATAAGAGATCTTAGGTATGATCCTATTGAATATACAAGATATTCTCACCCTATATAATTATATACAAACTATTTTTCAAGTTTCCAAGAATATGTTTTTTATTGAGATAGACAGTACTGGATCAGAGTTTTGGTTTCTTATGTTATTGTGTTGGGATTTTATTTTGGTCAAGTTTTATATTTAGAGATGTTTTTATTTGTTTTATATTCATGCATGTGGGATATTTCTTGTATGAGATCTTGGTTTATTTATTTGTTTTGTAGTTCATTATTTTGTGGTTTTTATGTTATGATCAAGAGATATTGTGGGTAATTCCTCCCATTTGAGTGTTTTATACTCTCAGTAAGAGTTTTCAACCCGGGGCCTGCTAGAGTCAGGACATCAAGGGTCATTATTTCTATTCATTTCTATCCTAGGAGGGTTACTAATGAAGAGGTGGTTCATGATATATTTAATTTATAATTTATTAGTATGTTAATTAATTATAAAATGTTTATAATTATTTATTAAAATTTTATGAGAAAATTATTAAATAAATATTCCATAATATTTTTTTTATATTAAATAACTTTTGGAATTATATGTAATGACTTATAATTTGGATATAAAGGGGTATATGGTGCAATAGAAATTTTTTTAAACATTATAAAATAAGGGAAAATATATAAGAGTTTATATTTAGTATTATGAATTATTCATAATAGTTTATTTGAAATATTCAAATTAAATGATCTCTTTAAGAAATTATTTTAACCATTTTAAATTGTTTTTTGATAATATAAATAATAAGGGTTTAAATAATATTAATTCTGTGATATTCATAATATTTTTTTAATAGATGAATAGTTCATATATTTTAGGTATCATATATTTATGTAATATTAAATAGAAAGGTTAACATTAAGGAGTACATATTATAAATACACATAATATTTTTATGCTTATTTAATTATGGATTTTCCATAATGTATGACTAAATTATACAGTGTTTATAATTATTGATTTAAAAATTAATCATGATTTTTTTATCTCATACTTAAATATATGAATTGTTAATTTATTTAGTCGGTTCCCTATTATGTTAAAATATATAAAATTTTTTATATTATGAATTGATGTATACTTTATTTAAACTATTGTTATAAATTTCTACACATTCCTCTAAATAGTTACATGATATGTATAACAATTGATTTAATTTTCTTCGAAAATTCATTTGGATTGTATTTGTTTATGAGATTGAATTTAAAGGATGGTTATTATTTTTACATATTTGGTGTTAGGATTATAAATAAATTATGGTCTTTTGTTAGTAAATTTTCCTTGTGTAGAGGGTATTTGGGTCAGATGGATCATCATCTTGGGGACTTATTCCTTTTGTAAAAAAGTTGATGTTAACTAATTATCGCTCTAAACTTTTTCATATAGAGATTATTGTTTTCACATGATTATAATCCTTTAAAATAAATTTGTTCCTGTAACTTTTTCAAGGGATTCATTGGGAAATTTATGAATATAGTTGGATTTTAATTTCTATTATTATCCCAAGATATGAGTTTTGTAAAGATTTACACATCAATATGGTTTGAACATATTGATTTTATGGAAGGAATAAGATTCAAAACTAACTCATTTGAAGGCTGTATATATGTAATGGGAATAACATGAGAAAATATGGTGAAATTAAATCTAATTTACAATACTAAGTGTTATATTTCATTTAAATTGAACTCTTTTCAAGACCTCAATCATCCAACTGGTTAGGTCATGTGAGAGTTGGGTGCCACTAGATTATCTTATGTAAGGAAATAAAGTAATGGGTGACCCTAATTGGGTTAGGTGAATGTTCGTGGTATTTTATTTGGGTTACACTTAGTTGGGAGACCCTAATAATATTATTTAATACAGGAATATATTTTAGTTTATCAATATGATATATTAGGAATTGAGTTATCCAATTAACATTCCAGGGGTTATATATGATATGATTGGGATAATTACCTACCTAAATAAATTAAAAGTGATAGAAACACTAAAGTATACTTAGTAAATAATGAAATATGGATATTGGACTACTAATTGATATGATAAAACTTTAAAAGGGTAAATCATTTTTCTGAGATCACATTTAATATAAATTTAGATTAAATGAAAGTAAAATATGATACTTATATGATAAAATATTCTATTTTATATATTTTTATATATTTTTTTATAACAATATTATATCGTAATATTTTGATCAAGACTTGAAATGATATGATTAATTTAATAAAATTATTATATTGTTATATAGACTTAATAATTATTCTTATGTAGGAAAAAATGTGTTTTCTTAAAGAAATTCCTTTATGAGTAACCTTATGCTGAAATTTTTCAACAAGTGAATGTAAATAATTATGATAATCATAAAATGATTCACTTAAGGTTTAAAAGGCATTATATGAAAGATGGAAAAAGTAAATTTTGTATCCACTCATATATTCAATATGATAGATATATTAATGACATGGTGAGATTAAATGTTTCTTTTAAGGCTTGTTCTAATCATTTAATTCATTCTGGAATCATTATTGAAAATATTCTGACAATGTAAATAATTTAAAGAAATTTTTATACTATTATATAAGAGTGGTAAGTAAATATAGACCCGGGATGTGATGTTTGGGTCCTAGAATAGTATCAATAATACAAGTGAGAAAAGTTTTAAACCGGAAGAAGAAAAAATAGTTATAATGTCAAATAATTTTTCTTCAAGTATCTAATAATGTTCATTTGATCCTAAAATTATATTAAAGAAGAAAAAAATGTTTTCATATGATTAAATTTTATGGTATACCTAAAGGATTTTGGGAATCTCAAAGGAGAGTATATATCTAGTATTAGTGTTATAAAATTAATTAGTTACTTTTGAAGGTATATGATATCGACTATATTTTTAAAATTGTTATAAATAAACAAGAATTCTAAATATAACTAATATTGGATAAAAAAAATATTTTATATTAAATTGATGAAGTAACATTTTTTTGACTCATGAAGTTGAATATAAAAGAATATATCAAACTTATACGGATCTAAGTAAATTATTTGTATCATAATCTCATTTATCTTATATGATAATTTTTTTTGTTATCAATGAGTTGTTATGAACAATATGAGATAATGGATTCAATACACATGATTAATGATTCATCATATTCCATAATAAAATTTGAGAAGAAGATATGGATAAAAAATAAGTAAGATAAAAGTTTTATCTAGTTTTATGTAAAATTTTGAGGGAGTTTATCCCAACTCCATCAGTGGAAAGTTTTTATTATTAGACTTTTTTATAGTATCACTCCAAACACTTATAATACCATATATTATATAGATAAAATTACCTATTTTTTAAATATTTTCAATAAAGGAAATAATATTTTTTCATAAACACAAAATAGTTTTTGTATCTGAACATGATATTCTAAAAATAATATAGTTTTCAAGATAATAGAGGGGTGTATTTGGACATTGATAATGTAAAGACCCCAAACCTAAAATACCAAAATTGGTGCTTAAATTATTACATTATTTTAATATATAAGTGATTAAATCATAAAGGATTTAACAATCTAGTATTCTTAGTAAACTAGATACCTATATAAATCGTAAATTATATTTGAAAACATAAAATACAACATAGTATAATTTTTTAGAACACCATTATTCCATTTAAAAAATCCATGCATATAAATCATAATACACATCATGGAATACTAGGGAAATTATAGATAAGAAATGGGTGAGCTAAAATATTTACCAAGGGTATGAGTATAGTGAAAGTTATCATGAATAAATAAGGAATAATCAAAATGGAAAGGTAAATATATGAAATAACATTTAATTTAATCAAAAACTTGAGCATAAATGATAATATGGAAGAAATAAATGATGATATATTAATTTCAGGTAAATAATTACATGATCTTAAATCCTATATATGGATATCATAACAAATAAAATAACCACATGGAAAAAAATAACTAAAATAATAAGTAGTAAATTCATAATTTCATACATCATAAACATATAGTTAATGACTTGTTCCAATACATCTTACATAAATGGGTAAGGACTCATCCAAATACCCAAGATAGTTTGTCTCATGTGACCTACTGATGAATTGAGGGGCTATAGTATTCCCCAAACATCACTTGAAAAATCCAATAAATTCCTAAAATGGAAGTGGTGAGACATAAATATTATAAACATTCATATTGAAAAACTAGTATATGAAATGTTAATAATTTTCCTAATCAATAAACATAATCATAAAATATACTTAGTAATGTAAATAATGGTATAAAAAAAATACATCCAGAGTAAAATTGATCATAAAAAATCTAAATTATTAATAAGCATGGTATCATTACAACATATTCCTATTATAGGATAAGTAAAATAAGGGTTGTTTTCTTTGATTAGTATAAATACCCTAAAACTTCATTAAAAAATTCATGATGAAAATAGATTTTTCAAATTATAAATAACTTTTAAAAAAAATTCTTTAATGAATATTAGGGAAAACATTTCTTTGAAAATAATCAGGGAAACTTTAAATGAATGCTTCAATTAAATTAATGGTCATGGTGGGGAATTTTTTTTGTTCATGTATAGTGTGTTAAAACAAATATTCCATTATCATTTTCAATAAAAAATAAAAAGTACCTCATTTGAAAAAAAGGAAGATTAATTTTAACCCATTTCTTAAAAACATGAATAAAAATTTCATTCATAAATAATTATAAAATAGTAAAAAAAATTAAAACACATTAAGTAAGTTATGGATATGGAGTAAAATGATTCTTGGCCAAGTATAAAAATAATGTTTGCTTTCCTTAAAAAATATGGTTTTGGTAGCATGAGTAATTAAAGAGTTAAAAATGAAGGAAAATGTTAATTTTTATAAATAATATGAGTATAATAAAATATATTGGTTTTACGATATAAATATCAAATAATTCACCCAATTGAGACTTAAACATAAAAAATCCTGAATAATGATGAGATTATGAAATGAACCCTTACCGCTTTGGTAACCTATGAATCATAATACCCATTAAATAATAACATAAAATGAAACATTAAATATTATTCATATAATAATATTAATTATATTAATGTTAAATGGGACAATGGATAAACCTCATAAAATAAGATAGATGTATAACATAATATATGTCCCAAAGAAGACAATTTGAGATGAAGAACCCTTACCTAAGGTCTGAATTCTTTCATATGTGTTTGATCCTCATATATAATGAGTATAGATTTATAATAAAGATATTAAAGTAACATAATCATATATATCATACCTTATATTATTTACTTATAAACCTTTATCAATATTTTATTAACAATTCTTTACTAAAATCATTGTTTCAGGTAACAACTTCTTTGTTTTTTAAGTAAATTTTGGTTTGGTATTTTTTCCTTGTACTTTGATAATTGTTCCATAATATATAAAATTTTAGTAATGATTTAAACTGCATATATATTCATTATATGCATATTTATATTCATAAAAAATGTTAGATATTATATAAAAACTACACCATTCATGGAGATGGTAAGTCGTACATTCACATGAATGTCATTTCCAATTATTTGATGGATGAAACATAAGAAATGTAAATAATAATTCACCTTTATAGAATAAACATTATATCATATATAACATATATATTCATTAAATATATCTTTATTACCATCCATTTAAAAATCAATAAAAAAATAAATCACATTGCTTCGTGGAGGTGGTAGTCCACACGTACACATGAGCGGTGTTTTGATTTCCCTTCAAATTAGGAGGTAAGAAGGTATATGTGATATTATAATTTAAAAATTATAATTATTTCATAAATAATATATATATATATATATATTAAATATATCATTATATTCATTTTTGAGTGGCTGTTACAGAAAAATAATTAAATCAGTTTGCGAGACGGTAGTCCACCGTACACACGATGGACGGTTTTGTTTTCAATTTGATAGAAGAGGGGTGGATATAGGTTATAAAATTTACTTAATAATATCTAAGTATGTGGAAAATAATTTTTTATTATTTTATCATATCTTTATAAGATTTTAAGGGGGTAGAAAAAGAAATAAAATGAAGACACATGTTTTAGTACTATACCTCTTCCTCAAATAACCACTTTAGGTTTATAGCTAAATCCATCCTAGGATGGTATTATGATAAAAAAGGGACTCTATATAATATTTATAGATGTAAGGAATTTATTTGTAAAATTATTGAACAACCCAAAAGGCTATTGAGGTGTGTAGAAGAGAGGGGAGGTGGTGTCATTTTATAAGCGGGGGAGGGGTCCTCTATTATTTATTTCCAAAAAGACTACAAAACAACAAAGTCATTCCCAAGATAAATGCCTCAAAATTTCCCTAAATTATGATTTTACATAAGTTAAGGTATTATTATGGTAATTAAATAATATTTATAAATTTTTAATTGGAAAAAATTCCCTTATCTTTTTGTTTAACTTTGTGGTAAATCGCTTTTAATGTTAAGCGTGATAACTAATTTTTAACGTTTTTTTCTATTAATTATGACCATAAATTATGTTGAACATATTAAATAATATTATATATTATGATTAAAATTATTTAATAATTTTTTTAAAATTAAATTCATATAATTTTTATAATTATAATTAAATTTAATCCTACAAGAGTGATGGAAATGCAGTTTTCTAAAGATATTTTTTATCAAATACAAAAAATATATACATTAATATTCAACATATAATTAATTTAAATGAATTATATTTGATTAATAATAATATTATTGAACTTATATTACTTTTAAAACGATTTTAAAATAAAATTTATATTTTTAATTGCTTTAAAAAATAGGAAATGTTCAATAAAAATCAGTATTTTTCACTATTCATTGAAAAGTTAATATTTTTAGAAAATTATAAAACATTAACTCTAGGATAATTTTGACTTGATTATATAAATAATTAATTTAATTTTTTCAAATAAATACTCTTAAAGTGTTAAAATTTATTTTTCAAATAAGTGCACAAAACATGATGAAACATTTTTAAAAAAAATATATTTTTTAAGCATAAAAATAAATTTATTATTATATCATGATTAGAAAAAATATTAGATGAATGGTAAAACCTTTTATTGAATATGTAATATATATATTTCATTAAAATCATTCAAAAATAGTGATTTATTTAATTTATTAATATAAAAACAAATTGTGTGCATGAAATTAGTGTTTCTAAAAAACAATTTCATTTACATTCAATTATTTTTATTTTTATTTATAATCAATTGATAACCATTGGATTTATTTTATACATGTGTAAACTGAATACTTTACATAGTTTATTTATTCCAATTTAAACCTACTAATTTAACAACAAGTTCATAATAATATACTATATTACGGTTTATTTAGACTCAGTGTTGTGTGCAACACAAGCTATCAATGTGGTTAAATTTATTTAAAAAGAAATAAATTGTAATGTCTAGAGGTATTAAATTCTTCTATTATTCAAAAAATATCATCCTAAAAATTTCTATTGTAGAGACCCAAAACATGACGTACATGAACATTACATTACTTTTGCGGAATACTTATTACATAGTAAAAACCAACACTCAAGGACCGTAATAGTTTAGTGTCTTTGGAAACTCGAAACATAATCTTCTAATCGTGGTGTAAGATCTTCAACATCTCCCATAAAGATCTTCCCCTTTTTTTTCTTACCTAAAACCTTTCTTTAAATCTTGCGTAAAAGAAAACATATAAAAGGGTGAGCTCAAATGCTCAGTAAGGGTAAGCATGGATAAAATAAAACAAATCACATACATTTGAACTTCAAAACATGAACATAATATTTAAACATCAAAATCTTGAGCAATGAAATAAATCATGGTAGTACGTAAGGCATAGATCATAAAGAAACATTAAGCATGATAAAATATCATGGGAATAAAACATGTAACTGTGGAAACCATTAAGCACATGTTATGATTTCCATAGTAGCCAAGGCATTGCTGCCAAGACCATCTTAGTGGACAAAGTCCCTTTCTGAATCGAGTTCACTCCTCGTTTCAGTCCTGTAACACTGAACCAGATTAACTTACCGTTCCAGCCATGTCTATGTCATGAGATATAAATCTTTACCCAATGAATTGGAAGGAGATATAGGTCCCACCCATCTCATTATGAAATCATTCTTACTTGTGCCAAAAAATAAACTTAAAACATTCATCATAACCCAAAGAATAAAATGGGTTTCATAAACATCATCCCATCATCACATAATCCATATAAAACAAATGGATATTTCATCATAAGAAAAGTGAAACCATGTAAATCATAGAGACATTAAACTTGAGACATACACATATGAAATAATGCCATCTTAGATATAAAATGGTTTTGATAAAACACTTGAAATGAATTATTGAGGAAAATATCCTTTCTCCTTTAAAATAATTTTCTTTTCACAAAATGTCATGAATTTTTTAAAAGAAATATATTTTGTTGGAAATATTCATGAAATATTTTGGAGTAAGATTCATGAAAATAAGGATTTATAAAACCGTAAAAATCCTTTCATGCCGTATAAGTTAAAAAACATTCTTCTCGTACTTTTGCCAGAAAAGTCAAAAAAGTTCCTCATAACCTAAACAAAAGAAATATTCCTTACATACCATATAGTAAACGTCAAAAATGGGTAAAAAGGACTTTAAACATACATTAAGTCATTCTTAGAAATCAGAGACATTGATGATAAATATAACCCCAGTAAATACTTACGAATAAACAATCTCGGATAAGAATGAGATTGGAATAATTATCCCTTACCTTAGGTCTGATATGCTTCATACGTATCTGAACCTCCTGTATAATGATTTAAATAATGTAATTGACTTATTAAAGAATCATATTCATTGTTATGATATCATATATGTTTCACTTATGACTTTATATTACCTGTTCTTTTGTAAATTCCATGTTAAAGAAGCGTTTTGGGTAAAATCATTTCATTTATCGTATGTGTTTTGACTTGTCGTTCTTGATATCAATACTTATATCCTGATTTACATAATTCCAGAATGAAAAATATGATTTATATATAATATATATTCATCATATACATATATATATTACAGATCGATAAAAGGAATGAAATACACCGTTCATGGAGACGGTAGGCCGTACGTACGCATGAACGTTGTTTTCGTTTCCTTATTGAATTGAATGAAACTAAATAGATGATATACATATATATATAAATAAATAAAGTAGCATTATTATTTCATATATTTCATTATTATTCATTATATAAACTTTATGATCATTCATGTATGGTTAACATGGAGAATGAATCTCATCGCGTCCTGGAGACGGTAGTCCGTACGTACGCACGAGCGATGATATCGTTCCCATAATTATTGAATAGAATTTGGAGTGGATGATATAATATATCAGAATCAGTATTATGTTATAATAACCATATATAGTTATTCTTTACGTCATTATACCCATCCATGTAAGGTGTCGGTGGAAAAATAGATTTCACCACGGTGTGGAGACGGTATTCCGTACGTATGCACGCGTGGTGATTTCATTTTTTTTAGGATGGATAGATGGTGAAATAGGGTTATTTAATACTTATAATAAAATATAAGTATATGATTTATACTGATGTTATTACTTCATAATGAAAAAACTAAAGAAGAAGAAGTGGAAGAAGAAATAAAGTTGAAAGAATCGGTAACGGACATTACCTCTTCTTTGAAGCGCCTCTTTGAGACCTCCTCTTAGAGCACTAAAATTGGTCTTTGAAGAAGACCAGAACCTCTAGGATGTTTCTATGGAAGTGTTGAAGATAATTTGTCAGGGGTTGGCCGATCTTGAAGGCTCAAAGTGGTGTGATGAAGAGAGGGAGGAGGTGCCCTTTTATAAGGGAGGAGAGGGGCACCTTTGGAAAAACTAAAAATATTATTTTATTATAAAGCCATATTCAGTTTTAAATAGATCCAAATTGATTTATTTATTAGATAAGGTGGGGATGGGTCAAAATAATCTCATAAAATAGAATTTTTACAAGTTTAGTTTACTATTTTAACCTTATCATTTAGATTTAACTTTAAGTTAGATAATTTTACTTTTACCGTGTCTTTTTGTGTTCTTACACTATAAGGTTAATAAACGTACTATAACAAGACAAAATAACCCCAAGTTGTTTATTATTAATATATATAACCTTATCTAAGTCATTTGTCTAAAACTTATATTTTTAGGATTAAAATAACAATTAATAATATAATATTTGTTTTAAAAACTATTTTATGTCAATTTTGACACTATTTAGTAATTGATTTTTTTGAAATTAATAACAGAATTATTAGTTCTAAAAAAGTTAATTAAATCAATAATAACATGTCACATTAACCTATAAAATTATTGGAATTCATAAAAATCCTCAAATTTCATTTATTTGGGTATTTATAACATCAATTATGTCAATATTTCATTAATAAGATAATTACTGCATCATCTTTGTGTCATAAATAAATTAAGTTATTTAATGTCTAAAAATTAAAAATAAAATACCATTATGTAGGAAATATTTTTATATTTCTAATGAATATTTATAGTCGAATTTATCTTATGTATAACCCTATATTAAAAATTATTTATTTATTAAACTTTGATTTTAACTATTTTAACCCTTCTTTAAATAAATTAATAATAAATGTCCTAATCTAATCCAAGTAGGCCTAAATGGTCATATTTTATTCCTAAAGTTGTTTTTGGTAGAATTACACTTATCCAATATAATTAGGACATGTGTTAGGGTAATAATAATATCATTTTTACCCTTAATTACCCTATTTACTTTTAACCGTGGTAAATAAAAGTAAAAAGTTACTATTCACCAAAAATTATTTTAATCTCATTGAACCACATTTTACTTACTGACATCAACCATGTCTCTCAGATTTTTGAAATTCCACTCACAGAAGTGGTAAAATTAGGTTTTATGTAAATTTGCAAATTCTCTTAGGAGGTGGGTAAAAGACGGTCAAAAGTTCAATAAAATTTTTATATATCTAAAATTATTATAAAATGACTCCAATGAATTGCATTGAAATTATATAAGTATTATGTATCAATTTTGACCTAAAATAAATTTAATTAAAATTAATAATTATTTAAATAAAAAGTCGGTTTTTAAATAGTAACCTAGTGTTTTCATTATTCATCAAAAATTGAAAGTTTTCAGAAAAATACCAAAATTTCACCCTAGTCTAATTTCGATATTCCGAATCCAAAAATGAAGTCCATTTTGAAAAATAAAATTTACAAAATTTCAAAAAGTGGGTATTACTATTCATAACGGCTAGTTCATAATAATATTATAATAATATTTCGTTTAGTAAAACTCGGTATTACGTGCTACCCATGCTATCGAGGAAGGTCTTTATTGCGTGTAATGCAAGACAAGTCAGGGATGCGTGTTGTGCAAGCTCCTTTTGGTGTAGCATACAACACAAGACATTAATGAAATTAAAAAGAATATTTTTCATAAAATCTCGGGGTGTTACATCTATAATGCCACATCTTGAATAAATTTGGGTAGTTCATCATAATTTCATCTCGTTTGCATGCCGAATCTTCTATCTTATGATTTCACCAAAGTACTTTTACCAAATGAGTTATATAATTCCTCAAAACTTGTTACCTAGTGTCTATAATTTGGCTAGTCTCTTCAAATTAAGATAGAATTTTTTTTAAATTCTATTTATTCATAGGTGATCACATGCATTGGGTATGTCATGTACTTCCTTAATAGTGATATATAGAATAAATCATTTACTTTAGAGAAACTTAGTGGTATTAGCAAATGGTATTCCACATCTCCAATTCATTCCAGGATTTAAAAATGTCTTCTATACCTTAGGCTCAATTTACCTTTCTTAACAAACTATATAACACACTTCCATAGAGATACAATCAATAAAATGATATATTTTACTTGAAATTACAAATATTTCCTCTGGTTATCAGCATAGCTCTTTCGCATAATTTAAACTTCTTTGATATAGGTTTGAATAATAATTACTATTTTCATTATATCCAATATAATTTTTGGTCATACAAGCTTTCTTTAACTATATGCATACCAACTAGTTTTAGTATGTAATACCTTAGTATATAATTCTTCATATGATGCCATCTAAATACTTTAATGGAAGATATTTTCATATGAGAACTCTACCAAGGGTAAATACAAATCCCACATACCTGAAAAGTTAAAAGGTCATGATCTCATCATGTTATCTAATGTTTCAATAATCCTATAGAATATTCCATCTGTTTTAAGTTGATAATAAGTTCTCAAATGAATATTTGTATCAAGATCCCTCAAAATACTTTTCCATAATTTTGATGTTAAACTAGGATTAGAATCAAACAAAATTGAAATAGATTCACCATAAATTCTTCCAAATTTTTTAATATAGAGGTATTAAAGGCACTCAATATGTAAATATTCTTTTATAGGGAGTAATTGTGTAGATTTGGTGATGTGATTAACAATAACCCATATTGCATCATTACTTATGGGAGTCTTTGGTAATCCAATGAAAAATTCCATAGTAATATTATCCCATTTACAAAATGTAATAGGTTGAAGTTAATAACTCCTCTAGGATGTTATCTATTAACCTTCACTTATTGGGAAACCAAATATCTTGATACATAATCAGAAATTTCCCACATAATATTATCCCATTAAAAAAGTTCCTTCAAATAAATATACATCCTGGTTCCACTAGGGATTGTAGAGAAATTTGGACTATATGAATTATCCAATAATTACCTCTTCATTTCAGGTATAGATAAAACATATTGTCTCCTTCAAAAATTTAGAAAATCTTCTTCACAAAATAAATTTTCCAATTTTTCACCACTCACATAAAAAATTCTATTTTGAAAATTTTTATCTTCCAGTTGTAATTTTTTACCTTTTCAGAAAAAAGATGGTTTGGAACCAATTTGAAAAAGGTCTGAATAATTATTTTCCTTGATGAATTTAATATTCATCTTTACTAGATCTATTAACATATGATCCCTTTAGATCATTATTTTGGTAAAATATTCATGATCATTTTTTCCAATGAATTTGATGCCTTATTTTCCATCCTTGGGTGGTAGTGTAATGATAAATCATAATCCTTAAATAGATCTAGAAATTTTCTTTGCCTCATGTTGATATATTTATATTCAAGTATTTATTTGAGACTTTTATGATCTGTATATATATCACATTTTTTACTATAGGGATGATCCCTCCATATCTTAAAAATAAATTACCGTTTCCAACACAATATCATCGATTGGATAGTTTTTTCATTAATTATTAACTTTAGTGATGCATATGTAATAACATTTTTATTATTCATTAGGAAACAACCAAGTCCATTCTTTGATGCATTACTATATATCATAAATCTATCTTCTCCTGATGGTATATTCTAAATTGGAGAATTCACCAATTTCTTCTTTAATTCTTCAAAATGTTCTTTAAATTATGTTGTTCATATGAACTTAACTCCTTTATAATTAATCCTTGTTAACAGGTTATCCAATCAAGAGAAATTTAATCAAATAAAAATAGTAACCTTCAAAATTAAGGAAACTACATGACTGGTATATGTTATTTATTGATTATCATTCTTGTATTGCATTTTAATTTATAATATCAACTGATATTCCTTCCTCGGTGACAATATAGACAATAAAGTAAACTTTCTAAATTCATAATCCACCCTTGCTAAATTTCCCATTTTACACTTTTCTTCTAAGAGTATCAATAATTATCCCAAATTTATAATCATGGTCTACATAAAATTTAGAATACACCAATTTATCATCAATTAATACAACAAAAATATATTTGTGATATTCCTTGAATACATCATTCATTAGATCCATAAAAGTAGAGAGGGAATCAATAAATCCAAATAGACTTACTATAAACAATTAATGTTCATACTTCATTACAAATGTTATATTTCTAATATCTTTCATATTTACTTGTAATTATCGATACCTATAATGAAGGTCAATATTTAAAAAATATTGAGCTCTATGAAGTTGATCGAATAAGTCATCAATACTAGGTGGAGGATACATGTGCTTTATCATAATAGAATTTTTTTTACTTGTAACTAATATACAACCTCATATATCCATATTTCTTCTTAACTAAAATGATAGGGTCTCTCTAAGGTGAAACACTATGTAATATAAATACCTTATCACAAAAATCCTCTAGTTGTTTCTTCAACACCACTAATTCCATAGTGTTCATTCTATAGGTAGTCTTTGATATAGGTCTTCCATTAGGGATTTAATAAATGGAGATGTCAACTTCATGATCTGGTGTGTAACCATGTAATTCATCCTAAAATACATCAATTTTTTAATGTATAATAGTTACATCCTCAATTTGAATATAACATTTTCCACTAGTATCTTATGTATACTATTTTACCCTAATGATCTCATTTATAAGACCTATTAAGGGTGGATCTTGACTTGGATCGGAAGATGAAGTCTACCCTATAAAGCTAAGGAATTCAACATCTTCATCATGAATCATAATTTTTGTATCTTTTTAGTAAATTTTTTCATAATATTTTGAAATCCATCCAAAACCGAGGTGTTAAGACGAAGCTGATGATGAAGGTGATGAATGTTTCAAGAGTTGTATTTGGTTCTCATGTTGGTTTTGAAGAAAATAAATCACTTCAGTTTTTTTGGAAACAATTTTTTTGATATTTTGTTTTATAAAATAATTGATCAGTTTCAGGAAGAATCAGTTTCATAAGAGAATGTATCATGTTGAATGTGAATGTTCATCAGTTTTACACTGGAACAGATGGGAAACTTGTGTTTTAATTGTGATGATGCTTTTATAATTTTAATTTCATATAAAACATGATTTTTATTAAGAACCTGTGATACAATCTTGATATAATAAAAGGGGAGTGAGGGATATTCATCCAATCAGAAAAGAATTATATCATTTTTTTTTCAAAAAAAAAACAATCATATTCACGTTGTTTTTAAGAAAATTTAGAAAATAATCGTATTTAAATTTATCATATCTGGATGGAAGAGAGAAATAATTGGTAATGATTGTTTTTTAAAACAATCAAAAAAGAATCGTATTCAAATTTATTATATCCAGATAGCATAGAGAACAAAGTGGTACTGATTGTTTTTCAAAACAATTAGAAAAGAATTGTATAAATATTTTATCAATTGTCTTTTAAAACAATCGTATACATATTGTATTGATTGTAATTTTAAAAAAATTGTATCCATATTGTATTAATTGTCTTTCAAATCAATTGGATATTGAGTGGAAGTAAAAGATATGGTGTCGATTTTTATTCAGGTGGTGCCGATGGAAGGTGGTGCTGATGAAAAGTGGTGTCGATGGGAAAGGTGATGTTAATGGAAAGTGGTTTTGATCGAAGTGGTGCTGATGGAAGAGGTGATGCTGATATAAGATGAGACACAGATTGTTATTAAAAACAATCGTATTCAGGAAGAAGAAAAGTAAAGGGATGGTGTCTATTGAGAATAAATCACATTCAGATTGTTTTGTATTATATATGGGTAGATCTTCATTTTCATTTTGTTTTGTATTTTATCTAGGTAGATCATTGTTTTATTATTGTATCGTATCTGGGAAGATCATTGTTTTCAGATTTTATGGTATCGTATTCAGAATGATCATACCTAGAATGATCATAACTAGAATGACCATAACCAGAATGATTGTAACCCGATTGATCATATCCTAAATGATTGTACCCAAAATGATCGTAACTAGAATGATCATAACTAGAATGATCGTAACTATAATGATCGTAACTAGAATGATCATATCTAGAATGATGGTTCCTAGAATAATCATAAATAGAATGATCATTACTATAAATGATCGTATCCAGAATTATCATATCCAAAATGGTCGTATTTCAGATGATCATATCTAGACAATTTGTATTTAAAAATGATCATGCTTAGGATGAGATAAAAAGAAAGAATCATGAATGAATGGAAAGTTACAATACATTCCAATTGAATTCATATGATTCTAAAGATGATCCTCAGTGAATTCAATGTAATGAAGGTAGTCATGATTCAAGCATAGGTTTTGAATGTGAAGATGTGTTTTCTATAATGGGTCAAGATAAAAGAAAATAAAGTGAAGATTGATAAAGGAATTTTAAAGGGTGATTTTGTTTAAAATATTTATTTTATATAAAGTGGAGAAGTTCATTTCTTCAAACACATTCAATTGGTATGGTATCGAGCATTTTTTTGAAGAATTCAACATGAAATAATCGGATTCATATGATTGGACCCATGTATTGCTCATCAATTGTAATCGTATTGACATTTGAAATGGGATTTTGGAAAAGAAGAGATGAAGATTCTAAAATTTTCAAGAAGAATTAAGAAGAATTGATAAAGTCATAATTTCTCCGAGATTTCATAAGAAATTTAGATTTGGGTGAATTTAAGTGAGCGAGAAAGTGTTTTTGGATGCACACCTCAACTGGTATTGGGTCACCTATAAAAGGTCAAAAAGTAAATAGTACTTTGCGGTGGTGTGTACTGTTTACCACAGAAGAGAGAAAATATCTGAGTTTTCAGTGAGAGAGATTGATTCTATTTTGTTTTGTATTGAATACATTTCAACGAGAATTGTATTCAGCTCGGTTAGTTATTTGGAAGAATTAATCGGAATGTGATTTTCAGTACTGGGTATCACTGTATTGAAGCTTTTCAGACTGAGGAAGTATCTTACTAATCTTTATCATAATTAGGTGTTGAAGTGGTTTCGATTCTACTCTATTTCATTCTATTGAAAGAAAATCAGACTAGGAGTATTTTTTGCAAGAATCGGACCTCAAGGAATGAGACTCAGAAAAGATGGGACTCAGTGTTTCATAACAAATTCTAGGTGGTTCTTATCATTCTTCTATGTAAGGAATTGATGAATTTTATTACAATTTTAATAAAAAAAATTAATTGAAAATAAGGAGAGGAAACATGAGTTGTTACAAAACAATTGAATTACCCTATGGTGCTAAGAGGATGCACACGCACTAGTGTGATTTTTTAATATTTTAACACAAGTGTAAGGGTACTTACTACTCATTGTAATCCAAGAATTGTTTTTTAGGGTATTTTATAGTATTGTATCATTTCCAAATCATACCAAGGACATAGATATTGTTATTAAATATTTAACCATGTAAATCTTTGTGTTCTTATGGATATGTGTTGAGTTTGTTTTTAGTAAGGAATTTAAATCTCTAATAGGAGGTGAAGATTGTTTCAATTTAAAAGAAACATAAAAGAAAATTTGTATCATTTATTCACCCCTCCCCCCTCTCAGTGATATATTACTCCAACTTGGAACTTACAATTGGTATCATGAGTAGGTTGCCTTCGTTATTCTTTACTGATGGAGAGTGTGAACTATGTGAAAAGTAAAGTTATTCTGGTCTTTGATGGAAAAACTATCATATCTGTAAAGATAGAATGATTTCATATATAATTTCTATCAGTTATGATGATCTTGAAGCTGTAATATATGGGTTTCCTCACATTGATGATAGTGCCTCCATTTACATCTCTTGACAAGAAGTTTCTTGCGAATGATGGAAGGGCCATGAATTCTATATTATCATCACTTTCTAAAATTGAATTCATGAGATTGAAATTTTTTGCCACAACTAAAGGTATATGGGATAAATTGAAAAACAAATATTAAGGTAATGAAAACGTGAATAAGGAAAAGTTACAAATATGGAGATTGAAATGTAAAGATTTGCAGATGGGAGAGAATTAATCTGTTGGGGAATTCTTTACCAGGGTGAATGACATTGTGAGTACTATCAGATGTCTTGGTGAAAATTTGAAAGACTCTACCATTGTTGAAATTATCTTGAGAATCCTACCTAAAATATTTAATGAAAAATTTTCTTTATCAAAAGATAGAGATCTCGAAAAATTATCTCTGGATGATCTATATAGCACTCTTATCCCTTATTAAATGAGAAGAGAAAATGCTATGAAGATAAAAACAAAGGTTGATATAGAAATTTATTTCAAGGATATGAAGAAAGAAATGTCAAATAAGATTTTCATTGAAGATTAAACAGGCAATTTTGACTCTGAAAATGTGGTATGTAAAAATATCAAGGAAATCATATCCTTGTTTTCTAATAATTTGAAAATAGGTAAAGGGAAATAAAGAGGTAAACTTTACTTGAAATGTTTTGAATGTGGAGGTGTTGGTCACTTTGTAGATAATTGTCCTCAAAGAAATAAATAAGAAGATAGTAATATTGAAGAAATAAATAAAAGAATATTGTGGAGGAAAAAGGGATAAAAATGAAAAGAAAATAAATTATTCAAATAAAAAAAGAAGAAGTTTCTTCTCAAAATATGTTGAAGAAGAATAGATTTATGATAAATCAGAAAAATCCAATGAGTATGGTAATTAAAATACTTTTATTGCAACAGTTAATAATGAATAATTCATAAGTTGTAGTTCTGAAGAAGAATAAACTCAGCTTGAAATGTATTTGAAATAAGAGTTGAAAGAATATCTAAGAAATATCAGAAGGCTTGAAAAGAAAAACAAAAATCTAGAAGATGAATGCTCAAGAAACCAAGAATGTTTTTCTAGTGAGAAATAAAATCTAGTTAATTATATTGATGATTTGAAGAATTATTTTGAAGATGAAAAGAATCATAATGTGTATTTGGAAGTGAAGTTGGAGGAAAAATAATATGAGTTGGAACTTTTCCAACAAAAACTCTCTGAAGCAGAAAAGTAAAGTCTAATTTTCCAAAACTCTATCACTTAAGTTGGTGAATTTTCTCGTAATGATAGTTTTCATAAGGTTAAAAAAATATACCTTAAAATGGTGAGAATAAGAATAAAACTGTGTCTAAAAAGATGAATGCTGGGAATGTTATGTATGTGGTCAAAGTGAATAATTCAGAAGTTACAAGACATCCAGAGTCCAAAAAGGTTTTATCTAGATCTAAAAAAGCATCAAATACTTATGATCCTATCGATACTAAAAAAAGAAGAATAAAATTGGAAGTGAATAGAATATGGTTGAGAAATGTTTTCACAATTCTGAAATGTATGGAGGTTTTAAGGGAAAATACTCTTTCAATGGGTATTTTTGGTATTGTGGGGGATTCAAGCACATATCAAGTATGTGTTTGTTCAATCAACAAAATTGCTATTATCCCATGGGTTATTAAATGAAGAGATTGAGGGGATTCAATCTTCTCAAAGAAATAAAAATGAGAAGGTTGTCTTGAAGATGTTTGAAAATAATGAAGTGAAGATTGAAAATAGGTTCCAACCCTTGGAAACTATTTGTGAAAGATGTGAACAACCTAGACACCTTGAAAAGGGATGTCTTGTTTTGTTACTAGCTCAATAAAAGATTCATAATTCTCAAAAGCTGAAGGTGAAGAATGAAAATAATGGATAAAAGGTGCTTGTTTTTGAAACTAAATTAAAATACATTAAAGGAGAATGACCATGGATACTTGATAGTGGGTGCTCTTATCACATGAAAAGAGACTTGAAATTTTTGAAGGATGTGAAAGATTTTAAAGAAGGAACAGTGAAATTTGAAAATGATAAATCATTGAAAATAAAATGTATTGGGTTAGCCATCATTGGAAAAGAAAATATGAAATATAAGAAAACATTGTATGTTGATGGGCTGAAACAAAATATGCTAAGTTTTTTACAATTGTGTGATGAGGGTAACAAGTTTATATTCAAGAAATATGGATTTGTTTTAATGAGTGAAGAATATTGAAATATTGTTATAAGAGGCCTACGTATAAAAGAAAATTTGTTTCAGGTTGTTGATTCACAAAACTCTTGTTACATGAGTATCGTGGAAGAGAATTAGTTATAGAATAAAAGTATTGGACATATTTGTCAAAGAAACATGATAAAGTCATTTAAAAGATATAGTGTTTGAGACCCTTTGGATTTTCCAAGAAGAAGATATTAGTGTTACACTATCTTCTAGAAAGGAAATATTACAAATCTTGTGCCTAAGAAAGTTGATATTTGTTCAAAACAAACCCTGGAGCTGATCCATTACAATATATGTGGTCCAATGGGAAAATAATAAACACATGGAGATAAGTAATTCATTAATTTCATTGATGATTTTAATCTCATTACTTTTGTTATTTATATGAAACACAAATCAGATGCTTTGAAAATGTTTAAAAGTTTTAGAAGAAAAGCTGAGAAAGAATGTGATTCTTATGTGTAGAAGTTGAGAACTAATAATGGTAGGGAATACAGAAGTTAAGAGTTTGAAGACTATCTTGAGAATCATGTAATTATTCCTGATTATAGCTCTCCATACACTCCCAAACAAAACGGGGTTGCTAAAATAAATAATAGAAGCATGGTGGAAATGGGAAGAACCATGTTACTTTAGCACGACCTTTCTCATTTCTTTGGGAGCCAAGCCATGAGTACTGCTATTTATATTAAAATCTTTTGTTTCTACATGACTCAATCATGTATGACTCCCTATTAATTGTTTTATGGAAAAAATCCAAGTTTGAATCACTTTAGAGTTTTTGGGATTCCTTGTATTATAAACAATAAATGTGTAAACTATGGTAAGGTTGAGAAAAAAGGTGAAGATGGAATATTTCTAGGATATTCTCTGGAATAAATATGGTATACATGCTTCAACAAAGAAAAAAAAAGAATTTTTGATTTATTTATTATTAATGTTATTGAAGTATCTAAAAAAGGGAGGCATGTTCAGGCATACAATGAAGTTAAGCATGTTGAAGAAGATAATTTTGATAAGGATACAAATGATTTTAATCATAATAAAAGTAAAGAATCAGACACATCTATTTCAATTGATGAGGAATACAATCGAAAATATTTTCCAAGGCTGAGGAAATATGTGGAAACACAGAATATAATTGGCGGTCAACATCAGAAGTTTCAAACAAGAAGAACAAAAAATTTCATTACACATACTTATTTGTATTCAAAAATGGAATAGAATGATGTGAGAGAATCTTTTGAGCATTCGAAATGGGTTTATGCCGTGAATAAATAATTGGATTAGATTGAAAAGAATCATATATTGGACCTCATACCCAAGCCTAAAAAAACATCATTGGCACAAAATGGGGTTTCCTAAACAAGATGAATAAAAAATGTGAATTTATAAGAAATAAATAAACATTGGTTTGCAAAGGGTATTCACTGATTGAGCGTATTGATTTTGATGAAACCATTCCTCTAGTTGCAAGACCTGAAACAATCAGAATCTTTCTTTCTATTTCTGCACAATGAGGCCCCAAGATCATTCCAATGGATATTAAATCTGCATTCTTAAATGGTGGTCTTGATGAAGATTTTTATATTGAACAAACTTGTGGATTTTTTATTAGAAAAGATGAAGGTTATGTGTGCAGATTGAAAAAGGAATTGTATGGCCTAAAACAAGCTCTAAGGTCATGGTATTCCAAATTGGATACATTCTTAAGAAAGTTTAATTTTAAAAAAGGAAGAGTGGATAGAAATATTTACATCAGAGAAATTAAAGAGTACTTCCTCATTTTAATTGTTTATGTGGATGATATTATCTTTGCTGTGAATGGTGAAAGAATATTTGAAAGATTTTTTGACGAAATGAAGAATGTATTTGAAATTTACATGTTGGGAGAAATGAAATACTTTCTTGGGATACAAATCCAACAAAAATAAAGACTACATTTTCCTGTCCTGAGAAAATTATGAAAAACAACTTCTCAAGAGGTTTGTAATAGAAAATTAAAAACCTATTTCAACACCCATTTTAGTGGGAGAAAATATGAGTAAATTTGGATAAAGATTAATAATTTAATCAAAATAGTATCCCAATATGATTGGAAGTATCTTGTATTTTACTACCTCAAGACCTGACAATGTTTATGTTATTACCTTATATGCAATATTTTAGAGTGCGCCAAGAGAATCACATATTATTATGGAAAAAATTATTCTCAAATACATCAGAGGCACAATAGAATTCAGAATCAGATATTGCAGCTCATATAGAATTGAATTAATTAGGTATTATTATATATATTGGGTAGGAAATGTTGATGATATAATATCCACATCTGGTTGGGTATTGTTTCTGGGAAATAATTATCTTATTTGGAATTCAAAGAAACAAAATTAGGTAACTCTTAGTATGGCCAAAGTTGAGTATGTTTCTAGTACTAAAGCCTATACTCAACTAATGTGGATGAAAACACAATTGGAAGATTTAGTTGTAGAATCGAGGTTACCCATTCTCTTGGTTCATGATAATCAAAGTACAATCAATTTCACCTGGAATTTCTTGCCATATCATCGTTTAAAAATACTGATATCAAATATAATTTCCTCAAAGAGAATGTGGAGAAGAATGAATTGACACTGGAGTATGTTCTAATATCAATAGAAGTTTCTTATATTTTCACAAAACCATTATCAAAGGAATCATTCTCAAAAATGAGGTTTAACATGGGTTTCTAACATCTTTCTCTTCAAGGTTGAGGTATTTGTATCTTTCCCCTCTCTCATATTACCTGTGGATTGTTTTTTCAAGGGGGGATTGTTTTGTTTCATAAATCTATTTCAAAAAGGAGATATTTTAGGGTAAGCTATGAATTCAGAATTGTTTAGTGTGTGAACTATTATAACTCTTTGTTGGAGTGGTTGTAGGAAAATAAATTTCATTTTTTTCAGGGAGAATGAATAAAAGAAAGAGAAAAAAAAGAGTTTATCGTGATCATTATTTTGGATAAGAGGGTTTTCTATTAATGATTCTTATTTCCTACAATTAGTTAGCTCACTCAGGCTTATAATTACTGATATGTAATCCATTTATTGACGTTACGATTTTCAATGATTTATGAAACTTGGATGACAAAAAAATCCAAATAGGAGATTGTTGGGATCAATATGTTGATGAAGGTGATGTAGGTTTAAAGAGTTATCTTTTTTTTTAAGGTTGGTTTTGAAGAAAAGAAATCACCCCTCTTTTTTTTTGAAACATTATTTTTGATAAGTTATTTTATAAATAATTGATTAGTTTCAGGAAGAATTGATTTCATAATAGAATGTATCATGTTGAAATTGAATTTTTATCTATTTCACACTAGAACTGATGTGAAACTTTTGCTTCAATTGTGACGATGCTTTGATAATTTTTATTTCATATAAATCATGAGTTGTATTGAGAACTTGTGATGCAATCTTGATAAAAGAAAGGGGATTTGAAAGTGATGCTTCCAATCATAAGAGAATCATATTCATATTTTTTTTCAAAACAATCAGAAAAGAATCATATTAAAATATATTTTCAAAACAATTAGAAAAGAATAATATTCATATTTATCATATCTGGATGGCTGAGAGAAATAAGTGGTACCAATTTTTTTTTTCAAAAAAGTTACAAAAGAATATTATTCAGTCTTATTGTATTTGGATGGAAGAAAGAAATAAGTGGTACTGATTTTTTTTCAAAAACATCACAAAAAAATCATATCTAGATTGTATCAATTGTATTTTAAAACAATCATATCTAGATTTTATCTATTTTCAATCAAAATAATTATATCTAGATTATATCAGTTATCTTTCAAAACAATTGGATATTTAGTGGAAGTAAAAGATCTGGTGATAATTTGTATTTAGGTGGTGTCTATGGAAGGTGGTGTTCATGAAAAGTGGTGCCTATGGGACAGGTGATGTTTAGGGAAAGTGGTTCTGATTGAAGTGGTGCTGATGAAAGAGGTGATGCCGATGGAAGATGATACACTGATGGTTTTTCAAAACAATCGTATTTGGGTAGAAGAAAAGGAAAGAGATTGTATTGATTGAGAATGAATCATATTCATATTGTTTTATATTGTATCTGGGAAGATCTTAGTTATTATATTTCTTTCAATCATATTTGGAAAGATCATTATTTTCAGATTATATCGTATCTGATAATATCATTGTTTTCAGATTGTATTGTATCGTATCTAGAATGATTGTACCTAGAATGATCATAACCAAAATGATTCAAACCAGAATGATTGTATCCATAATGATCGTAACCAGAATGATCATAACCATAATGATCATAACAGGAATTATCATTACCAAAATGATTGTATCCAGAATGATCATACCTAGAATGATTGTAACTATAATGATTGTAACAAGAAATGACCATATCTAGAATGATCATATTCAAGATTATTGTATCAAGACCATTAGTATTCAAAAAAGATCATTATTGGGTTGATATTAAAATAAAGAAGCAGTAATGAATGGAAAGTTACAATACTTTCCAATTGAAGTCATACATTGCTAAAGTTGATCCTCAATGAATTCAAATCCCTAATGGTATTCAAGATTCAAGCATAGGTTTTGAATGTGATGATTTTTTTTCTCAAGTGTGTCAAGAGAAAATAAAATAATGTGGATATTGATGAATGAATATTCAAGGGGGAGATGTTCATTTAAAATAATGATTGTATCTCAGGTGGGGAAGTGAATTTCTTCAAACACATTCTATTGGTTTGGTATCAAGCATTATTTTCATAAAATCAGTATGAAAGAATCATATTCAGATGATTGGACCCATGTATTTCTCATCAATTGTAATCATATTGACATTTGAAATGGGAGTCTGGAAAAGAAGAGATGAAGATAGTATAAGTTTTGATAATAATTGAGAAGCAATGAAGTAGTCATAATTTCTTTGAGATTTCAGAAGACATTCAAATTTGGGTGAATTTAAGTCACTGGGAAAGTGTTTTGGGATTCCCGCCTAAACTTGTTTTGGGTTAGCGATAAAAGGGTAACAAGTACGTTGTACTTTATGGTGGTGTGTATTGTTCACCATAGAAGAGAGTGAATCTCTGAGTTTTCAGTGATATAAAGTGATATCATTTTGTTTTTTATTGAATACATTCTAATGGTGATTGTTTTTAGATCGGTTTGGTATCCAACTAAATTAATCGGAACATGATTTTTGGTATTGGGTATCACCATATTGAAGATTTAGAGAATTAGGAAGTATCATACTATGTTTCATCGTACTCAGGTATTGAAGTGGTGTTGATTCTACTATATTACATTCTATTGAAATAAAATCAGACTGGGAGTATTGTTTTGTAAGAATCAAACTTGGATGAATCAAGCTCAGAAAATATCAGACTCATCGTTTCATAACAATGTCCTAGTGCTTCTTACCTTTCTTCTAGGTAATGAATTGATGAATTATATTAAAATTTGGATACATTTTTTTAATTGAAAAAAAATGTAACATGATTTGTTACAAAACAATTATATTGCCCTATTGTGCCAAGAGGGTGCACACGCACTAGTGGGATTTTTTCATAGTGCCACGCAAGTGTAAGGGAACTTACTACTTGTTGTGATATAAGGATTGTTTTATTAGTGGATTGTATGGTATTTTATCATTTCCAAATCATACCAAGGACATAGATATTCTTATTGAATATTAAACTTTGAAAATATTTGTGTTCTTGTGGATGTGTGTTGAGTTTGTTTTCAATAGAGAATTGAAATCGTTAAGAAGAGTTAAAGGTTGTTTCAATTGAAAAGAAACATAAAAGTAAAAGAGTATCACTGATTCACCCCCTTCGTTTCTCAGTGATACATTACTATGACTGGGAACTTACAAAATAATTATATTTAAATCAACCAAAGGTATCATAATGAAGTCAATATATAGGGTATGTTTGTTTTTCATCATAGGATTTGACAGACACATCATTTTTATGGTGATGCTTTCACTAGGAGTCTTGATCAATAACTCCCTTCTTAACATTTTGGGGAATTATATAATTTTCATGGAAAATTGTAAGGTTTAAAAGAGTGTGAATATAAATAATATAATAGAACATTAACTAAATTTTAGGATATAATTTATGTACCTACCACTATATCTTTATAAACTGCATCCTTATCTATTGTGATCGTCTAATCCTAGCCTTTCTCACTGGCCTTTTCTAGAGAAATTTTTTTTGACACCTTGTAAAATCATTAACATACTTCCCTATCTAAATATAGTTGAAGAATTTCATATTAACAACTTATTTTGGTCCCATGAAATCATGAGCATAATTTCCTTCATCTCCACACTTGTAGAAAACTCACATTCCAAGAAAGCATGTTCCACGATGATTCATTACACATTTATTACAAGTTGAAAATTCTACCATTTCATTCTACCCTTTTTTTCATATTTCCATTTCTAGAGTACTCATCCACCCTCTTCTTAACTTGCATTACCTCAAAGTCATAAGACTTGTATAATTATTTCTATGTCTTGATTCCACATCATACTATATCCCAATATGATGAGATTTTTTTTGTTACTAGTGCCCTTAGAAGGATTGAAATAATCATATCAAACAAACAGTACATCTTGCACATTATATTATATTTTTAGGTCATAGAATTCCTTGCTAACCTTGTAAATTTGCATTCATACGTAGAAACATTTTCATCTTCCTTTTGTCTTTGACTCAAGAATTGTCTCTCTATATACTCTCATTGTTCACGAAGATGATATTTTTTCAAGAATAGTATCTTAATATCCTTCCATTGCATTCCCATTATTTCCTCCTCATCCTAAGTGTTTTGAATCAATTACCACCATTGATCCACATCTCCCGAGAGATGATAAACATATATAAAAACCATCTACCTTTCATTAATTTTTAGAGTGATAAATATGTTCTCTAAAGAGCTTATCTATTACTCATCTAAAAATAGATTTATAGTCCCATTAAATGATAGAGGTTGTTGACGCATAAAGAATACTAACATTATTACACTGTTTTTTGGATCATCTGACTGCTCCAAATCGACAAGGTTATTATTAATAACATAAGTCACCTTCACCAATATAGTTATAGTTTTTTCATATCCAACTACATCTCCATTCCTTTCATTGTTATGTTTTTTAGGAGTGAAATCCCTACATAGATTATGTGAAGTGATATGGTCCTCATTACTTCCATTGGGCGCCATTTCTAAACAATTAAATACACTATATTATATCATAACATTTTTAATCATAATTTATAATTTCAAAAATATTGAAACACTTAACATAAATTGGAAATTTAATGCATTCCTAATATTGGAATCATAAACAAGGTTTCATTAGAAAAGTTTTTAAATAATTAAAACATTTTCAAATCGTTGAAATGGTTTGTAGGAAAAATGTGAATTGGCCCAAGAATGTACCCAGGGAGTGTCAAACCAGTTGTTCAACAAGGACCATTTCCAGGCACTAGGTGATGATCGAGTAAAATCCAAATGCACCCTTTTCAGAGTCATTACCCCTATGTATAATTGTTCCAGAGCAACATCCACTTATAGTATCCAGATAGGGATGTATTTCATGGAAATACAAATAATATCAATCTTACCAAAACTCTAGGATATTATCATATACAGAGACTTATCATTAAAGTCGTTCATTGTATTATGTTTTCTAATCAATGTTTTTGTAAATATATTTCCCATTATTTCTACTAAAATTTCTATGATACCAACTGTAAAGACCCCGACCCTAGTAGACAAGAATTGGTGGTTACATTATTACATTATCATAAGATATAAGTGATCACATAACAAGGTATTTAATAGTTTAGTACTCTTGATAAATTTGATAAATACTTGAATCTCACATTATAATGGAATTCTTAAAATACAATGTAATATTGTTTTTGAGAACACCATTATTACCTTTATCATATCTCTAAATATTAATCAAAATACACTTCCTGGAATCATAGGGAAAGAAAAAATAAGAACGGGGTGACCTCAAATTCTAAGTAACTAATTAAGTATAGCTGAAGCTATCATGAATTAATAAGACATAATCAATAGGTCAATGTAAATATCTGAAAACATATGTCATCTAGTCAATAGCATGAGAATAAAGAAAAATATGGAAGGACTAAATGACGATCAAAAAATTCTGTATAACTAATCACATGATCTTGAAACATATTCTTGGTTATCAAAACCAATAAAATAATAACATAGACATCAATAACTAATATCATAATGAGGGAATTAATAAATTCGGACATAAGAAACATACCGTCAAGCCATCATGTCAAGTAATCTTACATAAATGAGGAAGTACTCAACCAAATACCCAAGATAGTTAGTCACATGAGACCTACTGATGCATCAAGGGGTCACACTACTAAACATTACAGTTTTTGTGATGGTGCATTAGAGATGGACTCCCATCATAAATAGTCATTTGCAGGATGATTTCATCACTAATTATTTGTGGAACAAAATAGTGTCACAATTCTTATTATTCTAGATGGTTCATCACAAATAAAAGATAATTGTGAATGATAAAGTATCTATCGCAAAAAACATGTGCATTTTTTTAAATAACTAATTATAATGGACCGTCACAATTGTTTTTTTATGATGAAATGTATAACTTTGGAAAATATTAGTTTAAAAAAAACAAAAAACAAAATATTTAAATTATTTAAATTATTTAAAATTAAATATATTTAACAAAAAAATTAAAAAAATTAAAATATTTAAAATATTAAATTAAATTAAATTAAAATGTGGAAAATATTTAACAATAATTAAAATATATAAAAATAGTTACAAATATTTAAAAGACATTCAAAAAAATAAACATAAACATAAAATTAAAAAAACCATTTAGAACATATCATGTTTATCATAACAAAATTACCAAATTGACATAAAACTTCACAAATTGTCAACTGTTTTCAGGTGGAGGAGGATCACTCGAAGGATCAGGTGGAGGAGGATCACTTGAATGATCAGGGAGAAGAAAATCTATACCAATTCCACATACAAGTCACCCCATATACAACAATGTGTTCTCATATCTTAGACATTACTTCTTACACTCCTCCTCCATCCCTCTCTACATCTGTTTTATCATCTCATCATGTGCTCTCAACCTCTCCTCATACTAGTCTGTGGATGATGACATTGATACTGATTCTCCAAAAGATCCCTTTTTTCTCACTGATGACATAGTAAAAGTACCATAATAACTCATAGGTGCTGATCTGGAACAAAAACCAACCAACCAATATTTATCGACACTATGAAATGTCGCCTGTATCTATGTAACCTTATCGAAACATGAATAACTAGTGACATCTTTTTCTATCTCGGATTGGATTTCCTACGAATGAAAAGTCACAGCCACATATGTTTCCTTTAAATACGATGACAAATTAGAATAACAATGAAATTAATATCCATGAAATTATTAGAAAAATTACTAACCAAAATATGGCATTGTCCCTCACCTACAACTTCTCTTTTATAGGGATCAATATACATATTATTATAATCTTTGACACCATTATAGAGGGGTGAGTAGTGTCTTGTATAATATAACATACATGTTAAATTTAATGTATATTGACATGAAATTAATGAAGTATATTACACAGTTTAACAATTTATAAAACCTACTAACTACTATCAAGTAGAAAGCATGGTCAAACCAAAGGGAAGGCTAAAAATGCCTTTGAGAAACCTAATTTTTAAAGAAAGTCCCACTATAAATTGTAGATGAAATTCTTATACTTTTTTTATTATTTGTTTTTATTTTTTATTTTTTGATGGAAGATAATGATGAGACTATGATTATTTATAGAACCATATGAGAAAATAATATGATGAGAAAGTGATAATAGAAAATTGGGGAAATAGTTTCAGGAAGATGCAATGAGAATCAGCTAAAGTAATTTAACTCTAACTGGCCTAAAAAAATTTCTTAATTAATAAAATTTTAATTGAAATTACCTCCTCAAAAAATTGTTTGTTTAAACACACTTGTTAGGATATTAAACACAAAATTTAGTGGTCCTTGAAGTTCACCACTTCAAGAAACATTAAAAAAAATTGAATTTTAATAAATATTTTTGAAACCAATCTCGCTAAAATATTCTAAAGTTGTTGAATTTAAAATAAAATAAATGCACTCATGATCAATTTCTCCAATTGAACATGAAGTATTTTAATTTAGTATGAGAGGTGCAAAACAATTTTTATTAAGTTCTGGAACTGGTCTCATTGATCAATTCCAAATCTTTAAAATGAAATTTTGTGACGAAGTCGAAGAATATCAACCACCCAAATTAATTTCCCTTAACAAAAAAGGAATTTATCCAATGATCATAATGAAAAAAATGTTAATAATTTCTATTACAAATGAAATAAATAAATAATAATATATAGAAAGAGATCTCCCTAAAATGACAAATGAAATTTGTGCTGCTGAAGCTTCTCAATCTTCATCCCAGAAATTTTTGAATTCTATATCCTATTCTCACTCCTACTCTCCTGATTCCAAGAAAGTTTTGAAGGAATAATTGATGATACCCCTATTCTATTTTACCCCTTTTAATTTTAAAATATTTCTATTGTTCTTTTTTGGTCACAACATCTTCCACCGACTTCATTTGGTCTCCTCCCATATCATCGAACACATGTGTTTTCCTTCTACAACATTTTTGACTTTAGCTTATCCCTTCTAACAAAATCCGTAGACCCACTAGCAGACTGTTTGAGTTGAACATGGACATAAAATTAGAATGGGGTCTGTATAGTAAAAACAAACAGAAAATAATGAATAATTAAACATTAATAAAAAGATAAACCTTTTACAAAAAATTATTTTTTTGTTTAATTAATATTAAATTATTAAATTATTATGTTGATTAATTTGTATTTATATTATTGAATTTATAATTAATATTGATTTATTATCTATTATTTTAATTTATTATTTTTATTATTTTATTAATATATTTTTATTATTTTTATTTTTATTTCTTGTAATTTATTATAGATATTAATTACTATTGTTATTATAATTTTAATTATTCTAATTTTATTATCTAATAAGTTTTGAATTAATTTTCATTAATGTTTGTTTATTTTTTTCTTTTTTTTGGCGGTTTTTTTATCCGCCACACAAGGTGGGTTCTTCTTCATTCCTCCAAAAGTTGACTCTGCCTTTCACTCCCCCTATTCTATAGTGCATAATAGTAGTGACCAAGCTCATCTTATCAAATCCATAGTGGCACTCCTCATGTTCAGCCTTGGTTGACCACCTCCACAGTGGCTGACCTCAGATCCATCAGATCTAGAAAAGGAAGGTAGTGACGAGGCTCGGAAAGTAGTGGTGTGTCCTCTGGTTCATCTAATGGAGGTCTGTGGGGGGTGAAGTTGAGGACCAAGTGCAGCACCAGTGGATTTCATAACTGGTTTGGATGGCGAGTGTAATATCCCCAACCCGAAAGCCACTAAACCAGTTCTCTGAGATGGGTCGTCACATGAAATCAAGCACGCCTATCCATATTCCAGAGGTTGCTAACTAGCAGTGAGGGTCTAACGAGACACATGTGGAGACTATACCCTCTTTACCAAAGTAATCCACAACATAACACAATTTAAATAGTAGAAAAAATATTAACTACCAATAAACTAGCTTAACCAAGCATTTCCCAAACAGGGTACAACCCACAAATCAAATACAACCATGACATGCCATACTAGTATTGAAAAGTGGAAGAATCCCAAAATAAAACAAATGTCTAAAACTCCAACCAGGACCTGATTCCAAGTCCGGGTTCTTCTCCATGTACATCCCGAGCCCAACTCAACATCTCACAGTAGGGCCTCTACCCTTGTCCTGACCTGCAACCAATAGATCTTCTTAGGTACCCAGTGGTAGCCCGAGTAGGGTGTGAGTACAAAACTCAGTAGGCCACCACCAATGGTGTCTACAAAATACCCAGTCTAATAGATAGAGCATGAAAGTACGAAATAAATGGTAAGTAATCAAGGGACAATTCGGATTCCATTATTTAATAAGATTCGTTTAATTCATGACTAGCAATTATACCAATTCCATTTCTTATACCATCTTTATTACATAATCCACATTGATCACATGTTCAATTGGTTAGGCACAAATATCATATACACAAGGGTCCAAGGAAATCAATCACAATGTATAGGGGAAATTAAACAAGTCCATATCTCACTATGGATACACATATCACATAAACTCATATTCTCACCTTGAAGTATTAGTCCGGGTTGAATGAAACTGTTAGGGGAATAGAACATCAACCCTCATCCCTAACTCGTGCATGAGGGGTGGAGTTTAGAGCATCAGTCCAACTCCTTATTCCTATTAACCATGTCCTCACCTTGAAGCCTCAGTCTGGGTGGATGCAATTGGTGGGGGAATAGACCATTCATCTACATCCCTTACCCGTGCATTAGGGTTAGAGTTTAGAGCATCAGTCCAACTCCTTACTCATGTCAACCATTACCTCACCTCGAAGCTTTAGTCTGGGTGTATGCAACCATTAGGGGAATAGAGATACAGTCCTCATCCCTAACCCATGGATTATGGGTTGATTTTAGATCATCATTCCAGCTCAACCCGTGGGTGTATAAACTTAGTCAATACCCTACACTACCAAGCCACGTGCACAGGCTTATTTATCAAGTCACTGTAACCATACCATAACACAACCAGGAATATTCAATTCCATTGGATATCACAATACATAACACAACAAAACATAACCAATTCCATTGGGAATCAATATTCACAATGCATAATAAGAAACATGGTAATTAATACTATTCCATAACTCCTTAACACATTTTACAATTACAATTCATATCCATTCAACCAAATTATCATTATAATCCCTTAACCCATTAGGTGTGTTCAACAACCCTTATTACTTATCCAAATTCATCATTAACCATTCATTAACCCATTTATACCATTTATCATTTCACAATCATTTATCCACTTATTCATTTCAAGTAAAATTCTATATCACATGACACAAAACCCTTTATTGCATTCAACCATTTAGGTGTACCACCTAATTCTAATGTATTAACCAATTTTAAAAATTCATCCATTATCTTATTACATCCCATTAACACATTTATTATTCTTCACATAATTTATCCATTTAGCCCCATTCCCTCTTATTACGCTTATCCCACCAAGAATTCACTCATTATGCCTATCTCACTAGGATATGTTCATCATTCCTACCTCACTAGGCTTCATTACCAGGCTCATAACCCATTCCATTATGGACTTTAATCATTTCCACATATTGACCCACTTTCATGTCAAGCCAACAACTCCTTATCCCTTTATCGCCCTAGGCATATTCAGCATCATTTCATTTATAACTTGATCAACCATTAAACATGTTCTACACAGGCTTCACACTTTACTCGGCAATCCTTCACTTAACCTTACCATTCTCTAGGTTCGGTATTTCCGGCGCACCCCATGGGTGACCCCAAAATGGTCACATCATCCTCAACGCATCCCATGGGGATTGTGAGGGTTCCAAGGAAACCATTTAGACACCCAAATTTCCCAATAACACTCAAGGAAATCAATACACAACAAAATATAGGCAAAACCCCAACATACATGCACAAATATATAACAAAACTATGGGATATAACTTGTAGACCACATACCTAGAATCTGGTGATGATTACACCCCTAATCATAGCCTTAGATCTGTATTCAAGAATCCCTTGATTCCCCATCCTAGGTACCACTAGATAACAAAAAGGTTTAGAGCTTTCAAAGAATAGGGGAGAGACCACAAGCCCTAATCTGAAGAAGGTAGGAGAAGAGAGGATTAGACATACCTGAATCTTCAATTTGCAACCAACAACATCTAAAATGGCCATGAATCGTAGGAGAAACACCTCTTGGAAGCTTGGGTTAGAATGGTTCCTCACTAGGGTTGTAGGGGATGAGATGGAGTAAAATCCCAAGTTGGGGTTTTAAATCCCAGTGTGCCAATTTTGTAAATTTTACAACTTTTCTAGGTCGCACTGTTTACCCACATGGTTTTCCAAACCATATGAAAACCATGCGGAAGCTACTGTCCGAAAACTCCCATTTTTTATAGTTTCTAGGGATTCTGCATGGTTTCCCCAAACCATGTGAAGTCTACTATCCGAGGATGGCTGGTCGGTACGGTTTACCCGCACGGTTTCCCTTAAATGTGTGCAGACCGTGCGCCATTCACTTCTTGACCAGGTTGCTCTTCTCATCATGCCTTGAGCCCCCAGGGAACCCCCGAGCCCCCATAAAAACTTGGGAAACAGTTACTTATCCAATAGTAGTTTTGAAACCAAAACATAAAAAAAACATACCTTAAACAATCCGGGATCTTACAACCTCCCCACCTTATAATGGCTCATCCTTGAGCCTCTCTTCCAAGCATCACTAACTTCTATATCAAGGGATTATGCCACAAGGTCTACCTATCCACTCCCACTTTCCATGTTTCTGGTTGTACATCACAATTCCATCCAACACAGTTCAAGGGAACATACTTTCAACTCAAAACATCCTTACCACAACCACAACACGAGTTGAAAACTACTCAAGGATTCATCATCTTCAACTGTTCTCACAATGAGAACTTCATGGGGATTAATTAGGTTACAACATGTAACTCGTAACACATGTAAACATATCACACAATATCCCATCATCATGGGAGAACCAATCAGCACCTCATCGGTCCGATACTCTGCACAACTCATGACCCAAATCACATGGCGTCATTTTATGTTCACCCAACTCTGATGGTGACCCAACCCGGTATCACCCAGAAGAAAACACATGACCCATACAAAAACATCTCCTGAAGGTCTCACTCCACAACTATACATCCAAATGAAACTCAATAATCTCAGCTACTCGAGCAGTTAAACCGTTCCCAAGCTCTCTACTAGGGATAACTCATCTGAACAGTGACCACTCGAGTCCTTCCAACCTGAAACTCTGATCATGTCATCAACCAACCATTTATCTGGTATGGTTATCTC
The DNA here is from genome assembly GCA_963277665.1 of Viscum album. NCBI lineage: Eukaryota > Viridiplantae > Streptophyta > Magnoliopsida > Santalales > Viscaceae > Viscum > Viscum album. The sequence continues at coordinate 528,245,545 of OY728131.1, read as the reverse complement.
CACCATTTCAGTTATATGGAACCTCCTCCATCGATAGAGGACCACCAGAACTCAACCCAACTTTCCCATTGCCTATCACATTCCAACTTAATGGTCCCAATCATCCAAAAGATCTATACCCTGCCTTGGTATCCAGTCGCACCATCACAACCATTGGGAAGACATCCCTACACCATCCATTCAAGGACTAAGACCATCCTAACCTCACTAAGGTTAAGCTTTGTTTCAAAAGTCACTTTCCTCTACAAAATGATCCCAGAGGTTGGTCACTCTTACCTCACCCAACATGTTTACCATCTCAGGTCGGACCACCTTTGACTAGCTTTCCCTAGAACATCCACCTTCCATTGATGGTACGCTACCCCTTTTTCTCACCTTCCCAAGGTGCTCACCGACATGAATCCTATCATTGACCTTCCGCACACCCACTAAGGTCATTCCTAGAATTCTAGTAGAATTCCACCATCACGACATTACCTCCCTCCAGACCATTATAGGCTTCACCCCTGGTATAACACCACATCACATGGCTAAGGTTCACCCAACTTCATGATGTCCCAAAACCACACAAAGAAATTTCACCTGAGTAAAATCCCAATCTCTATTGGAGTTATAAGATCCCAATATCTCTTGCCACAACCTTCTATCATGACCAACCACAACCTCCTATGACCCAGCATAAACATCACAAGATTCACCTAAAACCACCCTGAGCTCAGGAAAACACTTGGATAATTTTTCACCACATCAAGTCCCACGTGCCTCTCCAAGGAACCTGACACACACCTCACTGGTTCCTCATTGCTATTCTGATGCCACTAAATCATATCAATGTTCTCTTTCTCATATACAAGGCTTATTTATCACTCCTCACCTTAGAATTTTCATTACCTTTTCTCTCCATGAGGGATTCCAACCACTACATCTTATAACTGATCACAAACTGAACCCCAAACTTAGATAAGTCCATCAAGCCTTTTTCCCAAAACAAGAGAATGAACGTCACCCAGTTTCCATTCTTGGCTTCCATGAATGGAACCCAAGTCATTTTTTGACATTATTCCCATCTCAAGGTCCTCACCCTACTCCATCGAGGTTGTACATCTCATCATGAAACTCCACACATACCACTTCCTTACACGTTAACTCCATGATTTCCCTCATCCAATCAAAATAGCTCTATGTCTCTTGGTGAGATACAGAGATTCTCAACATACTTGGGATGATGTAAATATGTTGGGAATTCTCTTCACTATATGAGGTATGCTAAGAAGTCATCGAACAAAACCACCACCAACTTATCTGTTTCAGATGTCAATCTATGGGGCACAATTACCTTTTAGGAATCTTGGGATTCCCTACCGAACGTACAACATCAACACTTAAACATCACCACTTAGGTGTGATTTCCATCCAGGTTCAACCATTTCTCCATAGCCAAACTATCCATACAAACATGTTCAGCCACATGACCACCCTTACCTCGGGTGTCACCATTGAGAGAAAGTATATAACCACACTTTATCCACCCTTGCATTTTTGGTTAAAAACCACTTCCAGACCTCTCTCATAGGTCACCTTGAAGGTTGAACTAAACCAACTCCTTTGACAGGAGTCACAACTAGAATGAGCCATTGACCCCCTCTCCAGACCACTCTTATCATGACATGAACAAATCAAAGTGCGTGAAGGGAACTCTCACTCTCGTTCTGATGTTCACTATGCTTTGTGTACCAAACAAAAAATCTTCTCTTGTTTACACACCAAAGGTGTACACATTCATCGACACTATGGAAAATCATCCTCTTGAAATTTGAGTCACAACTCACAGGGTCTCTACTCAAAAGGTCACCAAGACCCAGACACCATCCTTAGGGTCTATCATGCACTTCGGATTTTCACGAACCATGAGAGTTTCCTCACTCGCATTAACAAAAAACGCCTCACAACCCAAAGGCCACAACCCTACCAAGGGTTCCCAAAACACACCACCTAGACTATATCATAACTAGCAAAGCCTCACAATCCAAACCCAAACTCTCAACTAGGGAAATCTCATTTCCCCACCCCATTCTTACAACTGTCAAAATGATAACACCAAAGATACCCACCTTTGAACTCAAACATTCTAATTACAAACTTTCCATTCACTCAACACTTTGAAGAATGACCGACAGAATTTAACCACGGTTGGAAAAGATCTCACACTATCATCCTTAAATGAACCATTCTTCATACTCTATCCTAATGGTTATCATCACACTTATAACACTACCCCCTGCCATACCAACTATGGTCATGGTCACTATGGGGTAACCAACTTACTTAATCACAAGTATTTTTTCAACATCATAGAACCCAGTTCTTCTTTAATAAAATGGACATTTCCTTTTAGGAATATTTCCCATTTAAAAACATGTTAAATCATCATTTTTAACACATTTACACCTTTTATTAGGCATAATTCATTAAAAATTTTACCATCATTATGCAACCCCTTTTTCTTTTAGACACCAAACCAACCATTACAAATTATCGTAACCCAAAACTTTAACCCAATCACAACATTACTTTATACATGATATTCCTTAACTCTTCATTTGATTTATTTTCATTCTTCCACTTTCATTACCATTACTAAGCATCATTTTCTTCATATTTATCAAGGAAGTAAAATGAAATCAACTCTCCATGCGCTTTACACCTAGCCCGCGTGTGTGCAAATAAAGGTGCACGACACCTATACGTAGCTGCCTAAAATGATGCATGGATGTGCATCCCCATGTCATTTAGGCAATGGGAAAAATATCATAAATCAATCAAATCACACAACATGTGCATAACCCAATGGTGAAATATAATTCAACTGTAACAACACACATCAAGAACACCAATTCCCAGCCCAGGTGACTTAGGTTTTCCCTTGTACATGGGTTAGCTACTCCCAAGAACAAGCTCATTACCAAGGCCCGACACTATCCTAATATTCTGTCTACCATCCCCAAATAGTAATAAAAAGAAAATAACCCATATAAGGCCACTTTGTAACACCCTTGACTCAAAATCCACTAAATCGGTGCTCCGAGCCTGGATGTCACATGTCCTCAAGAGTGCCTCCCCATATGCCAGAGGTTTCCAACTAGCATCGAGGGTCTAATGAGTCACATGGGGAGACTATACCCTCTTTTCCAAAGTAAGCCACTGCAGAACACGATGGAAATAGTGGAAACAATATGAAATACTAATAAATGAGTATAACCAAGCATTTACCAAACAAGGTACAACCCACAAATAAAATACAACCATGTCATTCCATACTAGTAGTGCAAAGTGGAAGAATCCCAAAATAAAACAAATGGCCAAAACTCCAAATAGGTCCTGACTCTGAGATTAGGTCCTTCTCTATGTACATACCTAGCCCAATTTAACATCTCACATTTGGTCCTCTTCCCTTGTCTTGACCTGCAACTAATAGATCTTCTCAGGTACCTAGTGGTGGTCCGAGCAGGGTGTGAGTACAAAACTCAGTAGGCCACCACCAACGGTGTGTACAAAATATCTAGTCTAATAGATAGTGCATGAAAGTACTGAATAAATGGTAAGAAAACATTGTATAGTTCAATTGTCATTATTTAACAAGATTCATTTAATTCATGACCAATAATTATCCCAATTATATTTCTTACACCATATTCATTACATAAGCCACATTGATCACGTGTTCCATGGTTTAAGAAAAAATATCATTTACACAAGGGTCCATGGAAATCAATCACAGTGCATAGGGAAAATAAAAGAAGTCCCTATATCAATAGGGATAAACATATCTCATCAACTCATATTCTCACCTTGAAGTATCAATCCAGGCGGAATGCATCACCTTATAGAAATATCAAGATCCTAACTTCCAAGAATCAATCTGGGTGGAATGCAACTGTTAGGGGAATAAATCATCAGTCCTCATCCCTAAATTGTGCATTAGGAGTGGAGTTTACAACATCAATCCAACTCCTTCCTCATATAAACCATGTCCTTACCTCGAAGCCTCGGTCTGGGTGGATGCATTCATTAGGGGAATAGAACATTAGTCCCCATCCCTAACCCATGCATTAAGGGTGGATTTTAGAGCATCAGTCCAACTCCTTCCTCATATCAACCATGTCCTCACCTCAAATCCTCATTCTTGATGGATGCAACCATTGGAGGAATAGAGCATCAGTCTTCATCCCTAACCCATGCATTAGGGGTATAGTTTAGAGAATCAGTCTAACTCGACCTATGGGTGTAGAACCTTAGTCAATACACCACACTACCAATCCATGTGCACATGATTATTTATCAAGTCACCAAAAACATACCATAACACAACCAAGAATATTCAATGAAATTGGAAATTACAATACATAACACAACATAACATAACCAATTCCATTGGGAATCAACATTCACAATTCATAACAAGAAACATGGGAATTAATACTATTCCATAACTCATTAAAAAATTTCCCAATTAAAATTCATATACATTCAACCAAACTCCCATTCCCATGCCTTGAACTATTAGGTGTATTCAACAACCCCTATGCATTATCCAAATTCATCATTAACCATTAATTATCCCATTTAGTCCATTTATCATTTCACAATCATTTACCCACTTATGAATTTCAAGTAAAATTATATATCACATGACATGAACCCCATTATTTCATTCAACCATTTATGTGTACCACTTAATTCTCTTGTATTAACCCATTTCACAAATTCATCCATTCTCTTATTACATCCCATTATCACATTTACCACCCTTCACATTATTTATCCATTTAGCCTCATTCCATCTTATTACACTTATCTCACTAATCATTCACTTGTTGTGTCTATCTCACTAAGATACGTTCATCATGCCTACCTCACAATGCTTCATTACTAGGCTCATAACCCATTTCATTATACCCTTTAATCATTTCCACATATTGACCCACTTTCATGTCAAGACAAAAACTCCTTATGACTTTATCACCCTAGGAATATTTATCATCATTCCATTTACAAATTGATCAACCATTAAACATGTTCTACATGGGATTCACACTTCACTCAGAAATCCTTCACTTAACCTTACCATTCTCTAGGTTCAGGATTTTCGGCGCACCCCATGGGTGGCCCTAAAATGGTCATGTCATCCTCAATGCATCCCACATGGATCGTGAGGGTTCCAATGAAACCATTTAGACACCCAAGTCTCCCAATAACACTCAAGGAAATCAATACACAAAAATATATATTCAAAACCCCATAATACATGCACAAATATATAACACGATTGTGGAATATAACTTGTATACCACCTACCTCGAATCTACTGATGAATGCACCCCTAATCATGGCCTTATATATGGATTCAAGCATCCCTTGAATCCCTATCCTTGGTAACACTGGAAAACAAAAGGTTTTAGATATCTGGAAGAATATGGGAGAGACCACAATCCATAATCTGAAGAAGGGAGGAAAATAGAGGATTAGACTTACCAGGAGAATTGATCCGCAACCAACAACATCCAAAACAGTAAATAATCGAAGGATAAAAACCTCTTGGAATCTTGGGTTGGAATGGTTTTCCACTAGGGTTTTAGGGGATGAGATGGAGAAAAATCATGAGTTGGGGTTTTAAATCTTAGGATGGAAATTTTGTAAATTTTTAACTTTTTGGGCCGTACGGTTTACCCGCACGGTTTTCCAAACTGTGCGAAAAACATCCAGAATCTACTATCTGAAAACCCCTATTTCTCACAGTTTCTTGGGATTCTAGATGGTTTTCTCTAACCATGCTCAGACCGTGTGAAAGCTACTATCCGAGGATGGCTGGTCTACATGGTTTACCTGCACGGTTTCCCTTAACCATGCGCAGACCATGCGCCATGCACTACTGGGCCTGGTTGCTCTTCTCTTTGCACCCTCATCACCTGGGGCACCCTCAATCCCCCACCTAAATTTGGGAAACACTTATCTATCCAAAACAAGAGGCCAGACAAAAACACACCTTAAATGATTCAGGATCATACAATGACCTCAACCTTCATGTATTGATGTGTTTTTATTTCACTTCTTTGATTTGGTGTGTGGCGGTGTTTTGTGGTATCTGCATTAATATTGTATACAGTGGTGATTTGATTGTTTATTGTTGTGGAAGGTTGAGTGGTGGAAGTTTGAGCTATAGACGCTAGTGGTGTCTTGCAATGGAAACTCTGGCAGTGTCTCCTAAACTTGTTGTTGGTATGTATAATGCGATGATGTCTGGAAGACGTGCTACTGGCAGTGTGTTATGGGTAACTAATGATGGTGTCTTGTTCTAGAACTACTGTCGATGTGTTATTTTTATGCAGTTGGCGGTGTCTTATGAGACATCATTGGATCAATAGTGGAAAAATTGGAAAAGGGAGGAAGTGAGAGTCACTGTTGGTTACACCTAACAGTGAGTCATAAAGAAATGGAAAATAGATAAATTAAGTAACTTTTAGGACCTTGCCAATGGTGATTCATTAAATTCAGAAAATTAATATTTTGGCGGTGAGTCCAGCATATAAAATTGAATTAAAAAAATATAAAACAATTAAATACTGAATTATTTCAACAATAGAAAACTAAAAACAAAAAACTTAAATAAAATTATAAACTAACTAAATTTATTATGCAGAAAAAATAAATGATTTGATAATCAATGATTAAATTGAAATAAAAAATTACATATAAAGAATTAAATTAATATGTGAAATCACATTAAATATTAAAATTGATTAATTAAAATTAAACAAATTTATAATGAAAAACTAAAATATTTAAAATTAAATTAATGTTTGTGTTAATTAAATTATAATAAATTCATTTATTAATAAATTAATAAAAAAACAAATCAAAAATTATGATTTCAACAAAAATAAAAACTTAAATAGAAATTAGAAAAATAAATAAAAAGAAAAATGAGTAAGACTAAATTAATAATTTTATAATCCAAAAATAAAAAATTAATTATGAACAACTATAAATTAATAAATTTAATTATAAAATATCAAAAGTGTAATAAATTAACAAAATATGAATAGTTAATTAATTAAATGATTATAAAGTTAAATAAAATATTAGAAAAATCAAGTGATTTTAAAGCCTCATTAAATTCCCCCACAATTAATTACAAATAGTCCTCAATAAATTACATGTTTTTTATCATTCAAAATAGAAATATTTTTTTAAAATTGCTCAATATAAAGCATGTAAATCCATTTAAAATCAAGAGGATCAAAAACTATTAAATAATATTCTCAAAAGTAATGTTCCAAAAAAAGTCCTATAAAAGTTCACGTACTCGCTACGTGGCTAAGGAAGAAAGTAATCATCTACCTCTGAGGATTTCACACCTCATATATGAGGTCACTTATTGAAATAATTCCATTAAAATTCAATTTATAAAACTAAGAGTGAAAACAAGTTACATAAAATTATAAATGAGATCCTAAATAAAGGAACCATATACTTATTATTTATCTTAGGTTCCAAAACAAAATTAAATATTATTTTAAAATCAGTTTTTCAATACATCTTTAATGATTTTCATGTAAGTGAATTGTACCCTTCTTCATCTGGTGTTCAAAATTCACCTCACATTATGAATTTTTTATGACTACTAGGTACTTAATTTTATTTTTACTTTTACTCAGCCATGTAACTTGTTCAAGGAACTGTTAATATACAGTTATTTAATTTTTATAGAGGTATTACCCACACACACTATGCCTACTGTCTTAGAGTTTTAGTGTGGGTTCCCATTTTCCCATTTTACACCAGTTTCAATGGAATTATTTGACTACCATTTATGTTGTCTTAGTAAGGTGATTACTTTTTAAATTAAATAAAAAGTAAGTACCCTATGTTGAAATTCAAGATTCCAGTTTCCTAATGTAATGATTTTAAATACACAAAAATATATCCTATATAACTCTCATTCTTAGTTACTAAATATAATATTCACTTTAACAATCATACATCCTCAAAAATATTAGAATAAAAGAGATCCTAAACAACCAGTAAGTATTATTCAATATAAAATCTTATTTTATGTGAAAAATGAAGCCTAAAGAACTTCATCTTTGAAATAATTTGAAATATTTTAGCATTTTTTACAAGAAAAAAATTTGAGGGATAAAAAAATGTTATGGTATTATTTTAAATCACAAATTATATTAGAAATGAAGACCCTCTCCCACACACATAAAACCTAAATATTTTTATAAAGTTGAATTATAAGGTGGAGAAAACAATTTGGCATTAATACTTTGAAATAGATTTTCAATTCAGCAGTTTAAATACATGTTCTAGGTCATAGTGAAATTCAAAAAGTATGTTTCCCACAAAAATATTTTACTACAGGATCACATGTATTATAATTAATCTAGTGAAAATATATTTTTCAATTAAATTCAAAATTGTAACATGTGAAAATTGAGTACAATGTTTTAAAAGGGTATAATAAATTTTAAAAATGTGTTTTAATTGGATATATAATAGAGAAAAAAATTCTTGATAAAAACCTAGAAATAAAAACAACTCAAAATAAGAAATCATTCCCGGTATTACCCCACCACACTTAATTTCACCAAGTGAAGATATATAAAAGCAATGAAACTCAATTTCCATCAATAATCCAATTATATAGTAAAATTTATTATTATGGTAGAATAGAAATGACACACCACCAAAACAACACAAATGTGTCGCTATTGTGGTGCCTCAATACTAGTGGTGGAGTGATGAATTTTTTTATTTGATAGTAATAGATAACAGCAGAAAAAAATGTAGAAATAAAAATAATTAACTTCCCTGATTTATGAACCATTCTTTTCCAGTGATGTTTCAACATGAATCTTCTTATGAGTAGATAATAAAAGGGAATTTTGATCCTCTTTAGACTCCAGTAGTAACATTTTCTAAATTCAAAGACCAGGATTAAAAAACATATATCCAACAGAAAATGTTCACAAGACAGAACAAGCATCATTTTATTCCTAACAATACTAGAAAAAAAAGTAAATACAATGAATAACTATGGGTTGACTCCCATGAAGTAATGAATTTTACATCTTTGGTTTGACATTATTGAGAATTAGTTTTCAAGCACATGAATGGAAGCTAATCACTTTGGCTTCCCTTCAAAATAGAGTTTGAATCATTTCCCATTAACAATAATTGTCTTTTTTTCCTCTCAAACAATTTGTATAGCTCCATTATTCAACACTCTAACTACATTAAAGGGTCTAGAACACTTATATTTCAGATTTCCGTGAAATATCTTAAATATGGAATGAAAGAGAATGACCTTCTATCCAAATTTGAATTATCTATTTTTTATGAAAGAATCATTAGAAATTTCTTGCCTCTATTTGTAAATATTATAGTTATTATAAGAACCTCTCCTTATCTCATCCAACTCACTCAACTCAAATATTCTCCTCTCTCCAAAACTTATAACGTCAAAATTTAAAGCCTTAACATCCTAATATGACTTGTGATGTAATTCTTTAATAAAATGATAGAATTTCACAAATAACATCATTTATGGAGACATACCAATTGGGGTATTGAATGATGTTCTATAGGCCCACAAAGCCTCATTTAATTTCAGATAAAAGTCTTTCCTAGAGTTTGAGGTGGTTTTATCTAATATCTTTCTCAACTCCCTACTATAGATTTATTTCTATCTACTAGACTATGTATGGTATGTAGTTTTAGTCCTATGGGTACATCCATATTTATCCATTAAATCCTTAAATTTTTAATTTTATAAACGGGTTTGATTATCAGTTATGAAGGCTCTTAGCCCCCAAATCTAGAGAATATTTTTTTTTGAAAAACTTAATCACACTATTATATTAATTATTGGGCATAGAAACTTCCTATACCCACTTAGACCCATAATCAACAACAACTAAATTGTACTTATTCCCATGAGATTATGTAAATGGTCTCATAAATTCTAAACCCCAGACATCAAAAATCATTACTTCCAAAATAAATTTATGTGGAAATTATTACATCCTACCAACATTTCCTAGCCATTGGATTAAATTAAAACCTTCAACATAGATCCTATAATCCTTGAATAATGTGGCCTAATATAATCTATCATAGAGAACTTTTGAGTTATCCTCTCTCCACTATGATTTCCTCCCCAAGGTGAGATATGATAAATCTCTAGTATTGGTTGAATCTCCGATTTAGAAACACACCTTCTTAGAATTTGATCAACACATATCCTAAATAGAAAGAGGTCATACCAAATATAATACTTATTCTCTGAAATAAATTCCATTATTCGGATTTTTGAAAAATCTTTAGGAATGGCACTTTTTTCTGGAAAATAGGTAAAGTCTGCAAACTATGAAGACTGCCTAATTAAGACAATTAGAAGCTTCTCATTAAGAAAGGAATAATTTATCTCTTTGAGATATTCATATTGGGTATTAGGATGCCTATAAAGGTTATCTCCAACTATATTTTCAACTCCTTTCTTATCTCTAATTTCCTTATCAAAATTTTGTAACAATAGAGTCTACGTAATAATCATGGGTGTGGCCTCTTTCTTAGAAATCATATATTTTAAGGTGTAATGATCATTGAATATAATGATTTTAGAACCTATAATATTCTTCATAAACTTTTCTAGATTAATCAAAATAGCTAATAACTCTCATTCAATAGTTTTATTTTTCCTTGGTGCCTCATCAAGTAGCCTACTAGAATAATATACCACATGTAACTTCTTATCTATCCTCTATCCTAAGACAACTCCAATAGCCATGTCCCTTGGATCACACATTAATTCAAAGGGTAATTTCCAATCTGAAGTTATTTTTTCCTTATGTAATTTAAAATATTAAAAACAGTTTTGATCAAAAGTTAAGGGTGCATATTAAATAGGTATAGAACATAAGGGATTTGTTATATTTGATAAGTATTTGATAAACCTTCAGTAAAAACTGGCATTCATTAAGAAATTACTAAAAACCTAAAAAAGTTCATGAGGTGTCCATTTTTAAATAATATTTTTCTTGGAAGTTTCCACTTCTAAAACCATCTTAGACACCTTATGTCCCATCACTATCCCTTCAGTGACCATGAACTGTCATTTCCCATAATTAAGAATTAGTTTGGTCGCAAATAATATCTCTAACACCAATTATAATTTTCATAAACAAGTATCAAATGTGTTACCAATAATGGATAAATCATACATGAAAACCAAAATGATTCTCTCGATCATATCATAAAATATAGGCATCATACATATCTGAAAGGTTGCTGGTGCACCACATAAACCAAAGGGAATTTGTGAGTAAAAAAATGTCCCAAAGGGGTATGTGAAGGCAATTTTCTCTTAATCTTCCAGAGCTATTGGAATCTGGTTCTTACTATAATAGCCATCATGAAAATGGAAGAAGAAATTCCCATTAATCCTCTCAATAATTTGATCAAGGAATGACATTGGATAATGGTCCTTCCTGGTGGTTTAATTAAGATTCATATAATTGATACAAAATCTCCATTTAGTGGACTTCTTCACTTTAATTTCTTCATTATTTTCATTAGTGAAAACTCCTTTTTTAGGGACTGCTTTGACCAGACATACCAAAGTACTATCATAGATGGTATATATAAAACTAGTGTCTAGTATTTTGATGACTTCCATTCTCATAATGTCAGTCAAATTAGGATTCAATTTTCATTGGAACCTTACTCTAGGTTTTTGATCTGGTTTCATATGAGTATTATGCATGCACAAAGATGGTATAATTCATTTGATATCATTTATAGACAATCCAATTTCAGATTTAAATTTATTCAACATTGTTAACAAATTTTACTCTTGATTTTATTTTAATTCAGTAGAAATAATCACCCAAGTAGAACATAATTTCCACCCAATAATGAGTATTTTATGTGTTCTAGAAGCATTGTTGGCTCCATAGTGGGTAATGTTTCACTTGAAGGAATACTATTGGGCCTGGGAGGTCCATGGTCTTTGACATGTCTCTTGTAACAAGTTTTAAAAGTGGAAAATTTTTCATTTTCATGACCATATTTAAGATGTTCATCCCTATTTTCCAATGTGGACTACTCACTCTCATAACTCTCTATATCATAATTCTATATTTTAAAAATAATAGAATAATCATGTAGTTATAACAAATATATTTCTAATTTATCAAAATTTTCAAATTTTTTAGTGATAGAAGAATCACCTTCAAGTTCCCCTAGAAATTCCTTAAGTTAAAAATCAGATGATACACCACCATCTATAGTAGAAAAAAGGACTGATGTCTAGTTCTGGAAAATTTTATAGATTTTCAGTTTTAGGAGGTTCAACATCATGTGAAACATCATTTTCAGCATCCAAATAAATTTATTCATAAAAGGTTTGATTTTCATATTATTATAAATGTTCAAATGAATTTTCATCTTCCAAGGACTCTATCTTAGAACAATTTTTAGAAAATGATGGTCCCTTGACATTTTTAAAGACATTGAATTCTTCATATTGTTCCCCAATTTTAAAAATCAGTAGAACCTTAGATACATCAATAAAAGCTCCACTAATAGACAAAAAAGGACTACCCAGGATGATAGACATCACTTGGTCACACTCTATCTCTAGCCCAAAGAAGTAATATAGTAGAAAAAATTTTCCTACTCTAACTAAAATATCATTTATCCTCCCTACAGGATGTGGGAAATATAGGTCAACTAACTATAGGAAGACAATGTTGGGTTAAAGATAACAAAATATCAACTATTAAAACATTGTTAATGGGGTCATATTGATACTAGAACCTAAGTCACACAAATAGTTGAGTTGACCACTATTCCCAAGAGTGTAGGGAATGAAAACACTTCTAGTTTATTTTGAATTTTAATGGATTTTTATTTTGAAGGATAGCGTTACACTCTTCAGTGAGGTTGTGTGTGGTAACTTTTTTAAGTTTCATTCAGTTTGAATTTTTTTTAAGAGATTTCAAATAAGTAGTCATTTAGATTAAGGCTTGTATAAAAAGAAATGTTCACTTGGAGCTTGGTCAAATTAAAAAGTAACTAAATAAGATTAGACTTGTTGTTACTTATGAGTTTGATTTTTTCTAGGAAAGGGATGGGTTGGAAAAGTTTATAAGAAAAAGAGTCATCTTACCTAATAAAAAAATAGTTTTTCCTTACTCTTATTCTTTTTATTTTCAAAAAACTTTTAAGTTTTTGTTTGAGGTGAAAAATTGAGAATTTTTTTCATTTTCAGCATTTATCTCAAGATTTATAGATTTTGTGCCCACCATAATTTTTCCTTAGATTCATTATGATTTCTAGTTTGTGCATTTCTAAATTCATTTTTAGGTTTAGTATAAGTGTTAATCCCACATCTAGTGCCAACCTCCATAGCATTTTCCCTATGGTTTATTTCATTTATGCTAGTTTGTTTTCCTCTTTACCTTGAATTCACGTCTCTATAAAGTCATCCTAATTGAGTTTCCATGTATTTCATTAAATAATCAGATTGAATTTTATCATAATTATGTTGGTATTGTTGTTTATTATATTTATTCATGAACTTTTCATCTTGATAATCCATTCGATTTATGATTTGATCCAACCTAGAGAATATTTGGCCCTCAAAGATACATTATTAATTAGAAGACTCACCCCTTAGTTGAATTTGAAGTTATTTTCTTAGTTGATTTTGGTAACCAGAGGTAGTGGTGTGATTCCCCAAAACTAATCTCTCATGTAATAGTAATATTATGGTTTTATTTGTATGATATCTGAACAAATTTTCAAACTATAAATAGCAGACATTTCTTTTTAATAAAACACCAATGTGTTTACATTACAAAAAGGTCAAAGGAAAACCATAATAACTAAAAATACCTATTAAAATACCTATTAGAATTACAAGGAGATCACCAAAAACAAAAAAACATCAAGAATATAATATGGGTCCTTAGGATCCACCACAACAAACATTATTATGGATAGAGCCACTGCAATAGCACTAAGAATTAGTGGAATAATGTGCACTGTCTTCTTCAATTTTCTTGAGTTTAGGACACCCTAATGATTGGTTTTATAAGGAATCTTCCTGACCATTACCCCTTGGGTGACCATTGGAGATACTTATGACTATTTTTTTTCTTTTGGGTAGCTTGCATTTAAAAATAAGTGATCGTTAGTAACTTTACAAACCAAAACAAATATACATGGAAAATTTAAAGATACATTGAATATAATTTCATAAAACTATACAGCTTAAGAAGAATAACTATTTTGATGTAGTTAACATATCTTAATTATCATCTTTAACATCACAGTTTTGAATAGAAGAGTGTAATTCATAAAACAAAGTATGATTCTAAAACATAGGTAGGATTTGAAAATACTTTTTAAATGATTCAAACGTTTTAAATATTTTATGTTGTTACTCTAGATTTTTTAAATTGAGTGTATTCAATTTTATAAATCAACATTCAAAGGTTATATTAAAATTTCTTTTATAAAAATATATATATCTTACTAGTAACTTTGGTATAAAGGCATCTTGAGTGTTTTTAGGTAAAAGTGTACTTTAATTTTCTCAAGAAATCATGTACTATGAAATATAAAATTGATCAGTTTTCTTTTATTTTAGTTTATTTTGAGAGTTATTATATTAAAAAAATACTCCATAAGGGCCAGCCCTCTAGCCAAGCCAAGGGAAGCAGCACGCACTTGGTGGTCGAGCCTAGCCCTCATACTCAGCAAAGGTTGTCCTGTGGGAGAGTATGGAGTTTGTGTGCACGCTTGAAGAACGTACTAGGGAACCATTGGTGCCACCGTGCGGGGCGGCACGAAGGTGTGGGTGGGCATAGGAGCGCACCTGCAGAACCCAATAAGGGTCAGTATCAGGAGGGGGGAGGGATTAATCTGAGTCATAGCTTAGTGATCCTAGCTTATAAAGAAGCCGCAGGATCCTATTTGTTTCGATGTGGGATGACGAAATTCATCCAGGATTGAATCCAGGCCGTCAGATCTCATCGCGTGAGATCTAGGTTGTTTATTTCGATTCGGTGCTCAACTCTTAGCAGTAACGAAATCCTCCACACTTTTTGTGCATCGTCCGATCCAACATGGATCTAATATCGGTCATCGGAGACATTTAAATCTCCACGTCGAATCAAAGCCACCCGATCTACCAAGGATCTAATCGTGACCATCCATTTCTTTTTAATCATCGCATCATCCATGGTCATCCAATCTTCTCCACATTTAATCCTGGCCATCCATTTATTTTTTGGATTTTACTCTTTTGCGGGGTCTTCTTCTTCTCCTGCATGCACCAGACTAATAACCCTACTCCTCCTTTCCCTTATTTTTTCCACACCCGCGGTTTCTCCAATCACCATATGAGGCCCCTCTTTTCACGTGTTTTCCACAAGACCAACACCCCATTCTTATTTTAAACCAATTGGGTCTTGGATTGTTTGAAAATGATATTAAAATATTCTATATAGTTTATGTATAATTTAATTTATAAACAAACCGTTGTACCCCAATAAATCGCTCGGCTCTTCTCCTCCCTCAAGTGCCTCTTTAAGCCTCCAGTGAGTCCTTTTGGATCTCTGCTCCTCCTCAAACCAGGTAAGGGAATGAGTTTTCATGTTCTTGTTGAATGTATAAACATATATATGTATCTTCATAAAAATATTTATACAACCTTACGGTTTAGTTGAGATTTTCTCTTATTCTGATTCTAGGTCTCCTAGATTTTGAGTTCAAATAGCATTAGGAATGTAAGGGAACTTATCTTTCAATTCATGTTGTGTTGAAGGTTTACATACTTATATATATGTATACTCTTATATATATACACCCTTGAAGTTTGGAGATAAACCCTCTTATACCCGATTCAGGACTTCAAGATTTTGGGTTTATGTGGTATTATTAAATCTGGAGGATAATTCTTTTTCTCATGCTAAAATTGTTTACATCCCTAGTATATTTAGTTATATATATATATATATACAACCAAAAAATTTTATATAAACCTCTTATGTCCAATTTTAAGACTTCTAAGCTTTGAGATTCAATGTTAATGTAGAACTTTAAAATGAAAGGAATTATATTTTTTATAAAACTTCTATATAAATAGTATACATGATCATATATAATTATATAGTTTATATAACTAACCATCTGGACCAGTTTTAAGACTTACAACCTTGAACTTCAATGATTAATTTAATTTTTTGATAATCAGATGAGTTCCATATAATTTTTGTGTAAAAACCATATGTATACTTGGTTATACATGTGAGTTATTGTAGAGACCCAAAGCTTGACGTACATGGACATTACATTACTTTTTTGGAATACTTAATACATAAAAAAACAGACACCAAACGAACCGTAATAGTTTTTTGCCTTTGGAAACATGGAACATAATCTTCTAATCGTGGTAAAAGATCTTCAACATCTCCCATAAAGATCTTCCCCTTTACTTTTCTTACCTAAAACCTTTCTTTATATCCTGGGGAAAACAAAACATATAAAGGGTGAGCTCAAATGCTCATTAAGGGTAAGCATGGAGAAAATAAAACAAACCATATACATTTGAACATAAAAACATGAACATAATGTTTAAGCATCAAAATATTGAGCAATGACATAAAACATGGAAGTACGTAAGGCATAGATCATAATGGAACACAAATAATGATAAAATAGCTTAGAAATAAAACTTTTAATTGTGGAAACCCATTAATCACATGATATGATTTCCATATTAGCCAAGGCATTGCTTCCAAGAACATCTTAATGGACAAAGTCCCTTACTGAACCAGTTTTACTTGCCGTTCCAGCCCTGTATTACTGAACTATATTTACTTGTCGTTTCAGCCATGTCTATCTCATGAGATATAAATATTTACCCAATGAATTGGAGGGAGATAAAGGTCCCACCCATCTCATAATGAAATCATTCTTACTTGTGCCACAACATAAACATAAATCATTCTTCATAACCCAAAGTATAAAAATGGGTTTTATAAACATCATTCCATCATAATATAATCCATATAAAAAAATGGATATCATTTCATCATAATAAAAGTGAAACCATTTAAATCATAGAGATATTATACTTGAAACATACACATATGAAATAATTTAATCTTAGATGGAAAATGGTCTTGATAAAACACTTGAAAATAATTCTTCAGGAAAATATCCTTTCTTCTTAAAAATCATTTTCTTTTCACAAAATGCCATGAAATTTTAAAAGAAAAGGATTTTATTGAAAATAAACATGAAATATTGTAGAGTAAACTTCATGAAAATAAGGTGTTATGAAACCATAAAAATCCGTTCATGCCGTATAAGTTAAAAAAACATTCTTCTCATACTTTTTTCTAGAAAAGTCAAAAAGTACCTCGTATGGAAAACAAAAGAAATATTCCTTACATACCATGTAGTAAAAGTTGAAAAATGGGTAAAAAGGACTCTAAATATACATGAAAACATTTTTAGAAAATAGGGACATGGATTATAAATATAACCCCAGTAAATACTTACGAATAAACAATCTCGGATAAAAACGAGATTGGAAAAGTTATCCCTTACCTTATGTCCGATATGATTCGTACGTATCTGAACCTCCTGGATAATTATTTAAATAATGTCATTTACATATGACAGAATCATATTCATTTTTATGATATCATATATGGTTCACTTATGACTTTATATTACCCATTCTTTTGTAAATTCCATATTAAAGCAACGTTTTGGGTAAAATTGTTTTATTTATCATACATGTTTGGACTTGTTGTTCTTGATATTATTATTACTTATATCATCATTTAATTACTTCCAGAATTTAAATCATGATTTATATATCATACATATTCAGTATATACATATATATAATAGATCAATAAATGGAAATAAATACACTGTTCATGGAGATGGTAGGCTGTAAGTACGCATGAACGATGTTTTCGTTTCCTTATTGAATTGAATGGAATTAAGTAGATGACATAAATATATATATACATAAATTCAGTATCATTATTATGTCATATATTTCATTATTATTCATTATATATACTTTATAATCATTCATGAATGGTTAACATGGAGAATGAATCTCATCGCGTCGTGGAGACGGTAGTCCGTACATACGCACGAGCGATGATATCATTTCCAATGATCATGGAATTGTATTGAAGTGTATGTATAATATTTAAGAATCAATATCACTTTACAATATTCATATATAGTTATTTATTTACACCATTATACCCATCCAATTAAGGTGGTGGTGGAAAACAGATTACACCAAAGCATGGAGATGGTATTCCGTACGTACGCACGCGCGGTGATTTCTTTTTTCATAGGATGGATAGAAGGTGGAATAGAGTTGTTTCATATTTATAATAACATATCAATATATGAGTGATACTTATGTTATTACTTCATACTGAAACAACTAAATAAGAGGAAGTATAAGAATAAATAAATTTAAAAGAATCGGTAACTGATATTACCTCTTCTTCGACACGCCTCTTTGAAACCTCCTCTTAGGGTACTAAAATTGGTCTTTGAAGAATACCAGGACCTATAGAATATTTATATAGAAGTTGAGAAGGGAAATGGGCAGGGTTTGTCCGAGCTTGAAGGCTCAAAGTTGTGTAAAAATGAGAGGGAGGAGGTGCCCTTTTATAAGGGAGGAGAGGGGCACCTTTGGAATCCTCAAAAATATTAGTTTGATATAAATTCAAAACCCACATAAAAACCTAAAAAATGACTCAATTAGAATATTTGATGAGATAAGGTTGTAATATCATCAACCAATCAAATTTAGACATTTTTTGATCTTATTTTAAACCTTATCATTTTGATTTATCCTTATTTAATCTATTTAATTTTATTTGTGGTAATAAAATTCTAAATTTTAAATGGTTATAAATAATTACTTATGTGTGGTTAATTTTAAATAATTGGATTCTTTATGAAATTATAGACTATATAAATTTCAATTCATAATTTTTAAATATTTTTGTGATTTTTAAACAATTGAGTAATATGTTATTTTTATAAAATAACAATAGTGTCAATTTTGACACTATTCATTTATTTGAATTTAAATAAAATCCAAAAAGAGGATATATTAGAACTAAAATATTTAATAGGTTCCTAACATGTCATATTAATATATAAAATTAGTGTAGAACATTAAATAGTTCATATAATATTTATTTTACTATTTTAAAACCATTTATTTGATACTTCTCTTAATAAAATAATTTCTACAACATATTTGTATAATTATTAAATATACATATTTGTTGCATAAAAATTAAAAATAAAATACTAGGATAAAGATAAATTCTATAAATTTCATAAGAATACTTTTAGTCAGATTTATATTGTAAAACACCCAACTTTACAAATGTTATATTTATTAAATTATGAAGGAGACAACTTTGACATCATTTAAAATAAAATAATATAAGTGTCATAATCACTTTTATAAGACTCCAAACGGTCACATATTCGGTCATTGGATGATTATGGTGTATATATACACTACTAATAAGTTTTCTTCAGGTTTGAGATCCTTTTAATGGGTATTATTATTTCAATAAAAACTATATTACTTATTTTTCATTAAATAAATAATTTCTGCATCATTAATGTATAAGATATTAAAGTAATTAAATATCTATTAAAAATTATAAATAAATTACCATGATAAAGAAAAACATTTTATATTTAAAATGAGTATTTATAACCGAATTTATATTATGTATAAACTTATATTAAAAATACTTTAATTATTGAAGTTGAGTGAGACATATTTCACTTTTCTTTAAATAAAATAATCTAAAGGTCTTAATCACCTCCAAGTGGGTTCTAATGGATTCCATTTCGACCCAAATATGCCTTAGGAAGAAATATAAGCATAAAATTATATTAATACAAGTGTTAGGGTAATTTTATAATATTATATTTACCCTTAATGACCCGATTTACGTTTTACTATGGTAAATAAAATTTACCGTAGTTACTATTCATAACGCCCAAAAATAAAAAGTAGCATAATAACATAATTTGGACCCACTGATTTCAAATATGGAATCCATTTTTCTAAATTCAATACACAAATGTTTCAAAAATTAATTTAAAATTAATCCCGTTGTTAAGAAAACGAGTTTTAAAAGTTAAAACATTGCAAAAGATTGAAATGATTTTACTTATGAATTCAATGTAAAATCAATGCTAATGAAATAAATTATATTAAATGGTAAAAATATATTATATTTATACTTTAAAACCATTCAATATTATAATTTAACCATATAAATTATTATGATGAAATTTTTGTTTTTAATTAAAATATAGCGTGTTTTTACTATTCATTAAAATATGAAAGTTATCCGAAAAATATCAAAACTTTATCCAATGTAAATTTTGATATCATGATTCAAAATAAGAAGTTTATTTTGTAAAATTTAACTTATAAACTTGTCAAAATTTTTATTTAAAATGGGTGCGCCATCAAAAGGCGGCAAAACTGCATTTTTTGAAAAATACTTATTTTACCTGAAAAATTTATTTTGTTCTCATACCATGTTCTATAAAATGTGTAAGATGAATTATAATGTCATAAAATTAAAAATTTATTTAATACAATTCATAACGGTTAGTTTATAATAATATTATAACCATATATCGTTGTTTAGTGAAACCTGGTATTGCGTAAAACACACACTATCGAGGAAGGTTGTGATTGCGTGTAATGCAAGCCAAGTCAGGGTTGCCTGTAGTGAAAGACTCCTTTGTTGTTGTGTATAACAAAATCCAACCATATTTCATTTATACATTGAATATATATATATATATACACTCAATGTTTTGTAGAACAAACTTGAAATTATGTGTAACACGATCCAAGAGTAGTGTTGCATATACTGAAAGATAATACGGTGTTGCGTATAGCACAAGATAATCTTGGTGTAGCGTAGAACAAGAAGATATGAACGAAATTAAAAAGAATATATCTTATAAAATCTCGGGTTATTACATTCTCCCCCCCCTTAAAATAAATTTCTCCCTCAAAATTTGTCGGGGTTATAAATCATTTACTATTCATAGAAACCCACATCGTAAAAAGGAATACCAAAACTTATCTTTAAAAACTAAAGTATGAAATGTTACGGTTACCCAAATTAACTAATCACTGAGTTTCCACATAGGAGAACATAGGTGAAAATATGGATATGTAAGAGAAATCTAACCATCAAATTCTGATGAAGAGTGGTAGAGAACATGGCTACGAAAAAGCCAACAATCACAAAGCCAAAAATTTGTGATGATCTAAGGTACCATCTGATTCATCAGATATAAGAGCACTAGGACAAAATTTTTGGTTTTCAAGATCATTTCCCAAAAGTTGATGAATTAAAATAAATACTTACATGATTTTGGTACAATCTCACTGTTGTTCGTGCCTTGAACAATTTCTACTTTATATCTTAAAGAAATGAAGTTGAATTTGTTATTAGTGAAGTGTTAGCAGATCATGTGATAGAACGACGAGTCATTCCATCTGTTTCAAACAAAAGGTTAGCAAAAGTTATCAAATGTACATAAGTCCATCTATGGTGAGGTTAGTCATATATGATTCCAAATGTGAACTTATATGTCATCTATCATACCCCTTAATAAAATAAAACTAGTTTCTACTTCCAGGGACTTCCTTTAGGCCAGTGATAGGAGATAAAGCCCTGTCGCACTTCGGTTGTGGGTTCGATTCCCACAACATTCTCTGATGCGACGGGTTGTCGCCCATCCTACAGGTTGTCCTTTTTCTAAAACTACATTATTATAACATTCAATAAATAATATCAAAAAAAAAGTTCTAGCCTTAACAATACTGACTTATGTCCAACATAATCCATTCCAATCTTTAGGCTTATCCAAAATAGTTCTTTCCAAGCTCTTAGTATAAAGAAAACAATTACTAGAAATGTCATCTGCTGATCATGTGAATACCATCATTTATCCCCCATATATCATAAGATAAAACTTGTTGGTCACATTCTAAACATGTGAATACCTTAATCATGTATTCTCTTGAAAATGAATATCCATTGACCCTTAGTGAAAACATGAATGCTGTCAAAATTTAACACTTTCCACATACCAAAATCCTAAAATTTCTATATACTCAATCCATGATATCAATTTGTCCTTATAACAGTCATGAGCTCATTAATACTATCAAACAACTCATTATCTCCTTATCATTCCATTAGGCACATATCATCTACCTTTCATGGTTATTGGTACCATTCAACATATACTTTCAAATACCTTAGAAAAAACAATAGTGTAACAATACTTATATGTTTCTTTATTCCATAATACCAATAAATTACCCAGAAAACATAACTCTTTATAAACTACAATCATTCCACTACCTTCTTAAACCATTGACCGATCTTGAACAATTCTTTTATCTCACATATCATTTGTAGTCTCTTCATCATCATCAACATAAATACTACCCATAAAACCATGCTGATTCTCTTCATGAGACTTTCCCTTAGGGAATTTATTTGAATAATGCCCGTACATTCCACATTTAAAACATTTAACCATTGTTGATGTCGTAGAAATACCATTATCCTTGTCCATGGTGTTAACCGACCCTTTTATTTTTCACTTACCGGCTTTGTGTCCTTCTTTTCCACACCCAAAGCATCTTCCAGTTCCTTTGAAACATTCTCCCTGATGCCTCTTCCCACATGATTTACATGAGGGGAATTGAACTTTCTTTTTTCTATGATCATCATGAAAATCAATCTTTCTCTTATTATCTGAGTCGGGATACTTACCAAAGTTGAGATTATTGATCATATTATGAGATTGCTGATTTTGCATAATAATGATATGTGGACTTCCAAATCCAATTTTATTTGGTTACCCATGAAAAATATCATTCCATTGTCCATCATATCCTCCATTATCATGAATCTTCCGATTTCCAGCCATTTTCTAAAACCCAAAAAGAATAGTGTGAGAGGAAAAAAATCATAATCAAGGGGGAGTATCTTAAATATCTAACATCTTATGATTAATTATAATATCGTTACTATAATTATTGGACTATAACCCATACGTATACTTATCCTTTGGGACATTCCTAGACATACCATAGAAATATCTCTAGGGATCTCACTAAAGTTTTCGCATCCTAGTTTCCAAAGGTTAACTAAACCTTTCCTCTGATACCAACTGTAGAGACCCAAATCTTGATTTACATGGACATTACATTACTTTTGCAGAATACTTAATACATAACAAAACAGACACCATAGGACCATAATAGTTTAGTGCCTTTGGAAACATGAAACATAATCTTCTAATCGTGGTGAAAGATCTTCAACATCTCCCATAAAGATCTTCCCCTTTACTTTTCTTACCTAAAAACTTTATTTATATCCCGGGGAAAAGAAAACATATAAAGGGTGAGCTCAAATGCTCTGTAAGGGTAAGCATGGAGAAAATAAAACAAACCATATACATTTGAACATAAACATATGAACATAATGTTTAAGCATCAAAATATTGAGCAATGACATAAAACATGGTAGTATGTAAGGCATAGATCATAATGGAACATCAATCATGATAAAATAGACTGTAAATAAAACTTTTAATTGTGGAAAAACATTAATCACATGATATGATTTCCATAGTAGCCAAGGCATTGCTGCCAAGACCATCTTAGTGGACAAAGTCCCTTACTAAACTGGTTCTACTTTCCATTCCAGCCCTGTATTACTGAACCAGATTCACTTTCCGTTTCAGCCATGTCTATCTCATGAGATATAAATCTTCACCCAATGCATTGGAGGGAGATATATGTCCCATTCATCTTATAATGAAATCATTATTACTTGTGCCATAACATAAACATAAATCATTCTTCATAACCCAAAGAATAAAAATGGGTTTTATAAACATCATCCCATCATAATATAATCCATATAAAAAAATGGATATCATTTTATCTTAAAAAAATTGAAACCATTTAAATCATAGAGATATTATACTTGAAACATACACATATGAAATAATTTCATCTTAGATGGAAAATGGTTTTGATAAAACACTTTAAAATAATTCTTGAGGAAAATATCCTTTCTTCTTAAAAATCATTTTCTTTTCACAAAATGCCACCCAATTTTAAAATAAAAGGATTTTATTAAAAATAAACATGAAATCTTGTAGAGTAAACTTCATGAAAATAAGGTGTTATGAAACCATAAAAATCCATTCATGCCGTATAAGTTAAAAAACATTCTTCTCATACTTTTTTCTAGAAAAGTCAAAAAGTACCTCGTATGGTAAACAAAAGAAAGATTCCTTACATACCATGTAGTAAAAGTCGGAAAAATGGGTAAAAAGAACTTTAAATATACATGAAACCATTTTTATAAAATAGGGACATGGATGATAAATATAACCCCAGTAAATACTTACGAATAAACAGTCTCAGATAAAAACGAGATTGGAAAAGTTGTCCCTTACCTTATGTCTGATAAGCTTCGTACGTATCCAAACCTACTGTATAATGATTTAAATAATGTCATTTACTTATTACAGAGTCATATTAATTTTTTATGATATCATATATGGTTCACTTATGACTTTATATTACCCATTCTTTTGTAAATTCCATGTTAAAGCAGCATTTTGGGTAAAAACATTTTATTTATCGTACTTGTTTGGACTTGTTGTTCTTGATATTATTATTACTTATATCATGATTTAATTACTTCCAGAATTTAAATCATGATTTATATATCATATATATTCAGTATATACATATATATAAAAGATCGATAAATGGAAAGAAATACACCGTTCATGGAGACGGTAGGCCGTACGTACGCATGAACGCTGTTTTCGTTTCCTTATTGAATTGAATAGAATTAAGTAGATGACATACTTATATAAATATAATTAAATTAAGTATCATTATTATTTCACATATTTCATTATTATTCATTATATATACTTTATAATCATTCATGAATGGTTAACATGGAGAATGAATCTCATCGCGTCGTGGAGACGGTAGTCCGTACGTACGCACGAGCGATGATATCATTTCCAATGATTGTGGAATTGTATTGAAGTATATGTATAATATTTCAGAATCAATATCACTTTACAATAATCATATATATTTATTTATTTACACCATTATACCCATCCAAGTAAGGTGGTGGTGGAAAAAAGATTACACCACGGCGTGGAGACGGTATTCCGTACGTACACACGCGCGATGATTTATTTTTCCGTAGGATGGATAGAAGGTGTAATAGGGTTGTTTCATATTTATAATAACATATAAATATATGAGGGATACTGATTTTATTACTTCATAATGAAACAACTAAATAAGAGGAAGTAGAAGAAGAAATAAATTTCAAAGAATCGGTAACTGATATTACCTCTTCTTCGACACGCCACTTTGAAACCTCCTCTTAGGGAACTAAAATTGGTCCTTGAAGAATACCAAGACATCTAGAATATTTATAGGGAATTTTAGAAGGGAAATGGGCAGGGGTTGGTCGAGCTTGAAGGCTCAATGTTGTGTAAAGATGAGAGGGAGGAGGTGCCCTTTTATAAGGGAGGAGAGGGGCACCTTTGGAATCCTCAAAAATATTAGTTTAATATAAATTCAAACCCCACATAAAAACCTCCAAAAAATGACTCAATTCAAATATTAGTTGAGATAAGGTTTTAATCTCATCAACCAATAAAATTTAGACATGTTTTGATCTTATTTTAAACCTTATCATTTGGATTTATCCTTATTTAATCTATTTAATTTTATTTGTGGTAATAAAATTATAAATTTTAAATGGTTATAAATAATTACTTATGTGTGGTTAATTTTCCATAATTGGATACGTTATGACATTGTAGAATATATAAATTTCAATTCATAATTTTTAAATATTTTTGTGATTTTTAAACAATTTAATAATATGTAATTTTTATAAAATAACAATAGTGTCAATTTTGACACTATTCATTTATTTGAATTTAAATAAAATCCACACAGAGGATATATTAGAAATTAAATATTTATGAGGTTCATAAAATATTATATTAATCTAGAAAATTAGTGTATCACATTAAATAGTTCATATAATATTTATTTTACTATTTGTAAAACCATTTATTTGATACTTCTCTTAATAAAACAATTTCTACAACATTTTTGTATAATTGTTAAAAATACATATTTGTTGCATAAAAATTAAAAATAAAATACTAGGATGAAGATAAATTTATATATTTCATAAGAATACTTTTATTTGGATTTATATTCTAAAACACCCAACTTTTAAAATTTTATATTTATTAAATTATGAAGGTGAAAAATTTGACATCATTTAAAATAAAATAATATAAGTGTCATAATCACTTTTATAAGACTCAAAACGGTCATATACTCGGTCATTGGATGCTTATGGTGTATATATACACTACCAATAAGTTTTGGTAAGGTTTGTGATCCTTTTAATGGGTTTTATTATTTCAATAAAAACGATATTACTTATTTTTCACTAAATAAAAAATTTCCGCATCATTAAAGTATAAGATATTAAAGTAATTAAATATCTCTTAAAAATTATAAATAAATTACCATGATAAAGAAAAACATTTTATATTTAAAATGAGTATTTACAACCTAATTTATATTCTGTATAAACTTATATTAAAAATACTTTAATTATTAAAGTTGAGTGAGACATATTTCACTTTTTTTTAAATAAAATTTTTTAAAGGTCTTAATCACCTTAAAGTGGGTTCCAATGGATTCCCTTTCAACCCAAATATGCCTTATGACGAAATATAAGCATCCAATTATATTAAGACAATTGTTAGGGTAATTTTATAATATTATATTTACCCTTAATTACCCGATTTGTATTTTACTATGGTAAATAAAATTTACCGTAGTTACTATTCATAATGCCAAAAAAAAGTAGTCTATTAAAATAATTTGGACCCACTGATTTCAAATATGGAATCCATTTTTCTAAATTCAATACACAAAAGTTTCAGAAATTAATTTAAAATTAATCCCATTGTTAAGAAAATGAGTTTTAAAAGTTAAAACATTTCAAAAGATTGAAATGATTTTACTTATGAATTCAATGTAAAATCAATGATAATGAAATAAATTATATTAAATGGTAAAAATATATTATATTTATACTTTAAAACCATTCAATATTATAATTTAACCATATAAATAATTATGATGAAAAAAGTTGTTTTTAATTAAAATATAGCGTGTTTTTACTATTCATTAATATATGAAAGTTATCAGAAAAATATCAAAACTTTATCCAATGTAAATTTTGATATCCTGATTCAAAATAAGAAGTTTATTTTGTAAAATTTAACTTATAAACTTGTCAAAAAAATTATTTAAAATGGGTGCGCCATCAAAAGGCGGCAAAACTGCATTTTTTGAAAAATACTTATTTTACCCGAAATTTTTTTTTGTTCTCATACCATGTTCTATAAAATGTTTAAGATGAATTATAATGTCATAAAATTCAAAATTTATTTAATACTATTCATAATGGCTAGTTTATAATAATATTATAACCATATATCATTGTTTAGTGAAACCCGGTATTGCGTAAAACACACGCTATCGAGGAAGGTTGCGATTGCGTGTAATGCAAGCCAAGTCAGGGTTGCGTGTAATAAAATACTCCTTTATTGTTGCGTATAACAAAATCCAACCATATTTCATTTATACATTGAATATATATATATATATATATATACACACACTCAATGTTTCATAGAACAAACTTGAAATTGTGTGTAACACGATCCAAGATTAGTGTTGCATATACTGCAAGATAATACGGTGTTGCGTATAACACAAGATAATATTGGTGTAGCGTACAACAGAAGATATGAACGAAATTAAAAAGAATATATCTTATAAAATATTAGGTTGTTACAATTATACATGTTTACATAAGAATATATATTCATAAGTTTGTTTAATAAATGAACCTTTTAAATTTGACTCTTTAATTTAAAATTCAAAGACTCTTATTAATTGAGATATCCAATATATTTTAGTCATATTGGGGGTTATTATATTTTTGTTTTAAACCCTTTTATAAATAATGTATTTTTTATTTTTTGAATATATAAGTATATATATAAACTTGGATCCTAAATTTTATTTAATGTTTTTCAAATGATTTCAAATAAATAATTGAACATTTATTTTTAAAATAAGGATGCCTTTATTTAAAAATACAACATTTTATATAAAATTTTGTGTATAAACATATTTACATAACACACTTCTCTATTTTTGGATACTCTAAATATTATACTTTTGATGTGTTTAGTATTTATGGAGAATTAATGAGTATAATAATTGTAGTTTTCGACTCTTATATTCATATGTATGAATTAATTATTTATATATATATATATAATGGTATTAGTTAAGATTGGATGTCATTATTTCTATTATTAGCATTATTTATACACTTGTGATGTGTTAATCATAAGAATATCAGTAATAAATTTTTGAGAATCTGTGAGTTTAATACCCCACATGAAATATTTGGTTCATCATTTAAGTAATTATGCATCCAAACCATACAGAAATTCCAATATATGTATTTGATTAAGAAGGTTTTATAATTTTAGGTTATCATTTCTTGTAAACAAAACATGTAATTCTTTTAGTGCATTAAATTTCATCCCATATGCCATAATCTTCCTATCAAACTCACCATTCAATGACAATCATTTATTTGATAGTTTTGTAATTAATACTTATACACATGATTCACTATATATATGTAAATTATAATGAATGTAATTAAAACTCTTATGGCCATTAAGGGAATCATGAATTAAATTGTTCAAGGTGGCATGGGACACCTTGAATAATATGAAATGTGAAATTTAATAATCAAAGTGGTATGGTACATTTTAAATATACGGACATATTTTGAATATAAGGAATGTAATAGACTCGGTATAACGAGTTGAGGACATGTTTATGAAATCCCCTCAATGCATCGATAGTTCTCATGAGACAATCAAGTCATGGCATAAGGCCATTGACATTTCAGGTCTAGACATAAGGTCTTGATAGGGTCTGATATTATTTGTTCCATCAATATTTCTATGATAATTAATTAACCAAGTGGGTATTTGACTAGTATAATATCCATGGTTAAGAGCCAGTACTTATGAGTATCAGAAGAAGTAAATTCTTATGGCCTGACATTTATTTTTGCACTCAGTGATTTATTAGCCAGTTTATGTTTCACAGTAGTAAAGGATGAAATTGAATTCATTGTCTTTATGCGCAACTCTAATTATGTATTAATCCTAGGTATTAATTTTGTACTTGCATATTATTATGTCATTCTTGTTTAGAATGTCTTTACTTATTATTCTGAATGAACATTCTTATAATTGAATCATGATTCCTTATAACTTTTTCAGAATACCATGAAATGTGCCTAATTATTCTTAGACTAAATGCCATGTTTTGATGTTTATGTTTCTGTTTTCCTTAAGAAAATTGTTTATGGAAAATTTTAAAAGAATTTTTTCAAATGTTATATTAGTAAATTATGTATTTTAAAACCCCTCAATGGGAATTTTTATTCTCACCCTACATTTTTGAAATAAATTTATCAGGTATCAGTTTAACAAAAGAAACATGTCAGAAGAGGATTGTTTCCCAGAACCCGAACGGAATGGATCCTCGTTATGGGACATGATGTGTAAAATATCAGTGCATGGTTATTGTAAAAATTTTCACATAATGTTTCAAGGCACTTTCTCCAGGTATTCTGGGGTCGGGATGTCACAGTTGGTATCATAGGATTTGGTTTAGATAACTATGCAAAACCAGAACTGAACAAAGAAAATTTTACTTAAGCATAACTATGTATAATTTTTTCTTAATTTTCAGATGGAAAACAAAAATACTAGTCTTTTTTATATTCATATTAAGGCCCTCAAAACCATAGTTTCCATATCCAGCCACAAAAACATTGTAAATTATTCACACATTTTTATGACATTCAAACACCTCTAAGATGTGTCAAACTCTCCTTGTGTACTTCAAGTCCACCGAGGAGTGGGTTTGTACTGCCTCTTTCTGATGCAAACCCAATTTCCATCATATGAACATCTGTTAATATACTTCGAGGGACTTTTTAGATGCTTCAACGTAGCAGAAAGAATCCAGTCCATCATGGATTTCCAAGAAGATGTAGCATCGGGTGACCTCCATGCAGCATACGTGTGCCAAATATTGTCCTATAGCCATTATGGCCAAGTAATTGACTTTTAAATTTGTGAATTTGAGGCCACCTGTTCTATGTATATACATCAAGTACATACTAATGTCTCTTGGCTTTACACCCCTCATTTCACACTCTAGAGACACTATAAGTGACCCGGGATATTGAACCAGACTGCTCAGGTTGCATTTGGTTCAGGGAGATCAAGAGTTTTGAAATGGTTTTTGGGATTTGTGTAACTGAGAACTGGGGAAAACCTTAGTTCTGGGTGTAGTGTAATAGTTGTTTTTTTACAGAAATACAATTTTTTTCTTCTTCTTTATCCTATCCTTTCAATGTTTGTGCTTTTAATTGAATTTCACTGATTGGACTTTCATAAAAAATTATTTTCAAATGGAAGGAAAAAACCACATACTATCTTTTCCCATTGAAGTATTAGAGGCCACCATGTTTAGAACCTATAAATAAGAATATATTACCTTTGAAAACCTATGAATAATATGTAGAAATCTTTACGGGGTATCGAACAGTCCAGACATTTTCCACTCCTGCTAAGGGAATGCCTATATCTACCATCGTATTGCCACTGCTCAAATCACTAAGTATAGACGAAGAGGAAAATATCACGAAGGTCTTTTCCTATGCTTCACTCTATCCTGAAACCTCTCATCTAGGGTAAGGTTTCAAGAGGCTACCTTGTATGGGGAACTTCTCACAACCTATATGCACCAAATCCTAAGTTTTAGTTTGTACGACCACATCTATGACATCGACATTCTCAGACAAGAGGCAGCCTAATGAGTTCTTAGAGAGTTTGTCCATTCGAACATCTATAAACTCTCTATAATTCGAGCCTCCCTCTGTAAGCCCAAGTGTACATTGTATGAGTTTAACTCATACTATTAAAGGTGTGTCTGGGATAAAGAAGTAGAAGAGTTTAACACCAATTTAGTTATTCAGTTGTCCACACTTGAAGATCCTCCACGATAGAGGATGAGGTAAAGAATGTTATAAATTTTCTTTTGGCATGGTTATATGAAGTGAAGTGAGAGGACACAAATCTTTTATAGAGGGGAATAATGTGATGATCCAAAACTAATATCTCATTTATAGTAATATTATGGTTTTATTTGAATGATATCCAAACAAATTTGTAGACTATAAATACCATACATTTCATTTAAAAAAACACCGAAGTGTTTACGTTACAACAATGTCAAAGGAAAACCATACTAACCAAAAATACCTATTAAAAGACCTATTATAATTATAGGGAGGCCTCCCAAAACAAAAAAAACCCCATGAAGATAATAAGGGTCTTTCGGATCTGTCACAACAAACATTAGTTTGGCTCGAGCCACTACAACAACACTGAGCATTAGTGGAATAATTTGAACCATCTTCTTTAATTGTCTGGAGTTTAGTACACCCTAATGTTTGGTTTTATATGGAATCTACCTGACCGTTACCCCTTGGGTGACCATTGGATAATCTTGTGACCATTTTTTTTTCTTTAGGTTAGCTAGCATTTAAAAATAATTGAATGTTAGTAATTTGATAAACCAAAACAAATTTAGGTGGAAAATTTAAAGATACATTGAATAGATTTTCATAAAACTATATAGCTTAAGCATAATAACTATTTTGATGCATTTAACATATTTTAAGTATCATCTTTAACATCACAGTTTTGAATTGAGGAGTGTACTTCATAAAAATAAGTATGATTCCAAAACTTAGGTAGGCATTTTAAATACTTTTTAAATGTTTCAAACGTTTTAAATATTGTATGGTGTTACTCTAGATTTTATAAATTATGTGTATTTGATTTTATAAATAAACTTTAAAAGGTTATATTAAACATTATTTTAAAAATATATATATATTTATATTTATCTTACTAGTAACTTTTGTATAAAGTCATCTTG
Source organism: Viscum album (assembly GCA_963277665.1). NCBI lineage: Eukaryota > Viridiplantae > Streptophyta > Magnoliopsida > Santalales > Viscaceae > Viscum > Viscum album. The sequence goes on along the minus strand of OY728131.1, from coordinate 528,213,144 downwards.
AGTTTTTTAGGTAAAAATGTACTTTAATTTTCCCAAGAAATCATTTTTTATGAAATATAAAATTGATTATTATTTTTCTTTTCTTTTATTTTAAGTGTAGTTCAATTAAAAAAACTAAACCCCACAAGGGCCATCCCTTTAGCCAGGCCAAGGGAGGAAACATGCACTAGGCGGCTGAGCCTAGCCCTCAGCCTCTACACAGGCCAGCCTGTGGGCGAGTAGCTAGTGTGCGTGTGCACTTGAAGCACACACAAGTGAACCAGAGGTTCCACCATGTGGGGTGGCACGGCGGCATGGGTGGTCATAGGAGGGCACCTGTAGAACCCATTATGGGGAGATATCAAGAGGTGGGAGGGAGTAATCTGAGTCATATCTCGGAGCTCCTAGAATATAAAGAATCCCCAAGAGCCCCTTCATTTCGATGTGGGATGGTGAAATTCGTCAGGAATTGAATCCAGACTGTTAGATCTCTCCGCGTGCGATCTGAGCAGTCTATTTGGATCTGGAACTCAACTCCTAGCATTCACCAAATCCTCTATGTTTTTTTGCAGTTTCCAATCTGACACGGATCTAATCTCAGTCGTCTGAGACTTTTAAATCTATGTGTCGAATCAGAGCCACCCGATCTACATTGGATCTAATTACGACCGTCTGTTTCTTTTTAATCATCACATCATCTGTGGTCATCTAATCTTATATAAGTTTAATCTTTTTCATCCATTCATTTTCTAGATTTTACTCTCTCATGCGGTCTTCTTCTTCTCCCGCATATTCCAGACCTGTAACCCTACTCCTCCTTTCCCTTATTTTTTCCAAACCTGTGGTTTCTCCCATCACCATCTAATGACCCTCTTTTCATGCATTTTCCCCAAGACCGACACCCTGGTTTTATTTTAAATTGATTGGGTCTCGGATTCATTTAATATGATATTAAAATATTCTATATATTTTATTTATAATTTAACTTATATACAAACTGTTTCACCCCAAGAAATCCCTTGGCTATTCTCCTTCCTCCAGTGCCTCTTCAAGCCTCCAGTGAGTCCCTTTAGATCTCTCCTCCTCCTCAAACCAGGTAAGGTAATGAGTTGTCTTGTTTTGTTAAAATTATAAAAATATAAATATATATGTGTCTTTTTGTGTGTGTGTGTATCCTCATAAAAATCTATATACATCTTTACGGTTTAGTTGATATTTTCTCTTTTACTGATTCTTGGTCTCCTAGATTTTGAGTTCAAATAGTATTATGAATGTAAGGGGACTTATTTTTCCATTCCTATTGTGTTTAAGGTTTACATACTTATATATATATGTATACTCTTATATGTATATACACCCTTGTGTTTTGGACATAAACCCTCTTATTCCCGATTTTGGACTTCTAGATTTCGTGTTTATGTGGTATTCATTAACCTGAAGGTTAATTATTTTTCTCATGAAAAACTTGTTTACATACCTTATGTATTCGGTTATATATATATATATACACACACACACACACAACCAAATAGTTTAATATAAACTACTTCTGTATGGTTTTATGACTTCTAAGATTTGAGCTTCAAAGTTAATGTAGAACTATAAAATTCAAGGAATTACATTTTGTATAAAACTTTTATATAAATAGTATACACAACCATATATAATTATAGATTTTATATAACCCAACCTCTAGACCAGTTTTAAGACTTCCAACCTTGAACTTCAGTGATTAATTTATGTGTTTGATAAGAAGATGAGTGCCAAATTATTTTGGTGTAAAACCCATATGTATAATCAGTTTTACATGAGAGTTATACATGTTTACAAAATCATATATATATATATAAGTTTTTTTTAATAAATTAACCTTTTAAATTTCACTCTATAATTTAAAATTCAGGGATTCATGTTAATTGATGTATCCAATATATTTAATTTATATGGGGGTTATTACATTTTTTCTTTAAACCCTTCGATACATAATGCATTTTTGGTTTTGTGAATATATATGTATACAATAAACTTGGATCCTAAATTTTATTTAAAGTTTTTCTAAAGATTTAAAAGAAATAATTAAACATGTTTTTTTTGAAATATTAATGTCTTTATTTAAAAATAATACATTTTATATACACCCTTGTGTATAAACAGATTTACACAACACACTTCCCTAGTTTTGGATACTATAAATATTATATTTTTGATGCATTTAGTATTTATGGAGAATTCATGCATATAATATCTGGGGTTTGAAACTCTTATATTCATATGTATGAATAACTTATTTTCATATATATATATATATATATATAATGGTATTAGGTAATATTGGTTTCCATGATTTCCATTTTTAACATTATGTATACCCTTGTGATGTGTTAAACATAATAATATTAGTAATAAATGTTTGAGTGTCTGTGAGTTTAATACCCCACATGAAATATTTGGTTCATTTTTTAAGTAATTATGCATCCAAACCATGAAGAAATTATGATATTTATATTTTATTAAGAATGATTTAGAATGTAAGGTTATCATTTCATGTAACAAAAATTTTACTTATTTTGGTGCATTAAATGTCATAACATATGACATAATCTGCATATCATACTCACCATTCAATAACATAGCCATGTTGTTGATAGTTTTTTAATTAATACTTATATGCCTGATTCACTATATTTATGTAAATGCTAATGAATGTAATTAAAACACTTATGAACTTTTATGGAATTTTGAATTAAATTGTTCAAGGTGGTATGTGACACCTTGAATAATATGAAATATGAAATTTAATATTCAAAGTGGTATGGGAAATTTTGAATATATGACCCCATTTAGCATATGAGGAATGTAATAGACTCAGTATAATTGGTTGGGGGTCGATTAATGAAATTGACTCTCTGCATCGATAGTTCTTAGAAGAAAATAAGGTCATGGCATGAGGCCATTGACATTCCAGGTCTTGACAGGAGGTCTTAACTGGGTTTGATATTATTTGTTCCCTCATTATGTCTATGATAATTAATTAACCAAGTGGATATTCGACTAGTAGAATATCTATGGTTAAGATATAGAACTTATGAGTATCATAAGAAGTAAATTTTTATGGATTGACATTTATTTTTGCACTCAGTGATTTATTAGATTGTGTATGTTTCACAGTATTAAGGGATGAAATTGAAGTCATTATCTTTATGTGCAACTATGATTATGTATTACTCTTAATTATTAAATTTATACTTTCATATTCTTATTTCATTCTTGTTTAGAATGTCTTTACTTTTTATTTTGAATGATAATGCTTATAATTGAATCATAATTCTTTATAACTCTGTTAGAATACCATGAAATGTGCCTTATGATTCTTAGACTAAATGCCATGTTGTTCTGTTTATGTTTATGTATTTAAAAAAAATGTTTTATGGGAAATTTTAAAATAATGTTTTTAAATGTTATATTAGTACAATATATATTTTAAAACCCCTTACTAGGCATTAATATGCTCACCCTATGTTTTTGAAAGAAATTTGTCAAGTATCTGCATAACAGAAGAAGCATGTCAGAAGAGTTTGGTTTCCCAGAACCCGAACCGAATCAATCCTATGTATTGGACCTGATGGGTAAAATATCAGTGCATGGTTCTTGTAAAAATTTACACATCATGTTTCAAGGCACTAGCTCCAGTTATTCTAGGGTCGGGTTGTCACAAGTTAGTTGCTTTATCATTCCTTGTTATTTTCAAGAAAATATAGGATGATTCTTAAATCGTTGGTTATAGTTGTTTGAAAATGGGGCATCCTTGTTATGAAACCTAGGATAATAGTTTGAAAAGTTGAGGTTTTCTTATTTTTGGTATGGAATGTCAATGTTTTGGAAAAAAATCAGTGTGACCAAACATCCCACATTGTGATCATTGTTCCATGAGTGATTGGTTTTTATCTTTATAGATCATTTTATTTATAATTTGTTTGACATTTTGGTTTAGTAAGGTTTGAAGTTTGTTTGTTATTTCAACCAGTTGATATTGAGTATCTACTCCTAAACCATTGTATTTTCCACTTCTATTAACTCTTTTCCTTATTGAATTTTTATGTTGATAATTCAAAGCCTAGTTATTGTAAATTTGTCTTAACTATTCACTTGTATTGTCATTATAATTACCCCAAGAAGGCTGTTCAGCTATATTTTAAAAAAACAGGATAGTCCTTTATAGAAGTTTTCCATGAGAACATGGGATGGGAGTTGATGATTGGAACACTTCCTAAGAAGATACATGAATTTATCTTAGTCCTATTGAAATGATCCACCGTCCTCTTGGTAAAAACTTGTGATTCTGGTTCTTAATTCACCTTTTATACTTTGGGGATAAAATTTCATTATAAAAGAATTATAAAATTTCTCCCAGTTCTCAAAAATTTACTCATCTTGACTCATAAATCAATTTTGAGAAATCCCTTTAAGGAAAAAGAGAAAAACTCACATTCTAAGTTCATTTTCAGTGAGTCCTAAAATTGGACGTTTTTTCACATTGTTGTAGAAATATCTAATGAAGGATATAGATTTCTTATTAGATATTCCATTGAATGATGTAAGAAACGAAATATATGATTGTTTAAATTCTAAATTCCTTGTTATGGGAGATAGTCTAATGGATAATGGGTTGCTTGAAATTTGAGGGAGTTAAAACTCACTCATCCTAGGCCTCTCAATATCATTATTGAAATATGGTTGAAGTTTGTCTTCATTATTAATAACATGAATTCAAAATTCAAAATTTTTTAATTTATTTATTTTTCTTTTGTATATCACTTTAGTGTTTTTCAATTTCTTGGAAAAATGGATCTAATCTATCAGTATAAGACCTAATTCTCATACATTGTATAGTAAAGTAAATTAAGAACTAAAAAGTTAAAGCAGTAACAATAGATAGTGAAAGAAAATGAAATAAATAGAAACAAAAATATAATAAATATAGGCATAAAATGAAAGAATATTTAATTAAAGTAGATTTAAATTTTTCAATTTTTTGTAAATTTTTTTCTGATTATTTTAAAATTTATTTTTAAAATGTTTTTAAAAGTATTTGGCCCCTCAAATTCTTCCCCATAAATAGTTCCAAACACTTGACACAATATTTTTTAAATTTATTCCAAAGTTTAGAAATTTATAATTCATACATACTACTGTAAATTGGTTTTTAGGGCCAAACCTGAGGGAAGTGTATTAAATGTGTTTAGGTGAACAATTCATAAAAACAATACAACTATTGAAAACAATAGGTAAAGTATCTATTTTGTTTTTAAATTTTTATTTTGATGAGTAATGATGAGGTATTGAATTTTTTTAACTGTGATAATGGGATATGATGAACATATGGAAATAATAGCAAGGGTGAACAAGAAACAAGAAAAAAGAATGAGAAGATACAACCAAAATAAATTCCCAGAGAAAATTTAATAATATTGGGTTGTTTAGTATTTCTGCTTCAATTAAAAAATATAGAAAATGAAACCTTGAAAATGGATTGGATCAATATCCCTTTCCATGAGAGTAATCATGCTGAAAATAATGAATCTTGTAGTTCTCTACTTCAAGAAACATCAACTTCAATTTAATTTGATGAAAATGTAACAAGAAAAAATATCTCCAATTGTTTTTGATATTTTTGAAATTAAATTAAAAGAAAATATCATTAGAATTAGTCTCAATGAACGTTTCCAGATTTTTGATTAAGAAAAAGAAAAGTGAAAAATCAATTTTATTGTATTTAGAAATGATCTCACCGATAAATTATGAACTTTTATAAATAATAAAGTAAAGTATTGAAGAGATAAAACCCATTAGATTAGTATTCCCCTAAAAAGCATAATTTTCTACTAATCAAGTTTCAAAATTGTCTATGAGTAATTTATAATGAAAAATGGAATACCAAAATAGAGGGTAATATTTCTCCCTCAAGGAAATTATTACAAAATTAGTGTTTCTTTCTTTCTCAAAAACTCTTATACTACTTCTTCTTTTCCTAGATGTCCATGATCATGCTCCAAGAAAAGTGTCAAAAGAAAACTTTAATGATATCCATATTCTTTTAAACCAATTTTAATTTTAAATGTCCAATGTTGTTCTATGTTGCTCACCACATCATCCTCTAACTTATTGGTCTCCTCTCATATCACCGAACATGTGTGTTTTTCTTCTATCGCACTCATGACTTTAGCATATCCCTTGTAAAAAATCATCAAACCCACTAGTGTTCTGTTTGAGTTGAACCTAGATGTAAAATCAAAATGGGGTCTGCACACCAAAAAAAAACAAAAATTAATGAATAATTAATCATTAAAAAAAGAGTAAGCATTTACAATTATTTGTTTGTTTATTTAATTAATATTAAAATTCTAAATTATTATGCTGATTAATTTATATTTATTTTTAATTATTGAGTTTATAATTATTATTAATTTATTAATTTTTAATTTAATTTATTATTTTAATTGGTTATTTTAATTGATTATTTTAATTATTTAATTAATGGAATTTTCTTATTTTTATTTTTGTGTCTTTTAATTTATTATTTAATTTAATTTATTATTATTATTATAATTATTATTATTTTAAGTTTTTTATTTAATTAGTTTTGAATTAATTTTTATATATTTTTATATATTTTTTGTTTCTTTTGTGGGTGGTTTAATAATATCTCCCGCATCAGGGAGTTTCTTCTTCGATCCTTCAGAATTCTCTTCTTACTCACACTCCACCTATTCCACAGTGCATCAGAGCAGTGACCAGGCATGGCTTCCCTCATCCACAACGACGCTCCTCCAGTTCAGGCTTCCGTGATCTCTTCCATAGTGGCCGATCTCGGATCCATTAGATCTGGAAGGGGGAGGTAGTGATGAGGCTCAAACAGCAGAATTGTGGCCTTGGGTTCATTCAATGGAGGCCGATAGTGGGTTTAGTTGAGGATCGGGTGTGGTACTGATGAATTTCAGAACTAGTTTGGATGGATCACCCAACCTTAGTTTGTTGAGGTGTTTTTATTTCTCTTCTTTGATATTGTGTGTGGTGGTGTGTTTTGGTTTCTGTGGTAATGGTGTGTCCCGTGGTGATAGATAGTGTTTTTTGGAAGAAGATTGAGCATTGTAAGGTTGAGATACGGAAGTTGGTGGTGTCTTGAAATGGAAACTCGGGCTGTGTCTCCCAAAGATACTGGTGATGTGTAGAATGTGATGGTGTATGGTAGAGGTGATGTTGGAGGTGTCTCCCAAAGTAGCTTGTGATGTGTAGAATGTGATGGTTTCTGGTAGAAGTTTTGTTAGAAATGTGTCAAGGGGAAGTGGTGGAGGCATCTTGTTCCAAAACTATTGTCAGTGTGTTATTTGTTTTCAGCTGGATGGGTCTAATGAAACATCATTGGATCAACAATGGAAAAATTGGCAATGGGAGTAAGTGGGATTCACTGTTGTTACACCCAACGGTGAGTTAGAGAAAATGGAAAAGGGAAATATTAAGTCACTATTAGCAACTTTCCAATGGTGAGTCACTAAATTCGGTAAAGTAAAATTTTGATGGTGTATCTTGCATATAAATTGAATTAATAAAAATTAAAACAATTGACTAATTAATTATTTCAACAAAAACAATACTAAAAACTAAAAACTAAACATAGAGTATAAACCAACTAAAGTTATTAGGCAGAATAAATAAATGATTCAATACTCAAAGATTAAATTGAAATAAAACCTTTAATTTAAAGAATTACATTAATAGATGAAAACACCTTATATATTAAAATTGAATAATTAAAGTTAAAATAATTAATTAAAAGAAATTAAAAGATTAAAATTTAAATTAAATTTAATGTTAATTAAATGAGAATTAATTTATTAATTGATTAATTAATAAAAAGAAACAAAAAATTGATTATTTTAAGTAAAATAATAACATAAAGATAAATTAAGAAAATAAAGAACCAGAAAAATAAGTAAGACAAAATTAATAATTTTAAAATCCAAAAATACGTAATTTATTATAAAAAATGATTAAAGAAAAAAATTAATTATAAAATTTAAAAAGTGTAAAAAATTAACAAAAGAGGAAAAATTATTTAATTAAATGATTAGAAAGTTAAATAAATGATGTACCAAATCATGTGATTATAAGGCCACATCAAATATATACATTAATAAATAATATCACTTACCATATGTCATTTATGTATACTAAATGTATGACTTCTTTCCCAATATGTGACCTCCTGCCTCCCCAAGATCTGAGGCCCAAATGATGACCTCCTTCTAGAAGTCTCTTCTAGACAGTAAGAGCACAATCCATCCTATACCTAAGCTGACATATAGTCAGGTCAATGGGAGATGCAATATTGGTTAAAATAGTTTCATAATATTTATTCATAGCTCGCTTTCTAAGGTTTTCCAGAAACTGATGAAGGCACACACATATAAAAAACTTTCATTCCTAACATATAGGATCCCTCATGCTATCAGGAATTGGAGAAAATAAATTTTACAAGAGAATTAAAAACAATATGTTGGTAAATAAATTTTTTTATAAAGTATATATTATTTAATAATATACAATCTATTGGTCAAACATCTGGTTATGCATGGTGATGGGAACCATGTCCCATGACACCCATGGCTCATAAATATAATTTCAAAGAATCACCCAGCTTACATAATAGCTAAATACAAAAACCTATGTGAAGAAAAATATATAATATTAAAATTATTATTAAAACTAATAAAAAAAGTTAATATAAAATAAATATATTATAAAATTAAACATACCTATGTAAACATGGGTCATAATCAATAGATGGTCATCTCTCTGGAAAAGGATTTGGAATCATCAATCAAGCAAAACTGTGCCCCCTTTTAATAGGCGCTCCATCCTAAGGATTAGCTAAATTTGGGTAATCAGTAGGATGTCTGACATCAATTATAAAACGAAATAAATCATCAGGATCATCTCTAACCATCTTCAATGGATATTATTATTGGTAAGTAATTTCTAATTTAGATATAAAATATAAAAAACTAATATATACAAGAATATAATAATCTTACATGTAATTTTTTTTAATAAAAATATCAAATATAAAAAACTAATAAATACCAGAATATAATAATTACCTGTAACTAAATACCTAAATATAATACATCAATCATCATCTTATTCATTATTTATATTGACATCAATGTATTCATTCTTTTTTTAGCATCATAAACTTCTATATGACTTTCAGTTTCATCATCCCATATCACTTCATCAACAATATCTATATCATCAGCCCTTAACTGGGGGGGTTTCATACTTGATAATTATATCTCATCAAGTAAGAGTTATATTTTGGGTTGTTTCTTGAAAAATTTCAATATGGTTCACTTCCAAAGAACAATTACTAGTTTTAATAAACTGATTGTCAAGTGATTTTGTTTTTTATCACACTCCACCAGTTATTTAAATCACTCAAAACAATATAGTAATTTACATAATATACTTGATGTGCTTGATGTTCCAATATTAATTGTTTATCTAACGCTATAAGACTGTTATATTTAATTTCAAATACTCCATGTTATGAATAAACTCGCAACCCACAATCAGTATCAAACAAATGACATTTAATAATTGTTATATAATTTTCAACCAGATAGAATAATTCAATAATTTCATTCAGTGTGCCATTAAAGTCAACTTCACATTCCTTATGATAATATCCTTTCAAAGAAACACCACAATTAATTGATTTTATTAAGTCACTATATACGCATGTATGGAATCAAAGTGCATTAATCACATACCCATTAAAAGATTTAACTAATTTCGATGGAGGGTTTTTGGGAACTCATAATCAACTATCAATTTTATTATCATGTTTTGTTTCCTATAAATAATAAAAATTCTTAATAATAGATATCATTACAAAATTGGTTTATTATTCCATTAAAAGTAACATAACTTACCAATATTTGAAACCAATAAGAAACATTTTTTTAAAAATGTTCTCCAAGAGTAGAATATGTAATTTGTATGAATTATTTATTGATATGAACATCATATAGTCTATAAAAAAGTTAATGTAAATTAAGGTATATTTTATAAATATGTTACAAAATAATAAAAAAAGTATTACTTACTGAAAAAATCACGTCATTTCTTCACAATTCAGCAGAACATGTGCATGAGCTCTATATAGTACTTCATCTGTTTTCCATTTTTCATGATAACCACCAAAACTAAGCTCAAGATAATTGAAAAATGACTACATATGGTCTTTTACATCATCAGCATTGTCCTCATTGTAGCCCATGTGATTATATTTTAAAGGATATTTGGACTGAAAATAATAAGAGTGGAAATTTGAAATTTCCTCCTACAAGTAAGCTTCTACAATCAACCCTTCAACAGATGGTTTATTAAATATTTTATTCTTTGATTTTTTGATGCATCTCTCAAATGGATAAATCCATAGGAATTTTACTAGCCCTCCACATTTAGCTTCATATAAAAAATACAATTTTAAATGTTCCATGCAATCATAGAAGCCAAGAGAGAATATTTTATCCAATTTTCATAAAATTAAAAAAACTTTTTCCAGAAAACTCATTACATCATAATATGATGTTTCCATATATATATATTGGTAAATATATGATATTTTGATCAAAAAGTCTCATATGGGAGAATTAAATATCCCTATAAGACCAACAAATAATAATATTTCAATTATAACATGGCATTCAAGACTTTTTAACCTTGTAATATTCTCATTTCTGACATAATGTGATAAATTAGAAGCATAACTATCAGGTAATTTCAAATATCCAATCCATTAATAAAATAATAAATTGTTTTCTTTAGTAAGTTAGTAATATTCTTTTGGCTTCATTAATTTTTGTGGTCTTTAATCTTTAAATAAATGAATTTTAGGATGTCTGCAAATCTAGGTAAGATTTAACCTTGACTTTACATTATTTTTGGTGCTACCAGGTGTGTCTAACAAGGTATAAAATATGTTATTAAAAAATATTCTCAATATGAATTACATTTAACATTTTACGAACCAACAAATCAGATCAATATAGAAGATTCCAAAAAATAATACGCTTTATCTGATTATAATCTATCCAAAAACTATTTATTTTTTGTTATTTTATGGTTGGTCCAAAAGTAACATGAGATTATGAAAAGATAATAGATTTTAACTGATTACCTGATAGCACTGCTGGAGGTTCATCTGTTTCAATCTGACCTTCAGAAAAATTGTTTTTTTCCTTCGAAAAGGGTGATCTGCATAAAGAAATATCTGATTACAGTCAAAATTAATATCCATTCTTCATTTACCAAGAATAAATTCTTTTTTCTTATCCATGGATTATAGACATGAATTTAGACTATGTGTTCTTCATCTAGATAACATAACATATTTGGAAAGTCATTAATCTTCTATATTAATGCAATCTTTAATATAAAATTATTGTCTATAACTATTTCAGATGTTGTCACACCATTGTTCCATAATTAAATTGACTAATCAATTAGTGGATTTAAATAAAAATTAATATTCTTCTATTCATTTCTTAGAATTAATACAATCATGTATATATATATATATGGTTACTTCATCAACATCCAAGGAGGTTAGTTGTAAGGAGTAATGAAAAGAGGACAATAAAGATATTTACTTATATAAAAAGAAAATGGAAAAAACCATTAGTAGAAAAAGCAGTCAATTATTATCAGGTTTAGAAGAAAAATAAGGATGTGTCTGATCAAAGTGTTTCCATGAATCACCATCAAGTGGATGATTTTATAATTTACTAATGAAAATATTTGATTTATGTCATTTAATCAATTTAGTTATGTTATGATACCTAAATAAACGTTGTAAATGAGTTATGGTTAGAAAATACCTCAATTGTTTTATAGGAACTCTGTACTTTTATTATTGTGCCACTTTATACCTCAGTTCTATAAATGTGCTAAAATTATCCAAGGATTGATAATCACCATAATATAAGATGCAATTAGTTGACCATGCAGAGATTTTCTAATAACTTAGACCCAAATTATGAACCAACCTCTTACATTTACAGAAACTTACAGGTAATATATTTCAGTCAGGAAAGAAATATTTAACTAAAGATAAAATCAAATCAAAACAACTATTTTCCATTCCAAAGTATTATTTAATTGCCCTATATTTTGTAAAACTTCAAGTATTATCATCTGGAATCCCAGATATATGGCCTCCTCAGTAGATTTAAACAAATTGTAATACTGAGATAGTTCTTATTCAAGATTTGGAATATCATTCTAAGTTATTATTTCAAGAATAGATGGACTAACAGCCTTATGTACTAAATTCAGAAATAATGGATCCGAAACCAAAAAATTTGTATTTTCTACTGAATTATTTTCACCATGTTGATACCAATAAATATAATCCTTCTTGAAACCAAAACATGAAAGATAAAGACCAATATTTTCGAACATTTCAAATCTCTTAGGATCACATTCCTAGCATGGATATTTAATTGTTACTTTTGAATCAAAATCTGAATTCAATAATTCAAAGGATATAAAGGTTTCGATACCTTCAATGTAAACATGATTTATACCAAATTTGTTTTTATTTTTTTGATGATTTATCCAATCATGATCGTGTAATAGAAACTGGTTTCTACTTCAAGTGTCCATAGTTATATAAAAAACAACAGAAATAAGAATAATTATTAATAAATTTTTTGACTAGTTTCATATTATTATTATATTTTAAAAACTTGAAATAATGTATATAATTTTATCAAAGTGAGGTTTTTGGTTAGCACTAAATTACTTGGCAAATGCAGGTAATTCATTTAATATTTTTATTATAATTTCTTATTAAAATTTTTGTATCTCCCAAACTGTGTATTGTATGAAAAATCAAAGACCACAGCTGGGTCTGAGATGTGGGGTTTACTCTAGGCATGACACAACATTTGTGAGCATCAAGTGTTTAGTTACATTTTAGTGAGGGCAATTCATTTAATATTTTTATTACAATTTCTTATTAAAATTTAAATTATATTTCAAACTATGTATCATATGAAAAATCATAGACTATCGTTGGGTCGGGGATGTGGGGTTTACCATAAGAGCAACATAACATCTGTGAGCATCAGGTGCTTGGTAATATAGTGCGTGAGGGTAATTCATTTAATAATATTATTATAATTTCTTATTAAAATTTAAATTATCTTTCAAACTATGTATCATATGAAAAATCTGAGACCACCGTTGGCTTCGGGATTTGGGATTTACCATAAGTGCGATATAATATTTGTGAGCATCAAGTGTTTGGTAACAATGAACCCAGGGGTATCATTCTTAATATTTCAATAATATTATTTATATGTATTATATATATATTAAAATATTTATTAAAATTATTAATATGAATAATTTTAATTAATTAACCATTTATATAAAACATTATGAATTTGAAATAGTTATTAGTTTTCATATTTGTTTTAAGGTTTGATAAATAATTTTTTATTTTATTGAAAATATTTTTTAAAAGTTTAGCAGTTAATAAAATTATTTGTTAACTTATACTAATTATTTATTATTTAAATCTGAATTTATAATAAATATTAGTAATATTTAACAACTAATCATATTTTTTCTTTTACAATTTATTTCACATTAACTTAATTTCCTCAAATTTTCAAAATATGAATAATAATTTGAAACTAACACTAATATTTACTATTTATTAATAATATTCACTAATTAATTATTAATTATTATAAATTATGTAATAATTATTTATATTATTATAACAATTTTAATAGTTACTATATATATATATCACAATTTAAAAATTAATATAATCACATCAAATATCTTCTAACTATTTTTAAACAAATATAGAAATATAAAATCTATATAAACATATATATATAATTATAATTTATAAATAATTTTACTTATAGTTAATTTTGGTTATAAATAAATTTAATTATGTGGAATTAATAATTTTTAAAAATAATTTATAAATAATTTTGAGTTAATATTTTTGAATTAATAGTTATTTTGACATGATATTTATTTTTTAATTAATAATTTTTGAATTAATAATTTTTACCTTGGATTCATTATAGTAGTTGTGTGAGTTGTGTTTTTTACAACATTTAAATGAATTATTAATACTTATTATTTTAATTACTACAACACTTATACGAATTATTTTGAATTTATAATAGTATTTATATTTTTTATAATTTTTTTGAGAATTTTTTTTATTATTTTATAATTATCACTAATATTTATAAATTATTAATAATAAATACTAATTAATTATTAAATATCATTAATTATTTAATTATTTTTATTTATTATTTAAATTAATAGTACATTTTTAATAATTAATAATTAATAATTTTTATGAATCATGAATAATTCATTGTATTTGTTGAATTTGATTACAAATTATTACAAGAAAATTTTTATAATTATTATTAACTATTTTTTTAATAAATATTACATATTTAAAATTGTTATAGTTTTTCATTAAACTAATTTTTAACATTTTTTTACAAAAAATTCGTATAAATAATATTCTATTAAAAAAAATTATTTAAATTAATTTCTCATCATTATTAAAAAAACTCATTTATATTTATTTCATACATTATATATATAAATTAAATTCTTAATCAAACTTTTTTACATTAAATCTATTATTAAACGTTTTTTTGAATCAAATTAACATATCAAATATATATACATACATACACCTGTGTGCGTAGACACAAACATATATATGTATATTACAATATATATATATATCCAAATTGTTACAAACTTCTATATTATATAATTAATCATCTAATTTCAAATAATAATATAAAATAATAAAATTTTAACAACCCAAAAACACCAAATAAATAATCTATTAAATCTAAGGATCAAACAACATGAAAAATACCTAAAATCAAATTAAAACTACTAATGTGGAACTAGGACACCCAAATAGGGAATAATAAATTTAGATTAAACATAATATCAAATAAATTATAAAAATCAATTAAATTACAAGGTTTTTTTAATCAGTATTTACTGTAATTAACCAAAATATGAAAAAATAATGATAGAGAAGAGAATCAGAGTGCATGACTAGAAGATCTGAGATGAAATCAGCAAGAAAACAGAAGAAATAGTCGTTTTCAGAGCTACACAAAGTGGGGCGGTTGGGGAAGGTCTGTCATGTCAATTCAGAACATGCAAGAAGAAAGGATAGGAAGAATGAGGAGGGGTGTGACCTGTTAAACTGAAGATATTACTTGCGATGGAGTATTTATGATGGAATTAATTTTATCGAAATTTTTTTTCCTCAAAAGTTTTTTATTTGGGCATTAATTTCCATTGTAAATAATCTCGATTGGATATGCATTTTCGATGGATGTATAATCTCATCGCAAAATCTCTTTAAGAATATATTTCATGCTGGGTGGTAGGAAATCATGACCACACTATTTTTAAAAGATGTAGTATTTCATCACAAATAAGTACTTATTTTAAAAGGAAAAGTACATCCATCACAAATAGTTCTTCCTAAATGACTATTTGTGATGGGGCATTTGTCCATCATAAATTTCCTATTGAAAATGGTATAAAGTTTAGTAGTTTTATAACATTTCATGCCCATCACATACTTATTATAATGAATTACTCATATTAAATGGGAAAAACATAATCTACCCTTGTATTTGTATTGAAAAACTAGCATATGAAATATTAATAATTTCCTCAATCAATAAACAAAATCATAAACTATCCAGAGTAACATGGTAAATTGTATCAAAATTGTATAAACCCTATCAAATTAATCATAAATCATCTAGATAAATATTAAGTATTGTATCATTATAACTCTTCCCTGGTAGAGTATAAGTAAAATAAGGGTTTTGTTGTTAATAAAAAGAAATTCCATAATAAATTCATTAAAACGTTCTTGAAAAAAATACACGTTTCACTTTGAAAATAACTTCTAAAAACTAAAAAATTCAAGAATATTAGTAAAAAAATATTTGAAATTAATAATGGAAACTTTTAAAGTAATCTTCAAAGAAATTTATGATCATGGCATCAAGAATTTCCATTCATGGAGAGTACATTAAAATAATGATTCCATTCTCATTTTCAATAAAAATTCAAAAATTACTTCATTCAAAAAATGACTTTAGGATTCATTTTAATCAATTTTACAAAAACATGGGTAGAAATTTATTTAATACATAATTATAAAAAACTAAAAAATATTTTTTAAACATTTTAATAAAAATATAGACATTGAAGAAAAATATTCTTGGTCGAGTAGAAAAATAAAGTCAGGTTTCCTTAACATGTTGTTTCAGTATTGTGAGTACTTAAAGAGAGGAAATTAGAGGAAAAGTTTTATTTTCCATAAATAAAAAAGGTAGAATGAAATATATTTGGTTTAATATATAAATATCACATAATTCCTTTAATGGAGACTTAAATATAAACCATCCCAAATAATGATGAGATTGTGAAATAAACCCTTGTTGCTTTGGTAACATTTGAATCATAAGCCCCATGAAATAATAACATCAAATGAAACATTAAATATAAATAAAATAAGATGATTCATAATATAAAATTTCAAATGGGTAGTATATACACGTCATAAAATAAGATTGGTGTATAACATAATATATGTCCCAAAGAAGAAAATTTGAGATGAAGAACCCTTACCTCATGTCTGACTTCCTTCATACATGTTCAGTCCTCCAGTATAGTTAATATATATTTATTATAAATATATAAAAGAACCATATTAATATATATCTTACATTATATTATTTACTTATAATATTTTATTACCTATTTACTAACAATTATTTGATAAAATAACTGTTCTGAGTAATAACTAATTTCTTTTTCATGTTTGTTTTTGTTTCGTAGTTTTTTCCTTGTACACTGATCGTGGTTAAATAAAATCTTGATTGTTAATAATTATTTAAATATCATTTATATTAATTATATACATATTTAGAGTCATTCATAAATTTTAGAGATTGAAAATTTAATTACAATGTTCATGGACACGGTTGATCATATGTATACATGAACGTTGTTTCCATTTTTTTGATGGATTGAAAAAAATAAAGGTAAATAATATTTTCTCCTTTAAAAAATTATTATTATATAATATATTTCATATAAATTCACTAAATATATATTTATTACCATCCATGTCCAAATAAAATGGAAAACATATCACATCACTTCGTGGAGGTGGTAGTCAACACGTTCACACGAGTAACATTATCATTTTATAACAGATTGGGAGGTAAGAAGATAGATGTGATATTATAATTCCATAAGTATAATTATTTCCTAAATATCATATATATATATATATATATTAAATATATAATTATATCCATCTGTGAGAGGCAGTTATGGAAAACAAATAACATTGATTGAAGGGCTGGTTTTTTTCTGTACACAAGATGGATAGATTCATTTCCAATTTTATGAAATTAGGTATAGATATAGGTCATTCTTTTAACATAATTACATCTATGTACATGTAATATACTTGTGTTATTATTTTATCATAGTTTAGAATGATTTTAAGGGTGTATAGGATGGTATTATGATAAAAAATGAACTATATGTCATGGGGAGGGATTTAAATAAGGTATTTGGGGAAGGATTGCTTGATACAAAAGGGCCCTAAGGGGTTGAAATAAGAGGAGAGGATGTTTCTTTTTATTAGTGGGGGAGGGGACCTCCCTTGGAAATTTCCAAAAATAATACCATATAATAAATTCCTCCTTATTAAAAATTCCTCTAAATGGCCATATATTAAAATTTAGGATAGTATAAGGTCAAAATATGTCCATATAATAGTATTTATACAAGATTAATTGGAAAACATACCCCTATATTTTTGTTTAACCCCTAGTAAACTATTTTTAACCTTAACTATGATAAATAATTTTTAATGTTTTACTTTTTATTATGACCAAAATTTAAGTTGGCCTTATTTACATATAGTAATTTTGATAATTAGATATGTAAAATCAATTTTTTCAAAATAAATTTATAGAAGTGGTATAATGTAATTTAAAATTTTACCAAAAATCGTGATGAAAATGTAGTTTTCCAAAAAAAAGGTTTTGAAAAATAAAAAAGTTTTTTACTTCCAAATTTAACATAAACTTGAATATATTGAGAAAACTGGATGAATAATAATATAATTCAACTGATTTTATTTTTAAAACCATTTTATAACATATGGATCTTTTTAAATTTTTTAAATGAAAAGGAACATTTCAATAAAAATTAGTATTTTTCACTATTCATCCAAAACGCAATCCTTTTAGAAAATACTCGATAATGTAGACTAGGAAGATTTTGAAATTTTTATTAAAAAAATTAAGTTCTTTTTTAAATATAATATTACTAAAAATTTTAAATAAAATTAATTGGTGTGAAAAATGCGACCAAACCGCTTTTTAGAAAAAATACATTTTTTAAAGATAAAGATGGATTTATTCTTATCTCATGCTTAGAAAAAATATTACAGGAAATATAAAACATTTTATTGAATACATGATTTAAAAATTTTATTAAAACCATTCACCAATATTTATTAATTTAATTTATTAAGATAAAAATATATTTCTCTCAAAAAAACTATTTTTTTAAAATAAATTTATTTTACTATCAAATTATTTATATTTTAATGTCTAATAAATTTATTCCCAATGAGTTTATTTTATAAATATTTAAACAATTTTATTTTAATAATTTATTTGTTCATATTCACAACTGCAAATTTAATGGCTAATTTATAATAGTATACTATATTATGGTTCTTTTAGACTCGGGGTTTACATGTATCACAAACTATCAAGGAGATTAAATTTATTTAAAAATAAATATATCATAATGTATTATCATGCTATGAAGAAGTTAAAAGTTGAAAATTAAAGTATTATACTGTTCAAAATATAGAGTTAATTTCATCAAATATCCAAAAGACTTTATTATATTCTAATAAATGATTAAGGTAAATTGTTACATTATTTACTAAAATATTTCAAGGAATAATTTTGATTGAAATGGTTTTAAGAATGATGGTTATAATGATAAATATATAAAGACTTATAATTACACTAAAAAAGTTATTAACAATGTAACATTAGATGTTTTAGACTTAATAACTTTTTAATATTCTGTCTAAGTAGATGAACATTACGCATATGACTCTTATGTCTTATAATTATTAAAACTAGAATACTTCATAGATTTTCATTACTAAATAGTTTAGTGTGAGGGTTTTATTAGGTGATCACATAGATATGTGTCAATAAGTACATAGATATGTAATGAGTTTAACAGAACCCTAAATGAGTGGAAAACAAAAGTCTGATTTGATAGTTAATAATATGTGATATGGTTAGATAGAAAATTATATATTATTTTTTATGTATTATTAATATAGTATAAGAGTATAAATGTATCATGTTAAACAAAAAATATATTTTTATCATTATTTTTTTCTTTTGGTATATATTCATGGAATCAAATGATAATTGACCTCTCAAATTTAGATTTTGAGTTATCCTTAACCAATTTTTTTATGGATAATTATATATTATGGTGATATTTTATGGTTATCATGAGTATGATTCTTTTATCAAGATATGGAATACACTCATGAGGCATAAAATGTGTTTTTTATTGGATGACCCATGAATTATACCACATAAAATGTCATATAATATGTATTTGTTATACCAGAGGTGCATGGTTCATATTTATATTCCCCCATACCTTTGGATGGTGAGATACCTAGTAATAGAAACTTCATATGTTGAAACCATTCTTACACATTCCTTGAAGCTTAGATACTTAGGGGCTAGTTGGGTAAATTTTTTTGTCATGCCTTTGGTTTGAGATTTACCAAGATGATATTTTTCCTCTTGCATGATGAGTATAATATATAGTCCCTTGATTGACATTTATTGGTGATGTGTATGGTTGTACCTAGATAATATTAGTGATGTGTCTATCAATTAGGTAAGATACATGTGATGTGTTCATCCCTAAATTTGAATGACATGGGATGTATTTATTGGCCTAATCATTCTATTCTTAGAGAATCAGGTATATATGAGAATCTATATAGGATTTAAATACACTTTGTATCATGGTTACATTATGCCTTGGATAATGAAATCATATAAAAATTAAATCCTTTATATGATGTAGTTAGTTGGAACAGGTATATAGATACATTTTTTTGATGGATATCATTTAAAATCTCTTTACAGATTGAGTATCCCTGATATTTTTCTAGAGGAAATTATGTAATTACATTTATAAATTCTGGAATTCATTTTTTTAAATCAACAAAGTTTCTGGGTGCCACACTTTATGGTTTATTGAATGAGGATTTATTTCAAAATAGTAATATTTTATAAAATCGTTTTAGAGTTTATCCAAAAGAATTTTTGGATATGGTTCAATGATTTATAATGTATTATATATTATAAGATGAAATGAAACTAAGTCTCTGAGGATTTATTGTAAGTGGTAAATTGATGGAGATATTCCCTAAATCTATATCAAATATGATGTTTTTGGATATATCATATTTTATAATAAGCGGATATCGTAAATCCTGGGTTTTATGTTACTTCCATGTAAAAATAATTTAAACCATATGTCTATATCATGTTTTATGGATTTTAATATAGTATTCATTTAAGGGAGGAGAAAATTTAATGTTAAATAATTCAAATCACTTCCATTATTTATTATTAATGTATAGAATTTCATGTGATGAAATATATTGGGGAGAATGATAAGTTAGAGGGTTAAAAAGTGTTGTAACTGAAGGAATTTACTCATAATATATGATAAAATTCATGCAGACTTGAGGAGAATCCTTGAGGGATCTATGAGAATGAATTTGATATATTTGGTTCACTAGAACTGACTTATATATAAGTAATGATAACCTGTATGAATTTCGTTTGGAATATTAATAAACATATTATCACATCATTATTGTTCTTGTGTTTTATGTATTATGTGATAATATTTTAAAATCAATTGTTTCACTTAATGTTCATTGCAGTTCCTTACTATGATGAGAACTAATAAGTTCCATGATAGAAATCTTAAAATATATATGTTCTATATCTAGATAATATCATTTTATGAGATGCAAATGATATACACTATCAGGTGTAGTGACTTAATGGACTTTGATGCACTTTCTCATGTTGTGCAACTTTGTTAATTTCTAGTGTAAGAGATTATAAAAACATGAACCATTAGTAGGAAATGAACACTTATATGTGTCATTGGATATTAATATCTATATATGTATATATTCATCCTTATAATTAAATATTATTATTATTGGGGATTATCATTAATAAACTTTTATGTATTGGAAAAAACTATGATGACTTATGTTCATGGTGAAGCAAGATATGTTGGGTGCGTCTCAAGTGATATTGCATTAATGAATAATGTAAGAAAGTATTTCTGACTTATGTCCTTTAAAATAAATTGATATCTTTGGATTAATGATTAGAATTAAATAAACTAAATAAATCCATGTCCATAGTGTTCTATGGGAAGTTTAATTTCTAGAAAGTAAAAAAATGAGACATTGAGAAGGTTGATGATACCAACATGAAACCTTCTTGAATAAAGATATCTGGTGAGACAAAATTCTAAAAATATACTTTTCTATTCCTTAATTTTTTTAATAATAAACACCTTATTCAAACTATGTTTACTAACATTATATTTTCAAAGTGTTTTAGTATGTTTTTATATAAAAAAAATTAATTTTTATCTAATATATAAATGATTCAAATGTATTACGAATATGAACTTTTATTAATCAATCTGACCCATCAGACTGAAGGTGTATCTGATTAATTGGATTGATCTTTGTTCTGACCAGTGGTTAGTGTTGGACATTAGTTGAGTTTTTGTTTTATTTTTTTCAATAGATTGATATATTGATTATGTTTAAGGAAGAAATTAGGTTCAGAAGGTAATGGAAATACAAATTGAAGAAAGCGGTGTATGTGAATTTTTCAAATCAGATCCAGAACCATGAGGATGATAGTCAGATCCTGGATCTAATCCAAAACTATAGGAATTAGATCCCAACATCAACATGAGTGAATAGATCCAAGCAATATTAATGAGACTTTTATGATAATCAGAAGCTGTTAGAAATCATATTGGGTCTGTAATGAGAGGTTGATCATAAAGAGAAGATTTTCCAGAGTCAAAATGGATCTGATGTATGTAGGATGATGATTTTTTGATTAGTAATTCAAAATTATCATAATTCATTTGTAAAATTTTTGATTCAACCCTTATGAAGGAAATGGGGAGAACTAGTGCTTCTAATCATATTGAGGCTCGTTGGAAAGAAATAAGTTAATGGAAGTTTTCTAAATTTCAATAATCCTTAATACAAGTCTGAAGATTCTAAAACAAATCTTCAAAATATTCAAAGTCACAAAGGAAGTAATGATACAAGAATAAGATTTAGGTAAGATGAAATTTGTTGAATCCTAATATTTCTAGTCTCAAACCATCAATAGGAGAATCATCGGAGTGAAAATTTCATAAGGCTAGAAGATTGATCTTAGTGAAGTAAAGAAGTCACCAACGACACTAGTTCATCAAACTCGGTATGCCATCGATCCATCATAATGGATTCTGAAACCAATTCATTTTATGAATTTTTTATATCTCTAATACATTATATATATAGTAATATCATCAGTAGAATGTTTTAGAAATTTTGAATTTTATTTCAATTGGGTTAAGAAAAACAAGAAGTCATACTTTTTTCTCTCACAATTGGGTCAAGAGAAACGAAAAAAAGTATTGACATTATCATGAGGTGAAGAATCATAGGACTGTCATTGACAAAATTCATCAAAGTGAATCTAATATTGATCCATCAGACACATACTGAAAGCGATATGGTAATCATATGCACAATCATCATTCTGAAGAAATTGAAGAAAAGGTAGAAATACTTTGAAGATATTTCAGAATGGATTTCAATGTATTACATTTATGATTTGAAATGGAACATCTACATGAGAAGATATTCAGTGTTTATAATAGGTCATCATAATGTTCCGTCTTCATTATTTCATGTGTCTTCATCATAATAAGAAGTCATCTAGTTTTCATATATGATCATTTCGTACAGATAAATGCAATGAAGAATATGTCTTATGCCTTCATCATTATGAATAATAGGAATGAAAAAACATAATGAAAAATCATAATAATGAAATTTTTGTAAACATGAAGAAGTCTAATGATTTGAGAGGAATCTAGAAATATTGGAAAGATTTTATGAAGTCAAATATTGATCCGAGATTTAGGAAGAATTAGAGATTTCAAAAATTTGGTTAAACAGGAAATATTATTAAAATCCTACCCAAACCATACCCAAGTTGCCTATAAAATGATAGCACATTCCATTTATAAATAAGAGTGAAAACATTATAATGTTTACATACTATAGAGATCCAATAATTGTGGAACAGGTATTCAGTTTCCAACCATTTTTTTAGGATGACGTTGAGGAAGTCCTATCAAAACTAGATCTATTGGGGCAAGGTTCATCAGAATGAGTTCCATCAAACAGAATATGTTAGATCTAATAATTGAGTTCCTACTCAATTGAAGAAGGAATAGTATAATGATAATCAAACTAGAATAACCATAAGACAAAGAACATCTTATTGAGGCTACCAGACTGGGAGGATCAGACACACTATGCCATGGAAGATTTATGGACTGTGTTTCTGGAAGATGTTTAAAGAACAAAAAAGTTAATTATATATTTTTTTATGTTATTGAATATTTTATGCATGTAAATATTGATTAATATTACTTTTGGAGTAAGTGAAGACATTCTGATGTGGAATAGGAATGAAGAAGAAAATTTAATATTCTGACTATGGATACTTATCAGTTGTTGAAAAGTCTTGTTTGTAGGAAGTGGATACTAAAAAGGATATTTGGGTGGTATAACCAACTATTTAATGAATGTTTATACTGGGATTTTATAATTTTTCACTTATTTTTCATTTCTATTCTAGAATATGTTAGTGAAATAATCCATTATGGTGGGTCTATCCAACCTGGCAAGGAGTATGCCTTTGTACCAAAACTTGTAAATATTGTGTGCTACCTTATCTTTGTATTTGTTGCATATGAAAGGTGAATTTTTGAGTTATATTTTAGTGAATAATAACTTTAACAAATTTTATAGGTTAAGAATGTTTTTAAGGAGTTAAGAAACATTCTTATAAAAGAAAAAGGAACCACTGATTCACCCTCCCCCCACTCAATGGTCTCGATCCTACATGAGAAGAACAATTGGAATTAGATCCAAGGTTTCATCTGAAAGATCTATATCGGGAATAGATAATTTCAATTTGGTGAACTATAAAGGGATTATAATATTAAATGGAAATAACTATCATATCTAGAAATATAGAATACTTCCACATCTTATGTCCCTTGGGTATGATGTTTTGGAAGGTATTGTAGAAGGATTTCCTACTCGTATTGAGAATTCTACTCTTACTGATGATGATAAGTTAAATATTGAGAATTATGGAATATCTAAAAATCCTTTACTCCCATAACTAACTAAATGTGATTATCTTATATTGAATGGATTTGGAACTTGTAGACATATTTGGGATACGTTTAAAAACATTTATGAAGGAAATAAAAATGTAAAGAAGGAAAAGTTTCAATGTTGGAGGCTGAAGTATGAAGATCTAAAAATGAATGATCATGAATCTATTAGTGAATTAAATACAAGGGTAAATGATATTTTTAGCACCATAATATGTTTTGGTGAGAAAACGAAAGACTCAATCATTGTTCAAAAGAACATTAGAGTTATTTCTAATAAGTTTTATTCTAAAGTTTCATCTTTGTAAGATAGAGATCCTAAAACACTATCCTTGGATAATCTTCATAGTACTTTTGTTACTTATTAAATTAGAAGAGTTGTGGTTTTTAAAAGTAAAGAAAATTGTGATCAAGAAATGGACTTCAGATATTTATTAAAATGGAAAAAAAATATAAAAATTTTGAAGAAGAATCAAGTGATTCGTAAGTACTGGACGAAGCTGAATATTTCAATAAAATTGTTTCCCTACTTTCAATTAAATAAAATAAGGGAAAATTGATGAGTAAAACTCTCAAATGTTGGAACTATGAAGGGAAAAGAGATTTTCCAAAAAAAAATTCCAAGGAATAAAATTAGAGAGTATGGGTTTGAAGAAGATGCTGAGAAACCTTGAGAATAAAATTGTAAGAAACATAAATGAAAATTCCTTATTATAAGAAGTTAAAAAGTTTTATAATCATACAATAGAAGGATGATTCCTCATCTAGTGATGAATAGGATCATCAAATCAACTTTATTTATCAATTATTAAATGGGAGTGATTCATCTAGAATTGATGATGATTATAATGAGATGATAGAAATTGGATGGATTCTAAAAAGATATTTAGTTAATGCACTTGACCAAAATACTCAACTAAAAAAAGAAAGAAGGAAGTTGTAGAAATATTTTAAAGACATAATATTTGGGAATAATTAACTTGAAATAAAACTAAAAAATTATGAGGAAAATTTATCTAGAAATGAGAATCTTAACAAGAAAGATTCTATACTTGTTGAAGAAAGTAAATAGAACAAGATGAAGATATCTGAATGCAAAAGAAATTATTGTTTTGAAAATTAAGTTGTCTGAGGAAGAAGAAGAGTTTTTAGAAACACAATAAGTGTTTCTTTTTTCAAAAAGTGTGATAATAAGGATAAGATAATACTTCACCACGGTAGTTGATGTTAAAGGTGACACTTATAAAGAAGGTGAAATGAAAGGTTTGAAAAAGTAGGTTTTTGATAAGACATATTTCTCCAAGAAATATTGGACTTCATCAGTAAATTATCATCCTAAAAAAAGTAGTCCATGATTTATTAATAAATAGTAACAAAAAAATGTTCTGATTTTTTCTACTCACATTATGAAAGATCAGGATTCAGAGGTCACTTTTTGTGTTGTGTAAATTTTGGACTTAGAGATTAATCATGTTGGTACAACATGTCTCTACTAGGAAATAAGTATGAATCAAGGTAGATATTTGATGAGAAAGGAAGATCAAATGTTCTTAAAAATTATGAGGAACAAAAAAAGGAAACTCTGAAGATAAATAAAGATGAGTATGTCAAGAAAGTTGAGAAAACAAATTAGGCTAGGCATGAAAAGTTGAAGTACCTAATTATTTGATCAGAACAAGTTGATATATCTATAAATTTATAATAATCAGAAAAATGAGCTTAATAAAATGGGATGAAAAATATTTTTTAAGATGATAACAAAGCTTATAAAAATATATCAATCGATTGTGCTTTGGAAATCCAGAAAATATGCAAGAGATATGAAAAAGAAGGTAATTTTACTAAAAATTATTTCACTATCTTGCCAGAACAATATGAAGGCATGAAAGAATTATTAAAAACATACTGTAACAAAATGGTTTCCAAATAAGAAAATAAATTGACATACTTATCATAAGACTCTATATATGAAAAGAAAATTATTAAAAAATATAATAAGGATGAACTGATGGAAGAAAATACATCCAATGAAGAATCCATAAAGATTGATAAAAAGAAAAAGCGGATAGAGTACTACTAATTAGAAAGATTCTTATAAGAAATAAATTAGGTTCCTTATTATTCCCAACATATTTTTATTTTTACTAATTTTTGGGGAATTGAAGGTGTTGAAATAATAAAGTATGTGTTAATGAGACTCTTACAATTATAGTAAAATAAATTCATAAGGATAAAAAAATTTGAGTTTTTAAAGTTTTTTATGTACACTTAAACTTTATAATATGTTTTTTGAGATGGTAATTTATTATAATTTTTCATAAAAAAATCCATATTTTCCTAATAAATGATAATATTAACACAAACATTAAAATGATATTACAAGAAAGTTGTGAAATATACAACAATGAAAACCTGGATTATACACTCTTGTTTTGTACACTAAGTTTTCCTATGTGGACTTAGAGTTATTTAGTTAAAGTCTCTTTGTTATTAAACTCATGTGATACATATGTTCTCCTGAAGAATAATTTCATGTTTTTTAGATGAAAAGTCTCAACCTTGTGAAATGAGGCAATTTTTCAATAAAAAACGATGGTTTTGATAATGACCCCTTTGAATTTTATTGTCAATAAGGGGGAGAGATAATGAATTGGGGATATATAATAAATGGTGGAATCATGAAAAGAAATGAAGATAATAAAAGTAAGAAAAAAAAACATTACAACTTAATTTTTTTAAGTGAATGTTAGGTGTTGAAGTGAGTATTAAGAAACAACCCAAAGGAATAGATTGTTGGAACCCAATTGAGTTTTGGTTCTATTTATTTTCAATAGATCAATATGTTTATTATATTGAAGGAGGAAAGTATGTTGAAGAGGTAATGGAAATTCAGATTGAATAAAGATGTGTATGTGAATTTATCAATCAATTCTAGAACCATAAATATTGTAATCAGATCTAGAACAATCAATATCAAATATAGACATTTGCATGAATTAACATATACATGCAATCATAATGAGAATTTGATGAGAAGTCAGAAGTTGCTTCAAATTATATTGAGTATGAAGTGAGAGGTTGATCATAATGAGAATTTATTCAGAAGTCTAAATGGATTTGATGTATGTGTGATGATGATTTTATGATTTTTAATTCAAAAATATCATAATTCATCTAGAAAACTTATGATACAAGCCTTATAAAGGAAAGAATGAGAGATGGTGATGCTATTCTTATTGAGGATCGGTTGGAAAGAAAGAAGTTACTAGATGTTTTTGAAGTTAAAATACTTCCTCATATAAATCAAATGATACTGAAATTGATCTTCAACATATTCAAAATTTTGAAGGAAATCATAATAAATGAACAATTATTGTGGAAAGAAGAAAGTTATTAAAGCCGAAGATTTCACGTCTTTGACCATTGGTGTGAGAATCATCAGAGTGACAGTACCAGAATGCTGGAAGATTGAAATCACTAAACTAAATAAGTAACTTATGACACTGGTCCATCTAACATGACATTCCGCTGATCCATCATAATGGATTCTGACAATGATTTGTTCTATGAATTGTTGGCATCTTTAAGTCATCAAATACTTAGTAATATTAAAGGTAGAATGTTGGAGAAAGTTTCAATTATATTTCAATTGGGAAAAGAAAAACAAGAAGTCATACTTTGTTCTCTTACAATTTGCTTGAGATAAAAATAAGAAAAGTATTGATTGTTTCTATATGTGAATACTCATTGAACTGATGTAGAAAACATTTATCAGAGACAATCCATGACTGATCCATCAAATACATACTGATACTGATATGGTAATCGAAACCAGGAGTGTTGATCTAAATAAATAGAAGAAAAGGGGGGAAATAGTTTGAATATATTTCAGAATGGTTTTCAATGTATAATATTTAAGAGTTGATTCAAAGAATCTTCTTGTGAATAATTTCAATGTTTACAAGAAGTCGTCGTAATGTGTCATCTTCAGTACTTCACCTGTCTCCATCGTAATGAGAAGTCATATGGTTTTCATATGTGATTATTTGGTATAGATAAATGTAATGTATAATATTTTTTATCCCTTCAATGAAGAATCAGAATGAAAAATCATAATGAATAATCATAATGAATAATCGGACTGAAGAAATGTTGGTAAACATAAAGAAGTCTGGAGATTTGAGAAGCACTATGAAGGATTATGAATTGTTTAAGAAGTCAAATATTGATATAATATTTATGTAAAATTAAATATTTTTTAAATTAGTTTGAGTAGTAAATATTTTTAGAATCACACCCAAACCTTATCTTGGTTACCTATAAAAGGATACAAGTGCTCATTTGTTAAAAAATGAAAAATTTGTATTGTTCATATCCACCAGAGCACCAAAACTTTTGGAACAGTTATTGAGTTTCCAACCAAAGTTTTTTGTTCTTTTTTATTCCAAGGATGTTCTATCGGAACTAGATTCATTTGAAAAAATAATCATCACACCAATTTCTATTAGAAAGATGAAGTAAGAGTTTCAGATCAAGTTCATACTCAATTGAAGAAGGAAGATCAGAAGGTGAATAAATGAAGACCATCATATTGAAGTTACCAAACATGGAATATTGGACTGACTCTCCTAAGGATGATTTCCAAACTCAGTTTCTAGAATATGTTTTAAGACAAAAAATTTCCATAAATAATTGTTTAAGTTCTTGAATATTGTATGCAGATATTGTTTGATTCAGCTTACTTGTGGAGGAAGTGAAGACATTCTGAATTTGATTAAGAACGAAGATGAAAAGTGAATCTTGTGGCTGTGGATACTTACTGGTTACTAAAAAGGATTTTTTTGGAAGTGGATACTGAAAATGATAGTTCGGGTTATAACCAACTACAGAAGGAAATTTACTACTAGAATTTTATAATTGTTCATTGTTTGTTCCTTTATATTCTGGAAAGATATAAGTGAAAGAATCCATGTTAGTGGGACTATCCAAAATTCCATTGACTAGGTCTTAGTAACAAAACATTTAAATATCATGGGATTCCTTCTCTTTATATTTTTTTCATATGAAAGGAGGGGTTGTGACTTATATTTGAGTGGATGATAACAATAGTAATTTTTAGATGTTAATAATATTTTTGTTAATGAGTTAAGAAACTTTCTTAGAAAAGAAAAAGGGTCCCCTATTTCATCCCCCCCACCCCCTCCCCCCACCCCTCCTCTCAGTGGTCTCAATCCTACATGGGAACAAAAGTTAGACTTGTGTATTGTCAATCAGACTAACAAAGGTTATGACTATCAGACTAACACTGGAACTGATACATCAGACTGACCTTCATTTAGTAAATCAAATTAAAAAATAATAAGGAATTCCATTAGACTATCCAAATTTTGTAATAAGAGTATATATATTTGTTTCTATCGAATGGAATCTAAGATGGCATTAGAATGGTGATAAACTAAATAATGTCGAAAATTTTGTTATTGTTGAGATTTCAACTGAAAACTATCTAAGGTCATTGCCACTAACTTAGAAATATGTCAATTAGGATATTTCTTGTAAATAAAAACTCATTTGAAGAGTTGGGAGTTTATGTGTTCACAACTTAAGTCTTTTAAATATTGATCTACATGATAAACTTGTTCCTAGTTTTTGTAATACTTTAAGGAGTTTAATTTCTAATGAATACTTCTATAAAATTTAATTCCTTAATAAATATTTTCTTTCATAATTTCATGTATGATTGTGGTACTGGTTGAGTGATTCCAGGGATATGAAGATGGAGGTGAATCTGATCCATCTTATCATGGGATTCAGGGGAAATAAAGATTGATACTAATCATTTCATTGATAGATTTCTTGTCTAAGAAAGATAGAGTGGAAAATAATCCATCATATTTAGGGTTTACAAGGTTTTGAAAGACATAGATGATATTGATCCATCAGATCAAGGGATTTCATATTAAGTATAGGCAAACCTTACAATAGGTACTGAAAACGTTGTATATGTTTAGTCAGTATTACTGACTAACTTAACTCTTAAGGTTAAAGTGTAAAATATTTTATATGATTGTAATTCATTTTTAATTTTATGAGATTTTCTATTACATTTTTTACATGCTATATTTTCTATTGTGAATGTATGTTAGAAAGTTGTATGTAATAAATATTTCTAATATTAGTTTTATCAGAATGGTTATGATACCAATAAACTACTTTGTTTTAATCATATAGTGTATGAATATGGTTGTAACACTCTGATCATCATACAAATTATGAGTTTGATAATTTTATACTTAATAGGGTGGTTTTTGTAAGTTCAATTTTTAAACTAAAATTCACCCCCTGCTTGTAGAGATTGTAAAATCTTATTAGAGGAGGTTATATGAATTTTACTTACTGATTTTTTAATTCTTCTATCAACTAAATCTTTATTATGTTTTTTCATAAAATTATTTTTAATAAATTTTTTACACTAACATTTTTATAGAAAAAAAATTTCAATTGTTTTTATAATGAAAGGTCTTAATGATGGAACTTTATAAAATCTTAATCCTATTTAACCTTCTATCTTTTATAGTAATGAATATGAGTAATAAAAAGACATGATAAAAACATTTTTTTATCAATACTAGAGTTGAAAACTTTTCATTACTTACTAGATATTATAGGATACCCTAAAAAGAAGTTACTACTTTAACTCATCAATAGAAATGAGAATATAAACTGAATTTTAGAGTAATAAATACTCAATTGTGTTCCATGAAGAGAAATATATACATTTAGATTTGTTTTTGTGAAGATGAAAATAGAATATGGAAAAATTTATAAGTTTCTCACATTGGAACATCTAAATTAATTAAGAGGAGAAGAGCTATGATGAGAGAAAACTATCAAGATTTTTATTCTTTTCCTGGATAATCAATAGAAAAAATGCATCAAATATTTATAAGTATTTTAAATAGATTATATTCTCTTAGATAAAAAGATCTTATAGATAGTATCTTGGTAGAAAATATTATAGAGATCATGTAGAATGAATGGGAATCCAAAAGTACTACCTTGGATGATACAAGAATGATTAGTAATCTTACTTGAGATGATATTATTGTCACTCTAAGTCAATAATAAGGTAGATTCAAATAAAATGATGAAAATTTTAAAAATAATAATGGTGTTGTAGCTTTTACAAACAATTCTACTATTCATATTAATGTACAGTTAGTTGAAACATTTTATTGAAAATATTGATGGAGCTATATCCAAAGATCAACCATCCAAAAAGGTAGACGATGTTAAGAAGAAATGAAAGTAAAAATCTTCACCACTAAAAACTAAAAATAAAGAAAATAAAATGACTGATAAAGAGTTAAAATAATTCATGGATAAAAAGGAAAAGAAGAAAATTATGGATCTTTATTTTAGTCTTTATAAGGCTGGGGCCAAAGCCTTAAATATTAAGATGACATGTGAATTGAACGAATAAAAAAGAGGAAGAAATAGAAAAAGAGACTAGAAGAAGATAACATTGTTGAATGATTTTTAAAAGGTTTATAAACAGCTTCAGAAAATCCAATTCTTCTATTCTCTCCATTATCACCTATCTAGTTAGCCCTTCTGACTAGAAATGTTCCTCATAATGATCAGATCTTTCCATATGTTAGATTATAGTTTGTTGAAACTTTATTTGTACCTTTAGTAGTTCTGTCAGTAATTGAAAATGGTAAAGGTAAATAAGTTATTGAATAAGTAACAGAATCAATGCTAGAAAAACAATTATAACCCAAGAAAGTCAGAAAATGAGCAACCAGGACTACAAGGAAGATAGAGAAAGAACATAAAGAGTTGGGAGATAATTAAGATGAAAATAATAATAAGAACAGTAATAATAAGAAGAAAACAAATAAGAATAATAATAATAATTATAATAATAATAACAACAAGAACAACAATAATAATAATAATTATTATAATAATAATAACAATAAGAGAAATAAGAAGATAAGTAAGAATATGAATAAAATTATGATAAAAAAATAGACTGATAAAGAGACAAAAGAGAAGAAAACATCGAATTCATCATCATCTTCAACCCCATTACCTTCAAAAATAGATAAGGATGAATAATTAGAAGGATCAAAAGAAGAAAAAATCTCATTAGAAGAAGGAAATTCATCGGCAAAGGAATAGAAAAAAGACCAAAAATCCAATATTAAAGTTTCTAAAAAAATTAAATCAGATAAGGAATTCAACATTATAAAAGTTTCAGAAGAACTAAATGTTTCTCATAAAGAAAAATGAAAATTTAAATAAAAATAAAAACCTGATTCTATATCTTCAAAATTAAAATCTCCATAATTATTATCAAGGTCATCCGATTTAGAAGATACAATTTCTCAGAATGGTTTTGACTATATCTTCCAAACCTTGAAAAGGTTAAGTGATTTCATTACCTATCTTCCAAATATTTAGGTAAGGTTTAAATTTATTCAGAGTAGTCTTAACGAATAATTAAAATCTATGAAAGTACTTATTGAATCAATAGTTAACATTGGTGTATAATTTAAAAGTTTGAAATAAAATACCATGGTCCAGAAAATATCATACAATCATACGGTTAAGTGGTGTAACCATGTTGACAGTGAACTCACGGATCATGATGAGCAGTTTTTATAATTTAATAAACTTTCTTTAGAAATGTTAAAATCTGTTAAAAATCTATTTATATATTTTTTAGACCATGTAATGTTTGTGGAATAATTCAAGGATATGAATGATTAACGTAATGAGGGAGTGTAGGTTTTGAATGAAAACTCTCATAAATTAGAATAGCAGACTCATAATGTGTGAATATAAACTTTTTCTTATCAAGGAAGAAAATAAAAATATCCCTAAGAAAGTTGAAATACATAAATTAGAATTTTTAAAGCAGATGGTGATGGAAGACTAGATTGTAACACTTTAATATTTGATTTCATAGGCTCATAAGGATCATGAAGATTTTAAAAAAATGAAATCAATTGTGGAAAAGCTGATGATGATAGAATAAAAATATTCATTTTGAACTCTTGATTTATTATTTCAAACATTTTTAATGAATTTTAATTCTAAATGAAATTTTAACTAAATCTTTTTTTTCTGAATATATTCTAATTATTTTTGGATATAGGTTCATAATTGAAATTCTTTTATGAATAGTTTATTCATATACAATTGTTTCATATGTTATCTCTTTCTAATATTTCTGGTGATATATGTTCCAAATTTTGATTGTAATTCAAAAAGGTGGATAAATTTTGAAATGGGGAGAAATCTATAAAGGGAGAAGTTTAAGTAGAGAATATTTTGGATATGTTTTAGAAGATATGTTTAAGGGGGATGTTCTAAAAGAGGGATAAATCTAAATTATTTTACTAAGTATGAGAATCCAAATATTGAATACTTTCCATTCGATTATAAATATGTTACAAACATAAGGGGAGTTATGATACAAATTATATCATTAATGATATAAAAGAAGAAAGTGATATAGGTTTTTCAATGTTATTTCTTTTTTTAAAATATTTTTTTTGTTCTTTACAAAAAGGGGGAGGTTATTGAGTGGAATTTTCTACTTTATAATTTTCCAATCCATTGTATTTTTAAATAAAAAAACCTTTTTAAAACTATGTTTACTAAATTTATATTTGTAAAGTGTTTTATTATGTTTTTATATAAAAACATAAATCAGACCAAACATAGATGTACTTTTAATGTATTAAAAATATAAAATTTAATTCATCAATATGATCCATTGGACTGAAAGTGTGTATGATTAATTTGACTGACCTTTGTTTTGACACGTGGTTAGACTTATGTATTATCAATCGGATTAACAAAATTCATGACCATCATACAGATAGTGGTACTGATACATCAAACTGACCCTCTTTTATTTTATCATATTGCAAAATAATAAGGAATTCCATCAAAATTCCCAATGTTTATAATCATATAATATAGATTTTTTCCATCAAAATAATACAAAATATTATTTTTTTGGTGATAAACTAAACAAAGATGGACTTTCATTAATAGTTGATCTATCAAGTGAAATTTGTCTTTGGACAATGAAACTAACTCAGAAATATGACCATTGGGATATTAGATATAAATAATAGGTCATTTTAAGAGTTTATATCTGATTTATTCACAACTCAATTCATCTGAACATTTCTCTATGTGAACACATTTTTTCAAGTATTTTTTATTCTTTAGAGAGTTGAAGTTATAATAAATTTTTGTAAGGATTTTAATTCCCTAAGAACAGTTTTCTTTTTTAATCATGTTTTTGATCGTGGTACTGGTCATGGGATTTTATGGGTATGAAGACATAGAAGAATCTGGTCGATCCGAATGAGGGGTTCTGGGACGAGGAGAATAGAGACTAACCATTGTAATGAGGGATTTCTTGGTCAGGAAAGATAGAACTGAAATTGATCAATCAGATCGAGGGATTACAGGGTTTTGGAAGATAGATTTGATACTAATCCATCAAATTGAGGACTTTTCTAATAAATAATTATAGACCATACTATAGTAACTGAAAACTATGGATATATTTAGTTAGGATTACTTACTACCGTAAATCTTAAGGTTAAAGAGTAAAATATTTTATAATCATATAAGTAATTATTTATTTTATAATCTTTTGTATTACTTGTTTTTAAAATTTATATTTATAGTTCTACATGTATGTTAGAAAGTAATATATAATAAATATTTCTAATATTAGTTTTATTGGACTGATTTTGAAATTTATAAACTACTCTTTTTTAATCAGACAATATAAAAATACGATTGTAAAACTATAATCATTGGATGAAGTCTGAGTCTAATCATTTTATAGTTAGGTGGGTTTTTTGGGTTTTTTATGTTTAATTGTTAAACTACAATCTCCCCACCTGTATCCATTGTAAACTCTTTCAGTCCAATAATATCATGATAAAGTGATTATATTATATAGTAAGCATTTGTATGATGTTTTAGGTCTTAGTGAAATTAACTTCTTTTTCTATGGGTTCCCTGGTATGTTGTTAGATTATAACAGTGGACTTTTGGCAGTCCCACCTAATTCCATCGAGAAACATGCCTAGAGTATCACACACTATATGTATGAAAAACCTCATTTAGTAATTATTTATTATTTATTATTTAACATGTTGAATAAATATTATTCTCATATATGGTTTAATAATTAAATATTATTTGTGGTGTATATGTGGATTCCAACTGGATAAAATCTAGACTATATTCCTACGATACAACAATGACCTGATATAGAGACATCAAATACATCAATAAATTAGGAGTTCATCACAAGTTAATTTTTCAACTATTTAAATTAATTATAAATAATTACATTGTCGACATATGGTTGGTTTTAGCATTCTCATGTAAATTTATCTTGATTCAATTCTATTGGTCATGAAGTTATTAATCATATACATATCAAATTAATCATCAATTACACAAAAAACTTAAGTTGGGTATTTCTTATTAGTTCTTACATTGCACTCAGAACCTTCATGTGGTACCAGAGTGGTCACATAATAATTTATAGTTATTTAAATATTATTGGTTTATTTACGCATTTATCATTAGTTTTCAATTCCATTTAATAATTATTTAAATATTAATCCCAAAATCTCATATTTTTAGTCTTTATCCTCTCAAATGTAATCATAAATGGATTAATTTTGAATGAATATCACTAGAAGAACTCATCCATATGTACTAAGTATTTTATTCAGATATCACAAGAATACATGACATGTATCCCATAGGTGTATATTGTGTACCTGTGTTTAATTCCCCAAGACACCTCATGAATTAATTCTGAGTGTCGTGCATTTATTTCAAATATTTTTTAATTAATACACACTGAGTGTTTACTAGTCTATCCTAGAACATGTTTAGCTAAACTGCATGGTGTATAACTTGCACACACAATCTGTATTACATCTGTCAAAGATGAGTCGTGTGTTTTTTTACATGACATATGTGAGTAGTGACCAAGAAACATAGACACCACACAACATGTATCCCAAGTACATGTCATGTACTCGATTAATGTCTATGGTAGGACTACATGGACACTTTTTAGGTGTGTGTCATGGATAGATAGTGAAGAAAAATACTTTATGTCTATATGGATAGTACATGTTTTATATATTACCTGATTGCAAGGAATTAAAAAAATTATACTTATTAAAAATTATAAATATGTATTCTATGTTTCATTAATTTGATTCATACACTCTATTTTATGGTTTTTATAAATAGTAGATGTCATGTTAATTTTTTAGTAATATTATGAATAAAATTTTGTGTATCAGTCTTAACACATAAATTACTCTATGTGAATTAAAACATAACATGATACATAAGTAAAATGTGTCTATCTATCATTTATTTGACAGAATATTCCATCAATTTATGTGATAGTATGTGTATGTTACATTATTCATGAGTAAATAGTATAATAATATCATATAATCTAGGTTGTTTTGATAGTTACTTTTCATGTATCCTCCAAGGTACATATTCTTCACTTAATAAATTTTAAATAATTTTTCATTTTATTTAAAATAATGATGGATGAGAATCTCAATAAATTTTGTGTAAGAATTAATATTAAATAAATGATTAATGAAAGAGGAGAATTAGTTGATTTGGGGGATATTTATCTTAAATAAGAACAATTGGGAAGGAATTCTAGTTTGTTAAATACATAATTTGTTCCATGCACGTGGATGATCATGATCATATAATAATCCTTTTTATGTGATTAGTTTTATTTTAAATTATTATAAAATTAAATTAATGACCCCCAGTTCATCCCTATTCTCATTTTTCAAGGGAATGTATTCACATGGTTTCCTTTTATGTTAACCTCCTAAAATAATCCTTTGGTTCCCCTCACCTACAGGTGAGTAAAATCATTCGTAATGGATAGATCTCTCATGTGAGTGGAGGCAGTTCAATTTTACAGTCAAGGTGAAAGCACTCCAAGGGATACATGGGCAGACATGTTTAATGATTCTACATGAACTAAGTCATGGTTCCAAGTTTTTTCTCTTTGTTTAAATTTATTTTATCATCCACTAGATAAAATAATAATTAGGAAAATCTCATGGTCATACAACTCTAATTATTTTATTTATATCAAGATTCATGGTTAATTTTATTATGGATTTTTCATTTCAATCACATGAATTAATGAGTTAACAAGTATGAAAGATAGAACAAAAACAATTAGATTATGTGTAAACTTTATCAAATATATGGTTAATCTCTTAATTAAATCCACTTAATATTAACAAGAATATAGTAAAGATAAAATTGGAAATAAACACAAAGTATAAAAATTCCTAAATTATATATATATATATATATAAAGTTGTTATAGACTTCTGATACTTAAGTTAAAATTGAACCATGGTTCAAAATGTTTGACTGGCCAATGTTGGGGTGATTTCAATTATCAAATAATTATAACTTGAGTTTTGATTTGACATAACTTAGTTGATATCTAGGGTTAACTATAAAAAAAATACAAGTTGTAATTTTGATGCAAGGTTTGAGGAAATTCAAATTGATTATTTTAGGATTGTGGTGTTCACTCAATATATCAAAGAAATTCTAGTTAATGCAGTCAAAAAAATTATTCCTACCTAAAACCATTCAAATAACTTGTCAAGAAAAATTATGGGGTATGATAAGGGGAATATGAGTCATTTCCACTAGAATATCCATAAAATGATATATTCCAAAACCAATGGTGAGGGATATTGGGTTTTAATAAAATAGTGTGAGATTAATAAATTTAATATTTAGTATAATATTTTATAAATCAAAGAAAGTACTAAAATCATTCTATTTTTAATTATAGAAACGACAATCCATGTGAAATCAACTTTATCATTGTAATCTATACTTTACAATGATAACATTCTCACTGACACTAATTTCCATGAATGGAAAATGAATTTTCACATTATTGAACATTATGAAAAGAAATTATATGTGTTGAAAACCCATTTCTTAAAGAAACTAGATGAGAAGATAGTGATGAAGAATTTTCTCTCTATGTGAAACATTTAGTTGATTCCACTAATGTATATTGTTTAATGTTATCACCTATATACAATTAACTAAAAAAGAAACATGATGATATGGATGTTTATAGAATCATGCCTCACCTTTAGGATCTCTTTGAAGATAATGTGAGACAAGAGAGATATGAGATATCCAATGCACTAGTCACATTCAATATTGGAGAAATGGATCATATTTGAACTCATGTAGTCAAGATTATTGGATACATAGAGGACTTAGACACCTTGACCTTTAAAATCATTGATAAGTTGTGCATAGATCTCATCCTTTCCTCACTACCTAAAGAATTATCTTGTTTCATTATAATTTATAACATGAATAAGAGCGACAAGACTCTATCAAAACATCTTACTCTAATTCACTCAATATATAGAAACATTGGATGTGAAAACCCCTCAATTTATATATTGAATAATTAAATTATGAATAGGGTAAATGGTCCTAACACTCATATTAATTCTAAATATCCCAAGAACCTTCCTTTTATGAAGAAGAAGATCAAAAGGAAAGAGATGGAAAAAATATTTAGTATGTTTTTCATATGGCTTTCTAAGCCACTATAAGACAAATTTCACCCCATAAATAAGGGGAAGGTAAATTTGAATTAGTTATTGAGTGTAATATTTCTATATATACACATTTTGTTCTAGATAAAACTTGTGGTTCACATATTTGTATCACAATTTAGGAAAAAATATATTTCAAAATATTTCCATAGGATAGGTGAATATTATGGAAGAAAATGGATCATTACTCTATAAATTATCTATATGATACTACCACCTTTTGATACAAACTAGAATGATTTTTGTTTTAACAAACTATTATTTTGTGCCAAGTTTCACTAAAAAATTGTCTCTATTTTTAGACTTGACATGGATGGATTTATTTTCAATTTTTGGGAATAAATAATTCCACGTTTACAAAAACAACATTTTTTATGGTATTACACAACTAAATAATGGTATTTAGGTGTTAAATTATGAAATCCAAGTACTATTAATTGGTAAATAATCATATTTTCCATACTCATATAACACCTAGTTGTGGAATCACCAATTTTATCATGTAAACGAGAAGTGTTGGAAAAATATCTGTCAAGATGGTTAGTTGGACTCTTTTGAGATAAGAAAACTTGAAATAAATTTTACTTTTTTTATGTAAAAATGAAAAAACCACTATTAATTTGATATGATGAATGCACCAAAAATACTCTAGGATTGGTACACACTGATGTGTCTATAATATTCCTAGTTGAAGTTATAATAGGATATTCTTACATCTTAAATATTACTAATGAATTTAGTAGATATTGATATGTCCACTTGATGAGGTATAATATTGATAACTTTGAAAAAATTTAAGAATTCAAGAATATAGTAGAGAATAAATTTGGTAACGAGAAAAATAAGCTTCAATCTGATTGATGATTTGAATATATTAACCAAGAGTTTTTTGTATTTA
The DNA here is from genome assembly GCA_963277665.1 of Viscum album. Taxonomy (NCBI): domain Eukaryota; kingdom Viridiplantae; phylum Streptophyta; class Magnoliopsida; order Santalales; family Viscaceae; genus Viscum; species Viscum album. Next base: position 528,172,776 of record OY728131.1, on the reverse strand, counting down.
TATAGGTTCTTGGGATTCTATCTCTACTTAATCCACCTTATACACCATAGTGGAATGGTGTTAGTGAAAGGGTGAACAAAACATTTCTACATAAGGTAAGGTCAATGATGATTCATTAAGATCTTCCATTATACTTTTAGGGATATGAATTAAAAACTAAAATATACCCACTAAACTGTGTACCAACTAAAACAGAAAACAAAATCCCCTTTATGATATGTTGTGGAAAGAAACATATTTTTTAGTTACTTTTTTATGGGGATGTGAGGCATTTGTTAATCATGACTTTGGAAAAAAATGAAACCCTAAGGCACAAAGTGTACATTTATAGTATATTCCAATAATAACAAGGGAAATTATCATTATATCAGATAAGAAAGTGATTGCAGCAAGAAAAGCCAAATTTCTTGATAGGGATCACATACTCAATAAGGTGAGTGGCAGAAATATTGGCTTTGATGTAGTTGCTTCTTAATATACCCAAGAGTTAGTATATAAATAGATTCCACAAGTCCTTGTGGAAGAAGTTTATTGTAAAGGAAATATTCCCTAAATTATTATTTACATATTATGTATATAGGCACACATCATAATGTATGATATGTTTATCTTTTTTTATTACATAAATGAAATCAAGTAATATTTTATTTCATTGGTTTTTATATATCATAAGGCATGAATAATTTATTTCATGTCACTTCCTTATGTTTATCATACTGTATGCCTTGGAAACATCATAGGTAATAAAGGATTATATCACATAATTTAAATAACACCACATAACTAAGATTGGAATTCAAATTTTAATTGTTATCATTAAAAAATATTACATCAAATGGATATCTTTAATAAAAATTTTAGATGATGAAAAGTTCAGGAAGAATTGGATTTTCCAAGGGTTAAAAATAGTTTTTGACCAATTGAATTTACTCATAAGTTTTATTTTGTTTAAGTAAATGTATGAAAAATGTGTAAATTTCCCTAGGGGATATATAAACAATCTAAGGAATTGAGTAATAGTGTGTGATCCTTGTGCAATATTTCTCTTCCAATTCTCTCATTTATATATCCTCTTGTTCAGTTCAGGATACAAACATATCATGAAAGAGAGGAAGATCCCTATTAAGCATCATGTAATTCATATTAGCTCATGGATACATCATAGAGGATGGATTATGATGAGTTACTATAGGATATATTCTTTAAACACATGATTGAAGGTAGTGAATGTGGTATTCATCAATGAAATGTATATAGTTTTCATCATTTTTTAGATTAATGTTTTTGGGTTTCATTCATAGTGATTTTTATATTTGTGGTTTCTAATTTCTTCTGAGCTGTTTAAAAAGTATTTTTTGATCCCTATAACTACTTCAGTTGTATTAGAGATTCACCATGATTCATGATTCATGAAATCATGTTTTAAAATCAAGAAATCATCTATCATTTTTTTCATTATATTAGATATCATTGAATATGATATAAAAATTCCAATGTGGCTTGTCTTATGAGATTGGATATCATAAAATATGATTGTATTTCTCTATATGATATGAGATATCATTTCTTGAGTTTTAGTGTGATCCTTTGACATTATATATTTCTTAGCATACAATATGGGATGTCATATCCTACTATAATTCTGACATATATAGCTCCAAATAGATCCTCGTATCACTAAGATGATTTCACATCATATCATTAGATGTGATATCCAACATTATTAAAAGGTGTACTTAAAATGGGATATTTTTAAAAACCTATAAATAAATTTGAACTCGAAAGAAACCAAATTCTAACTACCATAAAATGTTTAGGTTTGTTTTCTATATAAAAAATATAAATTATAAGATATAGCCTAGAGAAGTTAAATGTTTTTTCACTTGTTATCCAGATATAGTTAAAGGTTATAAGTTATAGGTTGATAAATCTAGATTATCTAAGTGTTTAATAATTATACATGTCCTATTTGATGAATTTACTTTCCCTATGAAGTATAATTTAGTTTAAAACCAACCTTTATGAAAATAGGATGATAGGGTTATCCAGATTGGGGTAGAGCCTCCAAATTCATCTTATCCAATGATACTTAAACCCCATAAAGATGAATTGTAATTAGAAATGGTTTGGATCAATATAGTGATGGGTATATACCCTAAATTCATAAAACATGTTATTTTTTTAGATATATAATATTACATGATAAGGGGATATCATAAATAATGGTTTTTATGTAACCACCCAAGCCTACCCTTTTTTATGATATGATTGTATCATATTGAATATACTATAATATTTAATTAATTTAATATTGGATAATATTTAATAGTTAAAAATTGAATTTATTTCAAAATATTTCATTAATCTATAATTTTTTCTATGACAAAATGTATTCATAAGAATGAATAGTTTGAGGGTTTTAAAGAGTTTTTACCGAAGGAAATTAATCATAATATATTATTAAATACATTCGCACTTGATGAAATTCCTCAAGGTATATAATATAAAGAAGTCACCATGAGATAGGGGAGTTCATTTCATCCAATGACTACAATTATTTCCCATGAATCTCTTTACATCACGATGCATTAGCATTATAAGAGAATAGAGGAGGATCCTACCTATTCAATGGGAAGTTCAAGTCATCCAGTGGACAAACCATGGGGATGATTATTTTAAATTATCATTGTGATCTTTTTCATCCCAAAATATTGAATAGCTTCATGTACTATATATTTATCGATGAAAGGTACACATGACTATTATTCATTTATGTTTTACATGTTTCTGAATTTCAAGCATGGTTTATCTTGGTTTTAGGGTTTTTTCACTACATTAATTATTAATAAATCCATAGAACCCCATCAAGGATATTAGAACCAAGCCATGATATATGATTTTCAAAAACATTTTCAGAATGAATAAACTTGGTTATCATTTTTTGTTCATATATCATATCAACAATTAAAATTCATATTTTGTACAATGGATATCTTAGTGATATTCCATATCATAATAAATTATATGTGTTCTGAGATATGGATTTTATTATTATATATGTTATTTCAATCTATTATAAGGTTTATGTATATGATATATGATATCATAACCAATTATTCTTTTGAATTCCTTCGATTTTCACTTAGTCATAACACATTATATGGGATGTCGTATGGGGTGAAAATTTCATGCCTCACCCAAAAAAATAGAGTGGTGTATCACCTTTACTATATATTTTATATCATAATGTAAAACTTCCCAAGTGTTGAAGGGTTTATCTCAATCAAACATTATTTATCATTAAATATTATAGATAATGAAGTCGAGTTGTGAATTATGATATGTGGATATCATAAAATATGATATACATAGAAGGTTAATTTGTTTTAAAATTTTCAATTATGAATTGAATTTTATAGTAGGTGATTATGGGGTAGCATAGATGGGTTAGAAGCCACCTCCAGTATTGCATCCACATGAGGAAGAAAATAGTGGTGATGTTAGGATAGTCTCTTGCATAGGCAGACGAGGATAACGGCGGAGGGAAACATGGGCAACATCCACTAGTGTTATAGGAGCTTGGAGAAAATGATAGTGGGTAACATAGGCAATGGCCACTTGTGGTGATGGTGTAGGAAAGCACTAGGTGGGGTGGATAGAGTGTGGGCCACTCATTAGTCTTTAGGGTGATTATTTGGCGTTTGGGTTGGAGAATTAATGATAAATTCTAGACCTATGGTCTTTGGGTCCTCTAGACTACATAAGGGCCTTTGAGCCAAGTATTAAATAGGAATATATGCATATGGTCCTCAGGGCTATATAATGGGTTCCCTATCAACCTAAGGTAAAAGGGGGGGGGGCTTTCTTTCCTTAATAAAAAGGGGATATAACCAAACCAGTTTGAAATTTTTTGTTAATTTTAAAAGGTTTATAATTAATTTTTAAATTTTAATGAAACATATATTAAATAAATATTCCATAATATTAATTATTAATATTTTATACCTTCTGGAATTATATGAAATGACTTTTAATTTGGATATGAGAGGTTTATATGGAAATCATAAGTGAAAATTATAAATTTTTTAAGGATTAAAAATTTAGGGAAATATATAATAGTTTATATTTAATATTATGAATCGTTCATAATATTTATTTTTAAATTTAAAAATTAAATTCTTTTTTTAGAAATTATATTGACCATATATGTAAATACCTAGACATAACCATCCCAAAATTATATGATTTATAATAAATATCACATCATTTATATACATAATACATTTAGTTTCAATGTTTTAGAGAATTAATAAAAATTATTACATTTCAAAACTTAAAATTTTTCTTATAAATAAACGATTTTCCACTAAACTAAATCCTTTAAATAAAACACTTGTGTCATTCAAGGCTAAAATATTATATTCAGATCCAGACTTAATAATTATTCATTCTCATCCTTAATCCATGTGAAAATAATTTGAAAACATGGAATGATAATAGTACTCAATAAGGTGTTTCAAGAGAAAAATAAAACCAATTATACCATTAAAATTGCTGAAAAAGTTTAAAAAATTATTTTATTTAAACAAATAACTTTGGTCTCATATAAAAATTACTTTCAAACATTGAGTCAACTTATTTTATAGAAAATTTCCATAAAAAATGTCTCTAATAGATAATAAAAGAAGTAATCATATATATTACTTGGGACATTATATTCATATTACCCTTAATCACTCAAATCACATAAAATGGAATAACCATAACAATCTAATTTTAACATTATTTCTCTAGAGAATAAATTATAAATTAGTGCATTAAAGGTCTATATCGGACCCACCAATCATCATATACAATGTAAAAAAACTATAACATGAATGAAACACAAAGGATCTTTCATTTTCTTATAAAAATCATAATAATTCACTTTTTAACCCATAAGCATGATCATTATTAGTTAACCCATAAGAGGTTAATGGATTTGAAAGAATGAGTTAACCAATTCTCTATTTAGAGTAAATTGATATAAAAAATATAATATTGTTAAATATTAATAATATTATGAGAAATAAAACTCTTATAAAACATTATATGGAATGAGTAGAGAACATTAACTTTAGAACATTTTAAGTAAAGGTTTAAATGGAAAACACCTTACCTCAATTCCTTACTTGGATCGTATATCCTCTATCCTCCTGAATAATAAAATTATTTACTTTATTTACTTTATAAATTAATATTTTCAAGTTCACTAGTTTTTTTATTTCTCCTTTTATTTCATTGATTTTTATATTTTAGTTATTTATCAAATTAGTATTGTTCACATCAGTCGTTTGGAAGTCATTCATTTCATAGTTTCCAAAACAATTCGGGTGAAATTATAATAGTTAAATTTCATTTTAAAATGGTCCCCTAATCACAAAAAATGAAAAATTATATTTTCAATTTCATTTAAAAAGTGAAAATTTTCATTAGGTCATTAAATAGTTACCATTAATAGAATATTTTTTGATGGCTAGTTTTTTATAGTAAAAAAATAACTTTTTTTGTTTACTTTTAATATCATTATTATGATGGATATTTTACGATTCTATAATTATAATAATAAAATTTATTTAATATTACTTTTATATTTAATCATAAATCAATTTTTAATAATATCGATGAAAGATGTAAGTTTATTAAAACATCATTGTTTACTTAGGTAGCATAAAAACAACATAGTGAGTGATGTTTTTCAAAAGAGTTAAAAGGAACGGAAACCCAAATATATATTTATGTTTTAAAAAATAAACTTTATATTATAAATAAAAAAAATCATTTACATTTAATTTTTAATATTATTTAATTTATTGAAAAGATTAATAGGATAATTGAAATGAAAAGAGAGTCTATAAAAACTATATTTTGATATAATAATGATTTATAGAAAAGAGTTCAGTGAGATATAATGGATGACATATAATCATTAATGGATTAAATAGAATATAATAACAAATTAATTGAATCATTTAAGAAATAAAATCGTTTTTTCAAGTTTTTTATGGAAAATAATCATAAATTATAAGGGAGAAAGAGGTTTCAAAACCCTTACCTTTCTCCTCGAAACACCTTGTTTATATTGAGTATAAATCCTTCAAAGAGAGGTTTTTTGTAAGATTAAGAGAAATATTAACATGGAAAGGTACGTTTATAAAATTATTTGGTAATAATATAGAGATAAAATCAAACATTATATGTGTTTTGAAAAGGTTAAAATTATTCCCCTTTTATAGGTAAAATATAATGCTATTTTCACTAATATTAAAACTTTAAGAGTCAAAAATGTTATTTAGAAATGGAAGGTTACTCATAAATGAATATATATATATATTAATGTAAATTTACTATCAAAATTGAGTTAATATATTATTTTATTGTTTTCCATCAATTTATGAACAATTTTTAACATTAAATACCCATTAATATCATTTTAGGGTCATTTTCATAATTGGAATTTAAAAATTATAAGATAACTATATAATTAGAAATAAAACTTTTAAATCATTTATTAATGATAATAAGTATTTCTAAATGTCATTAAACATCATAATTAATAAAAACCTTATCATAATATATTTTTTAAAACCATTTATACTATTTTTCTCTAGCTTGAACTAGTGTTTCATCGACGTTGTGTAAACATTTTGTATAATTATCAATTTATTTAAATTTAAAAAAAAAATTACTAAAATAAATATAATTTCTTACTGATAATTATTATCATATAGAACTATTCATAGTTTACTTTTATTATCATCTTTATCATGACCACTTATTTAATATTTTATTTTATTTTTCTTACCTTACATATGCGTTGTGTAACCATTTAGATAATTATATTGTTATATAATCATAAAATTAATAAATATTCATAAAAATAATTGATTCCTAAAAATTATTATCTATTATGGTATATTAAATAATTATACCTTCCTAAATACTATCTTAAATATACTAATTCTTTACTTTTATGATGCTACGCAAACATTATGTTTACACCAATAAATATTTTCATATTTATCTTGACATAAAAATTAATTTATATTAATTTAGTTATATTTATATGATATTTTGATTTTATTATTATTTAAGTGATGTTACATAACTTTCATAATTTTTTTTCGTATTTATATCAAGATGATGTCATAAAACATACAATATTCATAAAAACTATATTTTTTTTACTATTCGTCAAACAATATCATCACACTAAGAAAAATACCCAAAAAGAAACCTAAGATAATTTTGACACACTAATAACAAAAAATTAAATTCATTATATAAAAATTAAATTCTATACTATTTAAGTTTCAATTCTACATAAAACCATATAGTATAAACAAAAATATTTTATTTGCAATAAAAACTATTATTTTCTTAAATAAACAAACAAAATTCTTATTTAATAACTTGATAAAATTATTTATAGTAATAAATATCAATATAAATCTATATATTTAACATAAATATCCATTTATATCATATCCAACAGTTAAATAATTCCTTAGATAAATAAAAATAGATCATGCTAAGGAAAATTTTTTAACCTTTAAATAAAACTTATTTTATGTCATGAAGTAAACATAATGATTTTAAATTTATAATTGATATCCATTTGATTATATAATATATTTTTAGTAATGATATAAAAATAAATACATTTTTTAATGTAAATGTATAAATTTATATTTATAAATATTAATAAACTAAAAAACTAATGCATTATTAAAAATAGCTAGGTTGTCTCATCCCCCCTCCAATATAAATTGAATCCTCACAATTTTAATTTTTTATCACAAAAAATTAGGGTATCTTAAAATATGTTTTATATAAGATATGGAGTTTATTAATAAATTAAATTTCTATTTTATGACTCAAAAACTTATTATTTCTAAAATAAATATTTCTTAAACTGTGTATAAACCTTTATAAATCCCATACTTGTGAATGAGTTTCCATACGTGTACCTAGATAGTTGAGTGATGTTTTATATATAATATTTGATAGATTTTGTAACACCCCAAGCTTCCACGGTACGCTTCCCTTTGAATAATACGGTAGTGTGTGTTGTACGCAACTTCGAGTTCTAACACACACCACAACCAATCAAACTAGCCGTTATGAATAGTAATAACCATTTTTTGAAATTTTATAAATTTAATATCTCAAAATTTACTTCATTTTTGGATTCGCAATATCGAAATTATCCTAGGGTAAAATTTTGGAACTTTTCAGATAACATTTATATTTTGATGAATAGTGAAAATTACTAAATTTTAATTAAAAACACCTTTTTTAATCGAAATAATTAATAGTGATAAATTATTAATTTGAGTGGTTTTAAAGTATATTTAGAATATATTTTTACCATTTAATACAATTTTGGTCATTGGACATAATTTCACAATTAAACCATACATGAACAAGTGTCAATCTTTTGATAGTTATTATCTCTTAAAAACACGCTTTTTGTTTTAAGAATGAGAATTAATTTTAAATTAATTTCTCTCACTTCTGTGTTTTGAATTTGGAAAAATGGATTCCATATTTTGAATCAGGATGTCAAAATTTTTTAAATAGGTAACTTTTATTTTTAGACATTTTTAATAATTACTTCGGTAAAAATTTTATTTAACATGGTTAAAGGGTAAATCCGGTAAATAAGGGTTAAAAAATAATATTATAATAAAACTAAATTACCCTAAAACGTGTCCTAACCTTATTGGTGGATACAAGGCTGACCATGGTCATCTTTGGGTCGATTTTGGGACCCCATGGAGCCACATGTAGGTGATAGGGACACTTTATTTTAATTAAGTTAAAATAAATACAAAAATGACATAAGCATATATCTTTTTGAAATTGTTTTTTTACATATGGTTATATATGTTGTATTTTTTACTATAAATATTCATTATAAATCTAAAAATATTTCCTACATAATGGTATTTTATTTATAATTTTTAGACATTAAATAATTTAATTTATTTATGACACAATGGTGATGCACTAATTACCTAATTAATGAAAAATTAGAATAATTGATATTATAAATACCCAAATAAATGTAATTTGAGACTTTTTATAAATACCAATAATTTTATAGGTTAATATGACATGTTAGTATTTATTTAATTAATTTTTTTTAAGTAATCGTTCTGTTATGATTTTTACAAAAATCAATTATTGAATAGTGTCAAAATTGACATAAAAGAGTTTTTAAAAAAAATATTATATTATTAATTGATATTAGATTCCTAAAAATCTAAGGATATGCCAATAGACTTATATAATGATAGTTGTATCATTAATGGACCACTTGGGGGTCTCTTGGATGTATATAGTAAGTTTATTAACCATATAATATAAAAATACAAAGATACATTGTAAAAGTGAAACTAATTAACTAAGAGTTAATACTTTAAGATAAGGTTAATATAGTAACCCAAACCTGTCTAAATCTTATTGGTTGAGTGGTTTTCGACCTATCCCCACCTTAAATTTTAAATAATCCACTTTGGAGAAATTAGAAATCGAATATGAATTTATTATAAAAAAATATTTATAGCTTTTCCAAAGGTGCCCCTCACCCCTCTTATAAAAGCGCACTCCCCCTTCTCATTAATTCACACCTTCAAAGCCTTTTGATTCGACCAAACCCTGCCCAAATACTCTCTCAACTTCCCTAAATTCATCCTAGAGACCTTAGTTTGATCAGAAATCCAAAATAAGGAGCCCTTTTGATCAAATCAATAAGAAGAACCCGAAGAAGAGGCAACTTCTTCACCACCCTCTTTAAAGTTCCTTTCTTCTTCAACTTCTTCTTTCCTTGTTATTTCCATTATAAAATAATAAATCCAGTATCTTATATATACTGTGATGTTATTATAATTATGTAACAAACAAATTCATTATTCTATCTATCCCTTGAATGACATGTCACCATACGTGCGTACGTACGACCTACCGTCTCTACGTTGTGGTGTAATTGTTATTCAATATATTATTATTTTGATGGTTATAATAATGATGTATAATTCATGTAAATAATAAATATAACATGATAATTATTCTGTATATATTATATATCATCCAATTATATATTATTTTAATATCAAAAGAATGATATTTTCACTCGTGCGTACGTACGGATTACCGTCTCCACGACGCGATGAGATTCATTTCCAAGTTCACCATTCATAGAATATTATAAAAATATATATTACTATTAAGTATGTAATATATGACATAATAATGCTACTAGAGATATATATATTTATATATATATATAATTATTTATGTACTTACATTCACTTACTTCTGTTCAATACTATATGAAAATAGAAACAACGTTTATGCGTACGTACAGACTATTGTATCCATAAACGGTGTTTTCCATTTCATATATATGCCTATTATACATATTTATATTCTAAATATATATGATATATTTATCATGTTTTATATTCTGGAATTACTTAAATCATGATCTAAGTGATACAATCAAGAGCAACAAGTTAAAATACATACGATAAAGAAAACGATTATCACCCAAAATGTTAATTTAACATGGAAATTATTTTTAAATGGGTAGTATAAAGTCATAAATGAATCATGTATGATATCATAAATATTAATATAGTTCTGGTATAATTTAATAACATACTATGATCTTCGTATAGGAGGTTAAACGTACCCTCGACTAAAGGAAAGTGCAAGGTAAGGGGTTTTCATCTCACTCCTTATTCCCGTGAGATTCATGCCATATTGCCACTATTAACTTTTGTGTGGTGTATGTACTGCCCATAATTGTATTCTTTGTGTAATACACTTTAATGTATGTATGTTTACAAATTCATTGTATGATACCCCTTTCATGGGTTGTATGTTTCGTAAGTTACCAAATTGGTAAGGGTTAATTCCTCAATCTCATTATTATCCGAGATTGTTTATGTGTAAGTATTTACTGGGACATTTTTATCATCCATGTACATTTTTCATAAAAATGATTTCAAAATGAATATGTTAAGGATTTTTAAAGGAACTCTTTATCAAGATCATAATTTCAAATGTTTTAATGATTTATCTTTCTAAATCTTTATAATTAATGTCCATGTTTTAAAAATGATTTTAAAGATTTATTTATATAGAAATGAATGTTTTGAAATGTTAATTCTTTTCAAAAGTTTCAAAGTGGTATGGGACACTTTGATTCATAAATGTCTTTTAAATTAGTTCCTTTATAAATGTATGAATTTTAAATGATTTTACAAAAAGGGTATTTCTCTCAAAAAGTTTTACTCATCATTTTCATCTATGTAAACATCCTTTGATGGATTTTAAGCTTATTGGAAGTTGATTTATTATACAAAACTTCCATTGAAGGTTTTGTGATATGTTTGACTTTGGATGTGTTATTTTTATTCCATTCATGGTTTATAGAGAAAGTATTTACATTTCGTATGCTAGTTTTAATACGAATGATTATGTTATGTTTAAACCTATTCATATGAGGAATGCATTGGACTTAGTAAGTGACGAGTGGAGCCCGCTATAGCTCCACGATGCATCGGTAGGTATCATGAGACAAACTAGTGTCTTGTCATGAGGCCTTGACAAAATCTTATTTGTATTCTTGGCACGAGGCCTTGGCTACATGGTTATGATAATCTGGCATTATGCATTCCATCATTATGAAAGTGGTTAGTGATATTTCATGTGATTATTCTAATAGTAGAATGTCCATGTGAATAAGTAAATGGTATTATTTCATTTCATTTTTTCCATATTATGCTGAAGCTCAAGTTTAAAAAGATATTTTTTTAGTTATACATTTCCTTAAATGTTTATGCTTATTTATGAAAGTTTTTGCTGTATTGTTATCCTTACTGAGAATCTGAGCTCACCCCTTTCTATGTTTTTATTTTTCCCAGGATTCCAAGAAGTGTATTGTGATTGATATGCAGGGTTAAGACAAGGGAATAATTGCATTCATAAAGGATTATTTATGTTGTTTTGTATGTTATGAAGTGTAATGTAACATTCATGTATGTAATCTATTTTCCAAGACTACTATACTGATCGGTCCTTCGAGACTTGATTCCTTATAATCATGCCAATGTATTAAAATAATTCACCGACTCTGGGTAACTGGGGTCAGGGCGTTACAGTTGGTATCAGTGTAAGTTTAGTACAAACCTTGGAAGCTAGATTTAGATAAACTCTGATTTGAGCACATAGACATAAGATGGACTTTGATGATTAGTATAGAAGAACTTCCTAGAATGACCCCTTATAGAATGAACACTGTGGAATTAGTTGAACTAAAGAAACAACTAGAGGAATTGAGTAATAAGGGATTTATTTACCCTAGTGTTTCTCCATGGGGATCCCCTGTTCTTTTTGTTAAAAATAAAGATGGATCTATGAGGTTATGTATCGACTAGAGGGAGATTAATGCTATAACAATAAAGAACAAGTATCCTCTACCTCGCATTGATGATTTATTTGACCAACTACATGGAGCTCAATACTTTTCAAAGATTGACCTTCGATCTGGATACCATTAATTGTGTGTGAAGAAGGAAGACATTCTGAAGACAACATTTCAAACAAGGTATGGGCATTACGAGTTTACGGTAATGCCTTTTGGGATGACTAATTCACCCTCTGTATTCATGGATCTAATGAATAGAGTTTTAAAGGAATATCTCGATGATTTTGTGTTAGTATTTATTGATGATATCTTTTTCTACTCCAAAAGCTACGAAGATCACGAAAATCACTTGCGCATTATCTTGAAGACTCTGAGAAGACATGAATTATATGGGAAGTTTAGCAAGTGTGAATTCTGGCTTCAGAAGATTTCTTTTCTTTGCCATATTGTCTCTAAAGATGGAATCTCTATTGATCCTTCTAAGACCAAGGCAATCCAATAATGGCCTGCACCGACGAGTATAACTGAGGTACGTAGTTTTATTGGGTTGGCAGGTTATTATCGATGTTTCATCTATAATTTTTCTCGATTGGCTAACCCATTAACAAAGCTCACACGTAAAGGGGTTAAATTTGTTTGGACAAAAGAGTGTGAAGAATGTTTCAAAAAACTGAAGAGAATATTAGTCAATGCTCCTATATTGACTCTACCATCGGGGAATGATTAGTTCGTTATTTATAGTGATGCATCGAAGAAAGGACTTGGTTGTGTCCTGATGCAGAATGATAGGGTTATTGACTATGCATCATGATAGTTGAAAATTCATGAGCAAGACTATCCTACTCAAGATCTCGAGTTAGCAGTTGTGATCTTTTCTTTGAAGATATGGAGGAACTACCTCTATGGTGAAAAATGTGAGATTTATACTGACACAAGAGTTTGAAATATATTTTCTCACAAAAAGAACTCAACATGAGGCAAAGGCGATGGCTTGAACTACTCAAGGATTATGATTGCACAATACACTACCACCCGGGGAAGGAAAATAAGGTGGCAGATGCATTGATCAGAAAAGATCATGGAGTATTGAACATGATGAGAATTGAAAGGGATCCTATTTTTATGGATCTAGTAAAGTTGTATATGGGAATCACCATGAAAGGTGAAACATCAATGCTTTTTCAAATGGTTACCAAACCATCTTTACTAGAAAGGATAAAGAGTTCTCAGACCGATGATGAAGAGTTTCAAAAGAAGATTAAAGCTGTAAATGATGGGAGATTTAGAGACTTTTTGTATAAAGAAGGAACTTTAAAATTTGGGAAGAGACTTTGTGTTCCCAATATACCAGATCTAAAAAGGGAATTGTTGGATGATGCTCATAGTTCCAATTTCTCTATACACCCTGGGACCACCAAAATGTATAGAGATTTGAAGGAACATTTTTTGTGGGACAACATGAAGAGGGATATTTATGCTTTTGTGTCAAGATGTATGGTTTGTCAACAAGTGAAAGCTGGAAGGCAACAGCCTGCTAGAGTATTGCGACCTCTTCCCATACCTGAGTGGAAATGGGATAATATTACGATGGACTACATCATGGGTCTACCAAATACTCCTAGAAAAAACGATGAAATATGGTTCATTGTTGATCATCTTACCAAGTCAGCACATTTTCTTGCTATAAGGGAAGATTTACCACTTGAACGGCTAGCAAGACTATATATTAATGAAGTTGTGAGACTTCATGGAGTACCCCTATCGATTGTTTCTGATCGTGATCCCCATTTTACTTCAAGATTCTGGAAAATTCTTTAGAAAGCCTTGGATACTGAACTTCATTTGAGCACTGCCTACCACCCTCAAACAGATGGACAATCAGAACGGACTATTAAAACCTTAGAAGACATATTGAGATCATGCTCACTTGACTTTCAGGGTATGTGGGATCAATATTTACCTCTGTTATAATTTTCTTATAACAATAGCTTCCATTCGAGTATTCATATGGCACCATATGAAGCTTTATACAGAAAGAGATGTCGCACACCAACCTGTTGGGATGAAGTTGGTGAAAGAAAACTTGTAGGCCCAGAACTGGTGGAGGAAACAATGAAAAAAGTAAAGGTAATCGAAAACCATATCAAAGCAGCTCAAAGTAGGTAGAAGAGCTATGCCGATAATTGAAGGAAGGATTTGGAATTTCAAGTCGATGATCATGTTTTCCTGAAGGTATCTCCATGGAAGGGAGTCATACGTTTTGGTAAGAAAGGTAAATTGAGTCCCAGGTACATCGGAACTTTAGAAGTTCTAGAATGAATTGGGGATGTAGCTTATCTTTTGGCAATGCCGCCAAGTCTCTCTAAAGTTCACGATGTGTTCCACGTATCTCTGTTGAGGAAATACATGCCTTACCCAACGCATGTACTCACCTATGAGGAATTAGAACTGGAACCCGGCCTTTCTTATTGCGAAGAGCCCATCAGGATTCTTGATATGAGAGAACAAGTGCTGAGAAACCGGACGACTCGTCTGGTGAAAGTTCTATGGAGAAACCATAAAATGGAATAGGCAATGTGGGAACCCGGGGAACTTATGATGAAGAAACACCCAAGTCTTTTTATGCAGTAATATTCTAGAAATTTCTAGGATGAAATTATTTGAAGTAGGGGAGAGTGTAACACCTCAAGCTTCCACGGTATGCTTCCCTTTGAATAATACAATAGCGTATGTTGTACGCAACTTCGAGTTCTAACACACACCACAACCAATCAAACTAGCCATTATGAATAGTAATACCCACTTTTTAAAATTTTATAAATTTCATCTCTCAAAATTTACTTCATTTTTGGATTAGCAATATCGAAATTATCCTAGGGTAAAATTTTGGAACTTTTCGGATAACATTTATATTTTGATGAATAGTGAAAATTACTAAATTTTAATTAAAAACAACTTTTTAAATCAAAATCATTAATAGTGATAAATTATGAATTTGAGTGGTTTTAAAGTATATTTATAATATATTGTTACCATTTAATACAATTTTGGTCATTGGAAATAATTTCACAATTAAATCGGACATGAACAAGTATCAATCTTTTGATAGTTTTTATCTCTTACAAACACGCTTTTTGTTTTAACAATAGGAATTAATTTTAAATTAATTTATGCCACTTCTGTGTTTTGAATTTAGAAAAATGGATTTCATATTTGGAATCAGGATGTCCAAATTGTGAAAATAGGTAACTTTTATTTTTAGACATTTTGAATAATTACTTTGGTAAAAATTTTATTTACCATGGTTAAAGGGTAAATCCGGTAAATAAGGGTTAAAAAATAATATTATAATAATATTAAATTACCCTAAAACGTGTCCTAACATTATTGGTGGATACATGTCCGAACATGGGCATCTTTGGGTCGATTTTGAGACCCCATGGAGCCACATGTAGGTGATAGGGACACTTTATTTTAATTAAGTTAAAATAAATACAAAAATGACATAAGCATGTATCTTTTAGAAAAACCATTTCTACATAGGGTTATATATGTTGGAGTTTCGACTATAAATATTCATTAGAAATATAAACAGATTTTCTACATAATGGTATTTTGTTTTTAGACATTAAATAATTTAATTTATTTTTGACACAATGGTGATGCAATAATTACCTAATTAATGAAAAATTAGAATAACTGATATTATAAATACCCAAATAAATGTAATTTGAGACTTTTTATAAATACCAATAATTTTATAGGTTTCTATGACATGTTAGTATTGATTTAATTAAGTTTTTTGAAGTAATCATTCTGTTATGATTTTTACAAAAATCAATTATTGAATAGTGTCAAAATTGACATAAAAGAGTTTTTAAAAAACATATTATATTATTAATTGATATTAAATTCCTAAAAATATAAGCTTCTGCCAAGAGAGTTATATCATGATAGGTGTATCATTAATGGACCACTTGGGGGTCGCTTGGATGTATATAGTAAGTTTATTAACCATATAATATAAAAATACAATGAGACATTGTAAAAGTGAAACTAATTAATTAAGAGTTAATACTTAAAGATAAGGTTAATATAGTAACCCAAACCGGTCTAAACCCTATTTTTTGAGTGGTTTTAGACCTATACCCACCTTAAATTTTAAATAATCCACTTTTTATCCATTAGAAACCGAATATGAATTTATTATAAAATAACATTTCTAGCTTTTCCAAAGGTGCCCCTCACCCCTCTTATAAAAGGGCAGTCCCCCTTCTCATTAATTCACACCTTCAAAGCCTTTTGGTTCGGCCAAACCCTACAAAAATACTCTATCATCTTCCCTCAATTCATCCTAGAGGCCTTATTTTGATCAAAAATCCAAACTAAAGATCCCTTTTGATCAAATCAATAGGAAGAACCCGAAGAAGAGGTAACGTCTTCACCACCCTCTTTAAAGTTCCTTTCTTCTTCAACTTCTTATTTCCTTGTTATTTCCATTAAAAAACAATAAATCCAGTATCTTGTATATACTGTGATGTTATTATAATTATGGAACAAACATATTCATTATTCTATCCATCCCTTGAATGACATGTCACCATACGTGTGTATGTACGGCCTACCGTCTCCACGTTGTGGTGTAATTGTTATTCAATTTATTATTATTTTGATGGTTATAATAATGATGTATAATTCATGTAAATTAAAAATATAACATGATAATGATTCTGTATATATGATATACCATCCAATTATATATTATTTTAATATCAAAAGAATGATATTTTCGCTCGTGCGTACGTACGGATTACCGTCTCCACGATGCGATGAGATTCATTTCCAAGTTCACCATTCATCAATGATTATAAAAATATATATTACTAATAAGTATGTAATATATGACATAATAATGCTACTGGAGATATATATATATATATTTATATATATATATATAAGTATTTATGTACTTACATTCACTTACTTCTGTTCAATACTATATGAAAACATAAATAACGTTTATGCGTACATATGGACTACCGTCTCCATAAACAGTGTTTTACATTTCATATATATGCCTATTATACATATTTATATTCTAAATATATACGATATATTTATCATGTTTCATATTCTGGAAGTAATTAAATCATGATCTAAGTGATACAATCAACAACAACAAGTTAAAACATGTACGATAAAGAAAAGGATTATCACCTGAAATGTTAATTAAACATTGAAATTATTATTAAATGGGTAGTATAAAGTCATAAATGAATCGTGTATGATAACATAAATATTAATATGGTTATGGTATAATTTAATAACATACTGCCATCTTCGTAAAATAGGTTAAATGTACCCTTAACTAAAGGAAAGTGCAAGGTAAGGGGTTTTCATCTCACTCCTTATTCCCGTGAGATTCATACCATATTGCCACTATTACCTTTTGTGTGGTGTATGTACTGCCCATAATTGTATTCTTTGTATAATACACTTTAATGTATGTGTGTTTACATATTCATTGTATGATACCCCTTTCCTGGGTTGTATGTTTCGTAAGTTACCAAATTGGTAAGGGTTAATTCCTCAATCTAATTATTATCCGAGATTGTTTATGTGTAAGTATTTATAGGGACATTTTTATCATCCATGTCTATTTTTCATAAAAATGATTTCAAAATGAATATTTTAAGGATTTTGAAAGGTAATCTTTATCAAGATCAGAATTTCAAATGTTTTAAAGATTTATCTTTCTAAATCTTTATAATTAATGTCCATGTTTTAAAAATGATTTTAAGGATTTATTTATATGGACATGAACATTTTGAAATGTTAATTATTTTCAAAAGTTTCAAAGTGGTATGGACACTATGATTCAAAAATATCTTTTAAATTACTTCCTTTATAAATGTGTGACTTTTAAATGATTTTACAAAAAGGGTATTTCTCTCAAAAAGTTTTACTCATCATTTTCATCTATGTCAACATCCTTTGATGGATTTTAAGCTTATTTGAAGTTGATTTATTATAAAAAACTTCCATTGAAGGTTTTGTGACATGTTTTACTATGGATGTGTTATTTTTATACCATTCATGCTTTATGGAGAAAGTATTGAAATTCCGTATTCTAGTTTTAATACGAATGTTTATGTTATGTTTAAACTTATTCATATAAGGAATGCATTGGACTTAGTAAGTGACGGGTGGATCCCACTATATCTCCTCGATGCATCGGTAGGTCTCATGAGACAAACTAGTTTCTTGGAACGAGGCCTTGACAAAATCTTATTTGTAGTCTTGGCACGAGGCCTTGGATACGTGGTTATGATAGTCTGGCATTATGCATTCCATCATTATGAAAGTGGTTAGTGATATTGCATGTGATTATTAGACTAGTAGAATGTCCATGTGAAAAAGTAAATGGTATTATTTCATTTCATTTTTTCTATATTATTCTGAAGTTCAAGTTTAAAAGGCTTTTTTTTAGTTATACATTTCCTTAAATTTTTATGCTTATTTATGAAAGTTTTCGATGTATTGTTATCCTTACTGAGCATCTGAGCTCACCCCTTTCTATGTTTTTATTTTTTCCAGGATTCCAAGAAGTGTATTGTGATTGATATGAAGAGTTAAGACAAAGGAATAATTGCATTCATAAAGGATTATTTATGTTGTTTTGTATGTTATGAAGTGTAATGTAACATTCATGTATGTAATCTATTTTCCAAGACTGCTATATTGATCGGTACTTCAGGACTTGATTCCTTGTAATCATGCCAATGTATTAAAATAATGCACCGACTCTGGGTAACTCGGGTCGTGGAATTACAGATTTATCTTCCCATCTTTTGTGGAATTATTTTACCATCACGATAAATAATATTATAAAATATACTTACATGATTTTTTCCCTTTCATAAATGCAATTTCATCATTAGGTTGTATGTTTTGACTAGTTTACATATTTATTTCCTTCACAATAGAAATGATGAATAACATAGATGAATTTTTCATCCCTGAATAATAAAAATCAGCTCCTAATTGATTATGATATCCAATAAAGATTTTTTTTTCATTGTGTGAATAATTTTTATGATTATTTATTCCTACTATTTCGAGACATATACTAATCCCAGAATGGTTACCATAAGTAAAGATAATATCCAATAAAATATGAATAAACTTTCATATAAAAAGTTAATATTTAATATCCGAAAAATATATATAAATAAAACAACCCATGTTCAGAATAAATTATTTCACAAATATCTAAAACCTAAAAATTTTCAAAATATGTCTGCCCAAATTTGAAACCCAAAAATCAAAAGAAATTAAAAAGATATTCTTCCAAAATAAACTTAATTTTTTTAACCAATCATAAATTTATATACTATATTTTTATAAATACTAATTATATATTCTACTAAATATACAAATATTTTCCTGAATTAACCTAAATCATCATAACATAAAACTAAAAAATTACATACACTTCAAAACATTTACTCAATATTTATACATCAAATAAGTTAAACCATATTGATATAAAATAACATATTATCCATTAATTTCATAACCATGCCTTATTCATATACTGTTTCCCAAAATATAATGAAATTCTTCCAAAATAACTTTAATCAAATAGTCACCAAAATCACTTTTCATTCACCAAGGTTATCTATACTTTTCAATATATATTCCTTAAAATATGATAACCTCTTCCCAAAATAACAATAATTACTTTTACTTTAAATCACATACAATACCTAATGGTTATCTATGCTTTAACCATGTATTATTCTTATAAATCCATTAGAAATCAACAAAAATATCATTAATCACCTTAAAATTAAATCATATAAGAAATCAAAATAATTTTTATGCCTTTTAATTATGATCACCTAGAGACTTATTAACCCATGATGGTAATTATAACTCTAAAATTATCCTTTATTAATAATATCAAATAGTAACAACCTAATATTTTGAAATAAAATAATTATACTCTAAAGAATAAAGAACATGAAACACTATATTTAGCTTTCTTTATACACATCATCCAGTTTATCTTGCATTACACACAGCCCCAATATGTTTCTATTTGATAGTTTACTCAACATACAACACCAGAATTAAATGAGCCATGATATATATTAACTTTATAACCTAGTCATTAGAATGGATGGTATGAATAGTATTAACTAAATTATGAAATTATGGTTTACACATGTATATATAATTAATTCATTGGTAACTAATTAAATAGAAATGAAAACAATGCCCTTTTAAAAATAAAAGGAAATATTATTCTGAAAAACATATTTTATGGTGCACAACTGTGTTTTATAACAATAAATTATAAAAATATTCATTTATTGGCTATATTAATATAATATATTAAATATAATGTTAAAAATTCAACTTAATTATTTTCTAGAAATTATATAAAAATAAATCAAATTTTACGGTTAAAAACATATATTTTTCAGAAAATCAGTTTTGTCACCTTTATATGGAACACTTATTCTAATAATAATTTTTAAGGTTTTCTAAAATTTATTAAAAAAATAAACTTCAATTTTTATGTGGAATATAAAAAATAACTTTGGGTGAAATTTTGGGTTTTTTCTAAAAATATTGATTTTTCAATGAATATTGAAAATATCGATTTCTCTAAACAAGAATATTTTCATTTCAATAAATAAATTTATTTTAAAGTCAAAATATGTTTCGAATATTTTTTAAAGTTACATAAATTATATTTAATCCATATAAATAATTTTAATTAACTTTATATTGGTTTTTAGTATAAGTTTTTTTTTGTTTAAAAATGGGCATTTCTAAAAATGATTTTAAAATGCATAATGTTTCTCCATTTTAATTAATTAAAATAATCCTTAATGGAGAATATTTTAAATTAAATTTATAGATTATATATCATTAAATATTAATTTGTTTTCATAAAATGACTATTATTAGTCAGGGGTTTAATATAGTATCATATTTTTCCTAAAAAAATAATCTTCTTAAAAACCTTTTGTCTCTCCATGTCTGTGGGATTAATGTTAAATTAAAAATTTTCCACTTTTTTAGTTGAAATTATAAATATGAATTTAATATTTTTTATCATAATAATTTCTAATTTTTAATAAGTAAAACATAATTTTTTACCAAAGTAATTAGTGAAAAAAATTTCAATTAATTACGGTGATTAAGGTAAAAACCTGTTTACATGGAAGTAAAACTTTAAACATAAGGGGAAAATGACCTGAAAACTTCCCCAACACCTTTTTTATAGAAATATTTTTCCCTTGTTTTTTATAGGATCTACCTTTTGGCATTATTGGTGACTTTTTACATGAAGAAAAACATGGTTGGAATTTACTCTTTCAAAAAATTACAAGTCTGCCACTCAACTCACTTATAAGAGGCCAACACCTCTTATCCTCTCTTCACACCTCTCAAGCCCCTTGGATCAAAAAATATATTCCAAAATAAATTTCCCACTTTCCTCACATAGTACTGTAATCTTTATTTTTGGCATAAATTTGCCCATGTAAGGCCTTTTCTCCAAACCAATAGGAGTTACCTGAAAAAGAGGTAACGTTCATTAACGTGTATTTTTGTTTTATTTCTTTCTCCACCCCCATAAATTATTATTATAACAATATTATATAATAAAAACACTATATTAAATATTATTATATTTTTTATGTTAATTATAAAAAATAAATCCTTGCACACATACATAAAATGGGTTATGAAATCATGATTTGTGTGTACAACAGGCTACTACCTCACAAACCGATGTCATTCGTTTTTTCATTACCACCTCTTAAGGTTGGTAATAATGATTAATATAAATTTTATATATAATATTTATAAAATAATTTTAACTATATTTTTATTATAAAATAGATACCATTTTTATATTCTAATACTTAAGGGATGTGATAACGTCGCTCGTGTGTACTGCATAGTACCGCCTCATGGAGCGATGTGATTTTTTTTTACTAACATGATACGTGGAAGTTAACAAGGATAAATATAATAAATATATGTGATATTAATGAAATATTTATGATATTAAGGAAATATTTATCAATATGGAAGTATAATATATCATTTCTTTTCTTAACTTTTGACTCATTGAAAAAGAGATAACATCGTTCGTTGACGTGTCGACTACCGCCTCCTCAAAACAATGTATTCTCTTTTTTTATCACCACATCACAAGAATGAAATATATAAGTATATATATAATTAAATATTATGGTATTTAAGGTAAAATTATCATTATGTAAAGATAAATTTTACTTAAATTATTTCCATAATGATCATTGTAAAAATGGAAACATTACTCTTGTGTACGTACGACCCACCTTCTCAATGATTGTAATGTTAGTTCATTTTTCATAACCATAATTCATAATTGGTTTTAAAATTATAATTTATTATAAATATTTTAATTATTTCATTATTATTATTATGTGTTTAAAAAATGAACCCTTTGACCATAGTCAACCAAACTAAGTTGTTTTGGACACATAAACAGAATATGGTCAAAACATTTGAATTAATATTAATTGATTATTTAATTGTATATAACTTGTTAATATGTTAAATAAAAGCAATAATAAAGTTTAAAATTTTTCTTAATCGTGTAAAGAATTAACATATACTTATTATTCAATAATATGAAGATACACGTGACAAATTCAACTCGAGGTAAGGGTTTTTCTCATCTCACTTTAATTTATGTGAGATATATGCCAGATTCACGGAATTTTTTTGTGCTGTATATAATACTCATAAATTTATCTTATTATTTTTATAATTAATTTTAACGGTATTTACATATCCATTTTAGTATCTATATTTAATGGGGTTTACGTTTTCAAAATTACCAAAGTGGTAAGGTATTTTTTGTCTCGATTTTCCATCTTTGAGAAATAATTTTTGTCAAACACCTATCTTCTTTTATGAGGTGTATATATTTTCACTTTCAAATTTTATATCATGAATATCCTTATTTACATGACATTATAAGTTTTATTTAATGATATTTTTTCACTATTATTGTGATTAATATTTACCAAAGTGGTAAGTGCCTTATCAACAATCTCATAGTTTATCAAGATTATTTATGATTATGATTCCAATGATGAAATATTATGAAATAATATTATATATCTTCCAAGAAACTCATTAATATTCTTATCATATATTTATTTCATTATAGTACATGTTTTCCCTTTATTTTTTATATCTTATGTACTCAAGAGTTCAAAAGAATAATTTTTTATTAAAAATAATCTTTTCTGTCAAAAACACTTTTTTCTTCCAAAACAATGTTTTCTAAAAAAATGTTTAAAAAAAATTTTAATAAGAATTTGACAAAGAAGAAAGGATATTTCCATCATGAAATTTTTAAACTATTTTTTAAAATAATCTTTATATGTTACCAAGGTTGTTTAGAAATAAAATTATTTTCTAAAATTTTATTTTTCAAAAAAGTGATTTTCAAAATGAAAAGGATATCTTCCTCAAGAATATTTTTAATTATATTTTAATGGAATTTAAATTGATCAGTGTCAAAAACCCATGTTGTTATTTATACTCCAATGGTGATATTTTTTATTGATACCATTATCATTATTTTTCTAAATGGAGTAAGATTGTTTCAATAGATTGTTATGAAAATTGTTTCTCTTCCCTGGGTTAATCATGTTTCAAAGAGATTTTTATGGAACCCATTTATTTTTTATAAATTAATCATGGTATAAAAAAAAGAATAATTAATTTTCCAATGAGTATTATTCATATTGTGGTTCTTATGAATCTTTTTTTATGGGCAGCCCAGATAGCGTCGGGTGAGCTCGTTAAAGCGTATATGATGGGGTGTCACATATAGTGTCAGGTGATCCCATTAAATATTATATGATGGGGTGGCTCAGATAGTGTTAGTTTATCTCATTACAGATTATATAATGGGGTATTTCACATAGAATCGGGTGATTCCATTATAACATATATGATCGGTGTGCGCAAATAGTTCTACCTTGCATTGGGTAATTATT
The DNA here is from genome assembly GCA_963277665.1 of Viscum album. Lineage (NCBI taxonomy): Eukaryota > Viridiplantae > Streptophyta > Magnoliopsida > Santalales > Viscaceae > Viscum > Viscum album. Next base: position 528,148,215 of record OY728131.1, on the reverse strand, counting down.
ATATTGGATGTTTTTTGTATAGTTATTTTCCATAAAAGCATTTTGAAAGGGTTATATAAATAATATGATCCAAGTTAAATAAAAGGAATTTTATTTCTTTATATGGGTTTGTAATGTTTCTTATGATCAAGATTTACATCACATGTCTTGTGATTATTAATTTTGATGACTCTTTCTTTTTCCATGTTTTCATATTTGATGATTAAAGTATTGATGGTTATGATTTCTTTTATGATTTTCTCATTCACTATGATTTATTCATTATAACCTTGTGCACATATTAGGCTCAATGATGAAATTCAATTATTAATGCTTATTTTTAACCTCATTTTTACCTTTTACACATTATTATTAGTCTTAGAGTTAATATAGAATCGTCTTTTTCTAAAAAAATACTCTTTTTACAAACTCGATGTCTCGCCATGAGAGGGATATTAATATTAAATTATATTTTTTCACCTTTGAAAATTGAATTTGTAAATATGGATTAAAATATACAATCATAATAATTTATAATATTTGATAAGTCCAACATATTTTTTAACAAATTTATTAGTGAAATAATTAAAATTAGTTATAGAGATTAAGGTAAAACGGGTTTACATAGTGGTTAAACATTAAAATAAAGGGGTAAAATGACCTATAAACCTGTATAAATAAAATTATAGAAATTTTTTTGACCTTATATCTTCTATTATTGATTTTTCTTAACTATTTTTTCCGGGTGACATGAAAAAAATGTGTCTGAAATTCACTCTTTCAAATAATTATAAGTGTATCACTCACCTCACTTATAAAAGGCCACCAAATATCCTCATATATTCACACCTCTCAATCCATTTTTCTCTTACCATATATACAAAAATAAATTCTAAACTTCCTTCTTATAATCCTATAATCCTTAATTGTTTCATAAATCCAACCAAGGAAGGCCTTTGGTGTGAACCAAAAGCATTTACCCGAATGTGAGGTAACGTTCAGAAACATGCATTTTTTATTTTATTTCTTTCTATACCACATTCAATTTTTATTATAACATTATTATATAATAACCTAAGTATAATAAATATAATAATATTTTTTATGTTAATTTTATTACCTAAAACAATTCACACTTCTATCAAATGTGTTATGAAATCATCATTCATGTGTACGGTAGACTACCGCCTCCCAAACCGATGTCATTCATTTTTCCCTTACTGCCTCTCAAGGTTGGGAATAATGATGGATATAAAGTATATATTTGATTTTTATAATATAATTAAACCTATATAATCATTATATCATATATAAAATTTTTATATTCCAATACATATGGTATGTGATAAAGTCTAGCATTCGTACGACGAACTACAACCTCGTAAAGTGATGTGATTTGTTTTCACTAATGCGTTATGTAAAAGGTAATAAGGGTAAAGATAATAAATATTTGTTATATAAATGAAATATTTATGATATTAATAACATATTTATCATTATTTTTTTATAATATATCATTTTGTTCTTACCTTTTCACTCAATAAAAAAGTGATAATGTCATTCATGGATGTGTGGACTATCACCTCCTCAAATCGATGTGATTCCCCTTTTTCATCACCATGTCCAAAGAATGAAATATATATATATATATAAGTACATAAAAATAAATATTATTGTATTTATAATATAATTATAAATATTTAAAGATAAATTTTACTTACCTTTTTTTATAATGATCATTGGAAAAATGGAAATGTTACTCATGCGTATGTACGACCTACCATCTCCATTATCATAATGTTAGTTCATTTTTCATATCCATATTTTATAATTGGTTTTAAAATTATAATTGATATATAAATATGATTATTATTTCAATATTATTATTATATATATTTTTAAATATTGACCCATTTGACAATAGTCATCCCACCTAATTCGTTGTTGACATATAAACCGAATATGGACAAAACATTCTACTTAATCTTAATTAACTAAGTAATTGTATATAAATTGTTAGTAAGTTAAATAAAAATAATAATAAACTTTTAAAATTTTATAAATAAGTTAAATAATTAACATAAATTTATTATTCATTAACATAAAGACACATGTGGCCAATCGAACTTGATGTAAGGGCTTTTCTTGTCTCACTTTAATTCCTGTGAGATATATATAATATTTATCACTTATTTTTGTTTTGTGGTGTATATACTACCATTGAACGTATAATATTATTATTATACTTAATTTTATTTGTATTTACATATCAATTTGAGTATATTTATTTCTTTGGGTTTACAGTTTCAATGTTACCCTAGTGGTAAGGGATTTTTGTCTCGATTTTACATCTTTGAGACGTAAGTTTTGTTAGACACCCATATTTTTTATGAGTTGTATATATTTTCCCTTTTAAATTTTACGTAATTAATCTCCTTATTTTTTTGATATTATAAGTTTCATTTAATTATATTATTTCTAGGCTATTTTTATTCAAAGTTACCAAAGTGGTAAGAGTCTAATGTATAATCTGATCATTTATCAGGTTTTTTAATGATTATGATTCCAATAATGAAATATTATGATATATCTCATAAGAAACACTTGAATCTTATAATTATATGGTTATGTCATCCAAATAAATTTGTTCCCTTTATTTTTACTATCTTATATACACAAGAGTCTAAAAGAAAGTTTTTATTAATAATATTCTTTTTAGTTAAAAAATATTTTCTTCCAAAACCATGTTTTATAAAAAAAGGTTTTCAAAAAAGTTTTAATTTTTTTTTCAAATAAGAACAGATATTATTCTCAAAAAATATTTTTAATGATTTTTTAATATTAATTTATTTGTTTCTATGGATTCTTTACAAAGAAAGTTATTTTCAAAATGATTTATGTTTTAAAAATGTGATTTTCAAAATGAAAATGATATTCTCATAAATAATATTTTTAGTGATATTTTAATGGAATTTCCATTCATCAATTTCAAAAAACCTTGTTGTTATTAATCCTCCACTTGGGATATTTTGTGTTGATATTATCCTTATTATTTATCTATATGGAATAATATTATTTCAAGAAATTGTTATGAAACTTGTTTCCCTTCCACAGGTTAATCATGGGTTAAACGAGATTGTTATGGAACCCATTTATTTTCTATGGATTATTCATGTTATAAAACCAATAATGATTATTTCAATGAGTTTTATTCATGTTGTGGTTCTTGGATATCATATACGATGGGATGGACCTGATAGCACTAGGTGAGCCAGTTACTACTTATACGATTGGGTGGTCCAAATAGCATCAAGTGATCCCTTTACATCTTATATAACGGGGTGTTTTAGATAGCGTCAGGTGATCCCATTAAAAATTATAGTATGAGGTGGTCCAGATAGAAATGGGTGAGGATGTTATAACTTATATGTTGGTTTCAATCAGATGTCACTCTAATTCATTTGGTAATGATTATATTGAAATTGGTTGATATGGGAAATATTTTCAATAAAATATATATTTAATTTCATTTTTTTAAATTCAAAAAAGTGTTACTTTAAGATAAATTGCTTCATTTTTATGATATTAGTGTTATTTTGAGTTGAAGAGTAAAAATGTACTATTTCATATTTTTAACTATTTTAAATTATTTCGGTATTTTGGCCATAACATTTTTTACACTAATCTAAATTGCTAAATTATTTCTTTAACAGATTTTAATCATCTAGGGATAAATTTCATCCTTTCGAACCAAATCTGAATCGACCATATGGAAGTTCAAAAGAATCTCACAAATTTGACCAAGAAAACTGTTTACAGATCTTCCAAGTTTTGGTGTGGGGTCCATTAGTCGTTCATAGTGGGCCTAAATGCTCTGAAATTTATGTTTTGGATGCAAAAAAAAGTTTTGGAACAACTTTCATGAAGTCTAGAAGGTGTGAATTGTCCTTTTAAGGGGTCATTAAATCATCCTAATCCAGAGGATTGCGATTTGGAGAGTCTGACTGGACAGAATAAATGGTCAGGGTAAAATGGGTATAACTCTCTAAATAATTGTCCGCATATACTGATATTTTGATGGGAAACGCCCAAGATAATTATTAAAAACATTAAAGAAGGGTGAAATATGTGAATATTTCATTTAATGGGGCTACAACGCGTCAATATTTGGGGGTCAAATTCAGGCTATAAAAGAAGGAGAGCTCCTCCCTCTCAAAGCATCTCTCATTCCATCCCATTCCTTCTGGAACACCAAGGATGAGATATTTTCATCTTTCTCTCCTTTATTTATTTTCTTTTTCATAGTTTTGTAATGCATTCTTCTTCTCTATTCATCTATATTACTCTTAACATGGTGGGGTAAACATTTTCAATGATTAGAGAAGGGTTGGATTTCTATTTTGTAATTCTTGAGTTATTGAACGTAATTGAATGAAAATTCTATCCTCTTCAAAGTTGTTTTTAATTTTATATAGCAGATTTTATTATCAAGTGAGATCGTTCTTGAATTTTAATTTCGTTATTAATTTTTTTTCCTTGGTAAATTAATCATTATCTCCCTCCACTAATTTCTGGTTTATATACGATGGAATACACCAGGGATTAGTGGTGAAGTACTCAACGATATTCAGTACATGTAAAAGGGTTAGTGAATGTTATTGATTTTTTTGGGATAAACAAGACCCAATCAGGTATTTCCCATGTCAATTGATAATATTCAATACAACTATTTTTCACATGGAATGAGAGTTGACCAAACTGATATCTTGATAAGGTTTTCTCTCACCATCATAATTTCACCAAGGAAGTGAGAGAAAACAATTATGGAAAATCACTTTAATCAACTAAAAAGAAAAGTTTTGAATTCAATTAAAAAATTAAAGAATTAAAATTTTAAAACTAACCCCAACTTGATCACCCTTTTCAATATCATGGTTTTTTAATCATTTGAATTTTAATTTCCATTCAATCATTTTCTTATCAAACACTCCATTTTTACCCTCATTTAAAAGTGAAAAACTGTTTTGTATGCACTTCTCTATGGGAGACATCCTAGGTCAACCACATTACTAAATTTTAACTTATGAAATAATTTTTTTCCCATTCCCTACAACATTCATGCATCAAACACTTTATATCTTTTTTTTCATAGTATGGATTTGGTAGATCTAATTGGTAGGTGTTTTGGATTTGATTTGATTTTATTTTGATGTTTACTTGTCCAAGAGTTCAAGTGATAAGTGTGGGGGAATTGATAGAGGAAATATTTTCAATTAAATTTACATTGAATTTTATTGTTTTAAACCCATAAAAGTGTTACTTTAAGAGGAATTGATTCATTTTTATGATATTTGTGTTATTTTGAGCTGAATAGTAAAACTGGCCCATTTTGGATTTTTAACTATTTAAAATTATTTCTTTATTTTGGGCATAACATTTTCTACACTAATCCAAATTTCTAAATTCTTTCTATTACTGATTCTACACATCTATGGATTCATTTCATACTTTTTGAACAAAAGCTTAATAGACCATATTAAAGTTTAAAAGAAGCTCACAAGTTTGAACAAGAAAACTATTTACAGATCTTCTGAGTTTTGGGGTGGGGTCTGTAAATCATTCATAGTGGTCCCACATGCTCTTAAATAAGGTGGGTGGACACAAAAGGCGTTTTGGAACAAATTTAATGAACTATAGGATGCATTAAGTGGTCGTTTTAGGGGCCATTAAATCATCCTAATTTTGAGGTTTTCAATTTAGAGAGTCCGAGTGGACAGAATAAATGGCCAGAGTAAAAAAGGAATAACTCTAGAAATACTTATCCAAATCCTCTGATATGTTTAGGAGAAACGCCCAAGATAATTATGAACAAAATTCAAGAAGGGTGGAACGTGTGAAGATGTCATTTAATAGGTCTAAAATGTGTCAACATTTTGGGGAATATTATGGCTATAAAAGGAGGAGAGATCCTCCCTCTCAAAGTATCTCTCATTCCATCCCATTCTTTCTAGGACACCAATGAGGAGAAATTTTCAGCTTTCCCACTTTTATTTATTTTGTTTTCCATAGTTTTTTAATGTCTTATTCTTCCTCATTCATCTCGATTACCCTTACTATGGTGGGGTAAACATTTTGAGTGATTGGGGAAGGGTTGGTTTTCTATTTTGTAATGCTTGAGTTCTTGAATGTAATTTAATGAAATTTATTTATTCTTCAAAGTTGTTTTCAATTTTATATAGTGGATTTTATTATCAAGTATTATCTTTCTTGAATTTTAATTCCATTATTGACTTTTTTCAGGTAAATTAATCATTATCTGCCTCCACTAATTTCTGGTTTATATACGATGGAATAGACCATGGATTAGTGATAAAGTACTCGTCGATTGTCAGTATGTGTAAAAGGGGTAGTTAATGTTCTCTATTTTTTGGGATAAACAAGACTCGATCGGGTATTGCCCATATCAATTCAGAATATTCAATTAAAATATTTTTCACATGGAATGATATTTGACCAAAACGATATCTTGGTAAGGTTTTCTCTCACCATCATAATTTCACCAAGGAAGTGAGAGGAAACGATTGTGGAAACACACTTTAATCAACTAAAAAATAGGTTTTAATTAAATTGAACAAAGATAGAATTACAATTGGGAAACAGGATCCAACCAGATCACCTTTTTAATATCATAGTTTTTCAATCATTTGAATTTGAATTTCCATTCAATCATTTTCTTATCAAACACCCCCTTTTTACCCTCATTTAAAAGTGGAAAGCTATTTTTTGTGCACTCCTCTTGGGGAGACAACCTAGGTCAACCACATTACTGCATTTTAACTTAGGAAATAATTTTTTTTCACACCCTATGACAGGCTTGCGTCAAACTTGGTGTCATTTCTGGGGAGTTAGTGCAACAAAAAAAGTGATTTTTAAAATTGAATGACCCAAAACTAAAAAGAACCATTAATTAAATTTGATCTAGAAATTTAAAGATCGTTAACCCAAATAATAAAAAGAAACCCACCAAAAATATTTGAAGAAATAGATCTCTCAAAATCTAGTGAAACTCTTAGTGTTCACTCTAAACCTGAAATCGTGGATGGAAATCCCAATATGACCCTATGTGATCAATGGGCACCTCAATTTTCCATTCAAAATAACCAACTAATTGCACCTACTAAACGAAATGATTTTGAATTATGTGTCAATTTGATTCTTCCAAAGTTTCATGGTCTTTCAGGAGAATATCCAAATCGGCACATGCAAGAATTCAGATACACTTTCTCAATCTTCATACCAAGAGGAGCACCCGAAGACCAATTTTAGGGGAGGTAATTCCCCTTATCACTCAAAGGAGAGGCTAATGAATGGTTGTACAATCTACAGCCAGAGTAAATTAGTGATTGGGAAGACCTAAAAAGATGTTTCATGTAAAGATTATTTCCCAAATCGAGGATCACTGCCATAAAGAATAATATTTACATCATATAACAATCAACTGGAGAAACCCTCTATGAGTACTGGGAGCACCTAAAGAAGCTATGTTCTAGCTGACCACATCAAGAAATGTAGGAACACCAATTCCATGAGTTATTCTACCAAGGACTTATGGATAATGACCGAAATCTTCTAGATGATTCATCTGGGGGATCCCTGATTGATAACTCTCACATGGATATCAGAGTACTAATTGAGAAGATTGCTCAAAACTCACAACAACTTGGAATAAGAGGAATGGGAACCAGGGGGATACATGAGGTAAAAACATTTTATTCATATGCATTGATTGAAACCAAAGTTTATGACCATGCAAGGTTAGTTCGTCAAATGGCTGTAACTCAAGCAAATGGACAACAAGCTTCAACTCAGGTATGTGGTTTATGTTATTCTTCCACTCATTATACTGACTAGTGCCTTGAGATATAGGGGAGAGAATACTGTGATGCAGCCTTTTGACAAAGAAAATTCCAACAAAATCGACTGCATCAACCCCAATCCCAACAAGGATATGGAATCCAGAAAACCCATATGAGATCATTTAATCCTAACCAGCACCCCAATCAATCTCCTTACCACAACCAGTAATACTAGAACACCCCTCTATTCCAACAATCCTATAAACAACCCTTCCAAGAACAAAATTCTTTTCAGACACCACCATTCCAAAGAAAGTCATATAAACAACCATCCAACAGCACACAACCTTCTGTAGAAATGAAATAATCCATGTATGAGGGCATAGCAGATAAGGTTGACAAGCTGGAAGAAACAGTGGAAATTATTTTTTAAATCATGTCAAAGAATACATGGAAGCTTCCATCCCAATCAATGTCAAATCCTAAAGATAATGTTAGTGAAAACATAACAAGAATTGGAAAATAAATCCCACCTCCATCCAACATTGTACCTGAAATTATACCACCTATTCTGAGGGAGAATGATGTTGAAAATTCATCAAATCTTGTGAAAATACACTAAGAATATGAAAAGGAAAAGGATAAAGAGAAGGATAGGCCACAAAATACGAAACAAGAAACACCAATTTAAAGGAAACAAATGGAGAAGAAAGACATACCCCACAATTTCTAACAAGTATGATCAAATCAAAGAAATTTCATGAAGAAACACTTTAAAAAGAAATTCTAAACACTTTTCAAAAAAGTGGAAATCAATATCCCCTACTTGATGCTATCAAAAAAATTCCAAGGTATGCAAGATTTTTTAAATATCTTTGCACCAAAAATTGAAGACATCATGGGATTGAAAGAATCAACTTGGGAAGAAGTGTCTTAGCCCTTATCACACCGCAGATTCCAACCAAATTTCAAGATCCAGGGACGTTTTCCATTCCATGCACCATTAGTTCATTAAATTCCTTTAATTCTTTGTGTGATCTAGGTTCTTCAATTAAAGTATTGCCTCAATCTGTATACAATTCTTTGCAGATGAGAGACTTAAAACCTACAAGTGTGGTGGTCCATCTTGCAAACAGATCCACAGTTTTCCCAACTGGAGTTCTAGAGGATGTCCTGGTGAATGTAAAAGATATCTTATTCCTAGATAACATCTATGTGATAAATATGGAAAAATATAGGATCCAATCACACTCACCAATAATTTTGGGGAGACCTTTTTTGAAGACATCTAAAACCATTATCAATGTACATGAAGGTACACTCACTATGGAATTTGGAGATAGCATTGTCCACTTATACATTTTTGAATCCCTGAGGTACAAATCAGATGACAACTCCCTCTTTTCACTCTCCCACGAAGTTAGTATTGAACCCATTTAATAATCAGGTATGTGCAATGAATTTTTAGACTTATGAGATAATTTTTACATTAATGAACATGTGAATTCCAAAAACTCTAAAGAATAAAATTTTTTGTGGGAAGAAGAGGTAAAATCTGATTTCTTTGATGGTTTGTTGATTGATAAAGAATATGATATTGTTTCTTGTATTCAAGATGTTAACCCTTTGGAAGAGGGTAATGTCAGATTAATTTCATCCCTTGAGAATCCCTCTAAACTTGAATTAAAACCACTTCCCAATGATTTAAAATATGTGTACCTCTTGGAAGAAGAGAAATTACCAGTGATAATTGAAAATAATCTGTCTAAAACCCACGAAAAATCATTGATTTATCTTTTGGGAGATAATTTCCAGGAAATAGGGTGGATCTTAGGAGATATCCTAAGAATAAACCCAAAAATATGCTCACATAGAATTTTTATTGAGGTAGATTCAAAACCTATTAGACAGCCTCAAAGGAGGAGGAATCCCACCATGATAGTGGTTGTGAATAAGGTTATCGAGAAGCTCTTAGAAGCTGGGATCATTTATCCCATTTCATATTCACAGTGGGTCAGCCCTATTCATGTCGTTCCTAAACAAACTGGCCTGACCACTATAAGGAATGAAATAAAATAGTTAATCCCTATGATAATTCAAAACAGTTGGAGAGTATGCATTGATTTTAGAAAATTGAAACAGGTCACTTGAAAATATCATTTCCTTATCCCCTTCATTGACCAAATATTAGAGAGATTAACAGGGATAACACACTATTTCTTTTTGGATGGATTTTTAGGTTACTTCTAGGTACTCATTGCTCCCAAGGATCAAGAAAAGATGACTTTTACATGTTCTTTTGGTACTTTTACATATAAAAGAATGTAATTTGGATTATGTAATACTCTAGGTACATTTTATAGGTGCATGGTGAGTAAATTTTCTGATCACATTGAAAATTTCTTGGAAGTTTTCTTAGATGATTTTATAATTTTTGGAGATTATTTTGATCATTTTTTAAAAAATATAGAAAATGTTTTGAAAACCTTCATTGAAAAAAAATCTTGTTTTAAATTTTGAAAAGGTTCATTTCATGGTTAAAAGTGGAATTTTACTTGGTCATGTCATTTCCCAAAATGGAATTGAAGGGGATAAATCAAAAATTTAATTGATAAATTCATTTCCTTACCCTACTTTTGTGAAACATGTTAAATTATTTTTAGGACATGCAAGATTCTTCAAGAGGTTTATTAAATATTTCAGTAAGATTTCTCTCCCTCTATCAAGATTATTTTGGAAGATACTGATTTTGATTTCAATGGAGTATATAGGGAATCATTTGATGAGTTGAAGAAGAGATTGATTTCACCACCCATGATGTAGCTACCAAATTGGGAAGAACTATTTGAGCTACTTTGTGATTCCTCCAACCAAGTAGTTGGAGTAGTCCTTTCTCAGCGAATTGAGGGCACACCCCAAGTCATTTCATATGCCTCAATAACCCTAGATGTGGCCCAATTCAATTACACAATCATGTAAAAAGAGTTCTCTGTAATTGTTTTTTCTTTAGAAAGATTTAGATCATATCTTCTTTAACTAAAATCACTATGTTTTCTGATCATGAAGCTCTAAGGTACTTGATAAAGAAAGTTGATGCTAAACCAAGGTTAGCGACATGGATGATACAACTACAGGAGTTCAATATAGAAATCAAGGATATGAAGGGATCTGAGAACCAAGTGGCTAATCACTTAAGTATACTTCCAAACACCGCTGAAATTGAAATTCTAGAAAGAGACCCACTGAATGATCAAATTCTAGGAGAGCACTTGTACTTGATTGAAGGAGAAGTGACTTGGTATGCTGACATGGTCAATTTTCTGGTAACATCCCAGGTTCCATATCATTTCAATTCTCACCAAATTCAAAAACTGAAATCTGAGTCTAGGTATTACATTTGGGATTATTCATTCCTTTGGAATATTAGTAATGATCAAGTAATAAGAAGATGTTTACCTAAAAGTGAAGTTAAATCTATCTTTTATTTTTGTTTCACTTTAGCTTTTGAAGGAAACATTGGACCTCAAAGGATGGCAAGTAAGGTTTTAGAATCTGGAATTTATTGGTCCACAATTTTTAAAGATGCTCAAGAATATTAAAAAATATGTGAAAATGTCTATTTTCAAGAAATATTTCAAAGTGATAAGAAATGTCTCAAAAGCCACTAAATTTTTGTGACACTTTTGAAGTTTGGGGGATATATTTTCTGGGACCTTTCCTTGTGTCATTTTTAAATTCTTTTATCTTTCATGCAATTGATTATGTTTTTAAATGGGTGGAAGAAAAATCCACAAGGACTGATGATGCTAATTTTTTTTGTGATTTTGTCAGGTCTAACATATTTTGTAGGTTTGGAGTACCCAGAGCAATCATCAGTTATCAGGAAACTCACTTCTAAAATTTTAGAGTGGAGACATTATTGAAGAAGTATGGGGTGAATTATAATACATTAACTCCCTATAATCCACAGACTAATGGGAAAGATGAAGTTTCTAATAGGGAAATCAAATGAATTTTGGAAAAACTATTAAACCAAACAAGAAGGATTGGAGAAAAGGGTAGGAAGATACCTTATGGGATTACATAACAGCCTACAAAATCCCAATTTGAATGAGTCTATATAGGCTTATTTATGGGAAAAGTTTCCACCTACCTATGGAATAGGAGTATGAGGCGTATTGGGCTATGAGGAAAATGAATTTGGACCTTGAAAGTGTTGGGAAGGAAAAGAAGATTGATGTTGCAAGATTTTGAGGAAATAATAAGGGAAGCATACTAAAATTCCATGATTTACAAAGAAAGAACAAGAGTGGCCCATGACAAGTTGATCCAACCGAAGGAATTCTATCCTGGATACAAAGTGTTTTTATTCAACTCAAGACTCAAGATAATGCCAAGTATACTTCATTCCATATGGGAAGGTCCATTTATAGTTACTCATGTATATCCTTTTGGTGCTGCGTAGATTATGAAGTATGGAGAGTAGGATCCATTCATTGTGAATGGGCATAAGTTGAATAAATTCCTTAAGATCCTGCCATCAGAGCCTGTAGAGGAGATCACACTTCCCCAACCTATTTATAAATAACATCTATCATGTCGTACCTATCCTTTACACATTCTTTCTTGTTGTAATTAATTTTAAAATATTCATAAATTTTAAATTCATTTGAGTGCACTCAGGACACTGCATAATTTATGTGTGGGGGAGAGAACCTTTTCAGTTTAAGATTTTCATTTCTTGTTTGGTTTACTATTTTTATAAAAAAATCTAGATATTTGTGTGTTTATTTTCGAAATGTAGTGTATTGTCAAAACTTTTGAGCTAAAATGATTATCATTTCGATTTTTTAAGCCCATGTAAATGAGTGAACTAATATATTCCATGAAACTAAGCTTAAATGTATTCTAAAATGACTTTGTTTCGTGTTCAAATATTTTGGAATTTCATGAAAAGTTCTCTGAATATTAAAATTCCTTACCACATCTCACTGTATTTATTTTTGAAATCACATTATTGTGATGCTTCTTTACATTATTTTCATATTCTTTACATTAACCTCATTTCTTGAGAGAACCAGACCATGGTTTCTTTATCTAGAATTTGATTTATTCCTGTCAAATTTTGAGGATTATAGATACTTGTGTTTTAAATTATTGAGGCATTTATTTTATTTTAAGCCCTCTTTTCAAAATAATCCTTTTTACGGCCTACCTTATACATTTATCCTTTGTCATACCTTAAAATCCATGAATTTCCTTATAAGTTTAATCCACATTACAAGCCAATTTTCCCTATCCAACTAGTCCTTGAAATGAAATTGCATGATCTAGTTGAACTTATGTGTCGGGGAAGATACCTTGTGGTGTACTACCTAATTTTATGATAATTTGGGTGTAATATAAAATGTTGAATAGATTATTTTCTTTTGAAGAGTTAATTTTTTAAGAAGTTGTTCCTTTCTAGAGCTTTCATGATAAAATAAGTTGTGCCTTTCTGGAGCTTCCAATAAAAAGCAATGTTTGAGAAAAAATTGGCATTGAAATTCTAAATGGCATGAAAATTCCTTGAGTCCTCATGATGATGAAGTTGATTTCCTATAAAGGGGAATAGAAAGAGACCATTCTTAAGTAAAAAATTAGAATTATGCAATTTTTATTTATTGGTTCATATTGTTATTCCAATTAAAATGGTTTTGAAATGTTTTTAAGAATATGATTATCTATGTTACCGAAAAGTGTTTTAATTTATTCTTATTTTTTTATAATGTTTCTTATAATCAATGTTAATATCACATGGTCTGTGATTATTTATTCTAATGACTATTTACTTTTATATGTTTTCATATTTGATAATATAAGTATTAATGGGTTTGATTTCTTTTATTATTCCGTTGTGCATTTTGATTTTTTTGTCATACCCTTACTAAATTATTATTCTCATTGATGAAATTCAATTGTTAATGGTTATTTTTACCCTTACTAATCATTTTAGCTCACCCTTTTTTGTTTTCATATTCTCTATGCTATAAAGATTGATGTTGGAGGAATTATGTCTAGAAGGGATTTCATATTAATGATTTTTTGACCTAATGTAAAATAAAAATCTATGTATAATGGGAATTGATGTTCATATTTTTAAGACAGATTTTTTATGAATACAAGTTGATATGAGTTGCTTCTAATTCTCAAAAACCCCAAACCTAAAAGGTCCATGGTTATGTAAGAGAAACAATATTTATTTTCAATTTTTTAAGTTTTTATTGGAGAAAATTGGTTCACATTATTCCATATGGTAGTCGAAAATGTAATGTTTTTGAATTTACACCAGATCTGGGAATGTGGATTTTGGGTTGTTATAATAACATCTAAAGTTATATAAACCCTGATTTTATACCATTTTTAATGAACCAGACCTAAAAATCATATAATTACATAAATTATATAAAATATTTCATCATTTACCTACCTAATACCATTTATTATTAGATATTTATAGAATAAGAAATAACTATTGCATATCAAAACCCATTATTTTCCTCTAAATAGACATTTTCCCACTAAACCAAACTCTATAAATAATAAACATGTGGCATTAAAGGCCAAAATATTGTATTCAAAGATATACATAATAATCATATTTATTCAAACTTAATCTCTGTGAAATTAATTTTAAAATGTTAGAAGAGAATAAAACATAGTAAAGGGTGTAAAAAGAAAAATAAAACCTATTAATCTATTGAAATTATTGAAAAATCATGAAAATATATTTCCTTTAACCAAATAACTTTGAGATTATATAAAACTTACATTAAAATATGGAACCAACTTTGGGGCTTAAAAAGTTACAAAAAATAATTTTATGAGAAATAATAGAAGAAATAATCTTAACAATTACTAGGGATATTATATTCATATCACTCATCATCACTTGTATCACCCGAAATTCAATAACCCTGAGTAGTTTAATCAAAAAAATTTATCTAGATAATAAATAATTACTCAATGCATTAGAGGGATATATATGACCCCCCCAATCATCATATACAATGAAAAAGAACTATAAATAAATAAAACACATAAGATCTTTCATTTCACCATAATACTCATAATAATTTTTGTTTAAACCCATAAGCACAAGAATTTCGTGTTAACACATAAAAATATAATGATTTTAAAATAATAGTTTAGACAGTTTTATATTAAGAGTAAAACGAAAGATAAAGATATAATATTAAAAAATATAAATAAGATGATGATAATTAAAACTATTATAAAAAATTAGTCATAATGTATTAGAGGAAAACTTCAAAACCTTTAAAGTCTATGTTTAAAATAAAAACATCATTCCACAAGTCCCAAATCTTCTCATACATATGCTACCCTAATAAATAATAAAATTATATAAATTATTTACTTGGTTAAGAAAACTTTTCATGTTCATTCCCTTATTATTATTCCTTTAATTTTATTTATTATCATGTCTCATTAATTTATCATATTTGTATTATTCTCATTGATTATTTTTTAGTCATTAGGTTCATAATCTCAAATTCTAATATAGTGTAATTTTAATGGTAAGAATTAATTATAAAATTAATTAACAATATCAAGAAGTTCCAATTTATATATTTAGCTTCATTATAGAAGTGAAGGAGTTCAATAGGTTATGAAATAGTTACCATTCATCAAACCCTCCTTAATAAGCTTGTTTTTTATAGTTAAAACAATAACTATTATTTAATTTTAATATCATTACTATGATTGATATTTTGACATTATAGAATAATAATGTTGAAATAACTTTAATATTTATATTATATTTAATCATAAAAAAATTCATGAATATCCATGAATGAATTATGTTTATTAAAACATTTCCATTAACTTAGGCAGTGCAATACCACCACCGTGAGTGATACTTTTCAAAAGGGATAAAAAGAAAGAAACCCCAAATAAAAATAAATGATTAGTAAAATAATTATATTATAAATAATATACCAATTTAGGGATACTTTTGGAGATTATGTACATTATTAAAAAGAGTATGAGGTTAATTAGAAATAAAAGATGGTCTTTGAAAAAACTTCATTTTAATATAGTAAAGTCTTGTGGAAAAGAGCTCAGTGAGAGTTAATGGATGTTATATAATAATAATTAATGGATCAAATAGATTCCAATAACAAAATATAGAACCATAGAATAAGTATAATATGAGTTTTAAAAAAAATTAATAAAAAACCTTATTAAGAAAGGGGAAAGGGGCTTGGAAACTCATATCATGTTCCTGGAAACACTTCTTTCAGACCGCGTCTAAATTCTTCGGAGAAATTATTTTTGTATATTCTAGAGACTTATCAACAAGTAAAATGATGTTTATAAAATTATCTGGGTAAAATATAGAGGTAAAATTGAACTTTAGATGTGTTTTGGAAATGTTAAAATGAGTCTCATTTTATTGTAAAATTTTGATTACATTTTCATAAATACTCAATTTTTAATGGTCAAGAATATAATTTTAAAATGGAAAGTGTCACATAAAGGGTATATTTATTAAATTATTGACCTTTTTTATTCATATTTGACTCAATATGATATTTAATTTTTTTAAAATTTTTAAATAATTTTTAACATTAAATACCCCTTGAAATAATTTTCAGATTTATGTTCATAATTTTACTGTATTAGCAACTTCATAGCTATGAAATTAGAACTTAAACATCCTCATCTCATTTTATCTATCATATTTATCCCTAAAAATTATATAAAACCGAATTAATACTAAACTTTTCATAATATATCTTATTAAAACTATTTATTTTATTTTTCTTCTACTTTGACAAGCACTACATTGATGCAACATAAATATTTTGGATAATTATTATTTTATTTAAATTTTAAAATGAATACTTGTTGAATTGTATCCTTAATCCTAATTTTTTATTTGATAATTAAAAATACATCACTTTATTTATTCCCTCTAACATGAGTTCTATAAGCCATATTTCCTTTAACCTTGCATTACTTATAGAGGAAAGGAATGATGCTAAATTTAATTGTTGGACTATTTATTAAATTCAAGGTTGAATAATTATAATTAATCTAAAAATATTATCTGGTTAATAATCATTATTTATTATATTAGTGTTTATAATTATTTTATAATTCTATGAATATTATGTTTTTAAGTATCTGAAAATATGTGTTAATCCTTATAAGATTCTATTTCACTCTTATATGAAATATTTATTACCTTGAAAAAAGATTATTTTACCATTATGAAAATGATTTTGTTGTTTTGTTTACCATTATCCAATAAATTATTACTTTTATATAAATTCGAATAAAATTTGAGTAGATTACATAATCATGTTTTTTACCTTTAAACATATATTGAGTTGTATTTACATAGTTTACCTTTATGTGAAATGAATCATACATGAATTATTTTTATGTGAAATTTTTCTTATTTTCATTTGTGTTTAGGTAAAACATAATTACAGGGATTTATATTTACATGAAAAATTGTTTACGTGAAAGTTAACGTCTAAGATATATCATCAAGATTTCTTATTTTTTGATGATTACATTGATTTATTTGAGTCAAAATTGTAGTTTATATAAAAGGATCATATTCAGAGCTTTTTTTAAGTGTTTAATTCAAATATATGTTTATTTATAGTTTTTTATATCCACATTATGTTTTTTTGGAAATATATTCTCTTTTAAAATTTTATAGAAGGAAGCTAATTTGTGAGTTTCATGGGATACCCTCATCGATTATTATGGAGAATATTTTGAAGCTATTCAACATTTATAATTTTCTTTTTATCAATTAATAAACTTTAAAGTAGTTCATTATCATTCACTCAAAAACTATGGAACAACTGACTATGTGGTAATCGTGGTGATAATTATGGTATCGTTTTTATTATTATTTTAATAATTATAACCATTGTAGATTGTTATAAATCTGTAGAAGACACTTTAAAATAATAACCAATGGCTATAGAAAAATTACTGAGTATATAGTATATAGACACTCATATGTGATATATACACCTGTTTCACCTCACAGAACCACTGAAAGAATTTTTTGATCTTATGATAACATTTTTTAATTTATAGGATGATTCTCAACAAATAACATTGAACTATAAAATATTTAGTCCCTTGAAAATTACTAATCCACTACTTATGAACCTATTTGTGTAATTTAAATATCAATATCAAAAACCAAAACCTATTCTCTCTCTATGTCTGTTATTAATTATTTATATCTTTCTCATGTTTTTTAAATTGTATTCTAGTATGTGATTTTCTATTTAAACCACATTTTTATTATTGGGTTGTGACTCCTAGGAAAAAAAATTCAATGTTAGATTATACCACCTTCAAAATTTAGGTTTTTGGTTATGAATCTGAGTTTAAAATTCATTACTATAATTGGGATGTGATTCCCCATTAAAATTCATGGTTTTTGTGTATCTATTCCAACACTACAAAAGGTACGTTTTAATTGGGTTGTGAATCCCCTTAAAAATTCATATATATTTTAAATAACCAAACTTATCATATATAAATATTACATCCTAATAGATGAATATTCATTACATATCATAATGATCCATGCCTGAATCATTTAGGTCTGGTGCCTTTGGAAACATAGATACATAAATAATTAGTTCATAAGTGAACTACATCATCTCCCATTAAGTTCTTCATAAATATCACCCTTTTTAGACATATCATACATAATACATTTCTTCAGAATTTGGGGAAAATAAACATAAGAAAGGGTGAGCTCAAATACTCAATAAGGGTAAATAAGGGATATATCAACATATCATGATCATAAGGGTATAATAACATGATAATATAATTTAAAAAACCATATCCTACAAATAATAGATCATAAACATGAGTAATGTCATAAATCTTGGTAGTTCATAAGATATGAATAATAAATTATGTTAAGTAAAAATTCTTCTTTTGAGTTTTATGTCATGTTCTGGTAGTAACAAATATTTTTATACTCATTTCTCAAATAAAGGACTTACTTTGAATGTAATGAATCTGTCTATCGTAATGACTATGTCTATCGTAATGACTCTATCTATCATACTGACTCTATCTATTGTACTCACTCTGTATATTGTTCTGACTTTGTCTATCGTACCGGCTATGCCTATAATACTAACTTTATTTATCATAATGACCGTGTTAATCATATTCACATTGTTCATCGTACTCACTTTACATCATATCAATACATTTCATACTCATATTTTACTTTTATCACATACATGCTTTTATTCATTCATCAAAGCACATGTTCTATATCAATTGTAATTATAAGGACCCAGCCTTATAACATACATAATATTGAATTTAGTCAAGAAAACAATTCCTTTTTTATTGAGTATTTTTTCAATTGGGACAATACATTCATAACATTATACATTATTACAGAGTTGATACCATAAAAAGAGTTTCCATTTTTTTCAAAATATAAAACATTAAAACTTAAACATGACTTCTTGAAAATTATTTCAATGTTTAACATGGATTAATTCTTTGTCTTTCACATCCATTAACCTTTTAAAATCATTTAAAAAATTGGGATGATCACAAAATTTCAGTAAGTGATTAAAAAGAAGGATAGAGCACATTAGTCCATGAATACTCGTAATGTATGAAAGAATTTTCAAAAGACACGCTTGTCACCCATATATACTTACTTTGTGTAACATGATATTTAAAAAATATCCACACAAAACATGAGAACATAAATATAATCATAAATTAATCTTATGGAATTACTTACATAATCTTTTAATCCTCTCGGCTACATTATAGATTGTAACCTTCATGACTACCTTATAATGTGTATAACCATCGCAATTACACTTGGAGTAACCATACAACCGACCTCCAACTTACACATACCCAATTTATTTGGATGGAAATATAGGTCCCACACTTCATCATAAACAATTTCCAATAACTTGAACATAATTATACAACATGAATAATATCATAAAGACAATACTTGTGAACTTTGTAAAACAAAATTTTAAAGGAGGATTTTAAAAGGAAAGCCTATTATAAATATCATATAATTGAAGTGAAACTTAATAGAGTGGATGTAATATTTATAAAAGCTATAAATAAACATAATTAAACATAATATAAACAAAACCCATCACACATAAAATTTTAATATCACATAAATAACGAAGTAGAATGTTAACCCAAAGAATGGAAATCGGGTTAAGAGTTCACTTACCTCGGGTTTGTATTACATAAAACTTGTTTAAAATTCCTGTATAATGGTTAAAATAGTGTTATTAGTATTTTAAAGAAACATTTTCATGTTTATAACATCTTATATTATCATTTCATAACATCATTTCACCATTTAACTGTTAGTATTTTTCTCTTTGCGCTGTTTTTGGGTGAGTTCTTTACATAATTTCCATGATTGGTCCAAGCTAGATGTTCATATCGATTGGAAGTGAAACTACAGAATTGTAATATAGTAGTATTTAAATATTTCTAGTATCATAAATTATACTATTTATCATTTTTAATCCTTACATGATGATGACTCATAAGTTAAAAAATTAATGATGTTTGTTTAGATCATTTTAGTTGTTCTTTGATAATAACGACCTCATTTTGTTTTATAAATTAAAACCATGTGTAAAAAAGACTTAAAGAAGAATTAATGAGACATAATACATATATTATAACCTATTTCAACCATAAAATTTGTTTCACGACCATACTTGAAGGAATTAATTCAAATTTAAATCACATCGTCCACGATGTCGGTAATTCAACACACACAGATAATGTTTTTAATTCCTTGAACAAGTGGGGGAAGAGAAAAATATTGATGTTTAATTTACCATGAACATGATAACATAAATAATATACAAGATTATAGAGCTTTCATGCATCTTGGATAAGTTAAGGTGAGGAAGGAAGAAGAAAATAAAGGAATCTTGAAATAAAAAAACATGAGAAATTTCTCATGAAAATTCGGCAGCCTAACAGTGTCTCTTAAAATTTCATAAAAATAGTTTGATGAGAGAAAGGGGATATCTCATCACTATTAAATAATATGGATAGTAAGTGGGATATGGAATGAAATATCCCAACATAATCCAAAGGAAAATGTAGAGAATAACATAAAATGAATGAAAAGAAAGAAAATAAAAGAGGATGTTTACCTCTTGATCTCTTCTCCTTGAGATCCTTATTAAGGGCTTCGATTTTGGTCTTTTGGTGAAACCAGAAGCTCTAGGATGTGTTTAAGAGCCTTGGGATGAGTATTGGGTAGAACATAGGCATGTATCAAGGCTTGAGAGGTGTAGGAAGAAGAGGGGAGTGAGGGTGGTATTTATAGTGGAGGAGAGAGGGTATTTTTCATTATTTTAATCATTATTATAATATTTTTCCCAAGATTATGAATAGTCTTTGGTCATGTGACCTAAAATAGTAATAATGGCATGTTATTTATAAAAAAGTGGCCTTAAATCACTTATGATATCAAAAATAGTGTATTTTACTGATAATTTGATTATATGGTATTTTATCGTATTTCACTATTCATCAAAAAAAAGAATTTCAGAAAAATCTGAAAAATTTACCCTAAAAATTGTTCAATGTGTAGAATTAAAAAATTAAGTACATTTTCTGTAAATAAATTTCTAAATATTATTAATTTAATTTTTAAATAAAATCATACTTTATTAAAAAATTTACAATTCTAATTCTATAAAAACTTTTATATCACGATGAAAAATTAATAAAGATGTTATTATCTTAATGCCTTAAGAAAATAAAATAATAATAATTAATTACTATTAATTAGGGTCGTATTACTATTCATATTACTATTCATTAGGTTATGTTACTATTCATAAATAAAACAAGTTGGTTTTATCAGACTCCAAATAACTTATTGAACACAATTGTAATTGATAGTTTCTTGAAATTCAAAACATAGAAGTGGAAAAATTATGCTCTAAATGCTAGTTATAAATATCCACTTAAAGAAAAGTTCCATGAATTTATATTTATTTTTAGAAAAACATGGGGTGTTACATTATCCCCACCTTCTAGAAATTGCATCCTCACAATTTTATTTACTTATTAAATAACTGAGGGTACTTTTCCGTCATAGAATTTTCAGACTCCCGTGTTGCTTCTTTTTTTTAAAAGATTGAGGTGTTGTGGCCTCCTTATAAAATCATAAAGTCATTGAGAGGAACCATGGACTTAGCTTCCCTTTCTTACTAAAATGTATCACACTTTTCCAAGGAGAGATTTTAAGGAAAACATGGTCACCTACCTCGAAAGAGAAGTCATTCCTTTTGTTACCTAATTAACTTTTATCCCTAATCTGAGCTGTCTGCATGTGCTGCTAGATCATCTTCACTTTCTCAACCACTTCTTCTACTAATTCTGGCCCCATCAACATTATTTCACTGAATTTATCCCAAAAAGCTGGAGTCTGACATTGCTTCCCATACAAGACCTCAAAAGGTTCTTTCTAAATACTAGAATGAAAACTATTATTATAAGAAAACTCAACTAAAGAAAGATGTTGATCCCAACTTCCCTGGTATTCCATTGAACAAGCTCAAATCATATCTTCCAAAGTCTGAATCATTCATTCTGACTGCCCATATGATTGAGGATGAAAATCTGTACTAAAATTTAACTATGTGCCCAATGACTTCTGAAGTCCCTTCCAAAAGTTAGAAGTGAACCTCGGATCCCAGTCAGATACAATGGAAATAAGAACTCCATGTAACCTGACAATCTCCTTGAGGTACAATCGAAAAAGCTGATCCTAAGACATTGTATCTTGAATAGAAAGAAAATGTGCATATTTTTTTCAGCCGATCAATAATCACCCAAATCACATTGTTACCTCGAGAAGTCATTGGTAGTCACACCACAAAGTCCATGGATACATTCTCTCATTTCCACTATGGCACTCGCAAAGACTGAAGCATCCCCTTCGGTAACTGCAGCTCTACTTTAACCTATTGACATGTCAAACATCTCATGGTAAAATCAGAAATATCTATTTTCATTCCATCCCACCAATAATACTTCTGAAGGCCCCTATACATCTTAGTACTTCCCAGATGAACTGAAAATGGAGAACTATGAGCTTCACACTACAATTATTTCTTTAACTAGGAATCACAAGGCACACACAAACTTTTACCAAATCTTAAAACACAATCTTTATCAAGGTTAAATTCTAGAAACTTACCCATTTTAACCAATTATACCTTTTTTTGTAGATCACGGTCTTCCTTATGCGCTTTCTTAATTCTCTCTAATAATAACAACTACACTAAAACCTGAAACAAAATAGATGTATTCCCTGCACCAACAACTTCTAAGACAAAATTCATCAAATCATTAGTCAAGGGATCATGTTCCAAATGAAACGTGGTTAATGATGCATGATGTTTCTGACTCAAGGCATCTGCCACTTTGTTTGCTTTTCCAGGATGGTAATTGATCTAGCAATTACAATCCTTTATCAGTTCAAGCCATATTCTCTACCTCATGTTTAATTTCTTCTGAGTGAATATATACTTCATAATTTTATGGTCAGTATATATTTGGAATTTGGTTCCGTTTAAATGATGCCTCCAAATTTTAAAAGAAAACACTATAGCTGCTAATTCCAAATCATGTGTGGGATAATTTATCTCATGTGGTTTAAGTTGTCTTGAAGCATAGGAAATTACCTGATCATTCTACATCAAAACACTACCAAGTCCCTTCAAAGAAGCATCAATTTAGATGACAAACTCACCATTTTGGGAAGGCAAGGCCAAAACCGGAGCATTCACCAATCTCTTCTTAAGTTCCTAAAAACAAACATCACATTATTCTATCCAAACAAAATTAACCCCTTTTCATGTTAACTTTATTATCAAGCTAGATAACCGAGAAAAGTTCTTAAAAAATGTCGGTAATATCCTACTAATCCAAGAAAACTACGAATCTCTGTAACATTTGTGGGTCTTGGCCATTCATCAACCACTTTTGTTTCAATAGGATCAAATGTTATTCTATCCTTATTTACAATGTTCCCAAGAAAAGAAATCTGTTGCAACCAAAAATCACACTTTCTTAATTTTCCATATAGTTTCCTTTCTTTTAAGGTTTGTAAAACAACCCTTAGATGTTTTTCATGCTCCTCTTTATTTTTAGAAAAAACTATAATGTCATCAATAAATACAACCACAAAATTATCCAATAACTCATGAAATAATCTATTCATAAGATCCATGAATAAATCAGGTGCATTAGTTAATCCAAATGGAATAACAACAAATTCATAATGCACATATCTAGTACGAAAGGTTGTTTTTGGGATGTCATCCTCCTTCACCTTCAGCTGATGGTATCCGGATCTCAAGTCAATCTTGGAAAAGTACTTAGCTCCTAGGAGCTGATCAAACAAGTCATCAATATGAGGCAGAGGATACTTTTTTTAAAAAAAAATTATTCAAAGCTCTAGAATCAATGCAAAGTATCATGGAGCAGTCTTTATTTTTAACAAACAAAAAAGGAGCTCCCCATGGTGAAGTGATAGGATGAATGAAGCCTTTGTCAAGAAAATCCTGCAAATGATTTTTCAATTCATGAAGTTCTATTGGAGTCATACGATATGGGGGTTTTGAAATTGTCTTAGAATCAGAAACTAATTCAATTGTGAATTCGACTTCCTGATTAGGTATGACACCAGGTAACTCATCAGGAAAAACATCAAGGTATTCATTTACCATTGGCACATCATTAATTTGAATTGTTTTCTTGTTTTCAACAATATCAGCAAGATAACTTTCATTTCCATCTTTCAATAGTTTCTCATATTCCTAATATGTTATCAACTGTATGGGTTCATTATTGTGTAAAAACTAAAACTCTTTCTGAAACACAAATTTTTTAGCTCTACTTTCAATCTTAGCATGATAATCAAAAAGCCAATTCATTCCCAGAATAATATCAAACTCAACTAAGGGTAAAACAACAAGGTTTTTAGGTAAAGTATTTCCACATACAATAATATAATAATTTTTATAATTCCTCTTTTATTTAACATTTCCCCCTGGTTTTTTAACAACAATTTCTGGTTTCTTTTGTTGAGTTGATAATTCCAATTTACAAGAAAATTTCTCAAAGATGAAGGAATGTGTAGATCCCGTATCAAACAAAACATTAGCAAAATCTAAGTGAACAAACAAATTACCTGATACAACTTCATTGGATGGCCTGACATCTTTTGACGTAGTCGAAAAGGATCTCACTACACCTTTCTACTTGTAGTCTGGATTCTTTGCATCATTTGGATCTCTCTTTGGGCAGGCATTTTCATAATGACCCATTTCACCACATTTAAAAAACATTATTGTCTGTCTATCATGATTATTTTTATGATCATTTTCATTTCAATCTCGGGCCATATGTCTAAAATTACCACATTTAAAACACTTCCCAGTTTTGATAAGACATTCCCCAAGGTGTTTCTTTCCACACTTTTCACAAACTAGATATTGGATTTTCTTACTATCAGATTTCTTTGGTTGATTCTTACTCATCACTTTACATCTAGATCTCTTCTTCTCTTTATTTACCAAATGCACATGATCATCAGAAAACTCCATCTCTACCCTCTCATCACATTAGACTAGTTTCTCATAACTTTTGAATTCACGGGAGGCCAATTCCCTTCGATACCTTGGCTTCAGTCCTGAGTAATAGTGGTTGATTTTTCTATCAAGATACAGAATAAGATTTGGAGCATACCTCACTAGTTGAGTGAAGTTCACTTCATACACAGCCACTGAATCTTCCTCCTTCTGTTTTAATTCAAGGAATTTCTTCTCCATCCTAAGTCTCACCACCTTAGGAAAATATTTTTCAAGGAAAAGACATTTAAATTTATCCCACTCTAAGGCATAAAAATCCCCTCTACCCCTGATATTTCATACCATTGACCACCACTGATCAGCTTCCCCTTCAAAACGATAAATGGAAAGACTTACCTTTGGATGGTCTGAACATTCCATAACATTGAATATCTTTTCAAGGGCTTTGATCCATCCTTCATCAGCTATTGGGTCAGAAGATCCATTGAAAGAAGGAGGGTGTTGTCTCATAAAATGTTCCACTACTTTCATGTTTCATTGTGGTAACTCTATTTGTTCTCTTACATGGATGCCACCACCATTTATTTTTATGTTAGCTGAGCCATTACTATCACAAACTACTCTATTACAATCCCTACAATTTTGGGCTGTAGATCCGGGATGATGTCATTCTATTGGTGCCTCTCCTCTTCAGCATCCATGTTCCTTCTACAGACAACCATTCTGAACAAACATATAATAGATGAAGAAACATGGTAATCATTAAATTCTATAAAATTTCAAATTAAACATAGAGTGAAAATCATTTATAGTATTCTTTTAACATCACCCTAACCCCTGAAATTATCTAAACCATCCTCTGATACCAACTATAAGGACACGACCTTATAACATACATAATCTTGAATTTAGTCAAGAAAACAATTCCTTTTTCATTGAGTATCTTTTCAGGTTTAGAGATTTAGATAATATAGACAATACATTCATAACATTACACATTATTATAGAGTTGATACGATAAAAAATGTTTTGCATTGTTTTCAAAATATAAAACATTAAAACTTAAACATGACTTCTTGAAAATTATTTCAATGTTTAAAATGGATTAATTCTTTGTCTAACACATCCATTAACCTATGAAAATCATTTAAAAACTTGGGATGAGCACAAAAGTTTAGTAAGGGATGGAAAATAAGGATAGAGCACATTAGTCCATGAATACTCGTAACGTATGAAAGAATTTTCAAAAGACATGCTTGTCACCCATGTATAATTAATTTGTGTAACATGATATTTACACAAGATCCACAAAAAACATGAGAACATAAATATAATCATAAAGTTATCTTAGGGAATTACTTACATAATCTTGTAACCCTCTCGGCTACCTTATAAATTGAAACCTTCACAGCTACCTTATAATTTGTGTAACCATCACAATTACACTTGGAGTAACCATACGACCGACCTATAACTTACACATACCCAATTTATTTGGAGGGAAATATAGGTCCCACACTTCATCATAAACAATGCCCAATAACTAGAACATAATCATACAACATGAATAATATCATAAAGACATTACTTTTGAACTTTGTAAAATATAATTTGAAAAGAGGATTTTAAAAAGAAAGTCTATTATAAATATCATATAATTGAAGTGAAACTTAATAGAGTAGATGGAATATATATAAACATAGTAAATACACATAATTAAACATAATATAAACAAAAAACATCACACAAACAATTTTAATATCACATAAGTAATGAAGTAGAAGGTTAAGCCAAATAATGGAAATCGAGTTAAGAATTCCCTTACCTCGGGTTTGTCTTACTTCAAAATTATTTAAACTTCTTGTATGATGTTTAAAAGAGTGTAATTAGTATTTTAAAGAAAAATGTTCTTGTTTATAACATCTTATATTATCATTTCATAACATCATTTTTCCCTTTAATTGTTAGTATTTTTCTCCTTCCACTGTTTTTGGGTGAGTTCTTTACATAATTTCCAGGATTGGTTCATGCTGGATGTTCTTGTCTATTAGAAGTGAAAATCCAGAATTGGAATGGATTAGTATTTAAATATTTCTAGTACCATAAATTATACCATTTATCATTTTTAATTCTTACATGAGTGTGATTCATAAGTTAAAACATTAATGATGTTCGTTTAGATCATTTTAATGGTTCTTTGATAATAACGACCTCATTTTGTTTTATAAATTAAAACCACGTGTAAAAAAGAATTATAGAACCATTGAAGAGGAATAATAAATATATTATAACCTATTTCAACCATAAAAATGGTTTCATGTCCAGACTTGAATGAATTAATGAAAATTGAAATCACATCATCCACGATGTCGGTAATTTGACACATCATGGACAATGTTTTTAATCCCTTGAACAAGTGGGGGAAGAGAATAAGACTTATAATGAATTTAACATGAAAATGAGAACATACATAATATTATATATTTTGGAGCTTTCATTCCTCTTGGATAAGAGGAGGTGGGGAAATAATAAGAAAATAAAAGAATCTTGAAATAAAAGAAAACTTGAGAAATTTCTCACAAAAATTTGGCAGCCTAACGACGTCTCTTAAAATTTCATAAAAATATTTTAACGAGATAAAGAGGATATCTCATCACTCTAAAATAATATTTATAGTAAGGGGAAATATGGAATGAAATATCCCAACATAATCCAAAGGAAAAGGAAGATAATAAATTAAAATGAAAGAAAATATAGAAAATAAAAGAGGATGTTTACCTCGTGATCTCTTCTCCTTGAGATCCTTCTTAAGGGATTCGGTTTTGGTCTTTTGGTGATACCAGAAGCTCTAGGACGTGGTGAAGTTCCTTGGAAGGATTATTGGGTAGAACATATTCATGGATCAAGGCTTGAGATGTGTAGGAAGAAGAGGCGACTGAGGGTGGTATTTATAGTGGAGGAGAGGGGGTATTTTTCATTATTTTAATCATTATTATAATATTATTGCCCAAGATTAAGAATAGTATTAGTTAATGTGACCGAAAATAGTAATAATGTCATGTGAGTTTTAACCAAGTGGCTTTGCATCAATTATGATGTCATAAATAGTGTATGTTTCTGATAATTTGATTATATGGTATTTTATTGTATTTCACTAATCATTGAAAAAACAAGAATTTCAGAAAAATCATAAAAATTTACCCTAACCATTTTTTGGCATGTAGAATAAAAAAATGAATTCCATTTTTTAAAAATAAATTTATAAATATTATTTATTTAATTTTTAAATAAAATCATACTTAATTCGAAAATTAACAATTCTAATTCTATAACAACTTCTATATCACAATGAAAAATTAACCAAGATTTTATTATCTTAAATCCTTAAGAAAATAAAATAATAATAAAATTTAAAATTATTAGGGTCATATTACTATTCATTAGGGTATGTTACTATTCACAAAAAAACAAGTTCGTTTCATCGGACTCCAAATAACTTACTGAACACAATTGTAGATGACTATTTCTTGAAATTCAAAACATTGAAGTGGAAAAATTATGTTTTAAAGGCTAGTTATAAATATATACTTAATGAAATGTTCCATGCATCTCTATTTATTTTTAGAAAAACATGGGGTGTTATATTACTCTTGTTATCATTTTTATATACCTGTTGTTTTAACCAAAATGATTTCGTGTTTTCTGTTTCAATATGACTGTTACAATGCTAGTGTCCAAGTCCCTCCATGTTTTTCAGATAAACCTTACCATTGTAGAAAATATGACTGTTGGAACATAAGGCCTATAAATATAAGGTCATTTAAAGTAGAGAAATAATTTTTGAAAAACATCAGCTTCTTCCATGTTCTAGATAGATATTGTGTGACTTCTCTCTACTTCATGTGAAAGCCTTGAAATTACAAAATGTGAATGGCTTGTTCTTAGTTTTTTTATTTCAATAAGTTATTTTTTTTCTTTGTTTTTCTGATTAGGTGATTGTGATTAAGGGTTTCCGAGGATAAGAAGATAGTGTATCCAATAATCGTATCTAGGTCTTTCAAGTTTTTTAAAGACAGAGGTGTCGATTACATGTAAAATCGAGGGCTTTCGGGGATATTAATACAGATGTGATGATCATCGTATTGAGGGATTACCAGTATTGGTGAGACTAACCTATTATCCTAGGTGAAAGGATACCCTACTCTTTGGGATAAAATAATTGTAATACCTTTTACTTTTCTATTGCTTGTAGAAAGATAATCTTTTATTTTTTCTTTCTATTTGTATTCTTTTGTAATTGTTTTGATTACAACTTACACTTTTAGTATTGATTTTATACGCTATATGGTAGAATAATTTACAATTTGTATTACTCTGATATTATTATTCAATTCTAATATAATTGTTTTCATAGCCTGTGGTATCATATTATATCATTTGAAAGATAGTCAGTCTGATCATTTGTTTTATAAGAGGCTTTGAGAAAAGTTTTAGTTTATGTTATAGTAGACTAAGAACCTTCTTTATAGGTTTTAATAGAAATTTTTAATATACAATTCACCCCTATTGTATTTGTGCCATCTCATATCTATTTTGATACAACAAAGTAGTCACAGAACATATGCATGCGAGCATAACATTATCATGATACATAGAGTTTTAGAAAACACATAAGAAAAGAGAACCTTATGTAAATTCTAACCACAAAGAAATTTATAACAAGTTTGGATTGGGTTAAACCCCTATATACCATCTTTGAGATTGGGATAACCTCCCATGTACCCTCTTTTCAGACTTGGGATAACCTCCAATGCACCCTATTAGCTCATATAACATTAATCATTACTTAATGTACTGGAAGGAGATATAGGTCCCATGCATCAAATAATTTATACATAAGTATTACATAAGATCATAAAACATTCATCATTTCATAAAACATGAAATGAAATGGGTTTCATAAACATTTTATCACATTATAAACCCTATTAATAAAATAGATTTCATAAACATTTTTTCATAATAAATATAAACCATCCAGATAAATATTAACAATGGGATCATTAGATCATATCCCCAGTATAGGATAATTAACATCAAAGTATTTCATCTTAGATACAAAATGATTTTTAAAATACTATTGGAACATTTCTAGTATAAAATTACATTTCTTTGAAAATCCCTTTTTAAGACCAAAATAATCATAAAACATTATGGAAATACTTTTATTTGAAAATAACCTCGATAACTTATAAAAGAAGATTTAAGAATAATATAAATAATTTATTGAGGAAAATATCCATTCCATTTTGAAAAAAATTATCATAAACCATTTTAAAAATCCTTTTCTTTTAAAACATTAAGTTGTAATGATAGTGGGAAATTCCGTAAACGTTAAAACAAATATTCCTTTCACATTTTTCGTAATAGACAAATGAGACTTGCTTTGAAACCGACATGAAGATTCATTTTAACAAAATTATAAAAAATTAAAACCAAGGTAAAAATAAAAACTCCTATAGGAACAATAAAAAAATTTAAAACATTTTTATAGAACATGGATTTGGAATAAAAAGTGTTTTTGACCGAAGAGAGAAATAAAGTCAGTTTCCTTTTAAAACATTATTTTAGAATCATGAGTACATAAAGAGAGAAAATTGAAGTAAAAAAGAATATTATAAATATATAATTAGGGTAGAATAAAATTCATGACTTTCTTGATATATAGTTCATAATAATTCATCATCACAATCATTAAGATAATCAATCCCGATAAATGATAAGATTGTATCATAACACCCGTACCACTTTGGGAACTTTGAATCATAAGCCCCATGAAGGAATAAAATTAAATTAATATTAAAATATCATGATAATAAATAAATAAATTATATTACATGTCAAATTTATATATATACACCTCATAAAAGATTATAGGTTCATAACCAAACATATGTCCTAATGACGACAAATTTGGACAAAAATATCTTACCGATTTGGAAACTTTTGAACTGTAAACACCATATAAGAGTGGTCCTAAAATGTATATGTAAATAATAAGAATATTAATAATCATAATCATAAAATTTATTTATGGTAAATATATAAACTATATAAAATAAACACATGGTGAATATGGCATGTGTCTCACAGAAAATAAAAGTGAGACAGAAATCCCTTACCATAAGTCTTGACTTTCATTGTACATTTTATAAAATCTTGTACAATAAATATAATATAGTATATATATATATATATTATAACCATAATTATATATATAATACCATATATAATTTACTTGTGTCTTTTTATTACCTGTTTATTAACAATTCTTTATTAAAATCATGTTTCGGGTAATAATTGCTTTATTTTTAATGTATGTTTTGATTTTTTATTTTCAGTTGTCTTAATTTGATCATTATTATATAATTTATAGAATATTAAACATTATAAAAATATAAATTATATTCACTATATATGTATTTATAGTAATACAAAAAAGTTAGAGGTAAAAAATGAAATACACAGCTTATAGAGACGGTAGGTCATATGTATGCATGAACATTGTTTCTATTTTCCCAATGGATTAAATGAAAGAAAGATAAATAATTTAATAACTTTACAATATCATTAAAATTTCATATATTTCATATATATTTATTAAATTTACAATTTTTACCTCCCATGAAAAATGTTAGTGAATAAAGAATCACATCACTTCGTGAGGCGGTAATTTGATACACACATGGATGATGTTGTCATATCCCCCACATAATGGAAAGTAAGAATTTATATGTGAAATATTTATTATAGAGGAAAAATTATGTTATAAATATTATATTTATTTATTTAATCTATCATTATTACCATGTAAGAAAAATGTAAATGAAAAACTCATTACATTGGTTTGTGATGTGATAGTCATCCGTACACACAAGCGAATTGTTTTTTAACAGGTTGGGTAGTAACAAGGTATATGTGGTATTATGATTAAATAGGTATAATAATATAATTAATATTATATATAAAAATTAAATCCATCATTATAACCATCTTTGATATGTGGTGATGGAAAACGAATAACATTGGTTCGTGAGGTGGTAGTCCACCGTACACACGATCGACGGTTGTGTTTCACATTTGATAGAAGAGGAGATATAAATAGGTTATTTTATTAACATAATAAAATTTCAGTATATGGTAGATATTTTTTATTATATTATCATATCTTAATAATATTTAGATTATACTGAATAAGAAGTAAAATAAAAATGCATAGTTAAAAACATTTCATCTTCTTCAGACAACCTCTTTATGTTTAACCTACAAATTTATAGATTGTAATTATGATCTCAAAAAGGCCTCTATAATGTAGGGAATTAATTAATTAAGGTATTTTGTTATTTATTTTCCAAAACAAATGTGTTTTCAATTGTTAATAAAAGAGGATTTGGGTGGCCTTTTATAAGTGAGGGAGATGACACATATGGAATTTTTAAAAGACTAAAACGTAACCACATATTTTCATAGGACAAAAATCTCCAAAATTTTCTATTATCAAACTACAAGGGTGTTAAGGTCGAAATAATGAAAAAAAATTAATTTTATAGTTCATTTTACCCCTTATCTTTTTAGTTTAACCCCCGGTAAACCAGTTTTAACCTTAACAACAGAAATTAATTTTTAATGTCTTTACTATTCATTTTGACAAAAAATTAGGTTAAACATAATATATAATATAAATTATTATAATTTAAAATACAAAATAAATTTATACATATTTCATTCACATAAGTGAAAATATTTAATTTAATATTAAACTCGCATACGGGATGAGAAAGTGGTTTTCCAAAGACAAAATATTCAAAAGTTAAAAATGTTTTTATATAAAAAATAAAAATGATATTGATTCCAGTGACCTAAATTGGATTAATATATATATATATATAATTGAAATAAATTTACTTTTAAAACCATTATAAAATAAAATTAACAATATTCATTATTGAAATGAAAAGATAATTTTCAATAAAAACCAGTTTTTTCACTATTCATTGAAAAATTAATCTTTTAAGAGAATTCTAAAAAATTACCAAAATATAATTTTTATATATAAATTCCAAAAAACCAATTTTATTTTTTAAAATAAATTTTCTAAATTTTTCAAAAATTAATTTTATCATTTGATCACAAAAATCAAAAAAAATATTTTTTTAGAAAATAGTATTTTCAAAACATATAAAGACATTACCAAAAATTAAATACTTTTTATCAATATAATTAATTTAAATAAAACCATTATAATTAATATTTAATATTTTTTTCGTATTCATTATTCCATGTTTAATATCTTGTTAATAGTGGATGTGATTAAATAATAATATTAAAAGTTTGTTGTGGTTCATTAAAACTAGGATTTGTGTGTAACACAAACTATCGAATAAATTAAATTTATTCAGAAAAAATAATTTCATTAAATCTTTGAGGGTTACATTATACCCCCTTAAAATTGATTTCCTACTCAAAATTCACTCACATTGGTACTAATATCTGAGGATACATATGCCTCATTTCATACTTTGGTTTCCCTATATCTTCCTCAAGCTGGTGATTTGACCAAAAAACCTTCACTAGGTGAGTGGTATTTTTTCATAGAAAATTCTTCCCATGATCTAGAATTTCAATAGTTTATTCATTATAAGAAAGATAATTATCCAGTGGTTTGACCTCTAAGTTTAGTACATGTGATGGATCATGTATGTACTTCCCCATGAGAGATACATGGAACACATCATTCACTTAGGAGAGGTTTACTGAAAGAGCCAAATGATATGTTACCATCCTGATATAATCATAAATTTCAAAGGGACCTATATGACTAGGGATTATTTTTTCATTTTTTCTATGATATAAAAGTTTATAGAAATATCTTCTCACTAATTTCAAATTCTAGATCACATTGGTGATTGTCAACATAACTTTTCTATAAACTTTGTTCTTCCCTTATTTATTATTGAATGGATCTAAACATCTCTGCCATTACCTCAAATATCTCAGTTCCCAATAGATTTATTTCTCCAACTTAATTATAGCATGTTAGATAACTCTACTTATTTCTATAAATATATTTATAAGTATCCATATGAATACTTGAGTGAAATATTTTATTGTAATAAAATTCAACTATAGGTAGCGGTTGATCCCAACCAACTTTGAAATCCATAGAATAAGATCTCAACATATACTCTAGAGTTTAAATTATTCTATTAAATTAACCATCTATCTGAGGACCATACGTAGTGCTGAAACACAACTATATATCAATAGCTTGCTAAAGACTTCACCATAACATTGAGTTAAACCTTATATATCAACCAGATATAATGGAATGTGGTATTCCATGAAACCTTACCAACTCCTTAATGTATACTATGGAAATATAAACAAGAGAAAATTATTCTCGTATTTTGATAAAGTGTGAAAAATCAATAAGGATATTGACTACAACCAATAATAGCATTAATCCATCTAGAAAATTTGGGGGGTATGATGATATAAACCACAGTGATGTTTCCCATTTTCTTTATAGTATGGATAATTGTTGTAGCATACTCTTAAATATTTTCCTCTTTATATTAAATTATTTATTTACCAAGCACAAAGATACATACTGAAAAATATCTCTCTTTATTTTTTCCCACTAGGAAATACTCTTCCAAGTAATCCAGTGGTAGAAATTACACCCTTTTCTTCCTTTAGCAGTGGGTTTAAGACCTCTGGCCTTTCTGAATGTGACAAGCTGTTTCTAAACATAAAATTTATTTTTTTCCAAAATTATATTGATATAATTCTAAAATTTTGATAACCCATATTTACCTCAACATAGTAGATAAAAATAAACCCTAAATGTTACCAAAACCAATAATCTTATTCCCAATAACTACAAAGGCATTGATATTCCATATTAATTCAATATTTTACATTACTCTCATAACTAGTTTTTTACTCAAATATGATTAATTTCTAGTCAATGTTCTTATTTTGATCCTTAACACATATAAATAGAATTTTTAGAATTCATTTATTTTTACTTAATTTTTATATTTTGATCATATAAATAAAAATATATATCCAAATTATGTGATTATTATTTTTTAGTGTGTTTAATTCACATTCTGATAAAGAATTCAACTAGATATTTGGACAATTCAGTCATTTGAAGGGCCATATAAACCACACAAGAAGTCATAATGAATATGCCAATGAAACTAGACCAGTTATAATGTTATATTTTATGTGATCAATATATAAGTCCAAATTCATTGATACTCCACCAAAAGTATAATAAAATTTCATTACATATTGAATAAAAATTTCAAGTCCCAAGTCAGTCAATAATTATCCTAATTTATTCTTGAACATTCATCCCACAATTCTATTTGATATTTGATAACATCACACTATTATTGAATTCTCTCCCAATATACATTCCAATTAATCTCAAATTATTTGAGGAGAAAGAAAAAATATAGTTTCCAAATTTTGTAAAAAATAGATTTTAGTTGAGGGAATCTTCCTAGCCTAAAACCTATTCACATTTTGTCTTTCAAAAACTTCTGGATAAAACTGGATAGCATCACATGGTTTAGTAAAATATCCATATATTTAGATAGAAAATTACAATGGAGACCAAATTTGGAGGGTATAATTTTCACATCCATTTATGAAACATTTATGAATAGAATTTTTTTTATATTTTGTGGAATTCAAGGTAAAAAAATTTATTCAACATGGATGGATGTTTTTGACAGCAAACAGTCTACCACCTTGGAATATAAATACACACCCCTATTCTCCTTGAAAGGGTTTGGTACTTTGGAACTTAGGATGACATATTAGAATTACCATATACTTGAAAAAAAACTTGTAGGACCTTCCAAACTAAATTCTATACTTGATAGACCATTCCTCCTTTCTTTAGTTTTAGGTACTTCAACTTTTTTCAATTTTAATTGTGTCGGTTTTATTATAACTTAATATGAATTTTAATAAATGTATTATCAAAATAGTTCCTTATTATCATAAAACTTTTATTGTGTAATGTTAATTTTATTAAAATAGTTTAAATATTACCAAATATATCCTTACTTATTTCAATTTCTTATTCAATCCAAAGGGTGTATTTACCTTTTTTCCCCACTCGTGTTTGTGTTCGTAGAACAACTCTTTCCTTGTATCATTCATTTTTTTATTTATTTAACCCATCATTGTAAATATATTAAGATATATTACTAACCATTTCAATGGTTTATTAAATCATCCATTTTGTTGATTCATAATTTGTGGATTTCAAGTGATTTATATCTTTTGGTCATTAAATATTTTTTTTAGGTTTACATTTTGTATGTTAAAATTAAATATGCCATAAATTCATGAAATGATTGGTTTAATATGTTTATTACAAGGATTATTGGAACCATAAATAAAATCTAATAAACAATTATTGATTGATATCAGTACCCTAATTGAATATTGTATTAAAGCCTCAATATTTGGGAATTTCTATCAAAATTATCTTGTAAGGTGTGTGTTAATTTAATGCAATATATCGGAAAGATCAAGGATATCATAACATTTCATCCCTAATAATGAACTCACTCCAATATTTTTTATATTTTTAAATTAAATTCATTAATAAATTGCTTCTCCTAAGATCTATAAACAACCCCCCCCCCCCACACACACACACACAATTCAAAAAATAAAACATAAGCAATCGACCCCAAAAATAGTACCATCACCGGTGATTCATCCTGATTTCTGCTATAAACATTATTGTAGAGCACCTAAAAATTTAATGGTTGATAAATGATAGTATTCCATGATTCAAATGTAATTATTAACAAGGATGGTTTTACAATTATTCAATCATTTTTTTATAAAAATTGATAAAAAAAATATGAAAAAAACATAGAGAAACCCCCGCTTTTCTCATCCTTTCAAATATTGTCTCTCAATTCCCCCATAGACTCCCAATCAATCCCTCTTATTTTATTAACCATAAAATATTGTGAACTCCTTTCCGAATTAGGAGGAAAATTAGGTGTAATCAAATCAATCAATACACATTCATTTCCTATCCAATTGATCAATATATGGCCAATCATAAGGAATAAACTGTTAAAAAACTCATTTACCCTAATATGAATTACCAACCCATTGGTATTAAATATCTAAATCTGAAGGATAATTTTGAACTCAAATCATTCTTTATTCATCTTTTTTCTCATTTCCCTAGGCCATCTAGTGAGGATCCTCATCTTCACCTCAAAGAGTTCCAAGTTGTGTTCTCTACTATGAATCCTCAAGGGTTTTCTAAAGAACAAATAAAAATTTGAGAATTCACTTTCTCCCTAATTGACTCCACCAAGTCATGGTTCTATTACCTCCATCTTGGTTTTATAAACACATATAATTACATGAAGTTAATATTATTAAAAAAAGTATTCCCTACTTCTTGAACTGCTTCTATCTAAAAGTAAATTAGTGGTATCCATTAATTACCTAATTAATCACTCCTTGAGTACTGGGGGAGGTTCAAAAAGATTGTGGAAACTTACCCACATTAGAAAATCCCTAACCAACTCTTATTCCAATAATTCTATGAGGTTTAATTGTCTATTGATAGAACTATCATCAATTCCACAAGTGGTGGTTCTCTTATTGAGAAAACTTCTACAGCTGCACAATATCTCATACAAAACATGGTTACAAACATGCAATAATTCCATACTCGAGAACATGATCAAGGAAAACAAGTCTAAGAGAATCGATCCATAGAACCCAACAAGATGACTAAGTGGATGGGTGATCTTTATTGTCTA
This sequence comes from Viscum album, assembly GCA_963277665.1. Classification (NCBI taxonomy): domain Eukaryota; kingdom Viridiplantae; phylum Streptophyta; class Magnoliopsida; order Santalales; family Viscaceae; genus Viscum; species Viscum album. The sequence goes on along the minus strand of OY728131.1, from coordinate 528,109,800 downwards.
GAATTTTAACTATATATGGATACCAAATCCCTAACCTCATCTTATCCGAAATCTATATTCCCTAGACCTATCAGAAACTATTGAATTTAAAGCTCACTAGCTCACCCAACAGACACATGTACACAACTATTAGATGATCCATCTTCTATTCCAATGGATCTTAAATAGAATATGCTCATCATAATACTGACCCAAAATAATCAAGATAGTTTATTAGAAAATATGACTAACCCCACTATAATTCCTTCTCTTATACACATAAACAAGTCTATAGGATTGGTAATTCCACCTCTCATACCCCTCAATTCCCTCCTCAAAATCAAAAACTAATTATAATATGGTCAAGTTTTTGATAAATTCCCAAAAGCTTATCTTTTTTACCTCAACATCAAAGTAGAAATATTCCTTCCACTCCTCCTGGCTTCCACGATTCTAATGAGCCTTCTCAAATCCCAACCCAATACAATAAGTATACCAAGAACCCAAATCAAGGAAATACCAATGTGGTACATGCCTCTTATTCTAAGAATCCATGTGAATGTGATGTGGAATATCTTTCCTTCTTTACCCATTCTAGCCTAAAAAACATTTAAAAAAAACCTTGTTCAACTCGCATCCCACCTAAGTTAGCAACAATAATCTAATTCCTCCCAAATCCCATCTCACCAATTTCCCAAAACAAAGGGTAATGTAAGTGAAATTTAACTTCGATCTGGAAAGAAAATTTCTATGCCTCATGATGAATCCTCAAAAATAACCTTTAAATGTAGATCTAGAAAAATAAATGAATAAAAAACCAAAAAAATATCTAGATGGCGATCCCTCACCTCTTTTGTACATCTAAGAAACCTGATTCCTTTTTATCTAGACATCTATATGCCTAAAAATCCATTTGAGCCTAATTATGAAATGCTCAACATTTTTAGACATGTTGAATTCAACATTATCCTCTTAGATTCCATCCAATAAATCCATAAGTATGAAAAGTTTCTTGAGGAATTGCGAATCCATAATAGAAAACTTAGGACCATTGGAAATGTTTCAAACCTACAATCCATTCCCATGAAGTAAAAATATTTAGATATCTTCATGGTTTCATGCTAAATATGGATTTCCAACTTTTATGTTTCACTTATAGACCTAGGAGGCTTGATAAATTTCATGATAAAATCCATCTTCTCCAACCTTGGTCTTAATACCTTGCACCCAATGATTGTTTTCATCCAGTTAGCCAATAAAATCACTATGGGTCCTAAGGGAATAGTTGAAGATGTATTTATACAAGTCAATGATATTATCTTCCTTGCAGATTTCTATGTCCCTAACATGGAATGTGAAATATCTTCTTCTAGGACTCTCCTACTTCTAGGAATACTATTCCTCATGATAGATAGAACTAAAATTGATATCCATGTGGGCATCTTAGCCATGGAATTTGATGACCGACTAGTCAAGTTCAATATTTTTAAATCCATTTCATACCCATCAAAGGATCACTCTAAATTCTCTTTCCATGCTTCTCAATACACTTATGATAGTGGATTAAATCTCATTCCATCATGTTATTCTTATTCTAATGATAATGGAGTTTGGGAAATTTTAACCATGATTAACGAATTCATAAATGAAGAATTCGATATTGAACATTCATTTAGTGACTCCATCAATCTAAAGGATATTGAAAACTATTTTTAATCCCATCTCAACTATGATCTCTACTATTCCACCTTGGAAGGTAATGAGTAAAATGAACCAAAACAAACTAAAATCCCTTCATTTATTCCTATATTTTTTGGAACAAAAATGAAGGATTAAAATGATCTAAAACCTCTTTATAAACACCATATGTGTACATTCCTTTTCCAATATATCTCTTATCCTATCATTTTCTCTGTTAAACATAATTAAATTGATTAGTCCAAAATAATTCATGTTTTAAAAGATAATAAAAAGTTCTTATTTTGGATTATATATGATATAACAGGTATCATACCTTTCTTTTTAATGCATCACATCCATTTATAAAAATCATCCAAACTAATGAGACAACCTCAATGAAGACTCAATCTGATCATAATTGAAGTAGTTAGGGAAGATAATGCCAAGCATCTTTAAGTTAGTATTATCTTCCAAATTTCCAATGATTAATGGGTTAGTCCAATTCAATTGGTACCTAAGAAAATTAGGATAAATATTGTCATAAATTAACATGGAGAGGTTTTCATGAATCAAGTGAAAAAATTGTATGTGTGCATTAATTATTTTAAATTGAATGTAAAAATAAAAAAAATATATCATTACCCACTTTCTTTTTATGAAGAAATTATAGAAATATTAGAAAAAAAGGAACATTAGTTCTTTCTTGATAGATGCATCAGCTACTTCCAAATCCCAATCTCACATTAGGACTAAGAAAGGACTACATTCACTTTACCCTTTGTAACAAATGAACATATGATAATTCCTTTTAGACTTTTCAATGCTCGTGTGATGGGTATCTCCTCTAAATTCATTTACAATTTCATGGAGGTAATCATGGATGACTTTAATATTTATGGTGATTCATTTGAATCTTGTTTACATTCACTCTCTTTGGTCTTACAAAAGTGTCTCAAATGTAACCTAGTGTTGAATTTTGAAATATTTCACTTCATGGTTACTAATGAGATTATTAAATGGAACATATTTCATAAGAGGTTTTTCATGTCAATCCTACCAAAATGGAGGTAATCCAATCACTTCCTAAACCCACATCAGTTTGAGACATCTAATAATTACTTGTTCATGCCAATTTTTTTTAGGGATTCATCCAAAACGTTATAAGGATTTCCCTCCCACTCACTCAATTTTACTATAGTGAAGTTACATTCCATTTAAATGAGGCTTGAAATATATCCTTCATTAAACTCAAAGTTATACTTATATATTCCCTAAAAATTCACCCCACAGAATGTTCATTACCCTTCGAATTGATGTGTGATACTTCTAATAGGGTCATTGAGGATGTTCTTGGTCAAAGAAGAGAAAATATTAATCATATAATCTATTATACCTCAAAAAAATTGGATAAAACTCGATATCAATATACTTTCAGTAAAAAGGAACTTATATCCACAGTTTTTTCATTAGATAAATTATGGGCCTATCTCTTAGGATAAAAAATCACCATCTTTACAAATGATTTAGTTTTGAAGTTCTTACTCAAGAAAAGTTATTCCAAACTGGGGATAATAAGATAGATCCTAATGCTCCAAGACATTTACTTTGATATCAAAGAAATGTCTTGAAACTAAAACCTTGTAGCTGGTCACCTTAGTATAATTTGTAATTTTTATCATTCGGAAATCATTAATCTGGAATTTCATATTTTACACCACTCATCTCTCACTTTAAAGTCACCATGGTCCCTAATTATAAATTTCTTGGTTTTTTTTTGTTTTTCCACAAAAAAAATAAAAATAAAAACAAGAGAAGATGAGAAGTGATTCAAAATACTATTTTTGGGTTGATAATAGTCTTTAAAAAACATGGGTTGACATGGAAATTATGATATGTGTTGATGAAATTTAAAATTTCTCTATCTTTTGTTTTTTCCACTCAATGCTTGGTGGTGGAAACTTTGGACAAAAAGGACCTCCTAAAAGTTCCTTGACTCTAGATTCTTCTGGCCTTCACCCTTCTATGACTCACATGAGTTCTATTAATCATGCCCACTTTCCAAAAGTTTGGAGTAATTTATAATAGAAATTAAATTCCCCAATATGCCATAATATTCTATGAGATAATCATTGTTTGGGGCATCAATTTCACAGGTCCTTTTCCCCCTTCCAATGGATTCAATTAAATTCTTCTTATTATTGCCTATATTTCTAAGTGGGTCAAGGAAAAATCCACTAGGAATGATGATGCACAGACAATGAGTGAGTTCCTTAGAATCCACATCTTTCATCAATTTGGAACTCTTCATGCCTTGGTTAGTGACTTAGGATCACATTTTTGTAATAGATCCATAGATTTACCCGTGAGAGAAATTGGGTTTGTTCAAGAAATAGCAACTACATATCACCCCCAAAAAAATGGGATAGATGAAATTTCTTTTGGAGAAATTAAAAGAGTTATTGAGAGAATTTTTAATACCATAATAAAAGACTATCCTTAAAAAAATAGTGAAGCACTTTGGGATTATTGAGTTACTTAGAAAATACCAATTGGTACGTCTCCTTTTAGGCTAGTCTTTGTTAAAGTGCTTCATTTAATGGTTGAAATCCAAAATAAGTCATTTTAGGCTGCGAGAACTTGTAATTTTTACTGTGAAAAATCTAGTGAAGAAATATTATTTTAGTGGAATGAATTAGAGGAGCTTAGACTTGATTTTAATAATAATTGCAATCTATAAAATGAAAAATATAATGTATTCCATGAAAAACACATCATATTAAAGGTATTTATTGAAGTTGAAAGTGAAATTCTATTCAATTATTGATTTTATCTTTACCCAGGTAAGATTTATTCTCATTGGGAAGGTCCTCTTATCATTACTAATATTTACCCATTTAGTTCATTGAAATTCCAAGACCTTTTCTTCCAAAAATACATTCATGGTTAATGGAAATCGGTTAAAGCATCACCATGAGAGGACACATACCTAGGGAATCACATAGACTTCTACTAAATCCCCAACTACCTTAGTAGACCCACCATTATATACAGATGGTGACCCAAAAAATCAAAACCAGGGGGCGCCTCCTTCCTCTTAACTCCCTCTCCCTCTCGTCTCCCTCATTATCTCTCAATTTTCAACTATTTCTTCTTCTTCCTCTTTCATTCTCAGATTCCCTCTCATTTTTATCGCTTTCTTCATCCACCATTTCATTTTTTTGTGGTTTTTTTTCAAAAGAAAATAAAATAAATGACCAAAAAAAGTGATATAACTACTCTTCATCCATTATTGATTTTTTTCCATAAATTCTGGGGATTTAAAATATTTTTTTAGTCTTAAACATTTTTTCCATCCAAATATTTGATAAACAATTTTGTGTCACAACCAATAAATTTTATGTTCTCAATTTTGGTTTGGAAGATGATTCTTCCCCTACTTGGACTAAATAAAATTAGCTTTTATACCAAGGTCACCTATAACCATTTTTCATTTTTTATTTTTCCCCTTGATTTTTAGTATTGAGTTTTTGGACCCTCTTATAGAATTTCCTACTTTTTGTGAATTAATATGATATAGGAATTATCTAAACCACATGATAATAAAATATCCAAATACCATAAAATTACCATTACAATTATCCTTCTTTTGAAATCCCCTTCGAGTCTATGAAAACATTTTTATTTTGATATCCACCTTACATTAAAAAACCATGTCCCACCCAATATTTTTATGGATTTTTATTGCATGGTTTTTTGAAATTTAAGTATGGGGGAATGGATTTAATTTTGGGTATACTTTCCTTGATTTTCAATGTTTCTTCATATTCTTGAGTTTAAGAATCCATTTAAGTGTGGGTTAAATTTTTTTCATTCAGTGAGTTTTGGGAAAGTATATATGTTTTTGTTCTTTTGTACAAAAGTTATTGAAGAGTTTTCAAATAAAATTAAACAAGGTGATAATAAACAAATAAAATTAAAAAATGAATGGGTTGTGTATTGGGTAGGTCAAAGAACACTCTCCCTACACCTTAGATATAGTTATAACTATTACAATTGGTGTCATGAGGAAGTCAAACATGGGTTTGGAGTTTGTTGTGATATTTTTTCCAAGTTCAAATTCTGATAAAATAAAATTAAATGAAAAAGTTGCATCATCATTTCTTATGCTGTTGGGAGATTTATTTTTGTTTTTTACATATTTTATCTTTTAATACTCATTGAATTTTATATAAATTTTGTGTATTCATTCACACATTCATTCCTAGGTAAATATGTTTTTATATAACCTTCCATGTTTTATTTCAAAAATTGTGCATTGTTTTTCCCATATTGGATTTATCCCCCTCTTTTACTATCTTTTGAGTTTTCCCCCTCTTGTACAATATTTTGGACCTTATATTACTACAATATAATAACTATTAAAAACCCTCTAAAATGGAATCTTGATTCATGTGAACATTATAATAGGGAATGAAAGTTGAGATCACTTACAATCTGTATGATTTTCACTTTTGGTTGGTGAATGAGTGAACTTCCTGGAATAAATTTATATCATCTTGAGTGAAGTTTCTATTAAGTGACCACATTTTCCAATTCAATTTTTAAACATGAAAAATTAATTTTTTTTGATAGATTACTATAGTAAAAATTCTTTTTTAATTCTTTATGAGTGATTGAACTAATATTTTCCTCCCCTGATTGGTGAAAACAAAATTTTAATATTTTTTGGTGACTGAAGAGATTTAGTTATGTTTATTGGTTGTGTGCCTGGTAGAATTCACTATTGTAAGTGTGGGGTATTTTATATTGTGTATTTATTAAATATTTTATATTACTCCCATCATAGTTTCCTTACTAAAAAATTATTAATTTATATCCAATGTTCTTTTTTTGATCATAAACACATATGGAGAACATTGTTTGAATTCATTCAACAATGTTATAGTTTAATATATTTATCATAAATTTAAAAATAATGATCCAAATTATGTTATTATTATTTTAAATTGTTTCTAATTAAAATTCCAATTAATCATTACTATGGATATTTGGCTAATTCATCCATTTAAAGAGATATATGGACCACATAAGAAGACCCAAAGAATTATTCGAAGAAACTAGACAAACTGTGGTGTTATATTTTCTAAGATCAATACTAAATTCAAAATTCAATGATACTCTACAATAATTCCAAGGAAATTCCATTACATCCTGGATAAAATTTTCATGTCCCAAATCAACCAATAAGTTTACCAATTCAGGCATGAAATTCGAGGCCACAATTCTGTTTGAGTGTTCATAACATCCCACAATTAATAACCCTTCTCCCAATATAGTTTCAAAATTGAGCTGAAATTTTGTCACAATAAATTCAAGTTATATGTTCCCAAATTTTTAGAATTAATGGTTTAGATTTTAATTCATATTCCTATCCTAAAACCAATTCACATTGTGGCCTTTGAAAAATTCTAGTTAAAACTAGAAAACATCACATGGTTTAGAAGAATATAAATAAATTAGATTAAAAAAGACCAATAGACACAAAATTTAGAAATTAGAATTTAAAAATCCAAATATAAAAAAAATAGAAGATGAGTTTCCATGAATTTTCTATCTTCATGGTAAAATTGTCCATTCAACATGGTGGATAGTTTTGGAAGGTAAACAGTCCACCACCTTGGGCTATAAATAAACCCCCACCCTTCTCTTCACCGTTCAAGGGGACAAAACATTATAAATTAGGAGGATATATTGGAATGAATTTATCTTTGAAAAATAACTGGGAGGACCTTCAAAATCAGGTTTCTACTTTGTAGACCATTCTTTCTTTCTTTATTTTAATGTACTTCAACTGTTTTCAATTGTAATAATGTAAGTTTGATTTTAATTTCATTTAAATTTTAATGAATGTATTATAATATTCATATATTATTCCCATACACCTTGTATTTTTTAATATTAATGGTCTTAAAATATTCTAAATTGACCCAAAGAAACCCTTACTTCTTCAACTTTCTCATTCAATCCAAAGTGTGTTTTTAACTTTCTTCCACGCTCGTGTGTATATTCAGTGCACAACTTTGTTCATGTTATGTTCATTTTATACTTATTTTACCTCATAATTATAAATATATTAAACCATATTACTAAACATATCAAAGTATGAGTGAGTTATCCATTGGGTTGATTCATAATTTTGGGATGTTAATTGATTGAGAGATTTTAGTGGTTAAATATTCTTTAGGTTAACATTGTTTATGTTAAAGCATAAAATGTAATGAATTAATAAAATGATTGGTTTAACATGTGGATTAAATAGATTATTGGAACAATAAATACACTTATATAAAAAAATTATTTATTAAGATCAGTACCCTATTTAAGGATTGTATTAAAGCCTTAATATTTAAGATTTCAAATCAAAATTGTCTTGTGAAGTGGGTATTAATTTAATGAAATATATCAAAAATATCTTGGATATTATAATCAAGAGTCCATAATAATTAACTCACCCCAATATTTATTAAATTTTTAAGTAAAATTAGTTGATAAATCATTTCACCTAATCTCTACAAACAACCAAACCCCCATTAAAAATACAAAACAAAAACAATTGACTCCAAAAATAGTACCATCACCGAAGATTCAACCCAAGTGTCGGTACACACATTATAGAATAGCACCATACCTTAAAAATTTTTATAGGTGAAAATCATATATGATTCATGAATTCTTCCTTAAATAACATTTTCACTAAAACATATATAAAACCAAAGGTTTGTAATCCCATAAATGTTTCCCAAAATTTATGTAATCTTGATAAACTCCCATCACATAATACCTAAAAATGGGTGTCTAATATATTAATCCTATGATCAAACTTAAACTAATAAACCTATTATGGTATTCATACATCTTGAGTTAATATTACATGGACTCATATATGATTTCAAAAGATAATTCTCCATTTATTCATTAAATAAGATATTATTTTAGACAAAAAATATCCATTAGAAGTATGGGTACATCCTTGCACCAATAAAATATTAACTATTATTTTATTATTCCAAAATTTATGTAGATGGATATAATAAATGCTCAGAATCACATCAATTTCCATTAAGTGATGAATAATAAACTTCTCATAAGGATCCTTCATACAAAATCATACATGAAATTACCAATTAAGGAGGGGAGGATAAGTGTTCCATAATTTTCATGATTCATTTTATCCATTGTGATTGCATAATCATTACTTTCATCATTTTTCTTCAGAGATTGTTGTGGATTATCATACACATTATCTCTTGGGTAGGGGCATTGATTCACATAATTCACAAACTCTTATACTTAAAGAACTAGATTGTGGGTGGTCCATTCTATATAGATATCTCTCTATATATATCATTATTTAACTTCTTACCATAACTTCAACATTCATCCACTCAATGAACTTAATTTACACACTTAAAAAATTTAGTAGTCCCCTTAATACAATTTCCTCTATGTTTTCTTCCACACTTTGAGCATGAAGGAAAGTCCATCTTCTTCTCTCTGTGATTTATAGAATTTCCCTTGAATTTAATCTCTCTTTTCGTATAAAAACCATTTGATTGATGGGAAGCTCTAATATCCATTTCCACATTGATTTCATAAAAAATGATTTCTTCATAGCTATTTAAGTCCCTTATAGATAATTTCATTCTAATACTTGTTTTTAAGGCACTAAATATTCCATTAACCTTACATTCAAGTTGGATGATAATACTAGAATATTATCTCACAGTTCTTGTAAAATTTTCCTCATAGGTACCAATGGATTCATCATCCTTATACTTTATCTCAAGGAATTCATTCACTGTTTGCATTCAATGAATATGGAGGATGTAATTATTTAAAAATAATCACTTAAACTCATCCCACTCCATGGATTCAATTTCATCTTATTGCCTAATATTCTTGATAAGAGCCCATTATTGATATGGTTTTCCTTCCAATAGATAGATATCCAAAATGAATTTTTCATGATACAAACACTAGTGAATGGAAAATATCTTTTCAATGAAACTGATACATTACTCAGAAACTAGTGGATTTGTAGAACCACCAAAATAATGTTTATGTTGCCTTATGAAGGACTCAATTGAACATTGTTCCCTCCTTTATTCATTCAGAAGAGCATTATGATTCAAATCCTATGAAACTTATTTGATCATAGAAACAAAATTTTACCATATATCTTCCATGAAATTTGTTTTTTCAGGGGTAAAATAATTTCATTATATATTTCATTCCTTTAGGCTCTATCCATTGACTGAAATAAAAAATCATAGTGTTATAAACACTAATCATAGTGGGAAACCAAATAATCATAAAAATAACTTTTAGTAGGTCTACATAATGACACATTCTTTTCAACATATGGAACCTTAGGTTTAACCTAGGTCACTCATGGCCATTATTCAAATCCTTCATGATTCTTTATAAATATTTTGTGAATTTTTAAAAAATATCCCCTGAGTGTGTCAAACTAGGTACACAGTAAGGCTCGTTTTCATGTATGGGGTAATTATCGAGTCAAGAACGATGTTCTTTTTTGTAGTTTTTACCCCTAAGTATATATGTTCTAGAACCACATACAATTTTAGTATCTAGATAGGTAATTAATTTCATAGAAACCACTCACTATATAATTAAGCAATATTCCAAGATATTTTCCTACATTATAAATTATCCTTATATATATCCCTAGGGATTTCAAAAAAAATTCTGATCTTCGTTTCTAAAGGTTAACTAAACATTAATATAATACCAACTACAGAGACCCAAACTTCTCATATATAAATATCCATTGGTTCTTTATCTTGGTTTCATTTCCTCATATCCATGAGACCTATCATTTGAATTGGGTATTATTTTCAACAAATTTGTGTCGAAGGGTGTAAGGGAAGATATTTTTACTTCCTATAACTCACCAAATATAATGATGATAGATTCCCTATTTCTAGAGGGAGTGGTTTCGTCATCTCTAATGAACTTGATATATCATGGAAATAAATTTTCTTTGTTAGGGGATTTAGAAGATGAAGTGAAGGTACAGGTTAATACCAGCATAAGGTAATATAAAATCATGAAGACCATTTTATCATTGTTTTATGGAAGGAGTATTACCCATTCCAAAGCTAGAGAGATTTCACACCCCTGTTTTACTTCCAAGTTAGGTTCCTAGTGCTACAAGTCTATTCTATCTATTTCTCAATGATATCTCTTTTAATATGAAATGCATAGTGTTTGGAAGTGAATGTGAAGATAGATTACATTGACATTGAATATCAATGGCTACATGACTCTATCTTAATCATTTTGGAACCCAAAAAAAACATGTTGAGAGTGTATGTTTATTTTCTAGAAGTATGGGTTTTAGGAATTTCATGAATGAAAACCCATGAAATATGCAAATACGAGTTTCTTATAACAAGCCTTTTCTATTCATTTCATTGATTCTTCAGCTCACCATGTTACCACTAAAATAAATGATGGAGGACTTGATCTCTTCTTTTCATTTTTATATGTGAAAATTATGACTTCTGATAGAATTTTTTTATTGAAACAATTATCCACTTTTTTCTAGGCATGTTACCTTGGTTTGTAGGGGTGACTTTAATAAAATTAGTGAGGCCTTATAGAAATGTGGAGGAGCAGACTTCTCAAATAAAAAAAATATATTATTTTAAATAGTTCTTGTCTTCTAAGGATTTTATAGACATAGTATTCTCTATAGTAAATGTACATGGTGTAAAAATCAAATAGGGAACAACAGAATATAGATCAGGATTTTCTGGAGCCTCTCTAAACATTGAGGGCTTGATTCATTCACACGGGCTATGTCACCCACCTCATCAGATCAACTTTAGAACACTACCCACTATTAGTTACATTAAATAAGGAGGATCATAGGTTCATGAATTTTAACTATTCTACTAATTGACATCAAATGTATGGATTTATATATATGGTTAGATAGTCTTGGGAGCAACTGGAGAGGGGAACTACATGGTTGGGTCTTATGCAGTGACTGTGTCAACTTATAAGAGATGCATAAAAGTGGCTCTCAAATAGAATGGATGAGGAGTTTAGTCTAGAGGGGCTCATAGATGAAATTGGAAGACTTGAGGATAGTCTTCAAGATATTTGTAATGATGACTTATTTATTTTGATAATTGGGAAACAAAGTATCATGGAAAAGAAACTCCTAGATATATAGAGGTTTTATAAGTAGAAGTTTATAGCCATTTGGATCATATAAGGGGACCAGAATACAGCTTACTCTCAAGCATGTTGGAAGGAGGAAAATGTGACCAGAAGACTTAATTTAAAATCCAAGATGACACATTCATGTTTTTTGTTGATGTAGTGGTGAAACTATCTCTAAATATTTTTGAGAGTCTCTTGGATGGATCAATTTGTGATAATGGATAAATACAAAGTATGATTAATGAAGAATGCCTTTTTATGAGTTTCATCGTGTGACTGGTGGAGGATATATATAATGAGGTGTTAGTAGCTATTTTGGAAGAATATGATATTAATGAGATGGTGTTCAACATGAAACATGAAACATAAAATAACTCTTACCCTAGATGATTTCCAAGTAGTATTTTTTTTATGGAATAATGGGATATTTTCTGTTTCTAGGTGGGAGAAGCGATGCAGGATATTTTTAGAGGTGGTGCTCTGACCCGGGAGGTGTGTTCCTGTAATGTTGTTCTTATTCCTATGGTGAAAAATCCTTCTTCACTAAATAATTATAGGGAAATATTCCTATATAACTTTGAATATATTATTATTTCTATCTATATTAATATAATACTTATCTTTATTATTCCAAAACTGATATCAAAGGAGAAATATGGATTTATGCATAGTATTAGAATTCATGGGACTATTAGTATTGAAAACTAAATAGTGGAGGATCTTAAAAAAAGGATTATTAGATCCATTTTTATGATCTATGTGGACATTGATAATGAATATGATAGGTTATAATGAAGATTTATTATAATAGTCATGAGAAATTTTTTCTCCAGAAATGGTTCTGTGATCTGTGATTCAGATTTTATGCCTCTCCATGATTTACTATATCTTTAATCAAAAGGGGCTTTGGATTATTCAAAATTTTACGTAGTGTTAGATAAGACTTCCCATTCTCTCTAATACTCTTTATCATATCATGGTATTCTCTCTCAAAGAACATCCAATGGTCTTAAAGAATGGTAGCATTATGCCATTCGGTAATAGATTTGGGAGTTGAAGTATGTATCACCTTATGTTTGTTGAAAACATGTTTTTTTTATTAATATAAATAAAATATTAATTAATTTTTTCATGAAAATCATTCAAACGTTTGGTCAGTTGAGTGGAAATCATGTAAATCAATAGAGGATCAGTGTCTTTATATCTAATAAATTCCAAAGAAACCGCGATAGTGAAATCCAAGATAAGTTGAGCATACATAATCAGCAACTCCTAATGGAATATCTTGGAAATCCTATTTCAAATAGAAGTTTTAAAAAATACGTATTTGATGGATTCATCAATAGTATTATAGGAATGGTATGTAGATGTAAGAAAAAACTTTCATTTGAATGGTGGATTACATTGATTAACAGTGTCATTTCTTCTATGTTGATGCATGTGTTATCTATTATCAAGCTATCGAAGGGGAAAATCATGAAGTTGGAGAATATCATAAACACATTATTATGGGATGAAAAGTAGTGTTGATGATACCATTTATCATCGTGTAAGTATATGTGAAGGCATTATCGATCTACATAGTGTTTTGGAGGCCATGCATGTCATGAAGGTGGGGATGACATGAGGTGTTATCAAAGGGAAATCATTATAGTAAAAATTCATGAAAAATGGGTATGAGTGATAGTGGGAGAAATGGGTGGGATTCTCTAGAATATTTTAAATCCTTGATCTATGCATGTAATATTGTATGGATGAGCTAAAGGATATAACTCGGTGGGTGGTGGGTTTGGGGTATATTAATATATGGATTGAGAATTGGGCTGGAGAAACATTTTTTCCAGGCTCCCTAATTCCAAAAATATCATTAAAGGAGGAAAAAAATTGGGCTTTCATTAGTACCATTATAAATCCAAAACATAATTCTATTTTCAATAGAATATTTTTTGTTAAAGAAATAGGTAAATTTGTTTTTATGTATCAAATATAGGGCATTTAAGTGGTATGGATTTTGGGAAATAGTTTATATAAGGTATGGAATGGATAACTAGGCACCTAGACTCAGGTGTAAGTAGATCCTAGGTAAGATTAATGTTTTTTTAGAGAATAAAAAATCAATCACTCTTTAAAAATGAAAATGTACAGAAGAAAGATATGATACTAGCCTCCCAATTCTATTTTTATGCAACGTTGCAACAAGAATAAATGTGGAATGTATTTTTTAATAGTAAGTTGGAAAAGTAGATATGGAATTATATGTTAAATGTTATGAATATAAATTTATTAAGAGATTAAATAACAAAGGTTCTGGAGTCCTGGTTCCAAGGAGTAGGGTATAAAGGTTTGAAGGTTAAGGTTCGTACAATGGTTTTTTAGCTAGTGTGTTAGGTTATTTGGGAGGCTAGAAAAAGGTAAGAGATGGAAGAATGTATTCTTTAATTTTCCTCTAGGTGTGGGTGAAAGATCTTATGAAATATATTGGTTTACTTATAAATGGTGGGGATTCTTCTACTTCCCTTCATAGGTTTCTTCAAAGGATGTTTAGTAATATAGAATATGATCGAGGAAACTAGGGTAAATGGGTTAAATGGAAACCAGCCATCATATGGAGGAAATTGAATGTGGATGGATCATGTATTTCTGGGGTGATAAGAGGTGGTGGTCTAGTGAGATATGATAAGGGTTTATTGATGTTGGGTTTATTACTTTTCTGGTCCATCTAATTATATTTAAGTATAATAAAGATCCATGGTAATAGGTATTATTCTATATAGTATTTATAATATTTAGCTATCCAAAGTCAAATGTGATTTTTCCTTATTAGTTAGTTTTCGTAGTTGGTTTTCTGTAAGGGAGGAATGGAGCACCTTGGGATTTTAATTATCTTATCATTAATTGCATAATATTTGTCAACCATGATATTCTTGATGTCCATACTTAGAGGGAAGGGAACATTGCAAAAAATTTCTTAGTGATCAAAGGGAGTATGAGAGGGATCAATACTTTGTACACTAGTTTGGGTTCTTATCCAAATTATTGTAAGCTCATTGTTAGAGGTTATTCCCTTTGCCTCTATTATTTCTTCCCCCATGAGTTGGGAGTGGGTTTGTTCATTTGGATTTTTAATAATAAAAATTGGATTTTCATTCAACTTCAAAGTATGTCATCTTATATTGAAAATTATTTTTAAAATACACTAGGATCATTTATGGAAGAAAATAACCTTTATTTTCAAATCACTTTTTAAAACTAAAAATTCATAATACATTTTTTAAATCCTTTTTTATTGAAAATTACCAAAAAAACTTATAATGGATTCTTTAAAAAAAATTACATCATTTCTTGAGGAAAATATCTTTTCTAATTTGAAAAAAAATTAAAACATAAAAATATTTAGAATCCATTTCACTAAACATGAACTTTTAAACTAATAAATGGTTTTTTTAAAGAATCTATTCTTTGTGATGATAAAAAATTTCATTCGTGTTAAAACTTTGATTATTTTCACATTTTCAGTAAAATACAAACAGACCTTATTTTGAAAATTTCTTGAATATTATATTAAATTTTAAAAAAAAAAATCATACAAGGGTAAAAATTACTTTAAAAAATACCATAAGAACATTAAAAAAATTGTAAATATTTTTTTAAAACATGAATATGGAATAAAAAATGGTTTTCGAACAAATATAGAAACAAAGTCAATTTTATTTAAAAACATTATTTTAAAATCATGGCTACATAAAGAGATTAAATGAAGTTAAAAAATTTATTCTCTAGAAATAAGCATTGTAGAATAAAATTCATGAGTTTCATGTGATATCATTCATAATATTTCATCATCAGAAGCATAAACATAAACAATCCCAATAAATAATTATATTTTGTCATAAAACATTTCCACTTTAGTAAATTGATTCATAATCCCCATAAAAAATAAAATTAAATGAAAATTAAATATCATGTGAATAAAAAAAATCCTGATATTATATATCAAAGGTGTTTTATATAAACCTTATAAAGGAAGATAGGTGCATAACATACTGTTTGTCCCAAAGAATACAAATAGAGAAAAATACCTTACCAATTTGGTAAATTTTTAACCTTAAATCCCATGAAAGAAAGATTATCAAATGGATATATAAGTACCAATATTTTTCAGGAGAAAAATTATAAAATACATTAATTTTCATTATATATACCATATAAAAGAAATACATTGTGAATATGGAATGTGTCTAACAAAAAATAAAAGTGTGATTGAAATCCCTTACCATAAGCCTAGACTTCCTTATTACACATTTTAACATCATGTAAAATATATATATGTGTGTGTTTATTATAATTATATTAAATAATCATAATTTTATATATAATATCATATATGGTTTACTTATGACCTTTTATTACCTATTTAGTAACAATTCCTTGTTAAAATCATGTTTCGAGTAACAACCACTTTGTTTTTCATGTATATTTTGATTTGTTATTTTTGGTCATATTAATTTGATCATGTTTCTATAATTTACCTAATTTTAACAATGATATAAATATTATATATATTTATTATATATATATATATATTTATTTATTTATATTTATTTATATTAATACATAAAAATTAGAGATAGAAAATTAAATACACCATTTATGGAGACAATCGGTCATCTGTACGCATGAAAATTGTTTCTATTTTCTCTATGGGTGAATTTAATGAAAGGTAAATGATATATTACTTTTAATAATACTTTTATGTCATCTATAACACATATATTCATTAAATTTACCCTTATTACCTTCTATTCAAAGAATTAGTAAAAAACGAATCACATTGCTTTGTAATGTGGTAGTTCACCATACACACGAACGATATTATCATATACCATATGATATGGATATTAAGAAGTTATATGTTATATATTTATTAAATATATATACTTATTCCAAAAATATCATATATATCCATTTAATATATCATTATTTTCATCTAAGTAAAATATAAATGAAAAACACATCACATTCATTCGTGAGATGGTAATATGTTGTACACATGAGTGACGTAATGGTTTTACAACGGATTGGGAGGTAATAAGTTTGATATTAAATTATAAATTAATAAGTTTAATAATTTCATAAATTCCATATATAAACAATAAATCTAATATTATATCTATCCTTGAGAGTTGGTTATGTAGAACTAATAACATCGGTTTACGTGGCGGTCATCCACCGTACACATGATCGAATGTTTCATTTACCATTTGATGGAAGAGTATATTTATATAGGTTATTCAATTTACATAATTAAATATTAGTATATGGGAAATAATTTTGTTATTATATTAGTATATTTTAATAATATTTTAAGTATTTATAATAATAAGTAAAAAAACGTATAGCTAAAAATGTTACCTCTTTTTTGAACAACCTATTTAGGTTTAAACTAAAGCCATCCAAGATTGGATTTGTGGTCTCAAAAATGCCTCTAGATTTAGGTAGGTAATTAAATAAGGTATTTTGGTATTTATTTTCTAAACCAAATGATTATTTTAGTGTCAATATATTAGTATAGGGAGTGACCTTTTATAAGTGGGGGAGAGGACACACATATAATTTTTGAAAAGAATAAAGTGTAACCATGATTTTCACATGAAAGAAAGATATGAAATGGACCATTATAGAACCTTGGTGGTTATATTGTCTACGTATTTCCATGATTTTTACTTTTGAAAATTTTAAATGTAATATTATCTCTTATCTTTTTTGTTTAACCACTTGGTAAATCTGTGTTAACCTTAACCGTTGTAATTAATTTTCACTATTTTTAATATTCACTTTTACCAAAAAAATAAGTTGAAATTTTATATAATATAAATTATTATTATTAAAAAAATTAATATATTTTTCCAACTTCTTTTCACATAGGTGGAAATTTTAAATTTAAAATTAAACCATCATACCTGATG
The DNA here is from genome assembly GCA_963277665.1 of Viscum album. Classification (NCBI taxonomy): domain Eukaryota; kingdom Viridiplantae; phylum Streptophyta; class Magnoliopsida; order Santalales; family Viscaceae; genus Viscum; species Viscum album. The sequence continues at coordinate 528,091,921 of OY728131.1, read as the reverse complement.
AGAAAGCGGGTTTCCAAAGAAAACTGTTAAAAAGTTTAAAAAGTTTTTATATCAAAATTAAAGATAAAATTGGTTCCAATGACCTAAAATGTATTAATAGATATATAATTGAGCTAATTTTACTTCTAAACCTATTTAGAAAAAAAAAATTATCCTTATACATTCTTTAAATGAAACAAGATGTTTTCAATAGAAAACAGTATTTTCCACTCTATAGTGTGACGGCATGGGCCTCCTCTATCGAGTTCTTCTCTGTGTTACCCGGTAGTGTACCGGGCTGCCTTCCCTAGAGTTGGTTTTCTATTTGGCCAATTTGGTTCTCCAGGACTCGAATGGAATCCTCCTGAATCTAGAATCTGTTATTAGTAGTAGATATGAATTTGTTCATGAGATCCTCTAACCATGAGGTGTTCTCTTGTTGAGGTGGTTGTGCAGCTAGTATAGGTGGTGGCTACCATGGCTATTATGGGAATGGATTTTGATACCCTCCCTACTGGTAAGATCCCTACTGGGGTTACTTTTTTCCTCAGGTACTAGTTCTGATACTAAGGTAGACCATAGTCAGGCGGTCGCTGGGGCGGAGGATTCTGCTGCTATTGGCCCTAGCCTGGGTTCTGGTGATCACTTTATGCCAAGTTCTGGTACTTCTTATACTGTTTTGGCCCTCGTTTTTTGAGAAACATATCTCACCTCGCTCATCGAAGGGCCGACTGTAGGTCCCAGACAATCTCACATGATGTGGTTATCACCACATTCACTACATGCCAGATGGTTTGTCACGTGTACTTGGGATGTGTCGTTTAGATTGAGTGCATTGATCTTTTTAGACACAGCATCCAACTGGGAAGCAAGCATAGTAATACCATCAATGTTGTGCATACCTCATTTTTTGTGTGCCCCGCTCGGAATGCCACTTGAAGCTGTTAGCAGACATGTCTTCTAGTAGTTTGAAAATCTCTTCAGGGGATTCCCTTATAACTATACCTCCAGTAGCAGCATCCACCATAGACTTTGTGTTTGTCTTTAGTCCTCCATAGAAGGTTTATACATCTATCCAAAGTGTGAGTCCATAGTGTGGTAATTTGCAAAGCATCTATTTGAAGTGCTCACATGACTCATACAACGACCCTGATTCATTCTGCTGGAAGTTGTGTATTTCATTCCGTAGAGTCACCGTCTTCAATGATGGAAAGTATTTTGATAAGAACTCATGGGATATCTCCTCCCAGGTGAGGATAGATCTATGTGTAAATCCTTTTATCTAGTATTTCTCTTTATCCCTTAAAGATAAGCGGAAAAGTGAAGACAAATAGCATCTGTGGAAACTTTTTGGCAGCAGAACGTGTCACAGACCTCCAGAAAATTTGAGAGATGGGTGTTTGGGTCTTCGCTGGATAGGCTGCCAAACAAAACTATGTTTTCGATCAACTACATGATAGCAGGTTCGATCTCAAAGTGTTGGGACTGCACTAGTGGACGGACGATGCCTATTTCGGATCTGTTAATAGATGATTTTACATACTCCATGAGATTATGGCGTGGAGGTGGCTTCTGAGGGAGTGGATGTGGCATGTATTTTTGTTCTTGAGGTGCGAAGTACAACCCCTAAACTGGTTGTAATAATAGAATCTGCTATGGTTGGAACTGTTGGATCTGTTGTGAGCCATATCTTAGAGAAAGTGGATCTTGCTGGTTCTGGTTGTCATCCAACCCAAACAGTTGTCCATCTCCTTGGACAGCAATGATATCTCCTTTTTCATTACACACCATGGGATTGTTTTGGTTGTTCTCATCCATGAGTGCTTATCATCACCTCAAAATCATCCATTCAATCACTAGGTAAATTGGGAGAAACTCCATTGACTCAGTGTTCTTGGAACGAGTGAGTTAGTCACTCATAAACCTATAAACCTACAAAATACTAAACCCACCAAGCATAAGTAAGTAAGAAGAAAGATTTAATTTTTATTTTAACTAAATTTGATAAAAATTTGATTTAAAAAAAGACAAATGTAACTTTTAATTCTCCAATAATAACACCAAAATTTGGTAGTCGTTTCACCGAAGGTATTTTATTGGTGTCCTAAAATGTATTGCCCTGACATGTATAGTACCTGTAATGGGTTGATCCACAGGGAAAAAGAAGTTATGTTTCTCTTACATAACTAGTTTGTACTTGATTAGTTAAGTATATTGAATTTATAGTCAATTTTTAATATTTGGATAAAAATTATATTGGATTTAAATTTCTTTAGAAAATTACTTAAAGGGTTAAGTAAAACATGGTAATTATGGTTTTGATAAAAATATGGTGGGAAATTCATCGTAGATGTGGATTTTTAAGAGGTTTTTTACTAAATAAAATTACTTATAATGTTGTGTTGTTCATGATAACCCAAAAATCTGGGTTTCAATTATAACAATGTTCCCTTGGCCTAGGTAACTTATGTCTAGAACTGAGGAAACTGACTCATTGGTCTGGTAATCAGTGTTTCATAGTTCTTTATTTGGATTAGTCTATTTTTTAATTGGTGAATAATTCCAATGATCATGAAAGTATTCATTATTCTTCTTCTTTTGAGTCCCTAAAAATTCTTCCCTTGGTCTGGCTCAGAATTTCTAGTGATAAAAAGAAATTATTAAAGAAGAATAAGAAATGTTAAACAAAACAAACAAAATCATAACAACTAATCCAAATTACAACTCTTTCATCACCCACAACCCCAACACACTGGGTTTTTAGTTACACCTAGTAGAAAAGATGAAAACAGAACCCCCAATACCTGATGTGGTCATCACATAAACTTTGTGGAGAGATTAGTTATGTGGTAGAATGGTGGAATGATGGAGTAGTGGAATGACGGTAGCACGAAAGCAGGGAATCTGAACCTTCTTTCTTTGGATCTTAATTAATAACCCCTAAAACAAGAGGCCAAGGCCTCTATTTATAGAAAACAAACATACACTGAGTGTATCAAAACTACACTCCATGTAGTCTCATCAATATATGTTTTCCATTATTTTTTATACCGGTGGGTGGCCTAACACGCTGTATTTGACTTGGAACATGGTTCCTCCTAGTAGGTGGAGGTAAATGGTGTGCAGTTCCACCACACATAGTGTGTACTCTAATTCATCAGCCACCAACCTCTTATAGAAGGTCCACACGTCATATAGATTGTTGTACACAGTGTGTATCAGCCAGCCGGCAACATGGGCATGTAGACTTCTTCTTAGCCACCAACTTTTTCTAGAAGATCATACACAACATGTATATAATGTACACAATGTGTACATGCTTCTGGAAACTTGGGCATGTACTTGGCCTAGCCAATCTATGTTTAAGTCAGAATGTACATGGTGTGTATATATGTACACGCCATGTAGTTGGGAATTTTTTCTCAGTTTTCCCCTGGTTCGTGTGTTTGGCCAGAAACCACCTGATAATTAACAATATCACCAAAATCAAAGTATTTGACCACTAAGTAGTAGGTATTTTCTGAAAACATGTTATTATTTTCAATAAAGTTTTGTAAAATGTATACACAAATTGGGGGAATCAATACCATGTTTAATGACGAGGTAATAATGGTCATGATAAAAAAGTAATATTAATACTTTGTTGTGTTTTGTCAAAACTCGGTGTTGCATGTAACATAAGCTATCGAATAAATTAAATTTATTTAAAAAAAGAATTCATAAAATCTTGGGGTATTAGATATTTAGTGTTTACCATACTTCATAAGGAGTAGAGTAGTTTGAATAGTAGATTTACGATAACATTGATCGAGACCACTATAAAAATCATTATTTTATTTAATTTTATACTACTTAAATAATTAATTAACTCTGATAGTTAACTTTAACTTTAATTATTCCTAATGATATAATTATTTTATTTGAAAATTTTAAACCAGTTTATTCATCCCCCCTGAAACTTTTTTCTATCTTAAAGGGGACTAAATAATTAGTATCAAATCTTGGACCTTGTAAGGATAATTGTGATTTATTTCTTTTATCTTTATTCCATAATTAGTATCAAAGCTTGGTGTTATAAGGAAACATTGACTTCTCTTTATTTTTTATTATATCTACTAACCTCTTCTAAGTCCTTACAATTTAAGGAAAAAGATGGATGGAGAATGTTCAAATGATGGATGGATTCCATAAAGACTAACTCACTTTGATGGTACTGACTATAGATATTGGAAGACTCAAATGGAAGATTACCTCACGCAACACATTTTTTATTATTAAAATACTATGGAAAAACATTATAAATTACATGATTTTTACCCGGATTCTATTATAAGAAGTGATTTAGTTAAATTTGTTATGAATTATAAATTTATGAATACTATTTATTGTTCTATTAATAGAAATTTTTAGTCATATTTATTCTTATAATGCTGCTCATGGAATTTTGATAATTTTTCAAGTTACCCAACTTAGATCAAATAAGTTTATTTGAACAAATATTAGAATAATTTGAGTTGAATATTAATATTTCAAGATGGGAGAATATGAAACAGTCATCCAAATGTTTCATGGGTTTGCTAACATTAATAATAAAATGAATGTGATTAGATAATCCTTGACAAATCCAGTACGGTTTGAAAGAATCTTCAGATCTCTATCCAAGTAGTGGCATACAAAGAAGGTTTGTGTGGATGAAAGTAATGACTTCAAGGAATATAATCTAGATGAACTGATTGGTTCATTACTCTAATATGAATTTGAACTAGAGCATATGGCTACTGAACATACATCAAAAAAGTGAATGTGTATCTTTAAAATCTATTAATATTGTTTCTTCTGAATCATTTAATTCTAAAATTTAGAAAATTGACAAGGAATACATGGATCAACTAGTCATTGGTGTTTATAAAAGTATGAAAATAGAAGGTTCAAAAACCAACCTATAAGGAACTATCAAAAGGTTAATCATATAGTAGAAAATAAATTTAACACTAATCATAGTTAGAATACTTAATATGTTATTTTTTTTATTGTATAAAAGTATGGAATATAAATCTAGACCACCATAAAATGAAAAATAAAAATAAGGAAATTAAGTATAAAAACAAAGAGAAAATGTATTTAACTATAATTTGAAATTATACTAAAGAGTCTGATTCTAGTGAAGAATATAGAAATGAAAAAGGAAGCAACTGACTTTTGATTTAAGGAATCATTAAATGAGGTTAGTAATTTTAGTTTTATTTTGGATGATCTGATAAAGATTTTGATCTTGAAAAACCAACCATTGATTAACTAAATTAATAAATTAATAGATAGAGAAAAGAAAAAATAAACTCAAAAGGAAAAATAATAAAAATTTTAATGGTAGCAATGAATTTTAAAGGAAAACGATAAAATTAAAAATTTTGCTTCAACTTGAAATAAAAAAATTTATAAATATCTTTAAACTATTTAGGTTATGAGTGAAAAACAAAAAAATTGAAATTGATAATTTAAATCAATATTTGTCTAATTTTTTCTAAGAAAAGAAAGTATGAAAAAATTAGGACAAAAATGAAACTAAATAATGATAAAACTAGTTTTGGTTATGATAAAAACTTGAGAAATTGTATAAGAAAATATTTATTAAAAGTACTAAAGGATGTGTTTCTAATGTTGCATACTTTAGATTTAGAATTCAAGCACACTATGTTAATGAATGTTCACTCAGATTTCCACTATACTTATGATTTACTAAAACTCATATTTATAAATATTTATCATTTAAATTATATTACAGTACTTATTTAAAATATATTGTGGTAACTAAAAAATGTTTTAAAAATCATATTAGACCCAAAGTACCTTTGGTTCCAAAACATTCTACTAATTAATTTTTTAGGAAAAATAATATATATCTTAATAATGATGTATGGTATATGTAAAGTGGATTCTATAGAAATATGATTAGAGAACAATAAAGATTTATCAATTAAAAATAATTTAATGGAGGCACTATTATTTTTGGAGATGATTCCAAAGTCAATGTAAATTTTTTTAGAGTAATTTTTATTTCTAATATTACTATAATTTAAAAAATATATATTGATGGTTTACAACATAATATAATAATAATATCTTAATTATGTGACTATGGAATTAAAGTTGAATTTACAAATGATAAATGTTTATTTTTTTTAATAATTATTATTTATAATTTTATTCTAACCACAATAAAAATATTTATATTGTTGTCTTTTCTAAACTAACATCTCAATATATAAAGTGTTTGAATTTGGTGCAGAATGATAGTTTACTATTGCCTAGATGACATGTACATGTAAATTTTAGAATGTTAAAAAAACTTTATAATCATGATATAGTTCTATAATTACTCATTTTAAATAGATATAAGTTTCATGTGTGTGACTCTTACATTAAAGGGAAACAAAATTAATAATATTTCAGACCAACTAATCAAATAAGTTCTAACAAACCTTTATAGTTAGTTAATCTTAACTTGTTTGATCCTACTCAAAAATCTATTCTTTATGGAAATAAATTTACTTTAGTTATTATAGATTATTTTATTATATTTTCTTGGGAATAATTTTTACTCATAAAAAGTAAACCCTAACTAGGTTTACTGCTTTTTATAATTTAGTTCAAAATGAAAAGTCTTCATGATTACTACCATTCACAGTGATGGATCAGGTGGATCTCAAAATTTGAATTTTTTGTGCAAGTAATGGTTATCTATAAAATTTATCAACAACTAGAACTCCATAAAAAATATAGTTTTTTAATGAAAGAATAAAACATTAATTAAAATGGTTATAACTACATTAAGTGGATATAGTTTATCTAAATATCTTTGGGCAGAATATTTTTTTACTACTTGTTATGATTAAAATAAAATTCTTATTAAACCTTTTTTAAATACCCCTTATAAATTATGGAATGAAATGTAACCTCAAGTTGGTTATTTTAAATTTTTTGGATGTAAATTTGATATTATAAATACAAAATATAATTTAGATAAGTTTGATGCTAAATTAGATGAAGGTTTTTTCTGAGGTTATTTTAATAATAGAAAATCTTGTAAAATTTTTAATAAAAAATTATTATTATTGAGGAATAAATTCATGATAAATTTGGTGAAGATAATTTGAAAATGAAGTCATATTTAGATAAAAAAATATTTAAGAATATAGAAAATTTAATTTTAGTGATGGTGAACCTCAAAATAATAATGTATATATTGAAGATAAATACTCAAATGTATTATAATAATACATTTGGAAAACTCATAAATATCACCCTATTGATAAATTAATTGGTAATATTGATTATATAATTAAAATTGAAAAAATATTTTATGAATATCTATGAAAATTATTCTTTTGTTTCTAAATTTGTACCAAATAATATTAATGAAACATTAAAAGATATTAATTCGATTTTATACATACAGTATAAACTTAATCAATTTGTTAAAATAATTTATGGACTTTAGTTGATCCCACAAAACATAAACATGATATTATAACTAAATGGATTTTTTAAAATGATCTTGATGAATCATGTCAAATTGTTATGAATAAAGCGAGAATTTTTCTTCAACGATAGTATTAAGATGAAGTCATTCATTTTGATGAATTTTTTTATACCTTATAATAGAATTGAATATATTATACTTTTATTGGAATCTTATTATTTTAAATATTTAAAATTGTATCAAATGGATTTTAAAAGTGCATTTTTAAATGGTTTTATTTTATAAGAATTTTATGTTTTTCATTTACTGTTTTTTAACATGAAAATAATTTAAATCATTTTTTATATTATCTAATGATTATATGGGTTGGGTGACCAAATCATATTTTCGATCATTTTGGGAATAATAGATTGATTTTGTTCAATAATGTATTTAATAAAGGAAAATTATATCCTAATTTATTTATTTATTAGATTTAAAATGATATTTTAATTGTTCAAATTTATATAGAAGATAATTTTTTAGTTCTACTAGTGATTTTATTTTTAAAAAAAATTCTATTTTAAGGACTAGTGAATTTTATATGAGTCTCATGGGAGAATGAAGTTTATTATTGGGACTTTAGATTTTTCAAAAAAAAGATGTAATATTTTTGATTTAATCTAAGTATGTTAAATAATTAGTGAAGATATTTGGTATTAATTATTGTAAATATTTTATAAACCTTATGAGAACTTATTATAAATTGGATTTTGTTGAATCTCAAAAAAATGTCTCTATTAAATTTCTTAGTGAAGTGATTAGTATTTTACTGCTTCTATACCTGATATAATATTTAGCTTACGTATGTGTACTAGATTTCAATATGTCCCTAAATAATCTCACTTAAAGGTTGTTAAAATAAATATTATATTTATTAAAAGAACTATAAATTTTATATTATTTTATTCTAGAAAAAAACTCTTTTGATTTAATATCATTTTCTAATTCATATTCTCAAGGTTGAAAAATTGATAGAAATAATACATTAGGAGTTTGAAATTTTCTATGTAAAATTTTATTTTCATGTATCTTAAAGAAAAAATTAGCAATTTATTTATCAACAACCAGAATCTAAATATATAATTTTTTATAATTATTATTCTCAAAATTAGTGGATTAAGTAATATCTTCCAAATTTTAATGTTTATTTTAAAATATCCCTATTTATTAAGATAATTTATCTGTTATTTATATTTCAAATAACAATATTTATAATTATATAACAAAACATATAGATGTTATGTTTCATTTTATCAGTGATCATGTTATAAAAGTTAAAATTATTTTTGAATCTATTTCAACTGATAATCAATTAGATTATATTTTTAGTAAACCCTTTGACTTAACTAAGTTTTAAGAGAAAATATTTGAACCTCGTATGATAAAATATTTTTTAATATTTAAATGTTTTGTTTTGATAATTCTAAAATATATTTTATGGCCAGTATATAAGTAATTTGTTTATATTTTTTGTTTTACTATATTTTATATTCATTTTTTGTTAATAATTTGTATTCATTACATTTTATAATTCATTTAATATTTTAACACATTTTGTGGCTCCTTTTAGCTTTCAAAGTTTATTTTTGGATGAGTTTCTCACTATTTTTTTTTTGAAAATTTTGAAAAATAGACAAACTAGTTTGGTTATTTTAATAAATTAATTAAATTACATTTTTATAAAAAATAATTCTTTTTATTTCGTTTCTATATTAATTTTTGAATGTATAAATTTAAGGTGAGATTTAAATTTTAAATATGTTATCAATTGAACTTGTTATAAATCATGTTAAATTGTTTTTAAATTTCTAATTGAGTATGATAAAATTAAAATGTTTTTAAATATATTTTTTGATATTTTTAATAAAAAGGAAAAAAATATTTTTCAAAAAATTAAAATAGGTGATAATTTTTGTAAATTTGTTTGGTTTTTAAAATTAAAAAAAGAGGTATATTATTTTAGTGGATCCCTGGTCCACATTATTGTTTTAAAAATTATAAAAAAATCATTTTATTTATTCCCTATAATATTTTTTCCATAAAGGTCTTCTTTGTTTGAAGTATTCACTAATTGTAGAAGAAAAACAAATTTTGAGCATTATAATTATTCAACAATTTTTTATCTTTTTCATCATTAATCTTTATGTGAATACTTTTTATAAAACATTTTTTTATTTCTATTAATATTAATCTTTTATGTATTTAACAATATGTGATTTCCATTAGACGGTTTTATTTTACCCTTACATGAAATATGTATTAACTTTACATATGATTGTTTTACCATTACGTATTTTTTTTTTTGAAATATTTACCTTTAAATAATTTTTTATTACCTTTACATAAGTTTATATCACATTTTTACTGAATATAGAATTTATATTTTTACCTTTACACATATATTGACTTACCTTTATGTAGTTTACCTTTATCTGAGATGACTTGCACATGAATTTTTCTTATGTAAAATTTTTCTTACTTACATTCATGTTTATATAAAATGTGATTATATATAATTATAATTACATTAAAACATTTTTACATAAAAATGAATGTATGAGATATATCTTTCAGATACCATTTTTTTATGATTACACTTATTTCTTTGAATCTATTTTTTTAATATCAAATGATTATATTCAAAGTGATTTTAAAATTTTTAATTTCGAGATTTTATTTATTTATATTTTTTATATCTACTACATGTTTTTTAAAAAGATATTTAATTTTTAAATGTTATATAAGTAATTAAGTTGGGATTATCATGGGATACCTTGACCGATTATTGTTGAGTATATTTTTAAGTTGTTCAATATTTGTTAAGAACCAATGATAATTGGTGGTTCCCTTAGTTATGTGTTTTATTCATTATAAACCCTAATGTTTTCAACCATGATTTGTTGGTTAATTAGATGTGGTGTTACCATTATCATGGTGTGATGGATTACATTATATTTTATATTCACCATGTCAACAGTTTCATGAGATAGTGATGTTCTTAATTAAGGGAATGAGGTGATAGTTGCAAGAGAAGATGGTGTTAACGATGAAGGGAAAGTGTTATATTTATGGAATCAATGTGAGAGCTTAAAATATTGATCATGATTATACTAAGATATAGGATGAACATATCCATTAAAGGGAAGAATAAAATTATGTAATCTCTAGAAAGTTTTAGGATATTTTTGGTATATGGTGGTGTTATTTCCAAGTGTTTTCCAAATTATTAGAGTTCAAAATTTAGAGTAAAGGAAAAGTTACTTTTAAAAAATGAAATATTTTCATGAAAAGGAACAAAATTATACATAAGATTAAAAAAGTTTCATGAAGTTACACAAAAGTGAATATTTGAGGTCCCTTCAACATAATATTCAAAATACAAGTGTTTAATAAAAGTTAGGAACTCTCGCTGTAGTCATAGTTACATGATGTAAATAGAATTGCATGATGGAAATAGAGTTGTAAAAACATAAAAAATATAAAATGAGTTTTACAATGCTAGTGAGTTGTGAACTAAAGGGGGTGTGAAATTGATGAATTTTAGTAAACCAAAAAATTTTCACTCAATGTCAGTGATGTGAAAGACAGTTTCAAAAAGGTCCAGTTGCTTTTATAAATAGCAAGCTACCTCCTTAATTTGAATAATTGAGACCCAACTAAGATTTAGAGGCTTTGATTGATGAATGATTTATGAAAAGGTATTTTGTTTGTGAAGGACTAAAGAAAACATTAGTTTCATAAAGAAAGGTTTTGTGTTTGTTTGGCCGACTGAGTTTTGTAGTTATATTCATGATAAAATCAGTTGTATTAAAATCAAGTAACTTATGTCTTTACATACCAACGGAGATTTGTAAAAGATTGAAAGTATCATAAAATATGAGAGAATTGTGAAGTAGTGAAAGTTTCATGAAAGTGTGTATTTTCATGATACAATGAAATTTTCAAAAAAGATGAGGATTTTTGTGAAAGTGAAAGTGTTATGTGAAACAATAAAGAGTTGCACATGAGAGAGTATTGGTCATTAATATCAAGAGAATAGTAAATAAAGTATTTATCACTCAATGTAGACCTTTCCAAAGGAAGTTCGTATTCCTTGAAGTCTAGTTCAATGGGAAAACTCAAGATTAAATAATAGTGGTGTTCAAAACCTATTTGTGAAAGAGAAGTCTTAAGATCAACAAGAAATAATTAGTGCCTCAACTATCAGAAAGTGAAGTTGTGCATTGGATGTGTTCCAGCGAGTCTTTCCTCATGAAATAGTGAGAAATGGGAGAGGACAAAAGAAGTGATCATTGTGTCGAAGTAAGACAACTCTAAATATTGTAAGGGGAGTAACCCCAGACATAGATGTAGCCTAGAATAAATCCACTATGGAAATATTATCAGTGGATTTTAGAATATCAACATAATGTTGATGTATTATCCTTAGAAATAGACTGGTATATGTGAACCAAATAAAATTATTCTTTCATTTTTTTATGCATTACTTACATTATTTAGGATTAAAATAATTTAATCTTGATTGAGAAATCATTGATCATATCTGAATAAGGCTAAGATAAGTGAACTGATCAATAATATCATCATTAAGTGGGTAAACACAATTGTTTCCTTAATAACAAGTGTGGCCAAGATTGGTTAGTGTAGTGAGTGTATCAAGGCTACATGGGGAAATAAGAACAAGTTTCATACCCCAATTCATCCATACCACCTATTAGGGTATCTCTCACTAAAGTTATTTATGGAGATAAAAAAACTCAAAAATATCATATTATGAATCGAGAAACTTTGAAGTAGTTTATTATCATTCACTCTAAAGTGATGAAATGACCGACTGCAGGGTAATCATGGTGCTAATTTTCGTATATTTATTATTATTATTTGAAAAATTATAACCATTATATATTACATTATAATAATTGAGGACTCTATTTAAAAATGAAACCAAATGTTATAGAAAATTTACCAAGTACTTAGTACCTAGACACTCATATGAGAGATATAAAACTGTTGCACATCACTAAACAACTAAAAGAATTTCATGATCCTATGAGAAAATTTCTAAATTTTATGGATCACTCTTAAAGATGATCACTGAACATTATAATATTTACTTCCTTGCAGAGAAGAATTTATCCATTTCTTGAGAACTTATTGGTGTGTTTCAATTATTAACATAAACAACCTTGACTAGGTCACTCTCTCATACTATTATTAATTATTCATATATTTCTTTTATTCTTAAAATTTTATTTTAGTTTATGAATTTACCTTCTAAAAGGATTCTTATTATTGGGTTTTTATTATTAGAATAGAAATTCAGTAGTGAGTTAAACTTCCTTTAAAAGTAGGGTTTTGGTGGTATATTTGGGTTTAAAAGTCAATTTTTTAATTTTTTTGTGACTCCCCATTAAAATTGAATGTTATTTTGTGTTTGTGACTCCAATAGAAAGGGTGGGTTTTAATCGTATTATTACACCCCTTCAAAATCTAGGTATTTAGTGCATTCTATAAATCTCAAGAAGAATAAGGGTGTGAATAATAAGTGTAGAATCACTTTGATCCAAATTAATATAAAAATAAATGTGTAATTAAATATTTTGGTTTATTATATAATTAATTAAATCTGATAATTGAATTTAACTTTAATAATTATTAGATATTTAATTCCATTCTTCAAAATTTTTAAAATAGTATATCCACCCCACCCCCTAGAATATTACCTATCTTAACTGAGACATAAAGTTAATAACATAAATATAATTCATTGTTCATCACTATTATCATCAATAACCATTAATAGTGTATTTTTATTCTCATCCTTATCAGCACAACGTATTTAATATATTATTTTGACTTTTCTTACCTTACACAAGCACTGGGTAATAATTTGGATAATTATCATGATATATAATTCTAAAATTCAAAAATATATATATCAATATTCTTGATTAGTCATAATTTTTATCTATTGAGGTATATAAAAGACTTATTTACTCTTAAATACTATCTTAAAGACACCAATTTTGACTTTCCAATGTTGTGCAAGCAATGCATGAGTGCCCATATATGTTTTCATATTTATCCAGATGTAAAAATTAATTTATATTAATTGAATAAAATTTATCTGATATTTTTAGTATATTACCTTGTAAGTGATGTTACATAAGTTTAATAAATGTTTATGTCATATTTATATCATGATTATTTCATAAAAGATATGGTATTCATAAGAATTGTATTTTTTTACTATTCACCAAAAAATCATCTTACTCAGAAAAATTCCAAAAATTCAAAATAATCTAATTTTGATACGATAATACGAAAAATAAATTACCTTTTATCAAATTAAAATTATAAAATTTATTAATTTAAGTTTTAAATAAAGCGATATGGTATATGGAAAAACAATTTATTTAGAGGTACGAGGTAAATAAAGCGATATGGTATATGGCTTTCCAAATATATAAACTAAGAATTAAACAAGGATATGAGGTACGAGGTAAATCCAATAAATAAATGAAGCAATAGACATCCCACTCAAGCTCCATCCAACAACATCAACATCCTCATATTCTATCTTCTCAACTATCCACTATATGGTATGTTCCCTTCAATGAATCCCTAGTCATGAAATATACAGGCACACCAAAATTGTCGTATAGGATGTGAGTACATGATAGATTAGGACACAAAAAATAGACTTTAACATCATTTCATAAGATATATTAGTTCATGTTAAAAAAATAATTTGTTTACAGATATAGAAAAAATATCACACGAGTAAAACACATATTTCGGGTCCTTGGAGACTGGCTATACCCACTTCAGAACCATGCTAGAAGAAAGATTGTTCATCTACCTGATACATCCCCCTCATAGATATCCTAAAAGCATGTGAAAAATCATTCCATCTTATATATCTGAAGTACATGTCGACTAATATTTGGAACATCGCTATCAAAGTATAGCCCAAAAGTATGTGACACATCCTGCCTATCAGAATATCCTCAGTATATGTCAACTAATGTCTGAAACATACCACTTAGAAAATAGTTTGAATAGGCTCAACCTACATTCTAAACTACATAATTGAAATGAATATTACATACAATACAATATGAAAATTATAGATTAAAAATCACATCAAGTAAAATAGTGACATCATCGAAATAATTAATATCTAAACAACACAATAACAGGTTAAAGTCACACACACACACCTCATGTGATCAAGAATAAAAAATATATTTCTCCATGCTACGCATTCATGCCAACAATCATTCCAATAACCCATATAAGATATGTATAAAATTTATAGTCTTCCTACCTCAAGGTTGATAATGAAGAACACCAATGTTCATCAAGAAAACATCACCTGAATCAGGTAAACATGTTCATCATCTCCAATCTCTCACCAAGGATTCCTAGAATTAATTCAATATATTTTATTTCTAATAGAAATAAAAATACTACATGTGATAATAAACATTATCACTCATGGATAATTTCTATATTATATATTTTATCAATGAAATTTATTAACTAGTTTCTTTATTAAATAATAATTATAATTTCACAAGTGATAATATTCTATCTCTTTAGAATGATCCAAGATAAGCATGATAATTAATCTTTATCATTATATGATAATTCTGTGTTATTATAATTTGTTAATTATTTACCCTTTTTCTATAAATTTTTAGAAATACTCACTTAACAATTTCATTTAAAAAGGAGAAGAATAATACAGATTCTAACAAAGGATTATACTTTTAGAACATTGTACCCAAGAATATATGAGAGAGATAAAGGGTTCTTCCACACCTAGAACCCAGAAATATACCTTATGTTGATTGAATGAAGCATAAAAATCATGATCAAGGTAATTCCTAGACTTAGAGAACTCCTAGAAAAACCAAAAATTAATTTAGAAAGTTTTCGGTATTTTTCAAGATGGAAAACTCCTATAGAGGTTCACAACATTACCACAAAAATTAAATTAACAATTTAATTTTTATTTTAGCAGAATATTTAATATGAGGTATTTAATATTATATATAAATGGATTAAAACATTTTAAAAAGTAAAAAATAAAAAAAATTATGATTTAAATAATTTAAAAATGCATAAAACATGTTACATGTGTGAATTGGGAAGAAAAAGTAGGTTTTAAAAGCATTTTTTCCAAAGAGGGTGTTTCATAAGGTAACATGGTTTTACCCTTATGAAACTCTTAGGATTAATGTAGGGGTATTTATTTACCCTTAAACATCCTTTTAAACTAAAGAAATACCCTTACATATCACATTATACCCTTACACAAAAACCAAGTTACCATTACATAACCTTTGGAAAATAATTTTTACCTTTACACAGTGATAGGGTTACCCTTATATGGGTATTGAAAAGCATTGGTACCCTTACATTGGTAAATATGATCTTTATGCAAGCATGGTTGTATTCTTACACAATATAGATTGAGGATTTACCTTTACGTAATAATGGTGTACCCTTATACAAGGTTTAGATTACCTTTAAATTATCTATAGAACTCGTAGGTTACCCTTACATAGTTATGGACATACCTTTACACAGTGCATGAGATTCGCATATTACCATTATAAAATGATCATTTCCCCTTACTTAAACATTTAAAAACAAGCCTTAAATTGTACATATCTAATGTAAACTTCTATATAACCTTATGTATGGTCTTAAAACTCATCTTACCCTTATGTAGACACTATACCCAGTGTAAGGGGAGAAATTTAGTTGATAATTTTTAAATTTTCACCAAAAAGACTTTTAAATTGTGAAAAAAAGGTTTAAAGGTCATTTTAAAATTTATAATGTTAAAATTATCCCCCTCTAATAACTTTTCATCCTTTATAAATTATTCATATCATAGAACCAATACTCCCTTCCAAAGGAGTTTCCATATTAAAATCAAAAGGATCTTTTTTTCAAATAAATGTGATTAGTACGTTATAATTCCATTAGAACTTATTTAAACCATTTTCCAAATAAATTTTAATAAAAATCCCTTACGAAACTAAAATCCCTCAATTCCACCACTTATACTAAGTAATAACCTGACCCAAATTATTTATTAAACCCAAATGGGGTTTAGTTACAAGCATAATTTTGTAAAAAACATTTAGAGAGATCAATAAAAAATGACAATTAAAATAAAGGAAAAACAAAAAATTCACCACGTATTCAATGCTCAATTTCATACTACTGATATCTAAACATTAGTCATAGCCATAAATATACACTCAGGCATAGAATACAATAGTCTCAAATAAAAGAATTTGATAAATAACTCAAAAGGTACATATCATAATTTCAATAGGTAATTAATTATTTTTTCTCTATATAATGTAAGAAATAGGTATATGTAATGTCATCTTATGTGACTATCACGATGCATGAACTCACAACTAATTTCATAGATCAATATATAAAACTCATTTGCATCACCCAAAATGATTTTAATCAAAGGTAATAGAAAACAACAAAAACATAAATTCCCCACTATATTGAAACATGGAGATCCGTTATACAATGATAGACATATGCTAACATAGTTATCATGTTCGAGTCTAAACCATCATAAATCCTATCTACCCTATCCCAACCCAATAAAAGGAGAATAAAAAATCTAGTGAACCTAGTCCTCTAATACCATTCTGTAACACCTCGACCCAAATAATTGGGTCCAAACCAGACTACCACATAACCTCATGTGAACCTCCCCTTATGCAAGAGGATATCAACTAATAGAAGGGGTTTATGACCATCGGTGTGGAGACTATACCCTCAGTATCAAGTGATCATCAAACTATAATGAATTAAGAGAAAAAATAGCAAGTAATTAATAAACAAGTAACAATAAATGTAGAAATATACACAATAAGACTATCACATGTAGTAATAATATGTCATACCAAATATAAAAACAGAAAAAAAACAAGGATCCAATGTATGAGATAAAGCGAGTAACTAAATATAGTATAATATATCTAACTTGAACTCAAACTAGCAATGTATGTATCCTCCTTCTCCACCTGCTCAACCATCCACCATATGGAATATTCCCTATATCGCATCCCTATTCATGAAAATTGAAAAGTGCAATGAAATTTTCAATTAGGGTGTGAGTACAAGACTTAGTGGGAAACCAAAAACGTCCATTGACATCAGTGCATAAGATAAACAATTTCAGGCCATAAATGTAAACATATTACCAATATAAAAAAAACATATCACGAAAGTAAAAAAACATGTGTCAAGTCCTCAGAGGATGCCTCTACCTAATTTTCCACCATACATTGGATGTCTGCCTAAAACATCTCCCATATGGATATCCAAAAATCATATGAAACATCACATAGAATTAGATAGCCTAAGTATGTGTCAACACTTATCTTGGAAGATATCCCAAAATCACGTGACACATTTTTTTGGTTGGTACGGACCAAGTACATGTCAACTAATGTATAACACATCCATCTAGAAGGATAGTCCAAATAATCTCAACATGAATGCTCGATTATAGAAGATAGAAGAATAGAACATATAATACAGGATGTGAATGACATATTGAACATCATATCAAGTCAAATAGTATCATCATCAAAACAATCCATATATAAGAAATACATGTATAGGTAAACTCTACACACACACCTCATGTGATCAAGCATCAGACTTAGATTTCTCAAGGCTACACATGCTTGCCAAAAATCATTCCTATGACTTGAATAATACATTTATGAAAATTAAGTAATTTCTACCTCAAGGTTACTAATGAAGAACTATAAAGATCATTAAGGAAATGTCATCAAAATCCTATTCATGTGTTTGTCATCTTAAACCATTATTCATGGATTCCTAGAACTTATTCTAGATATTTTATTTCCAAAATAAATAAAATCACCACATGTGATAACAGAACTTTTTTATCAGGGATAATTTATATATTATCAATTTAAGTAATTACATGAGTTAACCAATTTATTTCTTGAATAATAAATATATTTTCACATGTGATAATACTCTATATCTCTAGAATAATCTAAGATAAGAATGATAATTATTCTTTGACATTCTTTGACAATTTCAGGTCATTATTATTTATGAATTATTTATATGTTTTGAATAAAGTTTTAAAAATATAGAATTTAAAATTTTATCATCTAAAAAGATAAAAATAATATAGATTCATACTTGTAATTTTCATTTTAAAACATTTCACCCAAGAATAGTGGATAAAGGGTGTAGATTATAAAATTTCTAGAACCCATAAAAAGAACTCATTATGATTGAATGAAGGTTCACCAATATTGAACAAGGGAATTCATGGACTACCCAGACTTAAGAAAATCAATAAAAATGAAGACAAAAATGTTTAGGTATTTTTAAAATAGGAAAAACTATGTACAGGTTTGCAGAATTAAACCCCAAAAATTAAATCAACCATTTAATTTGTATTTTGTTAAATCTTTAATGATGAATGTTTAAAATCCACTATAAATTTATTAAAACCTTTTAATGTCTAAAAATAATAAATTCCCATGATTTAAGGCATTTTAAAAATTCATGATATGCATTATAGGTGCGAAAAAGGAAGAAAAGGAAGGGTTTAAAATCATTTTTCCCAAAGTGAGTACTATATAATGGTAACATGGTTTTACCCTTATGCAGCTCTTAGGTGTCTCATAAGGGTACTGGGTTACCCTTAGACATAATTTTAAATAAACTAAATTCCATTATATATCTCATTATACACTTGCATAGTATCTAGGTTACCCTTACGCAACCTTTGGAAAATAAAGGTCACATTTACATAGTGTCAGTGTTACCCTTTACTTGAGTATTGGAAATACACTGAAACCCTTACATGGGTAAGTATGACCTTCATGCAAGATAGAAATTACCCTTAAATGCGAAATCCATAAGTCTTAACCTTTACATGAGTATGATTTACCCCTACAAAAGATTCATATTAGCTTTAAATAATATTTATAACTGATGGGTTACCTTACATAGCTATGAAGGTACCTCTACGTAGTGCTTGGTATCAGGATATTACCCTTACATAATAGTTGTTTATGCTTACATAACACATGAAAAATAAGTTTTACCATTATGTATCCAAGGTAAACTCCCCTCTAACCTTATGTAAGGTCTTAAAATTCAGCTTACCTTTTCATAGACCCTATTCCTATGTATGTGTTGAAATTTAGTTCAATTTTTTAAAAAATTTACCAAAATACTTATGAAATATAAAAAAATATGGTTTAATAGTCATTTAAAAATTGATGAAATTAAAATTATCCCCATATAGAAAATTATCCTCCATTAGAATTGATTCAAATCAACAAACCACTACACCCCACTATAAAAGTTTCCATATTAAAATTTTAAATATTTTTTCAAAAAAAAATGCAATCATTACACTCTAATTCCATTAAAACACATTGATGACATTTCCAAAATACATGTTATTAAAAAATCATTAAGGAACCATGATCCCTCAAAACTAAAACTTATATTAAGTGATATCCTAATCTAAATTATTTATTAAAACTAAATGTATTTCAGGTATATAAAAAATTTAGGAAAAAACACATAGAGAGCTACATAAAAATGAAATGAAAATAAAGGAACACTCAAAAAACATATCACTTATTCCATGCTTCATTCCATATTACTAAAATTTTAACATTTTTCAAAACCACATATTCACATTCAAGCATATAATACAAAAGGTTCATATAAAATAATTTTATAAATAATTCCCCAAGGTACATATCCCAATTTAAATAGGCATTTAATTATTTGGGATCTGTCTAATGTTTACATTAGTTATACGACATGTGATCCTTTGTGATTTTCATGATGCATGAACACACATTAAATCCCATAATTCATTAGATCAACATCATATACATCACCCAATATGAATCTAACCAAATGTAACATCAAATAGAAAAGAACAAAAATTACATGCTTTATAAACACTTGGAAAATCCAATATACTGTGTTTTCTTGAAACTAACATAGTTATTATATCTAAGTCTCATGCTTCTTATCTCTTGTCTACTCTGTCTTAATAAAAGGAAAATATAAGAAACAAGTAAGTGAACTTAGTCATCTGATACCATTTTGTAACACCCCATCCTAAACCACCAGGTCTGAACCAGAGTGCAACATGACCTCATGCACGTCTCCCTATAGGCAAAAGGTTGTCGACTAGTAGCGAGGGTCAATGTCCATCATTGGGGATACTATACCCTTAGTATTAGGTAATCATTAGTGTATAATAAATGAAGAAAAAATAAATAAATCTACAAGTAATGAATAAACAAGTAACCATTGGAGTAGATACATACACAACAAAACTATCCCACACAGTAACAATATGGAATGTCGAATATATAAACCAAAAACTAAAAAAGGAATCCTATGTATGGGGTAAATAAAGTAAATAAATTTAGTACAATATAACCTCCTCAAACTCTATCTTGTAAAATCCACATCCACTTACTCAACCATCCACCATAAGGACCTTTCCCTTCACTAGATCCCTAGTCATCAAATCTATAAGCACACCAAATTGCCCGAGTAAGGTCGGTGTAGAAGTCTCATTAGGACAAAACCAACAACCCTTAACATCAGTGAATAATATATATAAGTGTATCCCATAAACATAAATAGGTTACATATATAAATAAAAATATATCACATAAGTACAAAAAATAATTTGGGTCCTTAGTGACGGGTTCTACCTGCTTTTAGACCATGCTGGAAGAAACCTCAGTCATCTTCTTGGCACATCACCCTTTTGGATATTCCCAAATCATGTGACATATCATACCATCTTAGATATCCCAAGTACATGCTGACAATTTTCTTTAATATCCCTATTTGAGGATATCTCAAATGAATGTGACACATCTCACCATCTAAGATAACACTAGTAAATGTCAACCAATGTCTAAAATATCCCTCTCAGAGGATAGTCCAAATCAGATTAACCATAATGTTGAGTTACATTAGACAGAATAATAGCATATATAATAAAAGAAGAAAATGATATATTAAACATCACATCATTTCAAATAGTATCATCGTAATAATAATCCATATGTAAGAAACACAAGTACAAGTCAACACTACACACATACACCTAGTTTGATCAATAATCACACATATCTTTCTCATAGATACACACAAAAGAAAAAAATCATACCAAAAACCAATATAATTCATGCATGAAATTTAATCATATCCTAACTCAAGGTTATAAAGAATAATTTTAAGTTTCCTCAAGGAAAATTCAGCTGATCACGCCCACATGTTTTTCAGATTAAACCACTCGCCAAGGATTCCTATAAATGATTATATATATTTTATTTATAAAATAAATAAAAACACCACATGTGATAAAAAACTATCTCTCTCTTGGATAATTTTAAAATTATAAATTTAAGTCAAAGCATGTGCAAACCAGTTTCTTTCTTAAATAATAATTATAATTTCACATGTGTTGATATTATATATCTCAACAATAATATGATAGAATCATGATAATTATTATTTATTATTCTATAATAATTACTTGTTATTATCATTTAATAATAATTTATTCTTTTTTCAGAAAGTTTTTAAAATCTAAACTTCACAAATCACTCATGAAAAAGGAGAATAAGAATATAGATTACTTCCTGGAAGTATACTTTTAAAGAACTGCACCCAAGAATAGGGTAGATAGAATGAGGGTTCTATCGTTCATTGAACCGAGAAGAATAACTAATTTTGATTGAATAAATCTTCACAAATACTGAACAAGGTAATTCTTGTATTACCCCAAATCAAGAGAATAATTAAAAACAAAGGCACAAATGTTCAAGTATTTCTTAAGAGGGAATAAATGTGAACAAGTTTACAACATTGAACCCCCCAAATTAAATTAATCGTTAATGTTTTATTTTAATAAATATTGAATAAATAGTATTTAAAATTATTTATAAAGTGATTTTAACCTTTTAACAAGTAAAAAGATTCAATTACCATGATTTAAGACATTAAAAATGCATGATATGTGTTACAGGTGTGAACAGAGATAGGTTTTGAAAGTCTTTTTCCAAAATAGGTAATTGTATAATGGTAATATGGTTTTACCCTTACACGGCTCTTATGTGTTGTGTAGGGGTACTGGGTTACCCTTATGCATCCTTCAAAACTATGTAACAACCCTTACACAACTCATTCTACCATTACATAGCATCCAGGATAACTTTATGTAACCTTTGGGAATGAAAGGTTACCTTTACACAATGCTAGGGTTATCCCTACACAGGTACTGGAAATGAACTAGTAACCTTACATAGTTAAGGATGACCTTTACACAACCAGAGAAGCACCCTTACCTATGACATCTTGAAGGATTTACCTTTACATGAGTAGGGCGTACACTTATGTGAGGTTCAAATTACCTTTACGCAATCTTTAGAACTCATATGTTACCCTTACATAACTATAGAGGTACATTTATTTATTTCATGGTATCAACAACTTACCCTTAAGAAATGATTGTTTACCCTTACATACCCCATGAAAAATAAGTTTTACTTTTAAGTATCCATTGTAAACTCCTCTTTTCCTATATGAAATGTCTTAAAACTCATTTTTTCATTACGTAGACACTATTCTTAGAGTAAGGGAATAAATTTAGTTGAATTTTTTAAAATTTTCAAAAAATAACTCATAAATTATAAATAAAAGAGAGTTTAAATTTCATTTAAAAACTAATAATGTTACACTAGGTATGATAATTGATTTATTTTTATACAACCTTGACTTTGGATTATATGAGTTATGAGCTTGAATTTAATGGTTAATTATAGTTTATATAAATTAGGTGTTTGAATTATGATGGAATTGAGGTGTCTATTAATTAAAATATCCTTGGTTGGAGGGACATTGGATTAGACATCTCATTATCATTGAGACTTATTCCTTTTCTAGAAAAGTGGAGGTTTGTTATCTGTCACTCCAAGCTTACTTTTGTGGGGATTATTATTTTCATATGATTATAATCCTTTACATGAAATGGTTCATGTAGCTTTTCAAGGGATTTATTAGGATATTAATTAATATCGTTGGATTTTTATTTGGTTTAATAACACAAGTTATGAGTTGTGTAAATATTCATGCATCAATATGTTTCAAACATATTGATTTGGTTAAAGGATTAAGATTATAAAATAAATCATTTGAAGCATGTATGCATGCATGCATGTAAAGATAATGACATGAGATAAGATGGTGAGATTAAATCCTATTTACAATACTAAGAGTTATATTCCTTCTTAGGTAAACACTTTTCAAGACTTCAATCATCCAATAAACTAGGTCATGTTAAATTTGGGTTTCAGTAGATTTTCTTGTGTAAGGAAAGAAAGTAATGGGTGACCCTAATAATATTAGATGATCCTTATTGGTTTTTTCTTTGGGTTACACATAGTTTGTAGACCCTAATAGGATTAGTTTCCAAATGGATAGAGTTTATTTTATTCATATGATAGATTGGGAAATGAGTTATATGTTGAACTATCCAAGTTTCATATATGATATGATTGGGATAATTAACTTCCTAAATAACTAAGTGGTGAGAAAAAAACAAAATTGGTCTCATTTCATACAGAAATGTGAATCTTGGACCACTAATAAATATGATAAAAATTAAAAATTGTTCAGTATTTTAGTTGGATGAAATTTAATTAAAATCCTTCATAAATGATAACAAATTATGATACATGTTTGATAAAATGTTTTTTATAGGTAAATTCTATCATCATCTTCAAACGTATCATTTATATCTATCATTAAATGAGATTATTATAGTAATAAACATCTCAGACTAGTATATAAACTTATGAACTATTATTAAGAAATAAAAAAATTAATGTATTAAATTGATACCTTCCTAAGAGATATTATGTTTAAATTGTTCAACAAGTGAATATATATTCTTATGAAAAACATATAATGAACCCCTTAGTATTTCAAAGGAAGTAAATAAATTATGGACTAAGGAACTTTATTTTCCTCTAATATGTTCAATATTATTGTATATTTTAATGAATTTGTGAAACTAAATTTTTTTATTAAGGATTGTTCTGGTTTTTTAATTCATTCTAGAATCATCATTGGAAAATTATAACAATGTGGATTAGTTATATAAATTCTTACCCTATTTTCTCAAAGTTATAATTAAAGATGAATGAAACATGCAATTTCTATGTTCTATTATTGTATCAGTAGTCCAAGTGGGTAAAAGTTTAAACTAGAAAAAGAATAATTAGTTATAAATTCCAAAATAACTTCAAATAGCCAACCATGGTCATTGAAACCTATAGGTATATTTATGAAGAAGGTAAATGTGTTCTTATGATAGAATTATATGTGATACCTAAAGTAGTTTTTAAATCTATATAGAGATTCAATGTTGGGTATTAGTGTTAAAGAAATCAATTCATTGATTTTGAAGGTATATGAAACTCAATAATTGTTTTATAAGTGTTTGAAACATACAAAAATTCAAAATCAATGTAATATTTGATAGCACTTGTAGTTTTTATTAATATGATGGAGTAAAGGGATATTGATTAATAAAGTTTAATACAAAGAAATATATCAATATCAAATGGATCAAAGTAAATGATTTGTATCTTCATCTCATTTCCCTTATATAATAAGAGAATTTATTTGTTAAAAAGGTATTTTTATGAAACATATGAGATGATAGATACAATACATGTGTTTTATGATTCATAAAACTCTATAACACATTGTGAGAATAGGATAAGGATAAAAAAAATCCAAGATAAATTTTTTATCCGGTTATTAGTAAAAATATGAGGGATTTGATCCCACGACCATCAATGCAATATTTTAAGGAATAAAGTATTTTTTTCTGAGTAAGTCTCTAAACACATAGAATGTGATATATGTTATGGATACAATGGTTTATTGGTTAAATATTCCCACTAAATAAAATATTGTTATTATATAAACATAAATTATTTTTTATATCTTATAATTATATTCTGAAAAGAATATATTTTTTAAGAGACTAGTGGGATTATGTTTGTACTTTTAGAAGTTAAAAGTTTAAAAATAAAAGATTATACTAATCAAAATAAAAAGTGAATTTCAATAAATATTATAAATGGTTTTAGGATATTCCAATAATTTAGCTTCGTAAATAATTAAATTTTTTACCAAAATATTGGAAGGAAAAAGATTAATGGAATGGGTTCCAAGAATGATGATGATGGTGAACTTATAAATATTTCTATGAAATAAACAAAATTTATTAGCATCATAACATTGGATGTTATGTATTTAAAGATTTTTAAGTACTATATCCATGGATTTAAACATCATTATTATGGTTCCTAAGTCCCACAATTATTCAAATTTTTCTAATTAATATATTTCACTCACTTGATATTTTAGTTGGATGGTTTTATTAGGTGGTCACATAGAAATGTGGAAGGAATTACCTAGATATGTAATTAGTTTAACTAAACCATAAAAGTGTATCAAATATAAGGATGATATGGAAGTATATCATATTTGATATGGTTAGTTAAGAACTTATGTATTGTTTTGTTAATTATTCTTAAATTAATTTTAGAATATAAAATACATAATTTTTTGAAAAAGGAAATGTCAATTTTATCATTCCTTCATGTTGGTTGTATCTACTCATGAAGTAAAATGATAATTGACCTCTCGAATTATGAAATTGAGTTATCCATTACTAATTTTAATAACAGAGTATTAGAGGTTATGAATAAATGTTAATGTTGTCATGAGTATGATTCTTTTATCAAGATACATAATATACTCATGAGGAAGAAAATGGGTTTTGTTCTCTGGATGACCTGTGAAGTATACCATGTAGAGTGTTATAAACTATGTATTTGGAATAATAGGGGTGTATTGTTCATATTTGGATTTAACCATACCTTAGGATGGTAATATAACTAGAATTATAACCTCCATGCATCGATACATTTATTATAAAATCCTTGAGGCTTAGATAATTAGGGGTGGTCAGGTATATTGTTGATCAGGTCTTTAGTTGAAGCTTAACCAATATGGGATTTGTCTTCTCATATCAAAAGTTTCAAATTTGGGAGCTTTATTTAGATAAAATAAGAAATTTTGTGTTCATACATATATAATAAATTTTATGTGTGTATTTATTAGGTGAGGTTCATGTGATGTGCTCATCTATAAAGGTGAATAGCATGTGATGTTTTCATCAACCTAATGAGTTTATATTCTGAGAATATTGAATATTTGAGTAGTAATATGATTTTTACATATATATTTTCCTTTGGTTACTCAATTTCTTAGATAAATTTATTATATGAAAATGAATTCTTCATATGATATAGTTATTAGACACAAGTATAGAGATGCATTTGTTAGATGGAGATTGTGTTGGATCCCTTTTTAACTTGAGTAGCATCGATTCTTTTCTAGAGTCCATTATTTTATTAAATTTATGAATGTGGGAATTTTTATTTGTTTTTAATGATAAAAATTCCCATGGGGATATGATTTATGGTTTACTAACTAGGGATTTATTTTTTCTCATAGAGGATATCTAAAAGTGTTTAGAGTTTATCCAAACTGGGTTTTGGATATGGTTTCATGAGTTATTTTATATGATATAATATAAGGTGAAATGGCACTAAGTCTTTAAGGATTTAATGTAAGTGATATATTTATGGAGATATTACCTAACTATATTAAAATTATCATGTTCTTTAATATAACATACTGTATGATAAATAGATATCGTAAATCATGGTTATAATGTTACTACCATGGCCAACCATTTTATACCATATGGCTATATCATATTATATATATTTTAATATAAAATAGATTTTAGGTAGGAGAAAATTTAATAGCTGATTTTTAAAATCATTTCCACTATTTATAATTAATTTATAATGTTTCATTTGATGAAATTTGTTAGGGATAATGAATAGTTTGAGGTTTTAAAAGAGTTGAAAATGAAGGAATTTACTCATAACATATGAGTAAATGAATACACACTTGAAAAGAATTATAGAGGGTTATAATAGTTGGTAGTAACCATGATATAGGGGCACTCATGCATGCCTATTCCACATGTGACTTTCCAAGAAGGTATTCCTCTTTCTATCTTTAACTTAAGAGACACTAACATTTCATGAGAGTAAAGGCGGAACATTCCCATTCGATGGGTGAATCAAGTCTGCCTATTCATATACCATATAGGGGGAATTATTTTGATTTTTTTCTTAGTTATATTTATCATCCATATATATTAAGGAATAAGGAGAAATGGATATACTTTGGTGTAATGTTCCTATGGTTATTTTTCATTTAAATTTTACATTGTTTCGAATTTCAAGCATGGTTGATCTTGGGTTTAAGAGTTCCTCCTATTTTTTTAATACATTCATTAAGTGTTAACTAATCCCTAGAATCAAATAAACTATTGACTCTAATTAAGAACAAAATATGGGTAGTTATAGGAGGGTATTTAATCCACTTAGTATATGCGATCAACCTAAGTTAACAGCTTTTTATTTTGTAATATCTGAAGAGATCTATGAGTATAAGATTAAGAATTATAATTAAGCTATATAAGGTAAGGATTATCATAAATTATTAAAATACATAGATGAGGATATGGAATCCTTGATAATGAGTCACACAAGGGACTCGAAAAAGAAACCATACAATTGTAAAATGGTAGGCTCAAAATAATTTTTTAAAATCAAAGAGGGTCTTTAAAAAAGGGGGGTCAATTTTAATGATAGGTTTGATTCAAAGTGGTATATATAAACAGAGGTAATTAATTATACTAAAAATTTTATTTATTGGTTAAGAATAGATCAATTAGATTACTCTTGGATTATAAATCTTCTTTTGTATTTTATTTAGAAAAAATAGAAGTCAAGATTGTATTTTTTTCATGGTGTCTTGGAGGAATAGATCTACATAGAGCCTCTTAAAGGAAATCATAAGAATAATGATATTGGAAATTATTTTTACATAGAATAACTATTATTTGTATAAAACAAGCATCTATATAGTGGTATAAGAAAATAACTCTTACATTCTAAAAATAATAATTTGAACATAAGTTATTAGGATGGTTTTGTTTATTTTAAACTACATTATAGGTGCATTACATATTTGATACTATATGTTGATGATATGTTGATTACGAAGGAAATGTGACTTTAATACTTATTTATGTATGATTTAAATAAATTATATATTGTAATGTATGATATATATATATATATGTATATATATCATATGGTATGACATAAAGGAAATCAAGGTATATAATATGACTTTGTTTTTGGTATATTATATGGACTGAATAATATATTTCATGTCTCTATCGTAAACCTATCATATTGTACGACTTGGATATAATGTTAGGCATGAAGGATCATATTTAATAATTCATATAACACCCTATTACTGAGATTATAATTCAAACTTTAATCACTACCATATAAAAATATTCCAACAAATGGATATCTTTAAAAAATGTTTCATAAGATGAAAAGTTCATGAAAAGTTGGAATAGACAATGGTTATAAATAGTTTTTAACCAGTGGAATTTACTAATAAATGTTATAACAAATATAAGTAAATTCATGAACACTCAGGGGGGATCTTAAAGGGATATATAAATAGTCTAAGCAACTGAGTAGTGGTTTTTGATCCTTACCCAATATTTCTATATTGATTTTATCATTTCTCTCTCCTCCTACGTCCTTTTCATTTTTCCTGAACACCCAAAGCCCTATATATTTTTATTAATTTTGATAATCCCCTTATTATATTTTGATTAATAACCTTTACATAGACCGTAGACCCAAAGGCATTAGGCCTTAATACATGGTCATTTCATGCCTAAGAACCAGACACCCAATCACAACCCACACCCTAGCTGGTGCTAATTTTTGACCCAAAATAATCAACTTAAAAAGTTACTAAGATAAAAATCACAATGAATGAATTCATGGTCCTATTAAATATTGTGAAGTCATATCCCCTCAAACATAAAAATCTTATAGCATTTCTGGTGATTTCTCCTTATTATGACCTTGTTTGGGAATACACCTTAGAATTTGATCCAATTTTTTATTTTTGATGAAAAGTACATTCATAAATGATGCATCACTATTTTTCAGACCTGTTGCATCCCAAATACCTAAACTTTCTCCAAATCAAATCCTTCTACTGTCTTCCGATCAAATCTACACCACCAACCGAAATGACGGTCTTCGCCGACTGAGCCACTACCCAAAGATCAGAGTCATCCCCTCCTCCATGCCTCCATCTGACCAATCATGATCTGATTAAATGAATCCTATCTCTATCTTCATTCACTCCTCTACATGACTACTTACCACCCCATGAGACCCACCAATAGATCCCCCACCCCATGCCTCAAAGTTCTGTTGACCCCCCCCCCCCCCCGACACACACACAGACCCTATTATCTCTGTATGTGCCCCATTATGATGCCCGCCTGAACTCCATAGTGGTTTCCTACCACACTCACCGCATCCTAAGAAATCCCAAAATATGGGGCATCTAGGTATTAAAACCTTGTTTAATATAGGTTTACGGTGTAGCCTTTACCACTAGGCTAGGACCCCAACTTCCTTTTAATTTTGAGATATTATAAAATCATGTATGATTTTATAAATTCATGGAAGAGTGGAAGATCTCGCCCAGGTATCAAGTGACTTATATTAGCACATGGATACACTAAAAAGGTAAGAGTTTTATGGATTACACTTAGGTATATTTTTTAAAAATATAATGAAATTCACAAGTATTGGAATTCAATGGTGAAATGTATTCAATTTTTTCATCTTAGGGTTTCATGATTTCAGGTTTCATACATGGTGATCTTGGAATTTATAGTTTCTAATCGCATTTGATGTGTTGAAAAAGTGTTTATCAATACCTGGAAACCCATTTGTGGTTTCAATTATTTACCACTCTTTATAACTCAAGAAAACATGATTTAAAATAAAGAAATGATATATCATTTTTATATCATATTGAATATCACGAAAAATGATATAAAAATTGCATGGTAGTTTGTCTGATGATATTGGATATCATTAATTATGATTGGATTACTCAATATGATATGAGATATTGTAGTGTGTGATTCAGTATAATCCTTATGTTTTATATATATCATACCATATATTATGGAATTTTTCATCCTCTGATAGTGTCAAATCATGTAGCTCAAAACAGAGCCTTGTATCGCTAAGTTGAATTCACGGCATTTTAGATATAGTGATATCTCAGGTGATGATGTTTTAATATTACATGTTCTATGTCATAAACTAATATTACTAAGTTCCATGATTTTATTGTTAAGTGACCACTACATCCTATTACAAGTAAAGTTAGAGGTCTATGGTGGAGGATGTCGAATAGAGGTTTCGGTGCAGTGGAGGTTGTTGTTCTTGATAGCGATGGTGTAGGTCCAAAAAAGGAAGGGTGAAATGCCTGTGATGGTGGTGATAAAGATGAATGGTAGATGGTCATATGAAAAAGAACAATAGTGACAAGGATCCAGCTTCATTGATTGTTGATGGTTTTCTTTGTGGTGGTTGGTTGGCATATCGATAGATAACAATGATGCTTAGGGTCTCGATAGAGGATGTTTCACAGCAAGGCCTCAATGTGATCAAACATAGGTTGCAACCACATGGGATGTGAGTAAGGATCCAACTATAGGTTTGGAGGCAGTAGGGGTGTGTTTTGGTGCACAGAAGAGATAAGTATCAGGGCCTTTAGGGAATCTTTTCACATACAGGTCAGTTGTTTCCATGAGATTTCATGCCCACAGGGCCAACGGGCTATGTGATGGGTTCCCTCTACCTAGAATATTAATAGGGTCTATAAAGTTTAATAAAGGGGGGTCTTCCCCTACCTATTTACTAATTATGAATTGAATTAAATAATTTATAAATTATATACAAATTAGGGGAAAATTTGGGATATTTATTCAAGTTATAAAATGTTTATAAAATAAATAATTATAACGTGTTTATAATTATCTAATAATTTTTTATGAATCGTTTACTATAAAAATATCCATAATACTAAAAGTTAATAGTAAATATCTTTTAATTTATATGGAATTACTTATAATGTTGATATAAAATGAATTTATGGAAATTATGAGTGTAATTTATAAAGTGTTTATAAATTAATAAATAAGGATAAATATAAAGAATTTTATAATATATTACGAATTGTTTATAATAATTAATTTGAATTATTATAATTAAAGGCCTTATTTGAGAAATTATTTAAACTATATAAAAAATAGGTTTGATAATTGATATAATCGACGTTCAAATAATATTAAATATGTGATATTTATATTACATAAATTTTTTAGATAAAATGATTTCAATTTAAAATTTTTAATATTTTATTTAATATCATATATATAATTAAATTATATATAAAATCCATGGAAACCTCATGCAAGACATTAGTGTATATAAATCAATTCTTAGATTTTAAAGGGTATATAACACCAAATATATAATTTAGAAATGTTATAAATATACATGAGTTTAAAATCAAGGATACAATTGAAGGAACTTATAGTTTATATTTAATTGATAAATAAAAAGGTTGTTGAATTAATGATTTTAATGTTATGGAATATATCAATATCAGATGGATCATAGTAGGGGATGTGTATAGTTATCTCATTTATCTTATGTGATAAGAGAAGTTGTTTAGTAATAAGGTGTTTTTTAAAAAAAATGTGACATGTTGAGTTTGATACACATGATTTATGATTCATATGATTCTATAAAATATAGTAAAAGAAGATGTGGGTAAAAATATTTTATCCAATATAAAAGAGTTTACCCAAATGTTTTTAAAAATATGAGGGATGTGATCCCACCAAACATCAATGGAATATTTTAATGATAATTTGTTTGGATCAATGTTTAAACCTTATAGAATATCATATATGATATATATAAATATTTTATTTGTTAATACACCCACTAAAGTAAATAATTTTTATTTTATGAACACAAATGAGTTTGTGTATCTTAGATAATTATTTTAACGAAAATATAGTTTTTAATATGTTAGTGGGAGTATATTTGAACTTAAATAAGGTAAAAGTTAAAAACTAAAATATTATGATAATAAAAATGAAAATTGAATGTCCCTTAATATATTAAAAGGTTTATAGTATATCATAAAAATTAATTTAAATAGTTACATTGGTCACCAAAATAATTCAAGGAAACAATTGATAGAAAAGGTACCAAGAATGATGATGATGATGAAATTAGAAAAATATATAACTAAAAGATATAAGATATTAACATCATAAAATTGAATGTTGAATAGTTAAGAAGTTTGGATACTATGTTAAATTATTGGTATAGTAAGAATATAATTCCTAAAATCTCACCATTATTCAAATTAGATTTATTTATACATGTTACTCACTAAAGAGTTTAGTGGGAGGGTTTTATCAGATGTCCACATAGAGCCGTGAAAGGAACTATATAGAGATTTAATGAGTTTAATAACACTATAAAATTGTATAAAACATATAGATGGTATAAAATTATATTATATGTGATATGATAAGATAGGAAATTATTTATGGTTTTTCAGTGATCTTAAAATAGTTTAAAAATATGAAATTTATCATGTTATAAAAAAGGTAATCTCTACTTTATCATTCTGTTGTGTTGGATTCATATACTGATGAAGTGTAATGATAATTTATCTCTAAAAGTATGACATTAAGTTATCCCTAAGAGATGTTCATCATGGAGTATTATATGTTTTAATTAAATATTAAAGTGAACAAAGATTGTATTTTTCATATAGATATGAAATATAATCTGAAGGAATGAAAAGATTTTTATGTTGGATGACTTGAAAAGTATACCACATGAATCTTCATACACTATGTATATGGTATACTAGAGGTACATGTTTCATATTTTAATTTCTCCATAAATAAGGTTGATGAGATACCTATCATAAGAAACTTCATTATTTGATACATTTATAATATAATCCTTGAGGCATAGCTAATTAGGGGATCATTGGGTATGTTACTGATCATGATTTTAGTTAGAGTTTATCCAAGATGGGTTTTTTCATCTCATGTGACAAGTATGACATATGGACCTTTAATTGAGATAGATTGAGGAAGTGTTAAGTCATATCTAGATATTACATGTGATGTTCTTATTTATTGGATGGGTGTCATGTGATGTGATCATCTATAAAGGTAAATGACATGTGATGTGGTCATCGACCCGGTCAGTCTATACTTAGAGAATATAGAATTTATAATTATCTATACATTATTGATAGACTTTGTGTCATATGGTTACTTAATGTCTTGTATAAATGGATCATATACAAATGCATGTTTATATATAATACATGAAATATCCCAAATATTTAGGGGTATTAATTCGAGTTATATCATGAATCAACTATGTTTTTGGGTTTAGAATTTGTTTAGGTATTGGGGGTGCTGATGTAGGCTAGGAATTAGGTTCCATAGTTGAAATAGGCTTGGATCTATAATTATAATGTAGGAAGAAATCCATGTCATGACACATGGAATCACATTGTGTCAAGAGGCTGCATCAAGTAGAATATTTGATGGGAGACGATGTTGTAATGTATAGGGAATGTTTCATGACTAGTGTCTTGTAAAGATAAAATTTTATTTGCATAATATTAACAGCTTGATGATGTATGTGGTGTTATGGGTTTTACATAGGATTAATGTTTTTTAGGGTGATCGAGGATATAACCCCATACTAGGGAACCCTAGAATGGTGTGTGTCATGTATAAATGATCAAGGGGTGTGTAAGATTAAAACTGGGATTGAATTGAATCATGTTATGATGATCATAGGTCTTCAATGAGGGTGTCATGTGAGAATAAAAACTCTTATTTTATGATTATAATATTTCATAAGGATGAAAAGAATCAATGTGTGATTAAAATTTTGGGTTGGATACAAGTCACATTACAGCATAATGGGTTTCATCGTAAAGTAAATGTTGTGGATAAGGGTTGTATCATGAAGTCTTGATCATTTAGTATCATCACTCCTTAAAGGTAAGGTTCACACCATGACATTACATTGTAAAATGAAGTACCAATTCTTCTGGGATTCAAAGAAGGAATTTCAGACCATGATAAGGGGGGTCATTCCATGAGGGTTGTCTTGGACATGGGCATCACATTATGAGCCTAGGGTTTATGTATTAACATGGCCTACGTCTAGTTTTGTTAAAATAATAAATTAATTTCTTCAATTTGGTACTTGTTCTCATTTCATCTTGTAAACTATAAGAGAATTTCCTAAACCACTCTCATTCTTCTCTTCTATCCCAATTGTTCTTTTCAATTATTGTTTGTTATTCATGTCATTAATATTAGGGAGTAGTATTTGGTAATTCTGGTTATCCCTTAGTGTGTAATATTTTTTCTCTAATTATTTCATTATCTTCAATAAGTTTTTTTCTAAGCTAGGGATTCATCAATGTCGTCATTTTTTTAATCAAATATGAATCTACCAAAGATCCTTAGTGATTTGATTCTTGCTAACTCCAAGCATGTGGTTCTTAAAAACTCCATGTTCTATACTTTTTTATATCTATTATGTTATAATTATGCATGGAAAGGTTTGTCTGAACAACTAGGAAATATAACCACTTGTAGTTTTTATTTTTCATGTGAGCTACTGAGGGGTAGTCACATGTAGGAAATAATGAGTTTGGGATGGTACGGTTTGATTTATTATTTAAATGGTTTTAGGAATAGATATGCATGATTATTCTTGTTTTTTATGACGTTTCATTGGATTTTATGGTCATTTTGGTTCATTGGTAATTTTATGGGTGTAACCTGTGTGACTGTGGGTGATGAGATTATTGGGAATAGGAAATGTGGTTCATCAGTGATATGTGAATGGTGTTGACTATTTATATAGGTGTTAGTGGAGGTTAACCATGTTTTGTAAGTAGGTTATTATTTATTATCACTCATAATGTGGGTTGAGGTCGTTGGGGTCATTTTCACATAGTACAGGGCCCATGAGGTGGTTTTGACCACTGATTTTTCATAGTTTCTTCTATAGATTAAGTAGCATAGGGGTGATGGTATTGACCATAATTATGGAGGAGGGATATTTTTTAGGTGTTCATAAGATCATGGAGGTGATTTAGATCACTAGGTGGGAGTGTAATGATTTCCTTATATACGAGATAGGTTTGGATATTGATCTCGTCTTGGTAAAGGATGGGTGTCGTTGTGCATTGGGTTTTGTTAGTCTGTTGAGATGATGGTGGAAAGAGGATTAAAATGACCATGATATTGGTTATATGGTTTATGTATGTGTTTTGGGGGAGTTTTGGTTTAATTTATATGGTTATTATAGTTATGTTCTGTTATTTAATTCATTGTGGTAAAAAAATAGAAGTATGCAGACACTTCAACTATGATAAACTATGGATGCATCATTCTACTCTAGCACTATCCAATATAGGTAAAGTCTAACTCATGGCTAGCTAATCATGAGTGCATTAGATTGAGTGGGGTGATTTCGTTATCATTTATTTCACATTTCATACACTCATATATTATTTAGGGACATTATTGTTGGTGGCCTTCTCAGTTCATACTCACACCCTTCATGGGCCCTCCATGATGCATGTAGAATATATGGTTCATGGAACATGTAAGGGTAAGGGATCATCATTAGGATTTTATTAGGAGGTGGTGCTGGTAGTGCATGTATTAGATGGTGTGGGTTAATATATAGACTAGGTGGATCCGCAATACAGAAATGGAAGTTTATTATAAGTTCATTTTAGATACCTTCATTATTTTTGTCCACCCTAAGTTGTTGTATTTTTGTATGCCTTCTTTCTAGAAGGATTCTTATTTCTAATAAAAATTTAATTTTCAGTCCTATTGTTTATTTTTGTATACTTTTTTTTGTTTTTATTATTATTTATCTTTATATGGTTAGTCTCCCTTATAACACCCCTTAGACTCTCACTATTAGTTGACAGCCTCTGGAATACGGGCAGGTTTTCCTGAGGTCTAGTTTCTAACCAATCCAGTTACTCTAGAATGATTTGGGATTGGGTGTTACACAATAGAATCATAGAAGGTTTAGGTCAATTGATATCGGGAGGTTTTGTTTTTTTATTTGGGATCTGGTGGATAGAGACTTTTGAAATTTGTTCTACCACTTTTAGAAATAGAACATAGAACATATGTCATTTTATGTGCCTAGCCTACACAAGTATGAACTAAAGTCTATGTTACCAAAGAAAATAATATTTTGGTTTTTGTTTTCATTGTAAATATTGAGTTATTTGACCTAGATAATTGGTATTTTGTGTTGTTGACTAATGATTTCATATTTTTGGTCCTAATATGCAGTAGATAATACTCATCAATCATTTTTGGCATGAATGTCTCACATGAAATCTATGTTCACACTTGTGATTTCCACTTAGTTCATGAATGTAAATGGGTTTGGCTTTATAAAATTACATTAACCATCTATATGGTGTTTCCCCACATAGATTCTTAGTAAAATTCTACTCATCGAAACAAGGGATATGATTCATGGTGTGATTAAGTATATGGATCTTTTATGCATATGGTTTATGTGGTACCTAACCTTAACATGGGTAGGTGGGACCCTGAGGCTAGTTGGTATGAGGCTTGGGAACAGTGGGGAAGTTTAAGGGCTACTAGGTCATGCTTCCTCATAAATTTTCCCCTATTTACGATATCTAGACACTTATATCTATATTGACCATTGTATTTTGTTATTAGTGATATGATACCTAGAAAAAAATATTTTTGAGCGTTGGGAGGGTGGATATATGATTACACTAAGGCATGAAATATATGTGGCCTCTAAGGATGTAGGTGAGCATGATCTAGAGACAATGGTTCCAATGTATGAAGGTCAGCCATGATAACTAGAGAATCTAGGGTAGTAGTCAGATAGTTTATTGGGTCGAGTTTACTGTGACTTATCTAGAGCATTGATCGGGGGTATTAGAGTGTTGGTCCATCCATAGAATACCTGACACAGAGTTTTTGTCACAATATCCCCCTTTGTTTTAGGTATAGATTTGAACCTAAGAAGTGGAGTACTATATTTAGTTGGTGTATATTATCTTTTATTAGATCAAGATTTCACCAGGGCATAAGGTGATGCAAGCTATGTATATTCTCAAAGGAATAATAAAACACTGGTAGGATGTATAGGTATAGGTAGGTAGACATGAAGGGTTGGTGTGCAAGTAATTTGAGGTAATTTTCTTCAAGAACATCTTCTCAGAGATGAAGAGGTAGGACTAAGACCATGAGTTCATGGACCTAGTGTATAGAGAGACATCCATCATGGATTATTCTACAAGGTTAAAATATTTTTTGTGGTTTTCGCTAACATTGGAGGTAGATCAAGTCACTAAGGTGTTGTGATTAAAGGATGAGTTTTAACATGATATTATGGATTATGTGAATATCTTTAGGTTGAAATAATTTTAGATTTGGTGAACCAAGAACTGATAGTGGAGTAGAACATGGTGGATTGAAGTATACCAATTTGGAGAGTAGTATTATGTGAGACAGGTAGTGGAGATTTATATATCCAAAATCGAGGTCATGAGAAGAAATATCAGTGAAATCATAGTAGATGTTTGATGGTACCTGTAACACCCGAGACTTTTATAAGAAATATTTTGTTTTTATTTTATATAAATCATCAAAGTAATCTTTCACTACACACAAAACTAGCTTGGCTTGCTTTACATGTAATCGTGACCTTCCTTGATAGCTTGCGTCGTATGCAATACCGAGTTTCACTAAACAACGATATGCTATTAAAATATTACTAAAACTAGCCGTTATAAATAGTAATAACCACTTTTTGAAATTTTGTAAATTTTATTTTTCAAAATGGACTTCATTTTTGGATTCGGAATATCGAAATTAGCCTAGGGTGAAATTTTGGTATTTTTCTGAAAACTTTCAATTTTTGATGAATAGTGAAAACACTGGGTTACTATTTAAAAACCGAATTTTTATTTAAATAATTATTTATTTTATTTAAATTTATTTTAGGTCAAAATTGATACATAATACCTATATAAGTTCAATGTAATTCATTGGAGTAATTTTATAATAATTTTAGATATATAAAAAATTTATTGAACTTTTCACTGTCTTTTACCCACCTCCTAGGAGAATTCGCAAATTTACATAAAACTTAATTTTACCGCTTCAGTGAGTGGAATTTCAAAAATCTGAGAGACACAGTTGATGTCAGTAAGTAAAATTTGGTTCAATTAAATGAAAATAATTTTTGGTGAATAGTAACTTTTTACTTTTATTTACCACGGTTAAAAGTAAATAGTGTAATTAAGTGTAAAAATGATATTATTATTACCCTAACACATGTCCTAATTCTATTGGATAAGTATAATTCGACCAAAAACAACCTTAGGAATAAAATATTACCATTTAAGCCCACTTGGATTAGATTAGGACATTTATTATTAATTTATTTAAAGAAGGGTTAAAATAGTTAAAATCAAAGTTTAATAAGTAAATAATTTTTAATATAGGGTTATACATTAGATAAATTATACTATAAATATTAATTATAAATATAAAAATATTTCCTACATAATGGTATTTTATTTGTAATTTTTATACATTAAATAATTTAATTTATATATGACACAAAGATGATGCAGTAATTATCTTATTAATGAAATATTGACATAATTGATGTTATAAATACCCAAATAAATGTAATTTTAGACTTTTTATGAATTCCACTAATTTTATAGGTTAATAAGACATGTTAGTAGTGATTTAATTAACTTTTTTAGAACTAATTATTCTGTTATGATTTTCAAAAAAATCAATTACTAAATAGTGTCAAAATTGGCATAAAATAGTTTTTAAAACAAATATTATATTATTAAATGTTATTTTATTCCTAAAAATATAATGTTCGGCCAAATGACTTAGATAAGATTATATATATTAATAATAAACAACTTGGGGTTCGTTTGGCTTGTTATAGAAAGTTTATTAACCTTATAGTGTAAGAACACAAAAAGAAACAGTAAAAGTAAAATTATCTAACTTAAAGTTAAATATATATTCTAAGGTTAAAATAGTAAACTAAAATTATCCAAATTCTATTGGATGAGAGGATTTAGACCTATCCCCACCTTAGAATAGAAATAAATAAATTTGGTTCTACTTAAAACCAAATATGGCTTTATAATAAAATAATATTTTTAGTTTTTCCAAAGGAGCCCCTCTCCTCCTTTATAAAAGGGCACCTCCTCCCTCTCTTCCTCACACCACATTGAGCCTTCAAGCTCGGCCAACCCCTGCCAATTTCTCCTCTCCACTTCCCTAGAAACATCCTAGAGGTTCTGGTCTTCTTCAAAGACCAATTTTAGTGCCCTAAAAGGAGGTCTCAAAGAAGCGCTTCAAAGAAGAGGTAATGTCTGTTACCGATTCTTTCAACTTTATTTCTTCTTCCACTTATTTTTCTTTAATTGTTTCATTATGAATTAATAAAATCAGTATCAATCATATACTGATATGTTATTATAAGTATGAAACAACCCTATTTCACCATATATCCATCCTACGGAAAACGAAATCACCACGCGTGCGTACCTACGGAATACCGTCTCCACGTCGTGGTGTAATCTATTTTCCTTACTTGGATGGGTATAATGGTGTAAAGAATGAATATATATGATTATTTTAAATTAATATTGATTATGAAATAGTATACATACACTCCAATACAATTCCACGATCATGGGAATGATATCACCGCTCGTGCGTACGTACGGAATACCGTTTCCACGATGTGATGCGACTCGTTCTACATGATTTTCATTGCATAATGATTACATAAATGAATTGAGTGAATAAATATGATATATATTACACTAATACCATTCTATAAATGAGGTGTCTATAACCTAAAAATAAGAATAAGAATTTATTCGACAAAACAAGCATAAGAACAAAAAGTAATAAACACCCAAATAACAAGTAACAATGAAATATTACTAAAAATAAGCTAATAATATGACCATATATGATATCATAACAATTAGTATGATTCTATAATAAGTAAATGAAATTATTTAAATCATTATACAGGAGGTTCGGACACTTACAAAGCAAATCGGACCTAAGGTAATGGAAATATCACAATCTCATTTTTATCCGAGATTGTTTATACTTTTGAATTTACTGGGGTGTATTTTATCATCCACATCCATGTTTCCTCAATATGTAATATTATTTCCATCCACCTAAAATTTTTTAAATCCAATTTTACCCTTTGGTGAGTTTTTAGTAAAAGATATGAAAGGAATCTTTTGTCATTTTTCGTACGAGGTACTTTTTGATTTTTCCGACAAAAGTACGAGAAGAATGTTTTTTTAACTTATAAGGCATGAATGGATTTTTAAAACATTATTTCCAAGAATATTCCTTTACAAGTTTTCAAGTTTATTTTTAATCAACTTCTTTTAGATTAGAAATGTATGACATGTTAAGAAAGGAAAAGTGTTTTTGAAGTAGAAAGGATATTTTCCTCAATAATGGAGTTCAAGTGTTTTATCAAAATTATTTTCCATCTAAGATAATATAGGGTTATGTTTATATCCCTATTATTAAATTGATTTGATTATGTTGTGATGGAATTATTTTTATGAATTCATTTATCTTATATGAATTGTTTTATGATGTCACAATGTTTAAGAATCCCATTTTTATTACATGGGTTATGTAATGATGTATGATTTTTTGATTTTTTGGAACACATAAGAATGGTATCATTATGAGATGGGTGGGAAATATATATCCCTTCAGTGCATTGGGTAAATATTTTATATCTCATGAGATAGACATGGCTGGAACGGCAGGTTAAACCGGTTCAGTGAAATAGGACTGAAACGAGGAATGAACTCGGTTCAGAAATGGACTTTGTCCACTAAGATAGTCTTGGCAATGAGTCTTGACTAATAAGAAACGATTCTCTATGATTATGTGTGTATGACACAAAGCTTCATGTTTTAAGTTATGATTATTGTGATTACATTTCACTACAATGATTTATCCCATGTTATGAAATTATGATCTCTTTTGCAGGGTAAGATTTCCAAAATGTTATGTTCTTATGAATATGATGTGATTGATATTTATTTTGTTTACCCTTACTGAGCATTTGAGCTCACCCTTTTGTATGTTTTCTTTCCCCAGGTCAGGAAGAAGGTTATTAAGTAATATATGCCAAAAGGGACTATAGATATGATGAAATAAATGGGAGACAGTGTAGACGCCTTATGAACCAGTTGTTTATGTTTCCCAGTTTCTAAAGACACTATACATATACGGTCCTTTCATAGTTTTTTTATATGTTGTAATAAGTGTACTTAAATTTTGAAGTACTAACAATTTATGTAAATTATGGGTCATTATTGTTGGTATCAATGGAAAGGTATAGTCAGCCTTTGGAAACTAGGATGCGAAAGCCTTAGTAAGAACCCTAAGGATAAGTCTAAGCATAGAACACAATATTAGTGTTTTAGAAATGGCCATGAATAGCCTATGATAAGACCTTAAGTGTGAAATTTTATTCTTTATTATGTGGTTTTCCTATTATAATTAGTTTTGATCACACTATTCTTATTGGTTTTAGTCAATGGCTGGAACCCGAAGGAACCGTGTTAATGCGGAATGCGACGGGAAATACAATGATTGTCCCCCTGAGGAACCAAACATCATGGGAGATGGAATGAAAAATCTTGTACCCATGCTCACACAACTTTCTCAAGCTATGAATCATGCAGGACTTCCAAACGAGCAAAAGAAGGAGAAAAATTCTGTTGAATCCTTCATGAGACAACGTCCACCTTCATTCAGCGGGTCTACTGATCCATTAGTTGCTGAACAATGTATCAGTACTACCGAAAAGATATTTTCAGTTCTTCAATATTCTGAACATGATAAAGTCATCTTAGCAGTGTATCATTTGGAAGGTGATGTTGATCAATGGTGGAATTTTATCAAGAATACGAGGCCAAGAGATGAAATTGAGTCCATGGAATGGGACGAGTTCAAGAACTTATTTTTCAATAAGTACTTCCCTCGTATTCTCGGAAGAAAGATGGAGAAGAAGTTTATTGAACTACAGCAAAAGGATGATGAATCTATTGGTACCTATGAAGCAAATTTTACAAGAATTTCAAGGTACACTTCTGGTATTATTATCCAACCTGAGAGTAAGATTGATCGATTCTTTATTGGCATAAAACCAAGTCTTCTAAGGGCATTAGCCATAAGGGACTTCAATAGCTATGAGGAAATCATTCGATGTGCTCTCAAAGTTGAGATGGAGATTGGAGTAACCCATCAGTCATATGGGTTTAATAAGAAGAGGAAAATGGAATTCAAAGGAAAATATAAAGAGCACACTAAAAAGAAGATGAGTTTTCCCTTATGCTCAAAGTGTGGAAAGAAACATGGAGGGAGTTGTCTTAAAGGGACAAGTAAATGTTTCAAATGTGGAAAGGAAGGTCATCGGGCATTTGAATGTTGCAATGATGGGAAGAAGATGTCTAGTGATGCAAACAATTAAAAGTCTATACAGAGTGCACCTCATACTCTTCAATGTTACAAGTGCAAGGGAATGGGGCATTATGCCAATCAATGCCCTAATCAAAGGATTGTTGATGATGATCGACGTCAACAAACTCTTAAGGCTAAAGACAAAGGAAAGTCACATGAAATTTCAATCAGTGATGTAGAGTACGATAACGAAGTGGTGAAAGGTACACTTACCATCCACTCTAAAGTATCAAATGTTTTATTTGATTTTGGATCCACCCACTCCTTTATTTCTGAAGAATTTTCTAAGGGTATCACTGTATTACCTCAGCAATTAGATGTTGAGTTAGCTGTGACAACACCTAATTGTAATAAACCGAAATTTTATAAGATATATTCTTTTTAATTTCATTCATATCTTATGTTGTAAGATACACCAAGATTATCTTGCGCTATACGCAACACCTTATTAGCTTGCAGTATATGCAGCATTATTCTTGGATCATGTTACACACAATTTCAAGTTTGTTTGATAGTTGTTATTCTATGCAACATTGAATGTGTATGTGTGTGTGTATATATATATATATTAAATGTATAAATGAAATATGGTTGTATTTTTTTATACACAACAACAAACGATTCTTTCACTACACGCCACCATGATTTGGCTTGCATTATACGCAATCGCGACCATCCTCGTTAGCGTGTGTTGTACGCAATACCGGGTTTCACTAAACAACGATATATGGTTATAATATTATCACGAACTAGCCGTTATGAATATTATTAACTAATTTCTCAATTTTATAACATTATTATTCATCTTAAACATTTTCTAGAATATGGTATGAGAACAAAATAAATTTTTCGGGTAAAATAAGTATTTTTCAAAAAATGCAGTTTTTCCACCTTTTGATGGCGCACCCACTTTAAATCTAGTTTTTCACATGTTTATAAGTTCCATTTTACAAAATAAAATTATTCTTTGGATTCAGGATATAAAATTTTACC
The DNA here is from genome assembly GCA_963277665.1 of Viscum album. NCBI lineage: Eukaryota > Viridiplantae > Streptophyta > Magnoliopsida > Santalales > Viscaceae > Viscum > Viscum album. Next base: position 528,047,552 of record OY728131.1, on the reverse strand, counting down.
TTGGATAAAATTTTCATATTATTCTGATAACTTTCATATTTTAATGAATTGTAAAAACACGCTATATTTTAATTAAAAACAACGTTTTTCATCGTAATAATTTATGTGGTTAAATTATAATATTGAATGGTCTTAAAGTATAAATAGAATATATTTTTACCATTTAATATAATTTATGTCATTAGCATTGATTTTACCTTGAATTCGTAGGTTAAATCAATTCAATCTTTTGTAATGTTTTAAACAAAAACCCGTTTTCTTTCGACAACGGGATTAATTTTAATTTAATTTCTGCAAGTTCTGTGTATTGAATTTGGAAAATTATATTCCATATTTATAATCAGTGGGTCCAAATTATATTAATAGACTACTTTTTATTTTTGGGCATTATAAATAGTAACTACGGTAAATTTTATTTACCATAGCTAAAGGTAAATCGGGTAATTAAGGGTAAATATAAGATTATAAAATTACCCTAACACCTGCCAAAATCCTATTGTATGACTAAAAGTCGACCCATATCACCTAATGGTTGGATTAGAATCATTTAATGGACTTATTTCCATGAAAATAACTTAATTATTATTAAAACCATAGAAAGTGACAACATGTCACTATCTTAAATCTTATAAGCATATTAATTTTAATTTAGTGATAAACTTCATAAAACGTCGAACATGAATAGTCTCCAGAAATATAATGACATTATCTACATCATATGAATTTATTTATAATTTTTAAGGATTAAATAATTATCATTAATTTTGACACAATAGTGATGCTGAAATTGTTTATCTAGTGAAAAAATCAAGAATATAGTTTTTATTAAACTAATAGTGACCATAAAAGGCACAAAACCCGGACCAAAACTTATTGGTCATGTAACGGTAAACCATAATCATCCAATGGTCAAATATTTGACCATTGTGAGCCTTATTAAAGAGATTATGACACTTTTATTATTTTATTTTAAATGATGCCAAAGTTGTCACCTTCATAATTTAATAAATATAAAAATTTAAATATTGTGATTTTAAGATGATAAATTCTAGTAAAAGTATTATTGTTAAAGGTAATATATTTATATTCATCATGGGATTTTATTTCTAATTTTTATTCAACAAATAAGTCTATTAAATAATTATACAAAAATGATGTAGTAATTATTTTATTAAGAGATAAACCAAATAAATGGTTTTAAAAATAATAAAATAAATATTATATGAACTATTTAATGTTCTGCACTAATTTTCTAGATGCATATAACCTTTTATGAATCTCTTAAAGATTTTATTTCAAACATATATTCTGTATCTATTTTATTTAAATTCAAATAAATGAATAGTGTCAAAATTGACACTATTGTTATTTTATAATAATAACATATTATAAAATTGTTTAAAAATCACAAAAATATTTACAAATTATAAATTTATATTTATATGGTATAAAATGTTATAAAGTATCCAATTATGTACAATTCACAATAAATAAGTAATTATTTGTTATAATTTAAAATTTAGAATGTTATTACCACAAATAAAATAAAATTGATTAAATAAGGATAAATCAAGGTGATAATGTTTAACATAAATTCCTAAAATGTCTAAATTTTATTGGTTGATGAGATTAAAACCATATATCATATAATATTCTAATATTAGTCATTTTTTGAGGTTTTTAAGTGGGGTTAGATTTATTATAAATTAATATTTTTAAGATTTCCAAAGGTGCCCCTCTCTTCCCTTATAAAAGGGAACCTCCTCCCTCTCTTCCTCACACCACTTTGAGCCTTCAATCTCAGACAACCCCTGAAAAATTCTATTCTCCACTTCCCTAGAAACATCCTAGATGACCTGTAATTCTTCAAAGACCAATTTTAGTGCCCTAAAAGGAGGTCTCAAAGAGGCGCTTCCAAGAAGAGGTAATGTCTGTTACCGATTCTTTCAACTTTATTTCTTCTTCCACTTATTCTTCTTTAGTTGTTTCATTATGAAGTAATAACATCAGTATCACTCATATATTGATATGTTATTATAAGTATGAAACAACCCTATTTCACCATCTATCCATCCTACGGAAAACGAAATCATCGCGCGTGCGTACGTACGGAATATCGTCTCCACACCGTGGTGTAATCTATTTTCCACCACCACCTTACTTGGATGGGTATAATGGTGCAAATAAATAACTATATATGATTATTGTAAATTATTATTGATTCTTTAATAGTATACATACACTCCAATAAAATTCCACGATCATGGGAATGATATCATCGCTCGTGCGTACGTACGAAATATCGTCTCCACGACGCGATGAGATTCATTCTCAATGATTAACCATTCATAAATGATTATAAAGTATATATAATAATTAATCGTGAAATATATTACATAATAATGATACTAGATTTATGTATATATATATTTATGTCATCCAATTAATTCCATTCAACTCAATGAGGAAACGAAAACAATGTTCATGCGTACGTACGGCCTACCATCTCCATGAACGGTGTATTTATTTCCATTTATTGATCTATTATATATATGTATATTCTGAATATATATTATATATAAATCATGTTTTATATTCTAGAATTAAGTAATCGTGATCTAAGTAATCATATGAATAATTACAAGTCAAAACACGGACGACAAATGAAACGATTTTACCCAAAATGCTACTTTAACATGGAATTTACAAAAGAACGGGTAATATAAAGTCATAAGTGAAACATATATGATATCATAACAATGAATATGATTATTTAATAATTAAATGATATTATTTAAATCATTATACAGGAGGTTTGGATACGTACGAAGCATATCGGGCCTAAGGTAAGGGATAATTTTGCAAATCTCATTTTTATCCGATATTTCTTATTCGTAAGTATTTACTGGGGTTATTTCTATCATCCATGTCCATGTTTTATAAAAGTGTTTTCATGTATTTTTAAAGTCCTTTTTACCCATTTTTTACTTTTACTACATGGTATGTAAGGAATCTTTCTTTTGTTTACGTTAGGAGGTACTTTTTTTATTTTTTCGGCAAAAGTACGAGAATAATGTTTTCTTTATCTTATACGGCATGAAAGGATTTTTACGGTTTTATAAAGCCTTGTTTTCATGAAGATTCCTCCAAAAGATTTCATGAATATTTTCAAAAAAATATCTTTCTTTTAAAATTGCATGACGTTTTGTGAAAAGAAAATGATTTTTAAGAAGAAAGGATATTATACTCAAGAATTCATTTCAAGTGTTTTATCAAAACCATTTTTCATCTAAGATGACATTATTTCATATGTGTATGTTTCAAGTATCATGTCTCTATGATTTACATGGCTTCACTTTTCTTTTTATGAAATTATATCCATATATTTTATATGGATTATGTGGTGATGGGATGATGTTTTTGAAACCCATTTCATTCCTTGGGTTATTATGAATGATGTATGTTTATTTTGTGGAACAAGTAAGAATGATTTCATTATGATATGGGTGGGACCTATATCTCCCTCCAATTCATTGGGTAAAGATTTATATCTCATGAGATAGACATGGCTGTAACGGTAAGTTAATCCGGTTCAGTATTACAGGACTGGAATGAGGAGTGAACTCGATTCATAAAGGGACTTTGTCTACTAAGATGGTCTTGGCAGCAATGCCTTGGATACCATGGAAATCCTATCATGTTCTTAATGGATGCCACAATTACATGTTTTATTCCCATGCTATGTTATCATGATTTTTGTTCCATTGTGATCTATGCCTTAGGTACTTCCATGTTTTAAGTTGTTGCTCAAGATTTTGATGTTTAAACATTATGTTCATGTTTTTAAGTTCAAATGTATATGGTATGTTTTACCCTTACTGAGCATTTGAGCTCACCCCTTTTATGTTTTCTTTTCCCCAGGATATAAAGAAAGGTTTTAGGTAAAAAAAAAAGGGGAAGATCTTTATTGGGAGATGTTGAAGATCTTTCACCACGATTAGAAGATTTTATTCCGAGTTTCCAAAGACACTAAACTATTACCTTCCTTGTGTGTCTGTTTTTGTTATGTATTAAGTATTCCACAAAAGTAATGTAATGTCCATGTACGTCAAGATTCGGGTCTCTATAGTTGGTATCAGAGGAAAGGTTTAGTTAACCTTTGGAAACTAGGATGCAAAAACTTTAGTGATATCCCTAGAGATATTTCTAAGTTATGTCTAGGGATGTCCCTAAGGTTAAGATTAGGTACAGTTTATAGTCCTGGAATTACGGTAATGATATTAGAATTAAACCTAAGATGTTATATGTAGAAGGTACTCTCCCTTGATTATGTTATTTTCCTTGTATGATTTTTACCTCTCACAGAATTCTTTTTGTGTTTTAGTCAATGGAGGGAACTAGAAGGAATTCGGTTAACATTGAATCCAATGGAAAATTTGGTGACTATGAGCAAAAAAAATTCGTAATTCCTAGAGAGAAAGATATTGTGATTATGCCGAATCAGTCATCGCGATATATGATTAACAAGGTGAAATTTAGTGGTATGCCTAATTCATCAAATAAGAGGAAGGTAGACTTTTATGCATGTTCTCAAGTTGAGGAGCATAAAGAAAGGAAGATTGAGATTTCTAAAGAAAGGAAGAAGAACCTTGAGGAATACCTCAAATGGAGGGGAAGATGTTATCTATGTGGAGAAAAGGGTCATAGAGTGACAGACTGTTATGGAGTTCAATGTATTATTTTTGGAGAACATGGGCATTACCCAACTCAATGCCCTGACCTAAAAAGTTACTTCTAAATCAAGGAAGGACTTATTCTAGTACAATCATTAAAGAGGATGGATTTAAGTGTTTATGTATTGGTATTCAAGAATAATGTTGTTGAGGTACTTTATGGTGTATTAGAATATTTTTGTATTAGTCTATTGTGGTTTTCAATAATTTTATGGTACCGGTAACCATGAAAAGTGATTAAAATATTTTAGAAACCAGATGATATGCGCATAATGAAGGGATAAGGAGAAAATGAAATTTTTGAAAGTATTCATGAGCTCATGATTGTTATAAGGACTAAGTGATATCATGGTTTGAGTATACAGAATTTTGGGATTTTGGTATGAGGAAAGAGTTAACTTTTGACAGCACTCATGTTTTCACTAAGATTCAATGGGTATTCATTTTTTTCAAGAGAATACATGATTAAGGTATTCACATGATTGGAATGTGACCGAAAAGATATATGGGGGATAAATGATGGTATTCACATGCTTGGTTGATGACATTTCAAGTAATCGTTTTCTTTATACTATGAGCTTGGACCGAAGTATTTTAGATAAGCCTAAATATGGGAATGGATTATGTTGGACATAAGTTAGTATTGTTTAAGGATAGAACTTTTTTCGATATTATTGATGAGATGTTATAGTAATGTAGTTTTAGAAAAAGGACAACCTACAGGATGGGAAACGGCTCATCGCGTCGGACAAGGCTGTGGGAATCGAACCCACAACCAAAGTGCGACTGGCCTTTATCGCCTACCACTGGCCTATAGGAAGTCCCTGGTTAGTAGAAACTAGTTTTATTTTATTAAGCAGTATGATATATGAAGTATAAGTTCATTTTTGGAACCATATACGATTAATCTAACCATATGATGGACTTATAACTTTTGAAAACCTTTTGTTTGAAACAGATGGAATGACCCATCATTCTATCACATGATCTGCTAACACATCACGAATAACAAATTCAACTTAATTTCTTTAAGGGATGAAGTGGAAATTGTTCAATTCACGAACAATAGTGAGATTGTACCAAAATCAAGCAAGTATTTCTTCTAATTAAAAATTTTCAACTTTAGGGAAATGATATTGAAAACCAAAAATGTTGGCCTAGTGCTCTTATATCCGATGAATCAGATGCTACCTTAGATCATCACAAATTTATGGGTTTGTGATTGTTGGATTTTTCATAGCCATGTTTTCTACCACTCTCTATCAGAACATGATGGTTATATTTCTCTTCCATATCCATATTTTCACCTATGTTCTCCTATGTGGAAACCTAGTTATTAGTTTATTTGGGTAACCGTTACATTTCATAATTTAGTTTTTAAAGATAAGTTTTGGTATTCCTTTTTACAATGTGGGTTTCAATTAAAGAAACTTTCAAGTAGAAAACCATTTATAACCCTGACGAATTTCGAGGGTGAAATTCATTTTAAGGGGGGTAGAATGTAATAACTCGAGATTTTATAAGATATATTATTTTTAATTTCATTCATATCTTATGTTGTATGATACACCAAGATTATCTTGCGCTATAAGCAACACCGTATTAGCTTGCAGTATACGCAACATTATTCTTGGATCATGTTACACACAATTTCAAGTTTGTTTGACAGTTGTTATTCTACGCAACATTGAATGTGTATGTGTGTGTGTGTCTATATATATATATATAATGTATAAATGAAATATGGTTGTATTTTGTTATACGCAACAACAAAAGAGTCTTGCACTACACGCAACCCTGATTTGGCTTGCATTACACGCAATCACGACCTTCCTCGTTAGCGTGTGTTGTACGCAATACCGGGTTTCACTAAACAACGATATATGGTTATAATATTATCACGAACTAGCCATTATGAATATTATTAACTAAGTTTTCAATTTTATAACATTATTATTCATCTTACACATTTTCTAGAACATGGTATGAGAACAAAATAAATTTTTCGAGTAAAATAAGTATTTTTCAAAAAATGTAGTTTTGCCGCCTTTTGATGGCACACCCACTTTAAATATAGTTTTTGACATGTTTATAAGTTCAATTTTACAAAATAAAATTATTCTTTGGAATCAGGATATAAAATTTTACCTTGGATAAATTTTTCATATTATTCTGATAACTTTCATATTTTAAAGAATAGTAAAAACACGCTATATTTTAATTAAAAACAACTTTTTTCATCGTAATAATTTATGTGGTTAAATTATAATATTGAATGGTCTTAAAGTATAAATAGAATATATTTTTACCATTTAATATAATTTATGTCATTAGCATTGATTTTACCTTGAATTCGTAGGTTAAATCAATTTAATCTTTTGTAATGTTTTAAACAAAAACCCGTTTTCTTTCGACAACAGGATTAATTTTAATTTAATTTCTGCAACTTTTGTGTATTGAATTTGGAAAAATAAATTCCATATTTGGAATCAGTGGGTCTAAATTATATTAATAGACTACTTTTTATTTTTTGGGCATTATGAATAGTAACTACAGTAAATTTTATTTACCATAGTTAAAGGTAAATCGGGTAATTAAGTGTAAATATAAGATTATAAAATTACCCTAACACCTGCCAAAATCTTATTGGATGACTAAAAGTCGACCCATGTCACCTAAGGGTTGGATTAGAATCATTTTATAGACTTTTTTCCATGAAAATAACTTAATTATTATTAAAACCAAAGAAAGTGACAACATGTCACTATCTTAAATCTTATAAGCATATTAATTTTAATTTAGTGATAAACTTCATAAAACTTCGAACATGAATAGTATCCAGAAATCTAATGAAATTATCTATGTCATATGAATTTATTTATAATTTTTAGGGATTAAATAATTATCATTAATTTTGACACAATAGTGATGCAGAAATTGTTTATCTAGTGAAAAAATCAAGAATATAGTTTTTATTAAACTAATAGTGACCATAAAAGGCACAAAACCCTGACCAAAACTTATTTTTCATGTACAGTTAAACCATAATCATACAATGGTCAAATATTTGACCATTTGGAGCCTTTTTAAAGCGATTATGACATTTATATTATTTTATTTCAAATGATGCCAAAGTTGTCGCCTTCATAATTTAATAAATATAAAAATTTAAATATTGTGATTTTAAGATGATAAATTAGATTAAAAGTATTATTATTAAAGGTAATATATTTATGTTCATCATAGGATTTTATTTTTAATTTTTATGCAACAAATAAGTATATTAAATAATTATACAAAAATGATGTAGTAATTATTTTATTAAGAGATAAACCAAATATATGGTTTTAAAAATAATAAAATAAATATTATATGAACTATTTAATGTTATCCAATAATTTTATAGATTCATATGACCTTTTATAAATCTATTAAAGCTTTTAGTTTGAACATATCTTCTGTATATATTTTATTTAAATTCTAATAAATGAATAGTGTCAAAATTGAAACTATTGTTATTTTATAATAATAACATATTATAAAATTGTTTAAAAATCACAAAAATATTTAAAAATTATAAATTTAAATTTTTATCGTATAAAATGTTATAAATTATCCAATTATGGACAATTCAAAACAAATAAGTAATTATTTGTTATAATATAAAATTTATAAAGTTATTACCACAAATAAAATTAAATTGATTAAATAAGGATAAATAAAGGTGATAATGCTTAAAATAAATTCCTAACATGTCTAAATTTTATTTGTTGATGAGATTACAACCCTATATCATCTAATATTAGAATATGAGTCATTTTTGGAGGTTTTTAAGTGGGGTTAGATTTATTATAAATTAATATTTTTAAGATTTCCAAAGGTGCCCCTCTCTTCCCTTATAAAAGGGCACCTCCTCCCTCTCTTCCTCACACCACTTTGAGCCTTAAATCTTGTCCAAACCCTGCCAAATTCTATTCTCCACTTCCCTATAAACATCTTAGAGGTCCTGGTCCTCTTAAAAGACCAATTTTAGTGCCCTAAAAGGAGGTCTCAAAGAGGCGCTTTAAAGAAGAGGTAATGTCTGTTACCGATTCTTTCAACTTTATTTATTCTTCCACTTCTTCTTATGTAGTTGTTTCATTATGAAGTAATAACATCAGTATCACTAATATATTTATATGTTATTATAATTATGAAACAACCATATTTCACTCTCTATCCATCCTACGGAAAACGAAATCACCGCGCGTGCGTACGTACGGAATACCATCTCCACGTCGTGGGGTAATCTATTTTCCACCACCACCTTACTTGGATGGGTATAATGGTGCAAATAAACAACTATATATGATTATTGTAAAGTATTATTGATTCTTTAATAGTATACATACACTCCAATAAAATTCCACAATCATGGGAACAATATCATCGCTCGTGTGTACGTACGGAATACCGTCTCCACGACGTGATGAGATTCATTCTCAATGATTAACCATTCATAAATGATTATAAAGTATATATAATAAGTAATCATGAAATATATGACATAATAATGATACTGGATTTATGTATATATATATGTATGTCATCCAATTAATTCCATTCAATTCAATGAGGAAACGAAAACAACGTTCATGCGTACGTACGGCCTACCGTCTCCATGAACGGTGTATTTCTTTCCATTTATAGATCTATTATATATATGTATATTCTGAATATAAATTATATATAAATCATTTTTTATATTCTGGAATTATGTAATCTTGATCTAATTAATCATATGAATAATTATAAGTCAAAACACGGAAGACAAATGAAACGATTTTACCCAAAACGCTACTTTAACATGGAATTTACCAAAGAACGGGTAATATAAAGTCATAAGTGAAACATATATGATATCATAACAATGAATATGATTATGTAATAAGTAAATGATATTATTTAAATCATTATACAGGAGGTTCGGATAAGTACGAATCATATCGGACCTAAGGTAAGGGATAATTTTTCAAATCTCATTTGTATCCGATATTTCTTATTCGTAAGTATTTACTGGGGTTATTTCTATCATCCATGTCCATGTTTTATAAAAGTGTTTTCATGTATGTTTAAAGTCCTTTTTACCCATTTTTTACTTTTACTACATGGTATGTAAGGAATCTTTATTTTGTTTACGTTACGAGGTACTTTTTTTGATTTTTCTGGAAAAAGTACGAGAAGAATGTTTTCTTTAACTTATACGGCATGAAAGGATTTTTATGGTTTTATAAAGCCTTTTTTTCATGAAGCTTCCTCCAAAAGATTTCATGACTATTTTCAACAAAATCTCTTTCTTTTAAAATTGCATGCCGTTTTTTGAAAAGAAAATGATTTTTAAGAAGAAAGGATATTTTCCTCAGGAATTCATTTCAAGTGTTTTATCAAAACCATTTTTCATCTAAGATGAAATTATTTCATATGTTTATGTTTCAAGTATCATGTCTCTATGATTTAAATGGCTTCACTTTTCTTTTTATGAAATTATATCCATTTATTTTATATGGATTATGTGGTGATGGGATGATGTTTTTGAAACCCATTTCATTCGTTGGGTTATTAGGAATGATGTATATTTATTTTGTGGCACAAGTAAGAATTATTTCATTATGAGATTGGTGGGAACTATATCTCCCTCCAATGCATTGGTTAAAGATTTATATCTCATGATATAGACATGGTTGGAATGGTAAGTTAATCTGGTTCAGTATTACAGGACTGGAACGAGGAGTGAACTCGATTCAGAAAGGGACTTTGTCCACTAAGATGGTCTTGGTAGCAATGCCTTGGCTACCATGGAAATCATATCATGTGCTTAATGGATACCACAATTACATGTTTTATTCCCATGCTATGTTATCATGATTTGTGTTCCATTATGATCTATGCCTTAGGTACTTCCATGTTTTAAGTCGTTGCTCAATATTTTGATGTTTAAACATTATGTTCATGTTTTTAAGTTCAAATGTATATGGTATGTTTTACCCTTACTGAGCATTTGAGCTCACCCCTTTTATGTTTTCTTTTCCCCAGGATATAAAGAAAGATTTTAGGTAAGAAAATAAAGGGGAAGATCTTTATTGGGAGATGTTGAAGATCTTTCACCACGATTAGAAGATTTTATTCCGAGTTTCCAAAGACACTAAACTATTACGGTCCTTGTGTGTTTATTTTTGTTATGTATTAAGTATTCCGCAAAAGTAATGTAATGTCCATGTACGTCAAGCTTCGGGTCTCTACACTAATGGCACAGCAGTCGCATCAAAATTTTATAATTCTTCTCTAATTGGAGTTTGTGGGAAAGTGCTTCCTGCAAATCTTGTGATCCTTCCTATAGTGGAATTTGATGTGATTCTTGGCATGGATTAGCTTTCTTCATATGGAGCTCATATAAATTTCCAAAGAAGGGAAATATTCCCATTTTATGGGAGTTTTATGATGTCTTTTTGGAGGAATTACTGGGTCTTCCACAAAATTGTGAAGTTGAGTTTTCAATATAACTCGTAACGGGTGCTTTGCCTATTTCAAAGACACCTTATAGAATGGCCCCAATTGAGTTGCAGGAATTGAAGAAGCAACTCCAAGAGAATATTGATAAGGGGTTCATACGCCCTAGTGCGTCACCTTGGGGAGCACTTGTTTTGTTTGTTAAGAAGAAAGATGGATCAATGAGACTCTGCATTGATTATCGAGAACTTAACAAGATCACTATCAAGAACAAATATCCCCTCCCGCGCATTGATGACTTATTTGACCAACTACGCGGAGCTCAATACTTTTCCAAGATTGATCTTCATTCAGGTTATCATCAATTAAGGGTCAAAATGGAGGATATACCAAAGATGGCTTTCTGTACAAGGTATGGACACTATGAATTTATAGTGATGCCATTTGGTCTTACTAATGCCCCTGCTATATTCATGGATCTGATGAATAGAGTCTTTAGAGACTATCTTGATCAGTTTGTGGCAGTCTTTATAGACGATATTCTTGTATATTCAAAGAGAAAGGAAGACCATGAAGATCACTTGAGAATTATATTGAAGACCCTGAGAAAGGAGAAGCTTTATGCCAAATTTACCAAGTGTGAATTTTGGCTTCAAAAAGTTTCATTTTTCGGTCACATAATCTCAAAAGAGGGGATATCTGTGGATCCAGCAAAAACATAGGTTATTGAAAGATGGTCGAGACCAACAACAGTAACTGAGATCCAAAGTTTTCTTGGTTTGCCTGGATATTATCGACGTTTTGTGAAAGATTTTTCATGATTATCTAATCCACTCACCAGGTTGACTCGGAAAGGAGTTATGTTTGTTTGGACGGAGGAATGTGAAGAGAATTTCAAGGAGTTGAAAAGAAGGTTATCTAGTGCACCTGTGCTCACACTGCCTTATAGTGGAGAAAGGTTTGTGATCTACAGTGATGCATCCAAGAAGGGATTGGGGTGTGTTATTATGCAAAATGATATGGTGATAGATTATGCCTCACGGCAGTTGAAAATCCATGAGCAAAATTACCCAACTCATGATTTGGAGTTAGCTGCGGTAATCTTTTCATTAAAGATTTGGAGGTATTATATTTATGGAGAAAGGTGTGACATTTATATTGATCATAAAAGTTTAAAGTATGTTTTCACACAAAAGGAGATGAATATGTGCCAAAGAAGATGGTTGGAGCTGATTAAGGATTACGACTGCTCAATTCATTACCACCCTGGGAAAGAAAACAAGGTGGCAGATGCATTAAGTCGACAAGACCATGCCAGTTTATCCATGATGAGGATCACAAAAGATCCAATATTTATGGATTTACAAAGGATGGATCTTGGAATTATAATGAAAGGGGAAAATCGTATCTTTCTCAAATGAATGTTCAACCATCTATACATGTGAATATTAAAGAGGCACAAAAAGAAGATGTAGAGTTACAAAAGAAGGTGAGAAATGTTCCTGAATTCAACCTTGATTGTGATGGGATAATAAAGTTCAGGAATCGGGTTTGTGTTCCTCCCATCCCCAAATTAAAGAAGGATCTAATGGATGAGGCTCATAGTTCTTCATTCTCTATTCATCCTAGAAGCATGAAGATGTATAGGGACCTGAAAGAGTACTTATGGTGGGATGGCATGAAAAGAGATGTTGCTGAATATGTCTCTCGATGCTTGGTTTGTCATCAAGTTAAAGTTGAGAGACAGAAGTCTAAGGAGATGTTACAACCATTACCCATACCTGAATGGAAATGGGAAAACATCACTATGGACTTTGTCACAGGACTTCCTAAAACATCCAAAGGCAATAATGCTATCTGGGTCATAGTTGATCGTCTTATAAAGTCTGCACACTTAATTGCTATTAGAGAGGATTTCTCTCTGGATCATCTTGCCAGGATATATGTAAAGGAAGTGGTAAGATTGCATGGAGTACCACTTTTTATTATATCTGATCGGGATCCGAGGTTTACCACAAAGTTCTGGAGAAGTCTTCAGCATACTCTAGATACAGAGTTGAGTTTCAGCACTGCTTATCATCCTCAGATAGATGGTCAGTCTGAGAGGACAATTCAAAATCTAGATGATATGTTGAGAGCTTTCTCTATGGATTTCAAAGGTGGTTGGGATCAACACCTACCTTTAGTGTAATTTTCTTACAATAATAGCTTTCACTTCAGTATTCAGATGGCTCCTTAGGAAGCTCTCTATGGAAAGAAATGCAGGACTCTAACTTGCTGGGATGAAGTTGGGGAAAGAAAGCTATTAGGACCTGATCTTGTTGATGAGATGGCAGAAAAGGTCTGATCTATTCAACAACACATAAGAGCATCTCAGAGTCGACAAAAAAGTTATGCCAACAACTGAAGAAAAGACTTAGATTTTGAAGTGGGTGATAAAGTGTTCTTAAGAATATCTCCTTGGAAGAGAGTAATGAGATTTGGAAAGAAGGGAAAGCTGAGCCCTAGGTATATTGGTCCTTTCGAAATTCTGGATCGTGTTGGGAAGGTAGCTTACCGATTGGCACTTCCACCGAATCTCTCTCAAGTTCACTATGTGTTCCATGTATCTCTCCTGAGAAAGTACATACCTGATCCTTCACATGTACTCAGCTCAGAAGTTGTACTGCTGGAACAAGATCTTTCTTATGAAGAACAGCCGATAGAGATTCTCGATCGTAGTGAAAAAGTCCTACGGAACAAGACCACTCGGTTAGTGAAATTTTTATGGAGGAACCACCAATTAGAAGAAGCTACATGAGATCTTGAGGATATGATGAGGGAGAGGTATCCTCATCTGTTTGTTACAAGTGATGAATTTTGAGGGCGAAATTCATTTTAAGGGGGGTAGAATGTAACACCCGAGACTTTTATAAGAAATATTTTGTTTTTATTTTATATAAATCATCAAAGAAATATTTCACTATACAAAACACTAGCTTGTCTTGATTTATACTCAATCGTGACCTTCCTTGATAGCTTGCGTCGTACACAATACCGAGTTTTACTAAACAACGATATGCTATTAAAATATTTTTAAAACTAGCCATTATGAATAGTAATAACCACTTTTTGAAATTTTGTAAATTTTATTTTTCAAAATGGACTTCATTTTTGGATTCGGAATATCGAAATCAGCCTAGGGTGAAATTTTGGTATTTTTCTGAAAACTTTCAATTTTTGATGAATAGTGAAAACACTGGGTTACTATTTAAAAACCGACTTTTTATTTAAATAATTATTTATTTTATTTAAATTTTTTTTAGATCAAAATTGATACATAATACCTATATAAGTTCAATGTAATTTATTGGAGTAATTTTATAATAATTTTAGATATATAAAAATTTTATTGAACTTTTCACCGTCTTTTACCCACCTCCTAGGAGAATTTTCAAATTTACATAAAACTTAATTTTACCGCTTCTATGAGTGGAATTTCAAAAATCCGAGAGATACGGTTGATGTCAGTAAGTAAAATGTGGTTCAATGAGATGAAAATAATTTTTGGTGAATAGTAACTTTTTACTTTTATTTACCACGGTTAAAAGTAAATAGGGTAATTAAGGGTATAAATGATATTATTATTACCCTAACACATGTCCTAATTCTATTGGATAAGTTTAATTCGACCAAAAACAACCTTAGGAATAAAATATGACCATTTAGGCCCACTTGGATTAGATTTGGACATTTATTATTAATTCATTTAAGGAAGGGTTAAAATAGTTAAAATCAAAGTTTAATAAGTAAATAATTTTTAATATAGGGTTATACATGAGATAAATTCGACTATAAATATTTATTAGAAAGATAAAAATATTTCATACATAATGGTATTTTATTTTTAATTTTTAGACATTAAATAATTTAATTTATTTATGACACAAAGATGATGCAGTAATTATCTTATTAATGAAATATTGACATAATTGATGTTATAAATACCCAAATAAATGTAATTTGAGACTTTTTATGAATTACACTAATTTTCTAGGTTAATAAGACATGTTAGTATTGATTTAATTAACTTTTTTTGAACTAATCATTCTGTTATAATTTTCACAAAAATCAATTACTAAATAGTGTCAAAATTGACATAAAATAGTTTTTAAAATAAATATTATATTATTAATTGTTATTTTATTCCTAAAAATCTAATTTTCGGCCAAATGACTTAGATAAGGTTATATATATTAATAATAAACAACTTGGGGTTCATTTTTCTTGTTATAGTAAGTTTATTAACCTTATAGTGTAAGAACACAAAAAGACACGGTAAAAGTAAAATTATCTAACTTAAAGTTAAATCTAAATGCTAAGGTTAAAATAGTAAACTAAACTTGTCCAAATTCTATTGGATGAGATAATTTTGACCCATCCCCACCTTAGCTTCAAAATAAATCAATTTGGATCTATTTAAAACCGAATATGGCTTTATAATAAAATAATATTTTTAGTTTTTCCAAAGGAGCCTCTCTCCTCCCTTGTAAAAGGGTACCTCCTCCCTCTTTTCCTCACACCACTTTGAGCCCTCAAGCTCGTACAACCCATGACAATTTCTCCTCTCCACTTCCCTAGAAACATCCTAGAGGTCTTGGTCTTCTTCAAATACCAATTTTAGTTCCCTAAAAGGAGGTCTCAAAGAAGCACTTCAAAGAAGAGGTAATGTCTGTTACCAATTCTTTCAACTTTATTTCTTCTTCCACTTCTTCTTCTTTAGTTGTTTCATTATAAATTAATAACATAAATATCACTCATATACTGATATGTTATTATAAGTATGAAACAACCCTATTTCATCATCTATCCATCCTATAGAAATGAAATCATCGCGCATGCGTACGTACGAAATACTGTCTCCACGCCGTGGTGTAATCTATTTTCCTTACTTGGATGGGTATAATGGTGTAAAGAATGAATATATATGATTATTTTAAAGTTATATTGATTCTGAAATAGTATACATACACTCCAATACAATTCCACGATCATGGGAATGATATCATCGCTCGTGCGTACGTACGGAATACCGTCTCCACGATGTGATGCGACTCGTTCTACATGATTTTCATTGCATAATGATTACATAAATTAATTGAGTGAATAAATATGATATATATTACACTAATACCATTCTGTAAATGAGGTGTCTATAACCTAAAAAGAAGAATAATAATTTATTGGACAAAACAAGCATAAGAACAAAAATTAATAAACACCCGAATAACAAGTAGCAATGAAATATTACTAATAATAAGATAAGAATATGACCATATATGATATCATAACAATGTGTATGATTCTGGAATAAGTCAATGACATTATTTAAATCATTATACAAAAGGTTCAGACACTTACGAAGCAAATCGAATCTAAGGTAAGGGAAATATCACAATCTCATTTTTATCCGAGATTGTTTATACTTTGGAATTTACTGGGGTGTATTTTATCATCCACATCCATGTTTCCTCAATATGTAATATTATTTCCATCCACCTACAATTTTTTAAATCCAATTTTACCCTTCGGTGAGTTTTTAGTAAAAGATATGAAAGGAATATTTTTTCGTTTTTCATACGAGGTACTTTTTGACTTTTCCGACAAAAGTACGAGAAGAATGTTTTTTTAACTTATACGGCATGAATGGATTTTTAAAAAATTATTTCCAAAAAGCTTCCTTTACAAGTTTTCAAGTTTATTTTTAATCAACTTCTTTTAGTTTATAATTGTATGACATGTTAAGAAAGGAAACGTGTTTTTGAAGTAGAATGGATATTTTCCTCAAGAATGGAGTTAAAGTGTTTTATCAAAATTATTTTCCATCTAAGATAATATAGGGTTCTGTTTCTATCCCTATTATTAAATTGATTTGATTATGTTGTGATGGAATTATTTTTATGAATTCCTTTATCTTATATGAATTTTTTTATGATGTCACGATGTTTAAGAATCCCATTTTTATTACATGGGATATGCAATGATGTATGATTTTTTGATTTTGTGGCACACATAAGAATGGTATCATTATGAGATGGGTGGGACATATATCTCCCTCCAATGCATTGGGTAAAGATTTTATATCTCATGAGATAGACATGGCTGGAATGGCAGGTTAAACCGGTTCAGTGAAACAGGACTGAAACAAGGAATGAACTCGGTTCGGAAATGGACTTTGTCCACTAAGATAGTCTTGGAAATGAGTCTCGACTAATATGAAATGATTCTCTATGATTATGTGTGTATTCCACAAAGCTTCATGTTTTAAGTTATGATTATTGTGATTATATTTCACTACAATGATTTATCCCATGTTATGAAATTATGATCTCTTTTGCAGGGTAAGATTTCCAAAATGTTATGTTCTTATGAATATGATGTGATTGATATTTCTTTTGTTTACCCTTACTAAGCATTTGATCTCACCCTTTTGTATGTTTTCTTTCCCCAGGTCAGGAAGAATGTTATTAAGTAATATATGCCAAAAGAGACTATAGATATGATGAAATAAATGGGAGACAGTGTAGTCGCCTTATGAAGCAGTTGTTTATGTTTCCCAGTTTCTAAAGACACTATACCTATATAGTCCTTTCATGGTTTTTTTATATGTTGTAATAAGTGTACTTCAATTTTGAAGTACTAACAATGTATGTAAAGTATGGGTCATTATTGTACCATCATAGAGTGGTTAATTAGAGAGGTATTTCAAGTTCTAGAAGACATCTCATGCTTAGTCCTAGTGTGATTGACTGTTGAAGGAGTGTCAAGAAAGTGTTTGGGTAGGACATCTTGAGTGACTTTATCAAAATACTTCACATATAGTTAGGGGTCATGAATCAAGTCAAACATATGAATATATAGTAGTTTTGAGAGCATTATAGGGATATGGTATCCAGGATTCATCCTCACATGTGGGTCGAGGTAGTGGATAGGATACCCAAAATTAGGGGAAATGGATGATAGTGAGAATGACTCTATATAGAGGAAAAGTATCAGGAAGTTGATCTTTAGTTTAGCAATAGGCTATTGATCTAATATATTTTTTTTTTCAGAGAGTCTTTGAAATCCAATGGTATAATGTGAGCATATTGTTTTTTTTCATGATGGGTACTCGTACAAGATGCATATAATTGATAAATAGATCAACTAGGAATATGGGACTCAAAATGATGTGTGATAATTGTGGGATGTGTTGTCATAAGGAATGATGTGAGACTAATGTGATAATAGGTATGATTTGGGACGTTGGATTTTGATGAATTGTGCCTACATGTGGATAGTCAGTGTGTGTGGTATTCAAGATGATGGATGGGTATGATACCATCATCCAATCTGGTAGTTTTATTATAAGGAGGCTGATTATATGATTCTTATGGTGGGGAGAACCTACAAAAGAAATTATAATTTTTTGAGTTGGGTAGTCTAGGGTATTGGGGAAGACAAAAATTCATTCAACATCATATTGGTTTTTTAGGAATGCGGTGAGTGGAACACTTGGGTATCAATATGTTTTGGTTACTGTTTATCCCAATATAACTTGGGGATGATCTATCATATAGTGCTAAGGTTGTAATGGACAAGGTATTTCGGGTTGGTACTTCTAGTTAGCTACTGGATCTATCATTAATGTGTTTAAACCATTTTGAGGTGTTGAGGATGTTTGTGTGGGTTGGGAGAAAAGTTCAGAACTTTTCCTAGGCTCAATGTTTTTTCAGGATGAATTTTAAGTGTGGGCTTGTGGTCACACAACAATGCAGATGGGTTTCTATATACCTAATGTTGTATAAAGATAGAATTTTCCCTATGTGATACTAATAATTTAGTTATATATTTTGGTAATGTCATATTTAATGGGAACCCTGGTGTGATAGGTACTACGTAGGGAAGAATTTTTTAGGATAAAAAAGGATCACATCAAAGACTAATTCACCATAGTGTGGTGGTTTTCATGTATGAATGGAAAAGGGACATGTAAGATTAAAACTATGATAGTATTGAATCACATCATGATGGGTATAGGTTGCGCCATGAGGGTGTCATGTAATAATAAAAAATATTCATATATGATTAAAATGTCATGTAAGTATGAACATTCTTGATGTGTGATTAAAATTTTGGGTTGATTATTGGTCATGATACAACATAATGAGTTATGTTGTGATGTGGATTTCATGGATAAGGGATGTATCATTATGGCCTAATAATGTAGGTTCATCAAGACATGAAGGGAAGGTCCATACATTGATGAGACCCTAGGTAGTGAAGTTGTAATTTTTCCAAGATTTAAGGGAGGTGTTTCTTTCCATAATAAGGGGGATCACGACATGGGGTTGTCCTGGTGTGGGTAATTATACCATGATCTTGGATTTCATAACATGTAATTCCCTTTGTCCTTTTTTTTAATAAAAAATTGGTTTAATGGGGTATTTTTTTCTTTATTTCATCTAGTCGAATAGAGGGGAATTACTTAACCCTCTCCCATTCTTCTCTTATATCCTATTTGATATCCTTGTTGATTATTGTAAATTATTTATGTTTTTCACCATATAAAGTAGATGTAGTTAAGTCTAGTTGTCCTTGGGTGTCTACTCTTGGTTTTTTCTCATTATTTTCTTATTTTTTATCAGTTTATCCCTAATTCAGGTATTCTATTAGGTTATCTAATTTATTTCAATTGTAGGTGAATTAGCTAGAGTTTCTCAACAAGTATAGTCATGTTAACTCTAGTTAGGTGGTTTTGTAAAGACCCGTACAATTCAAGGGAATTTTTTTTCTTAATTTTCTTTGGGATTTTACAAGAACGTAGTTTCTGATGGCACCTGATTTTGAGGCCCGGTGTGCTCAGAATCAATTTCTAAAGTTAGGCTTGGGTACATTCAGTGAACGAACGAGCGGGTTTTTCTAACTTTTGAACCGGTGCTCAGAATTTAAATCTGAGGGCACTGATGAACTCGCAGCACCGGTAATTTCTTAGGAACACCTTTTCTTGAGTTGCGTTTGCTCGGGTGTGGTTACTAAATTTTTGGATTAAGTAAATGAATAAAATAAAATGGTGCGACCAATTTATTTTAAGTTTTTTAACCTAAGTTAAGAGCTTAAAGTGGGACCCACAATATCCTACACCTCTAGGTAGGATATTTGTGAGGTGGGGCCCACACGAGCCCCACCTTTTCAACTTTCTCAACCCCTCCTTAATTTCAGTAACGCACCCGCAGCCCCCCCCCCCAAATAATGAAAGTCAACTCGTGCGTTTATTTAAATATTAAACACCTCTATTAATTTGGTGGTTTAAAACGTAGCAATTAATTGAGTTAATTGTTTGATTCGTTTTTTAATTTTAAAATGTTTGTCATGAGTAAAGAAATAAGGTAACCCTTATTTTATTATTGTTTCTTTGGTTGTGCGGGAGGATTTTGGAGAGAACGGCTCAAAGTCTGGAAGTTCTTCATTCTTCATCGAAGAACGTAAAGAACGCCGACCTTCAACGGTGAGAGACGCCTACCTCGGAGATCGACGACGCGACGCCGAAGAAACTTTTCTCTGCGACGCGACGATCCTCCTTCCGCGACCTCTCCTTCCGCAACGTCCCTTACCACGACGAACCTTCGTTCAACTACACTCAAGGTAGGGAATTTATTTGTGATTGTTAGTGATCCCTTGTTTACTACCTTCTAAATCTAAGAATGTGGAACAACTAAATATTAAGTTGATCCGTGAATATTAGGTTTGCGGATTGGGATTTCTTCATTGCGGGGAAAACTGTTGGGGTTGATTACTTTTGTCCGT
Source organism: Viscum album (assembly GCA_963277665.1). Lineage (NCBI taxonomy): Eukaryota > Viridiplantae > Streptophyta > Magnoliopsida > Santalales > Viscaceae > Viscum > Viscum album. The sequence goes on along the minus strand of OY728131.1, from coordinate 528,026,508 downwards.
GAAAAATCCTTTGTCGTTATTCGTCTTTTGGGCTGCTTGTTATCAACTTAACGGGAGGAGGTCTGACCGCACGAACACGGCTGACTCTCCTCCCTCTTTGTTGTTTTGTTTGTTACGATACAAACAAAGGCGGCGCGGTGCAACGGCACGCGCGGAAACAAGAAAGAACGCGACGAAGAAGTGTGGCGCCGTCGCGCCGTGCCGTTGAGACCGAACGAAACCGCGACCAGAGTCGGGGACGCAGAGGCAATTTGAAGACTCCGTTGGTTGATCATTGTCAATGGATTGACAAGCAATGAAAAACGGGGGTGAAAAGTCATTTTGAAGCCTCCGCAGTGAAGGTCGGGTCCCGGGAGGACCGTTGGAGAAGGCGGCGAGCAAAACGGACCACCAGAGCGCGTCTGGTGGTTCGCGGAAAATCCTTCCGGCGCGCCGCCGGGAAGGGCCGCTGCAGCTGAAGCCCCGGCGACATGTCGCTGCTCTCGCGACCGCGCGGGACCGAGGGAGGCGGGACGCGGCGCTCGACCGCGCCCGCCGGCAAGGAGCGGCCCCCCATGGGGGTCGCGGTTACGAGACAGGTGGGCAGCGCCCCCCCCCCCCCCCCCATTTGCTCGGCCAAAATGGCCGAGCCACCTGGCGGCCGGGCCGGACCTGGACTCGGGGCGGGTCAACCCGGTTCGGGCCGATCCAGGGGGTCTCGGGCTATGTCAGACCGGGTCCGAACCCCCTATTTTCAGGCAGTTTCCGTTCAAACGCCCATATCTTGGGCTACGGACCTCCGATCGACGCACCGTCAGCTGCGATGCGATCCTTGGATTGAGACAGTCATTTCAGTATATTACAAATAAGGTTTCGGAGAACTTTGATTATGGCCGGGTTGGTTCGGATACAAAACCAACCGGGCCCTCGGAGCCGAAACGCTTATATCTTGAGTTCCGGGCGTCCGATTGATGTGTCGTCGACTTTGTTGGATTCCTTTTGATGAGACGGAACTTTTGGCATACTTCACGTAAGTTTTGGTTGCAGTTGGATAGTGGCCGGGTTGGATTGTACCCAAAATACAATCGGGCCCCTGGAACGGAAAAGTTGATAACTTTCAGATCGGACGTTTGTTTGATGAACCGTCAGTGGCGTTGGTGATCACGTTGATAAACAGTCCCTGTGAGCATACCCTAGGAGATTTCGGGATACAGTTGAGATACGTCCGGGTTGGTTCGTACACGAAACCAACCGGGCCCCTGGGACGAAAAGGGTAGTAACTCACAGACCGAGCGTCTGATTGACGCGCCGTCTGTTGCGTTGAGACCCCTATGACGAGGCAGTCCTTTGAGATGATTCTTTATAGGACTTTGAGATACTTGGAGTATCGACCTGTAGCTCATGGAGCGGACCCTCCCGGAGACGAGCGTACAGAGTACGGAGACCGTGTAGCCGGTTGAGACCTGACGACTGCTTGACCGACTCGACTTGGAGTGAGTCAACTAGCCCAGTGGACGGAGCACTAATTTGTTTGGGTGCAGACCCATGGCGGACGGAGCACTACTGTGTGACATTGCAGACCCGCGGTACTCGTCCGGAAAGTACCTCTTCAGGCTATTATGGGGTGTGCAGTACTGTGTCTGGGTGGCATACCCCCGCGGGAAGCACTACAGTGTTTGGGTGGCTGACCCGTGGTACTCGACAGGAGTAGTACCTCAGCAGTCTTAAGTTATTGAGCAGTACCTCGGAGTCGTGACAGGACCACTATACACTCCAAAGACGGGGTCTTCAGCAGTTATGGTTTCGATAATAAAAATCCTGGTTTGAGCTGAGTCTATGATCTTTGTGTTTCCTCATGATTGAGATGGGTTACTTGATAACTTAGGTATATGTATGGGCATATACCTAAGTAGTGGTTATTTGTTGAGATCTTCTTTGTGGTTATCCTTGTTGGCTTTAGTGAGACCTTGAGGGTCTCGGGGTCCCTACTGAGTATCATATAGTCACCCCTGCACGGGCTATGCCCACACCTCGTTGTGTTGGTTGCAGATGACATGCAGCGCTGACAGAGGCCGAGTGTTTGAGGACTGGACGGTACCCGGAGGTGGAACACACGACGAGTCAGTATTCGGAGGTGGACATCATGGAGAGATGACACTCGGAGGAGGTTGACGTGCGAGAGCTTTATGGAGGCTATCTGTACCTACCCTTCAGGCAGGATATGTGGTGGACGATCCAGGAGTTGTGCTATCTGTACCTACCCTACAGGTAGGATCTGTGGTGGACGATCCAGGAACTGCCCTATCTGTACCTACCTCTCAGGTAGTATCCGAGGAGGATGACCCAGGAGCTGCTTCCTTTCTTCCAGCTGTTTGTCTTTTTCTGTTGTATTTTCATTCAGTTGTAGCTGTACTTTCAGTTGGGTTTGTATTCTGGCCCATTTACTTTTCAACACTTTCTTTTTTACTTAGTGTTTTACTTCTACTTGTACTCTATGGTGTTTTGTTTACTTTTATAAATGCAATGTCTTCCCATTTATCGGGATTTACGCCTTTGGTGCTAGTCGCCAGCCCCTGGCATATGGAAGGTGGGCTTAGGGTAGTCACGGCACGGGCCCCGAGGACGGGTCGTGACAAATTGGTATCAGAGGAGTCGGTTCTACCACAGAACTTATAACTCTGATATTTTTTCTTTCTGTGAAGCAAAGTGTTAAGGGTTCCAAGTGTGGTTTTCAGTTCAGGGAGTCTAGTGTTGGTGTGAGTGGCCGACATATCCATACACCAGGACCCTAACAACTGATTTCCGACTTTGTGCACGAAAACACTGATTGCGTGTGTGTTTCCAGAAGTTTTTAAAAGTCAGCTCAAACTAGGTCAGATCACCAGGTATAAATCATTTGACCATGTCACGTATGTTTCTTTCAGGATGCCTTTCCACAGACGACCAGCTAGAGCCCAGAGGGATGTGCGTACTAACAGCCTGCCGAGCGACGAGGCTTCGGTACAGGGCCCTCTTGCAGTTGAGGCACCAGCGGTACTACCATACGTTGGGCCACCGATGCCACCAGCCCTAGAAGTAGGCGATGCATTCCACTTGAGTGCGCTGCACGAGTTCTAGCGCCAGAGGCCACCCAGGTTCTGGGGAGAGAAAGACCCGCAGGTGGCTGAGGATTGGCTGGAGGCTGTGGTGAGAGTCTTTAGGCTAGTGGGGACGCCAGCAGACTTCATGGTGATCTTTGCTGCCAGCCTCCTTCAGGAAGTAGCAGGCAGGTGGTGGAGCCACTTGTTCCAGTTTTATGACGGGATGACCTTCACCTGGGGAGATTTCGAGACCTTCTTCAGGGTGGAGTTTGTACCAGTAGCTCTGCACCCCGAGCATGTTCAGGAGTTGCTGCCTTTGCCGCAGGATTTTTGATCCGTAGCCGAGCCATCTGTAGGAAGTAGACAGATGATGCAGAGGTCCAATAGGACCAGATCCAGCCGTGTGAAGAGCAGGAAGTGTTATGAATGCGGCAGGAAGGGTCACCTAGCACGTGACTGTCCGACCCCCCTACACAGTTGATCTGCAGGCTTTGGAGGATCCACCGAGGCAGAAGAAGCGGCGGGTGCTTGAGCAACAGCTGAGAAGTGTACAAGGTAGTAGAGCTCTGAGAGTAGGTGGACAAGAGTGGAACTAGTGGATACATCCCGTGTACTTCTAGTTCCATGTTGCTGTTGTATTCGTGTCTTTGTGCTATGAGCTGCAATAATAAAAATACACTTATCTTTGTGATGTTTGCTTTCCTGTCCTTTTGTTTGGTTGATACTGAGAGGTACAAGTTAAAACTATTGACTTGACCCTCACTTTCAAGATTTCTACTGGAGGAGACCCAGTGACCTCACACTGATGCCGACAGCGTGACTCGACCCTTGGAGGCAAGAGTGACGGTTGGATCTCTTGGTAGTTACGTCGAGGCCTTACGACGTCATCCATGGCAAGAATGCATCATTCATGTCAGGATTGATTGTATTAGGCAATGGGCGTGGTTCATCCAGGGGATGAGACTCAGTTTCTCTTTTTGGAAAGGGAGAAATCTTAGCAGCTCTTTCAGATCATAAGCAAGGAAGGTGCAGATCATCCAGGAGCGGATGAAGACTGCACAGTGCAGTAAGAAATAGGAAACTGGAACCAGTCTTAGAGACTCGGGCGTGTTAAATGTTTCAAGAAGAGGAAGCTTTAAGGAGAGATGAGCCTGCGAAGCAGTAGACATGGAGGCAGATCTAGGAGAGCAGCATGAGGTGGTGTACATTTTAACATGCTACAACCACCCGCCTTAGTTGTCCCTACCAGGCTCAGGGAGCTGGAGGGCGGAGGAAGAGTGCGGCTGCATGCGGTCAAGGAGTGTGACCCAATGGCTCTAAAAATGATTCAAGGGACAGTATGTGTCCACTACTAGCTTCCGTAGTAACAGATGTTGATAGGAATCATTCCTTCCTTCCACAAAACTTGTCCCAGACCTAGAGTTTCCGGTAAGCTGTAGACTTGACCCTCATGTCTGGAGATACCTTGGGAGAAGACTCGATAATCACACTTACGCCGACAGTGTGGTCAGACCCTCGAGGTGAGAGTTTCGATTGTAATATCTTGGTGGCAGCGTCAAGGCCTTAAGACGTTGGTTTGAGTAGGGACTAGGCAATCACAGTTCATACACAAATTGACGGTATTAGGCAAAAAGGTTGTGGTTTAACTATGACGTCGGGATGGGTTTTCCTTGGTCGGAGAAAAGGAAACCCCAGGAAGCACAGGATAAACTCATGCACAAGAGGGTGCGATCGATCACTCTTGAGTCGGTCAACCTTACCCTCGTGGAAGTAGTCGTTTTGAGTTTCAATTCTAACAGGAATTTGGGGCCTCTTGAGTTCGAGGATGACGATCACGTCCTTATACAGGTCTCATCTCGATGAGGTTTACGGGATGTGGCCAAGGCGGAAAGTTATCTCCGAGGTTCAGTGGACCTTTTCAGGTCCTCAGCAGGGTAGGCGAGGTGGCTTATCATTTGACCCATCCACCTTAGTTGCACCAGGTGCACGATGGAATCCACATATCTCGACTGAGGAGATATGTACTTGACCCAACGCATACCATCAACCATGAAGAGATGGACATTGGCAATGGGGTGACTTTTGCAGGGTTCCAGTAGGAGTTGAGGATCGACAGGAGCGGTCCTACGAGGACGGTCGATTACTCTTGTGCCCTTTCATTGGCAGCACGGAAACCTCTAGGTGAGCACATGGGAGCGGAAGGCTCAGATGCGTGTTCAGTACCGCTTTTGTATCCCTAGTTTGTGCTAAAGCTTTATGAGGATGTAAAGCCCTGAGGTGGGAGTAATGTAAGGACCCGTAAAATTCAAGGGAATTTTTTTTCTTAATTTTCTTTGGGATTTTACAAGAACGCAGTTTCTGACGGTGCCTGATTCTGAGGCCCGGTGTGCCCGAAATCAATTTCCGAAGTTAGGCTCGGGTAGGTTCAGTGAACGAACGAGCGGGTTTTTCTAACTTTTTAACTGGTGCTCGGAATTGAAATCTGAGGGCACCGATGAACTCGCAGCACCGGTAATTGCTTAGGAACACCTTTTCCGGAGTTGTGTTTGATCGGGTGTGGTTACTAAATTTTTGGGTCAAGTAAATGAATAAAATAAAATGGTGCGACCAATTTATTTTAAGTTGTTTAACCTAAGTTAAGAGGATAAAGTGGGACCCACAATATCCTACACCTCTAGGTAGGATATTTGTGAGGTGGTGCCCACACGAGCCCCACCTTTTCAACTTCCTCAACCCCTTTTTAATTTCAGTAACGCACCCGCACCCCCCAAAATAATGAAAGTCAACTCGTGCGTTTATTTAAATATTAAATGCCTCTATTAGTTGGGCAGTTTAAAATGTTGCAATTAATTGAGTTAATTGTTTGATTCGTTTTTGAATTTTAAAATGTTTGGCGTGAGTAATAAAATAAGGTAACCCTTATTTTATTATTGTTGCTTTGGTTGTGCGGGAGGATTTTGGAGAGAACGGCTCAAAGTCTCGAAGTTCTTCGTTCTTCGTCAAAAAACGTGAAGAACACGAAGAACGCAAAGAACGCAAAGAACACCAACCTTCAATGGTGAGAGATGCCTACCTTGGAGATCGACTACACGATGCCGATGAATCTTTTCTCCGCGACGCGACGATCCTCCTTCTGTGACCTCTCCTTCCGTGACGTCCCTTACCGCGACGAACCTTCATTCAACTACGCTCGAGGTAGGGAATTTATTTGTGATTATTAGTGAACCCTTGTTTACTACCTTCTAAATCTAAGAACGCGGATCAACTAAATATTAAGTTGATCCGTGAAGATTATGTTTGTGGATTGGGATTTCTTGATTGCGGGGAAAACTATTGGGGTTGATTACTTTTGTTCGTGAAAAATCCTTTGTCGTTCTTCGTCTTTTGGGCCGCTTGTTATCAACTTAACGGGAGGAGGTCGGACCGCACGAACATGGTCGACTCTCATCTCCCTTTGTTGTTTTGTTTGTTATGGTACGAACAAAGGCGGCGCGGTGCAACGACACTGCGCGGAAACAAGAAAGAACGTGACGAAGAAGCGCGGCGCCGTCGCGCCGCGCCGTTGAGGCCGAACGAAACTGCGGCCGGAGTTGGGGCCGCGGAGGCGATTCGAAGACTCTGCTGGTTGATCGTTGTGCGCGGATTGACGAGCGATGACAAACGGAGCTGAAAAGTCATTTTAAAGCCTCCATAGTGAAGGTCGGGTCCCGGGAGGACCGTTGGAGAAGGCGGCGAGCAAAACGGACCACCGGAGCGCGTCCGGTGGTCCGCGGAAAATCCTGTCGGCGCGCCGCCGGGAAGGGCCGCTACTCCCACGACCGCGTGGGACCGAGGGAGGCGGGACGCGGCACTCAACCGCGTCCGTTGGCAAGGAGCGGCCCCCCATGGGGGTCGCGGTTATGAGACAGGGTGGCAGCATGCCCCCCCCCCCATCCGCTCGGCCGAAACGGCCGAGCCCCCTGGTGGCTGGTCCGCGCCAGCGTGGCGGGCCGGGCCTCGCCAGCCGGGTCGGTCCGCGCCCAAGCTGGCCGAACCTGGACCCGGGTCGGGTTGACCCGATTCGGGCCAACCCATGGGGTCTCGTGCCGAGTTGGATTGGGCCCGAACCCCATATTTTCGGGCAATTTCCGTTCAAATGCCCATATCTTGGGCTATGGACCTCCGATTGACGCACCGTAAGCTGCGATGCAATCTTTGGATAGAGACGGTCATTTCGGTATATTACACTCAAGGTTTCAGAGAACTTTGAGTACGGCCGGGTTGGTTCGGATACGAAACCAATCGGGCTCTCGAAGCTGAAACGCTTATATCTTGAGTTCCGGACGTCCAATTGACGTACCGTCAACTTTGTTGGATTCCTCTTGATGAGATGGAACTTTTGGCATAATTCGCCTAAGTTTTGGTTGTAGTTGGATAGTGTCCGGGTTGGATTGTACCCGGAATCCAACCGGGCCCCTGGAACGGAAAAGATGATAACTTTCAGACCGGACGTCCGTTTGACGAACCGTCAGCGGCGTTGGTGATCACGTTGAGAAACGGTCCCTATGAGCATACCCTATGAGAGTTCAGGGTATAGTTGAGATAGGGCCGTGTTGGTTCGCACACAAAACCAACCGGGCCCCTGGGACGAAAAGGCTAGTAACTCACAGACCGGGCGTCCGATTGACACACCGTCTGTTGCGTTGAGACCCCTATAACGAGGTGTTCCTTTGAGATACTTCTTCATGGGACTTTGAGATACTTCGAGTATCGACCTGTAGCTCATGGAGCAGACCCTCTCGGAGACGAGTGTACGGAGTACGGAGACCGTGTAGTCGGCTGAGACCTGACGACTGCTTGACCGACTCGCCTTGGAGTGAGTCGACTAGCCCAGTGGATGGAGCACTACTTTGTTTGGGTGCAGACCCATGGCAGACGGAGCACTATTGTGTGACAGTGCAGACCCACGGTACTCATCCGGAGAGTACCTCTGTAGGCTATTAGGGGGTGTGCACTACTGTGTCTGGGTGGCATACCCCGGCGGGAAGCACTACTGTGTTTGGGTGGCTGACCCGCGGTACTCGACAGGAGGAGTACCTCAGCAGTCTTTGGTTAGTGAGCAGTACCTCGGAGTCGTGATAGGACCACTGTACACTGCAGAGACGGGTCTCTTCAGTAGTTACAGTTTCGATAATAAAAATCCGGGTTTGAGCAGAGTCTATGATCTTTGTGTTTCTTCATGATTGAGATGGGTTACTTGATAACTTAGGTATATGTATGGGCATATACCTAAGTAGAGGTTATCTGTTGAGATCTTTTTTGTGATTATCCTTGTTGGCTTTAGTGAGACCTTGAGGGTCTCAGGGTCCCTACTGAGTATCGTATACTCACCCCTGCACGGGCTATGCCCGCACCTCGTTGTGTTGGTTGCAGACGACGGGCAGCGCTGACAGAGGCCGAGTGTTCGAGGACTGGACGGTACCCGGAGGTGGACCACACGACGTGTCTGTATCCGGAGGTGGACTTCATGGAGAGATGACACTCAGAGGAGGTTGACGGGCGAGAGCGTTGTGGAGGCTATCTGTACCTACCCTTTAGGTAGGATCCGTGGTGAACGATCCAGGAGTTGCGCTATCTGTACCTACCCTTCAGGTAGGATCCGTGGTGGACGATCCAGGAGTTGCGCTATCTGTATCTACCCTTTAGGTAGGATCCGAGGAGGACGACCCAGGAGCTTCTTCCTTTCTTCCAGCTGTTTGTCTTTTTCTGTTGTATTTTCATTCAGTTGTAGTTGTACTTTCAGTTGGGTTTGTATTCTAGCCCATTTACTTTTCAGCACTTTCTTTTGTACTTAGTGTTTTACTTCCGCTTGTACTCGGTGGTGTTTTGTTTACTTTTATAAAGGCAATTCCTTCCCAGTTATCGGGATTTATGCCTTTGGTTCTAGTCTCCAGCCCCTGGCCTATGGAAGGCGGGCTTGGGGTAGTCACGGCACGGGCCCCGAGGATGGGTCGTGAGAGGTTCTTAGTTTCATTTTGTGTTATACATGTCTATATATGGCTCATGATAATCAAGCATTGGTAGGGTCCTATAAATGATAGGGAAATAGAACCACTTGAAAATTTTGTTATTCGTATGAGATATCAAAGGGTATTATTGTGTGGGAAATTATGGATTTGAACCAATATATTTTTTATTTCTTGGTTACAATGTTTTAGGTTTGGATGGGCATGAATTCACTGATGGGTTTTAAAGGATCAACTCAAGATTATAGTGGTGTAACAAAACTATAAAATGGTTAATATATCATCAATGAAACAACATGTAAAGAAGAATACTAAATTTAAACAATCATACATGAAAAAAAGAAAGTTCCATATATATTGAACTCAAATATGTTTTCTTTATTGTAATAACCTGGAGATAGTCAATAGACTCTCACTTATATAAGGTTTCCATTAGTCACTAGAATCATTATTTATAATGATAGGACTCTGTGATATCCTATGGTGTTCTAAAACCTTCTCTATAAAGAAAAAATTATAACCAAGAACAAGAGAGTATTAGTTATGGAATATGAGAGTCATATATATCCAATAGGGGGATTAAATTCCTTTATATGGACTCCCTTCATTCAATGAAGGGTGTAAAATTTCATCTTCCACCACATGGTAGCCGACATGCATTTCAATAACATGTGACCCATTGGTGTTAGATCAGTTGAACATTTCAAACAATTGTCATATGTATATGTAGCTATAAATGAATTTATATGTCTATTCATAACCAAAGGAAAACAAAGTGGAAGACATGGAAGTAGAAACACACTCGATATTTCATAACACTTTTTTATCATATACTATAATCTATACCAGTCATAAGTTATGATAAAAGTATCTGCACCCTCATATTATAGGTTAATAGTCAAGTTATATCATAAAATATGACATAACCATTTTAGTGCATTTCCAAAAATATACCCCTTTCATTAAAATCAAATAAGGAACTTATGAAAAAATTCACTCTAAGGATGTGACACACTCAATTGCATGACATAAATAAAATTTTGAATTATAATACATTCCCAAGACCTATTAGGTTTCTATTTTTATATAATTTAGATAAAAAATAACTAAAAAACTCATGTTTTTTTAAACTAATGAGAAGTTTTTCTTCTATATAATATTCTTATTAATTAATAAAAAGTCTTCAACATTTCTCATAAGTTATCCATACAAGATAATATTCTTGAAAAATTTTACATTTTACTTTTATTCATAACCTAGGAAAATAAAAATACAAGAAATAGGTGAGCTCAGATTCTCAGTAATGGTAAACAAAAATGATGATAATCAAAGATCATAAGTGAGGATATGATTAGAATATTAGTATAGTCAGCATACATAAGAAAATTATACCCAAAAATAAAATATATTATAAACCATGGAATAAGTAATGGGCTAACATAAAATTTTTTATTATCTTAGAAAGTATGTATAAAGATGAAATGTAATATAGCCTAAAAATAAAGAAAATATAAAAAGGTGGCATAATATGAAAATCAAAATGAATATATAGTACAACCTAAATCATAAGGAAATCATTGTGATAAAACTCATTTTGATCACACCTATGTGAATAAACTCATTATGTTTATGCCTAAAAATGTAAGAAATCTTATTATGCCCAGACCTATCTGAACAAACTCATTAGGTCGAAGCCTATCTATATCAGGAGATATAAAATTAAAACAATACATTGGAGGTTGATATAGAACCCCACCTATCATCATTTATACATATGTGTTCCATATAAAATAAATCATCATCATATCATAAAGAACCAATAGAAATAAAATGGGTTTCATATCCTTTTCAAATGAAATCACATAAGAAAAACAATCATAATTCTATCAAAAATCATAATATGATATACCCATGTAAAATAAATGAGTATCTAAAGTTATTTAGAAACCATAAAAGTAAATATCACTCAGTAATGATTATAGATCATGTGGTATTTATACCACATAGATAAAAGGTATATAGTTAAGTCAATAATTTCCCCAAATTAATTTATGTGTGATATCTAGTTGAACACCCTTAAATCAAAGGAATAAAAAATATGGTATTTATATAGGAAATAAATTTTGAAGAAAAATAATTCATATTCAAAGCATATGGTTAGGAAAGAAAAAGGTATTTATAGATCATAGAGATTTAATTTTAGTCATACTTTGAAAATATATGTTATAGATGAAGAATAATTTTAGAATAATAAGAGAATTTAAATTTTTAAATCATGATTAAAATGAAATTTTTACATAAAAAAGGTTTTAAATAAATCTCATATTATAATAGAAAATAATTTACTTTTTAAAACCTTGAAACTTGGGAAATGAGTTTCAAAATTATGGGAAATCCATTCTTTTGATAAAATTTTAAAAAGAATATTTTTTCATATTTTTATAAATAAATTCTAAGCAACAAAGTCATCAATTTAATTTTTAAATAAATTTTTAAAAAGGCTAGAAAGAAATTTTTTAAGATATTTTAAAATAGTTATTTTCAATAAGTTTTCAATAATGGAGTCTTAAGAAATACTTAAAGATTTTATACTAAAAATATGGAGTGGTAGATAAAATATTTTATTTTTAAAGGATGGAAAAACATTTAAAATTGTTTGACATACCCTTATTGAAAACTCACCTCATAAAAATTGTATTAGATTTTCTTTTTAAAAATGGGTAAATATAATTTTGAGGATAATTGAAAATAATCCTTATTAGAGTTACAAAAAATAAAGGTTAACTTTTTTAGGAATGAAAATATGTAGTAAAAGATCTATTTGAAAGAATATGAGTTACTCTTCCCAATGTTAAACTATAATTTGAGAAGTTATTTCATCAAAGAAGATGATGTCGATAAAACTAAGTAAATTCCCCGGAGAAAATAGAAATTAATATTGGAAAAACTAAATGGAAGGATAAAAGGGTCTTATAATATCATAACCTACTATATAATTTATAACTCAAGGAGGAAGAATTTGAGTCGGGAAATCTGTTACGGCTCGAGTAACATTTATATTGAAACCCCTTGATGAGAAAGTGAGATTTAAATTAATCTCAAATACCATGAAGAAATATAATTCATGATATAATATAAAAAATAGGCATTATATAAGCCATATAAATTTATATTATTTAATAACAGTAAGTATATATCAAGAAATAGGAATTGAGACCAAGAAACCCTTTCAAGTAACATAAACTTTAATGAAAGAATCATTTGATAATGAGTTAATAAGGAAGAATTGTAGAACATAATAAAAAAATGAGTAAATATAATTAAATTACTCATTAGGTAGAATAAATAAATCATAGAATAATATAGTTCAACAAAAAAATTAACTCAATGGAAGAAAATTGAGTTAGCAAAAACCCTTATAGATATATTAATTTTAAATTAAAAACACTCCAATAAAAATAACATGAAATTCCAAATTTAATATCATTTAGTTTAAAATAATCATGGAAAAAAATATTAAATGTCGGGTAGATACACCATTCTAAATAAAACATGGGGTATAATAAGAAATATGTTTCAAGTGGTGGAAATTGAGATAAGAAACCCTTACATTGTTCTGGATTCTCCCTATGTAAGCACCTAACTTCATAAATAATAAAATTATGTTCATTATATACCTTATTATGAACCTTATACATCTATATTTATTTTAACAAGGACCATTTATTATCATATTTTATTCATTTATTATATAGTTTTTAACTTATGTTGGTTATTTTAGGTGGTTCGGTCAATTTCTATATAACTATTTTTATATGTTAGATGTGGTTAAAGATATTGTAGAATAACTTCAAATTTCCCAAAATTATAGGGGTATATTTACTTTATTATTATATTAGTATAAAATTTATAAAATAATATATTTCTTTATAAAATGAACCTGGATTAAGAGATGTACTTTGATATGATCGTTTTAGGTGGTTATGTTTACTATGACTCTTTATTGTTAATATCACTTATAGAATGTAAAATATTATATTTATATAATATTAATAGCTTCATAAAAATAGTTTTTTATATAATAAATAAATTCTTAATTTCATCCATGATAGGTCTTAATGGGAAACAAATAACACTGCTTTGTGGAGGTGGAAGTTCACAGAAATGCATTATTGGTGCTCTTTTGTTTTTCTAAGAGGATATAAAATAATAAATAAAGTTTTTTAAATTAATATATTAAAAATTTATTATAATAATAATTTTAATATAATTATTTTAGTATTTTTATTTTAGGTTTGGACAATAAATATTAATAATAAAAGGATAAGGAATGTATAATACTCACTTTGGGGCTTTAAACATTCTCTTGAAAGTCTCCTTGTAAATGAAGGTATTGGAATAATTTATGGTTACCAAGGGATTTTTTACATGATATATACTTATAAGAGAGTAAAATTGGGATAGGTTTGAATTCATGTTCAAAGGGGATGTGTAACTTTGAGAGTTTGTAAGTGATCCCATTTTATAAGTGAAGAAAAGGTCACTTTTCTGAACACTAGTAATTTTTCAACAATGAAATGACGTTATTCAAGGGTAAATTATTCCAAAAGAAATAATGGATTTTTGGGTGATATAAGGTTGATTAAGAATACACCACCCATTTTAAAAAATGTTTTAAATAATTTTAAATCTATTTACCACTTTATTTTTACATTTTACTATTTTGTTTTTTACCATGGTAACTAGTTTTTTACCTTAATAGTTTATATAATCTAAAAAATGTAAGGTATTTCTTATAAAAAATATTTTATAAACCTAAATTAGTCTCTTTTTATTCTAATTCAATTTATAAATAATATAAAAATAAATTTTAAATTAAAATTTTAACATATAGAAAAAATTAGTTAATGATTCCTTCAACATTAAGTGTTCATGATATTATATAACATTAATTACCAGTTAAATAAGTGATAAAATATCTTTATATATTTTTAAACCTTATATTAGATTCATTATATAAAATATATCATTTTTTATTTGATAAAAATAACACTACATTAATAAAACAATTCTTTGAAAATAACTCTTTCACTGTTATCATGGTCATTAACTTTAATCTTAGTAGTTATACTATTATGCCTGAAATGAAATTTAACTTATTAAATAATATGAAAATATTATTATAAAATATTAATCCATTTTTTTATTTATTTTCTACAATTGATGAAAATTTATTTTTAATATATGTGAATAAAAATATTTTTAAAAGTAAAATATAAGTTAAATTTTCCAAACGTTAAGCATGAATTTTATAAATCAAACATAGTGTTTTAAAATTATTTATTTTAATTTATAATTATATATTTTATATGAAAAGGCTTTAATAACTTTTAATTAATTCTTTTATTATGTTAATTTAATAAAATTTATGGTATTAGCAAAATCGGTATTTTTACTATTCATCTAAAAATATATTATTTTAGAAAAATCTCAAAAATTTATCCCAATATAATTTTAAAATGTTTAATCACAAAATTATGTTATTTTTTCAAATTAAAATTTTTAAAATTAATAAATTTATATTTTAATTAAAAATATAATACATAAAGAAAAACTGATTTTATTAAAAAATAACATTTTTTAACTTCAAGTGTTTTTAATATTTTATCATATAAATTTATAAGTAAATTAATACTGAAATATTATTTTATAAATAAAAATATTACCTATTATAATAAACTTTTCACTATTTACCATTTAATTTATTAAGGTAAAATAAAATAGCCTTTTTAAAATATTTCTTCAAAAGGAATCCTTTTTGAAATATTAACCTGAGAAATATAATAATATATAATTATTTTAATTGATTGTTATTTTTTATCTACTAATGATTATATTCTTCATGTGATTTGAATATGCCACATTTTTTTTATTCTAGTGTTACATTGGTTCAGTGTTGCATGTGGAGCAATCTATCGAACATAGTATTAAAAAAATATTCCAGAATCTCAAGTTGTTACATTCTTCCCCACTTAAATAAATTATGCCCATGAAATTTTAATTAATTCACCCTGATAAAATTATGTGAGGGTATTCTTAACATATTTATCATTCCAGATATAACATCTAATATGAAATCTATCTTACTCTCTTAGGCTATATCAAGTTATTTATCTTTCCTCAGACAATATTAATCATTCATACTATCATATACTAAATTATTTATAAACCCTAATCATAAATTATCTAAAATATACCTTTAAAACAATCATATTAATCTAAAAAGATTAAACCATAGTGAAACCATATATTCTTTAAAAAAATTAACACAATATTTGACACTCAAATAGTATTATTTGTAAAGTTTTAAAATCCCACATTATCTAACATATACAACAATCACAAAAAAATGTGAGAAATGTCAAAAAAAATAGTATGAATAAATTATCAATCCCATGTATACTAATACAATCTAATTTAATTTTCCCAAATCAACTAACCCTTTATTATCTCAACATAAAGTGTATATTAAACCTAATAATTCTCCATCCCCCAGTCATGTTAGTTATCCCCAATAAATAAAACCTTTTCATAAAATAATTTATCAAGGTTATTGATAACATTTAATATATGTTTCCAAAACTTTAAAGAAAAATTAAAGAATAAAAATCCTTAGATATTTCACATTATCCTCATAACTTTTATAATATATTAGAATATCGCCAATAAATATCACTCACTAATGAAAATATCTATGATTATCAAGATTAAATTTGCATTAATATTTCATCCTCACTAACCTTTCTTAATACTCATGGAACATCATAGAATACATCATAAACTATAATCCCATTATCCAAACAAACATAAATATTGTTCACTTTTGGCATTAGGGTATCATATTGGCTGATATTATTTCTTCTAAAGGTATCTAGGTTGGAAGGCTTGTGGTGTATTCAAGTAGTGGTTATTTACCAATTTATTGTGTTGATATTGTCTAATGGGATGCCCTTAGCATTAATTATTTTCATCCCCCGTGACCCCCACTGCACTTGTTGATTATGTTTCTATTCATGATATTTTTAATAATGAAAATTTCAATTTTCAGTAAGTCTAAAATTCTCAAATATTTAATTATGGTTCTTTATTTAGTTAAAAGATATAGTGGAATCTAGATAAATTCCTTTCTCGACATCATTTTCGTAATTCTATTTCAACCAAATACTAAAACAAAAAAGGTTATGATAATGTCCAAAATATGAACATAAAAGCATAAATATGAAGTTTTCTTCCCCTATAAAACCTTCATATTTAACATATGATACTTTTGGTTCATCTTATGTATAAGGCCCCAGCCTTAAACCATACTTAATCTTGAGTTATTACAAGATTACACATTGAGGATCTTTTCGGGTTTAGAGTTTTAGAGAATTAGATCATAAAACTTGCATTACATTCCACATATAAACAAAGCGGTTACATAAAGATAGTATTCTTCATTCCCATCAACGGAAACACATTTAAAATAAAACATGGATTATTTCTTGACACATCCTTGACTCTATCATCTTATCATGTACCTTTCCCTTGACCTGTGAAAAACATTTCAAAAACTTGGGATGAGCATAAAAACTCAGTATAGGTTATAAAAAAACATGGAAAGGAAACATGAGTTCATATATACATAAGAATGAAATCATACTTTACCAATAAAACACAGGCACTTTAACATACCTCATAAAATCATGAATAAATCATAGAAATCATAAGACATAAAGGTAACTTGAGGCATTCATAACATTCTTACGTAGGGATTAACCCTCTTGGTTACGTTTGGAATACCCATCACAGTATATTCCCTAAATCTCTTCGTAGAAACCTTAACGTTTCACTCCTTCGCGTTACCCAATGCATTGGAGAGCTATATCGGGCTCACCTGCCCTTAGTTTATCACGGAACCACCCGTTTTCATAATAATGCCCAAGAACCTCAACATAATCATATTACATAAAACATGCATAAAGGAAACATAACATTCCCACTTTTCAATCACAAGATATCAATAAAACACATTGATATAAAAACATTATGAAAACCATTTTCGATACCAAAATAAATGAAAAGTAAAACATTGTATTTATTTTTCTATTAAAAAGAAGGTATGGCTTGTAGAGGAAGCCGAAACTCAAATAACAGTCACGGCGGCGGAGAAGTCGTTGTCGCCGCATACGTACGACGAAAACATTCCCTTTTGTCGTCTAGTAAACGCTTCGTATAAAAAAGATTCCTTTTGAATAAATATAAAAGTCAAAGGGGTTTATACACCGTATAAAAGAAAGTTGTGTATAAAACAAAATATGCCTCAATGAAAGGAGATTGAGACGAAGTCCCATACCTCGGGTCCGACTTGACTCGATCGTTCTTTAATGTCCTGAATAATAAACCTGAGTTAATTTTTACTTGCTTAATAATGTTTTTCAAGTTCATTATTCCTTTTATATCACTTATTACCATGTCATGAACACTATGTAATTATTTAAGTTAATAACAGTCGTTTTAACGATCATTAGTACTTGAGTCAAAAATAAGCCCTTTATAGTTACATGTTGTTCATGTATTCATTATATCCAGAATGGTATTCATGATGTAGATATCATATATGTCATATATATCCAGTACATACATGCATTTATAATATTACATAATCATTTAGAGGTAAGAAATGAAATGCACCGTTCATGGAGACGGTAAGCCGTACGTACGCATGAACGCTACTTTCATTTCTATTTCGTATTTTATAGAATGGAATCATAATGATATAAAGGTATATTATAATTCCAGTATAATATCATATATAATATCATAGTTCCATCCTTTATATGTCCCACATATGGTATTTAACGAATCAAATCACTTTGAGGGGGCGGTAGTCCGCACTTCCTAAAATGAAGATATCGTGTTTACCCATAATGGAAACCATAAAGGTATGCCCAAAATGAAAAAAAACAGAATCTTAAGGAAAACATAAACATATTATATATCATATATCATATATAAAAATATTGACATCATAATGGCCACCTTTGAAGGTGTTAAATGAGTATTGAACAATCATCGTTTTGGGAGGCAGAATTTCGCCATCCACGGAAACCGTATGTTCTTTAACCATTTGATGTAGTTTTGTGAGAGTGTAGCTCAAATAAATCTTATAACAACATCCTAGTACATTGAAGATACTAGTGTTGTTACAAAATAAGTAAATAAAAAGAGTTTAGGGGGTTGGAGAAGCAAAATAAAACAAATGAACATGAGAGAATGAATTACCTTTAAAAGTGTAACTCCTTTTGATTTGAGCCTAAAGGCTTCCTTTGAAAGGATTCTTCCCAAAGGGTATCCTCTAGGATGAGAAGAGGTATGTGGAGAGAGTAAATGGGCAGGGGTTGGCCGAGACAAAGGCTTGAGGAGTGTGTGAAATGAGGTAGAGGTGGGGGCCTTTTATAAGAGGAGAGGAGGGGCACTTTTGGAAAGTAAAGAAATATTACTTTATTTGAAAATGTGTTTCGGTTTTAAAAGGTCCCACATTGATATAGTTCGTGTATAACGTGATAAGGGTTCTAAATCCACTCATCCAATTGGTTTTTCACATGTGTAGTTCATAGATTTTACATTATCTTTCCATTTTATTTAAATCGTCAAATAATGATGTCATTGCTGCATCATTATTATGTCATAAATAATTTAATTTATTTAATGTCTAAAAATTATAAAAAAATTACTATGATGTAGGAAATCTTTTTAGCTTTCCAGTGACCATTTATAATCAAAAATCTGATTTTTATAACCCCATGTAAAAATTGTTTTTGTAAAACATATTATGTTTGTGTCATTTTTACTTTTACATTAAATAAAAAGTTATTTATGTCATTTCCCAATCAAAATGTCTCCATGGGGTCCCCAAGTTTACCCATGGCTTGTATTGGTCGGCCATGACACAACCAATAAGGTTGGGACATGTGTCTAGGTCATTTAATATTATTAAAGAATTATTTATACCTTAAACTACCCTAATTACCACAAATCGCGATTAAAAACTTAATAAGTTACTATTCACCAAAAAAAATATTTTAATCCCATTGAACCACATTTTACTTCTTAATTACAACCATGTATGTCGGATTTTCAAAATTCAATACACATTAGTGGTAAACTTTTATTTAACTGAAAAATCAGTTTTCTTGATTACCACTTAGTGGTTTCACTATTCATCAAAATTGAAGTTTTTCAGAAAATTACCAAAAATTCACCCTAAGCTATATTTGATATTCCGAATTCAAAAATGAAGTCTATTTTACAAAATTAAAATCATATAAGTCACATTAATTAATTTAATAATTAATTCCCGCTGCCAGAGCAAATAGCGTGTTTTTACAAAACAATAAGTATCAAAAGATTGACACCAGTTTAACTCTAATTTCAAAGTGAAATTGATTCCAATGACCACCATTGGATAAAATGGTAAAAATATATTCTAATTTCACTTCAAAACCAATTCAAAACATAATCTAATCATATAAATAAATTAGATTAAAAAGCAGTTTTGATGTAAAATGCAGTATTTTTCACTATTCATTAAAAAATGAACATTGTCAGAAAAATACCAAAAATTCACACAAGGTAAATTTTGATGTCCCAATCATAAAGAATAAGTTTATTTTGACAAACATAGTTTATAAAATTGTCAAAAGATATATTCAAAAATGGTTTGCCATCAAAAGGCAGTAAAACAATCTTTTAAGAATATTAGTGTATTCCATGCATAAGATTGTATTTATTTTCATTTTAAGCCTCTATAACACTATCTTAATCATTAATAGACATAGATAAAAATATCTATTATTCATTACTTACTTGGGATGTTACATCCTTCCCCCCTTTAGAAAATTGCATCCCCGCAATTTATTTACTTATCGAATAAATGGGGGTACTTATCCCTCATTGCATTTTCAGATTCCCATGTTGCCTCTTCAATCATGTGGTTTTTCCACAAAACCTTTACCCGGTGAATCACCTTATTTCGTAACACTTGCTCCCTGTGGTCAAGAATCTGGACCGGTTGTTCCTCATAAGATAGGTTCTCTTCCAGCTGAACTACCTCTGGACTCAAAACATGAGATGGATCTGGAATATACTTTCTCAACATCGAAACGTGAAAAACATTGTGTACCTGAGATAAACTCGGAGGTAAAGCCACTCGGTATGCAACTGATCCAACTCTCTCCAGAATTTCGTATGGTCCAACGAACCTTGGACTCAACTTTCCTTTCTTACCAAATCTCATCACACTTTTCCAAGGAGAAACCTTGAGAAAAACATGATCACCTACCTCGAAAGATAGATCCTTCCTCTGGTTATCCGCATAACTCTTCTGCCTGCTCTGAGCTGTTCTCATGTGTTTCTGAATCAGCTGAACTTTTTCTGCCATCTCTTCTACCAATTCTGGTCCCATCAACTTCCTTTCACCCACTTCATCCCAGAAAGCTGGAGTTCGACACCGCTTCCCATATAATGCCTGAAATGGTGCCATCTGTATACTGGAATGAAAACTGTTATTATATGAAAATTCAACCAAACAAAGATGTTGGTCCCAACTTCCCTGATAATCCATAGAACAAGCTCGTAGCATATCCTCCAATGTCTGAATTGTTTGTTCTGACTGCCCATCTGATTGAGGATGAAAAGCTGTACTAAAATTTAATTCAGTACCCAACGACTTCTGAAGGCCTTTCCAAAAGTTAGAAGTAAACCTAGGATCACGATCCGATACAATGGAGAGAGGAACTCCATGTAACCTGACTATCTCTTTAAGATACAAACGGGAAATTTGATCAAGAGAGAAAGTATCTCGTATAGCAAGGAAATGAGCAGATTTGGTCAAGCGATCAACAATAACCCAGATTGCATTATTACCTCGAGATGTCTTCAGTAATCCAACAAAAAAGTCCATGGATGTATTCTCCCATTTCCACTCTGGCACTGGTAAAGGCTGAAGCATCCCTTTCGGTAACTGCCGCTCTGCTTTAACCTGTTGACATGTCAAACACTTCACAGTAAAATCAGCAATATCTCTTTTCATTCCATCCCCCCAGTAATACTCCCGCAGATCTCTATACATCTTAGTACTGCCCGGATGAACTGAAAACTGAGAACTATGAGCTTCACATAACAACTCTCTCTTCAACTGTGAATCACAAGGCACACACAATCTCTTCCCAAATCTCAAAACGCAATCATTACCAATGTTGAATTCAGGCAACTTACCTTTCTGAACCAACTCTACCTTTTTCTGCAACTCACTATCTTGCTTCTGTGCTTGCTTGATTCTATCTGATAGAGATGATCTCACTGATACCTGAAACAAAACAGAAGAACTTCCTGCACCAACAACTTCTATGCCAAAGTTCATCAAATCCTTAACCAAAGGATCACGTTCCAAACGCAACACTGTTAATGAAGCATTACTTTTTCGACTCAAAGCATCAGCCACTTTATTTGCTTTTCCCGGATGGTAATGAATTGTACAATCATAATCCTTGATTAATTCCAGCCATCTCCTTTGTTTCATGTTTAACTCTTTCTGAGTGAATATATACTTTAAACTTTTGTGATCGGTATATATTTCACACTTTACTCCATACAGATGATGCCTCTAAATTTTTAAAGCAAAAACAACAGCAGCTAGTTCCAAATCATGTGTAGGGTAATTTACCTCATGAGTTTTCAACTGTCGTGAAGCATAAGCAATTACCTGATCATTCTGCATTAGGATGCAACCAAGTCCTTTCAATGAAGCATCACTGTATATAACAAACTCACCATTCCTGGAAGGTAGTGCCAAAACTGGAGCATTCACCAATCTTCTTTTCAATTCCTGAAAACAATCATCACATTCTTTTGTCCAGATAAACTTAACACCCTTCCGAGTTAGCTTAGTCATTGGACTAGATAACCATGAAAAATTTCTAACAAACCTTCGGTAATAGCCCGCCAAACAAGGAAGCTACGAATCTCGGTTACATTTGTGGGTCTTGGCCATTCTTCCACAGCTTTTGTTTTTGCAGGATCAACAGTTATTCCATATTTAGAAACAATGTGACCAAGGAAAGAAATTTGTTGCAACCAAAACTCACACTTTCTGAATTTCCCATACAGTTTCTTTTCTTTTAAGGTTTGCAAGATAACCCTTAAATGTTTTTCATGCTCCTCTTTACTTTTAGAAAACACCAAAATATCATCAATGAAAACCACCACAAACTTATCCAAGAACTCATGGAAAATTTTGTTCATTAAGTCCATGAATACAGCAGGTGCATTGGTTAGCCCAAAAGGCATTACTACAAATTTATAATGGCCATATCTCGTACGGAACGCGGTCTTCGGAATATCTGCCTCCTTTACCTTCAGCTGATGGTACCCCGATCTCAAGTCAATCTTTGAAAAAAACTGAGCTCCCTGGAGCTGATCAAACAAATCATCGATATGAGGCAAAGGATATTTGTTCTTAACAGTGATATTATTCAAGGCTCTATAATCAATGCAAAGTCTCATAGAACCATCTTTCTTTTTAACAAATAAAACAGGAGCACCCCATGGTGATGTGCTAGGTCTAATGAAACCTTTCTCTAATAAATCTTGCAATTGCTCCTTCAACTCTAAAAGTTTTATTTGTGCCATTCGATAAGGGGGTTTTGAAATTGGCTTAGCATCAGGAACTAAGTCAACAGTAAACTCAACTTCCCGATCTGGTATTATTCCAGGCAACTCATCAGGAAAAACATCAGGATACTCATTTACCACTGGCACATCATTAATCTGAACAGTTCCTTTCTTTTCAACGACGTGTTCAAGGTAACATTCATTTCCATCTTTTACAAGTTTCTCGGCCTCTTGATATGTTATCAAAAGTAAGGGTTCATTCTTGTAAACAAACTGAAAGTCTTTCTGAAAAGAAACTTCTTTAGCTCTACAGTCAATCTTAGCATGGTAAATAGAGAGCCAATCCATACCCAGGATAACATCAAACTCTACTAGTGGTAGAACAATAAGGTTTGCAAGTAGGTTCTTTCCACAGATAAGGATAGGAAGATTCTTATAAATTCTTTTTGCCTCAACATTTCCCCCAGGTGTTTTTACCAAAAGTTCAGGAGTCATTTCTTGAGATGGTATTCCCATTTTACTAGAAAAGTTTTCAGAGATGAAAGAATGTGTAGACCCCGAATCAAACAACACACTGGCATAATCTGAAAAAACAAACAAAGTACCTGATACAACTTCATTTGATGGCCCGACATCTACTGAAGTAGTTGCAAAGGATTTCACCACCCCTTTTTGCTTGTAGTCTAACTACTTCCCATCACTCAATCTCCTTGTCAGACACTCGTTTGCATAGTGACCCATCTCATTGCACTTATAAAATTTCACTAACTATAAATCAAATTTGTTTTTACCTTCACCTTGATCCTTTTCAGTGCAATCACGAGCCTTATGTCCCATCTTACCACATCGGTAGCACTTCCCAGAATTCAGAAGACATTCCCCAGCATGCCTTTTTCCACATTTATCACAAACTGGAAACTTAGTTCTCTTACCATCAGACTTTTTTGAACATTTCTTACCTTTCTCCTGCCACCTCGGTCTCTTCTTCTGCTGGTTGTTATAGAAAACCTGGTCATCGGCAAACTCCATTTCCACCTTCTCAGCACATCGAACAAGCTTTTCATAACTTTTAAACTCACGAGAAGCTAATGCCCTTCGATATTTTGGATTTAATCCTGAGTAAAAACGATTGATTTTACTATCAAGGTCCCGGATAAAATTTGGAGCATACCTTGCCAATCGAGTGAACCTTTCTTCATAGGCAGCCACTGAGTCTTCCTCTTGACTCAATTCCAAGAATTGCTTTTCCATCCTAAGTCGAATAGCCTTAGGAAAATACTTCTCAAGAAACATACCTTTGAATTCATCCCAGTCAAGAGCATCAATCTCATCGGCGTCCCTGATATTTTTAACCATAGACCACCACTGATCTGCTTCACCCTCCAAACGGTAAATAGCAAGACTAACCTTTTGATTGTATGAACACCCCATGACATTAAAAATCTTCTCCGGTGCTTTAATCCACCCTTCAGCTAGCACAGGGTCAGATGATCCTCTGAATGATGGTGGATGTTGCCTCATGAAATGTTCCACCACTGACATGTTCCTCTGCGGTTGGTCTGGCTGATCTCGTGTATGGATACCACCGCCATTTATCGCTTGAGTCAACTGCACCATTACTACAACAAACTGTTCAGTTCCAATTCCGACCATTTCTGGATGCTGATTCGGAAGGTTATTTCCTTTTGTATGCCTTCCTAGCACTGCTTCCCTGTTTCCTCTGCGGAAAACCATTCTGAACAAACATGTCTTAGATGAAGCAACATGGTAATCTTTAAATGCTATATCATTTCGAAAAAAAAATTGGATAATCATTTAATAGAATTCCAACTCCTAAAGTTATCTAAACCGACCTTTGATACCAACTATAAGGCCCCATCCTTAAACCTTACATAATCTTGAGTTATTACAAGATTACACATTAAGGATCTTTTCAGGTTTAGAGTTTTAGAGAATTAGATCATAAAACTTGCATTACATTCCACATATAAACAAAGTGGTTACATAAAGATATTATTCTTCATTCCCATCAATGGAAACACATTTAAAATAAAACATGGATTATTTCTTGACACATCCTTGACTCTATCATCTTATCATGTACCTTTCCCTTGACCTGTGAAAAACATTTCAAAAACGTGGGATGAGCATAAAAACTCAGTATGGGTTATAAAAAAACATGGAAAGGAAACATGAGTTCATATATACATAAGAATGAAATCATACTTTACCCATAAAACACAGGCACTTTAACATACCTCATAAAATCATGAATAAATCATAAGACATAAAGGTAACTTGAGGCATTCATAACATTCTTACGTAGGGAGTAACCCTCTTGGTTACGTTTGGAATACCCATCACAGTATATTCCCTAAATCTCTTCGGAGAAACCTTAACGTTTCACTCCTTCGCATTACCCAATGCATTGGAGATCTATATCAGGCTCACCCGCCCTTAGTTTATCACGGAACCACCCGTTTTCATAATAATTCCCAAGAACCTCAACATAATCAGATCACATAAAACATGCATAAAGGAAACATAACATTCCCACCTTTCAATCACAAGATATCAATACAACACATTGATATAAAAACATTATGAAAACCATTTTCGATACCAAAATAAATGAAAAGTAAAACATGGTATTTATTTTTCTTTTAAAAAGAAGGTATGGCTTGTAGAGGAAGCCGAAACTCAAATAACAGTCACAGCGGCGGAGAAGTCGTTGTCGCCGCATCCGTATGACAAAAACATTCCCTTTTGTCATATAGTAAACGCTTCGTATAAAAAATATTCCTTTTGAATAAATGTAAAACTCAAAGGGGTTTATAAACCGTATAAAAGAAAGTTGTGTATAAAACAAAATATGCCTCAATGAAAGGAGATTGAGATGAAGTCCCATACCTCGGGTCCGACTTGACTCGATCGTTCTTTAATGTCCGGAATAATAAACCTGAGTTAATTTCTACTTGCTTAAGAACCTTTTTCAAGTTCATTATTCCTTTTATATCACTTATTACCATGTCATGAACACTATGTAATTATTTAAGTTAATAACAGTCGTTTTAACGATCATTAGTACTTGAGTCAAAAATAAGCCCTTTATAGTTACATGTTGTTCATGTATTCATTATATCCAGAATGGTATTCATGATGTAGATATCATATATGTCATATATATCCAGTACATACATGCATTTATAATATTACATAATCATTTAGAGGTAATAAATGAAATGCACCGTTCATGGAGACGGTAAGTCGTACGTACGCATGAACGCTACTTTCATTTCTATTTCGTATTTTATAGAATGGAATCATAATGATATAAAGGTATATTATAATTCCAGTATAATATCATATATAATATCATAGTTATATCCTTTATATGTCCCACATATGGTATTTAACGAATCAAATCACTTTGAGGGGGCGGTAGTCCGCACTTCCTAAAATGAAGATATCGTGTTTACCCATAATGGAAACCATAAAGGTATGCCCAAAATGAAAAAAAAATAGAAGCTTAAGGAAAACATAAACATATTATATATCATATATAAAAATAGTGACATCATAACGGCCACCTTTGAAGGTGTTAAATGAGTATTGAATAATCATCGTTTTGGGAGGCAGAATTTCGCCATCCACGGAAACCGTATGTTCTTTAACCATTTGATGTAGTTGTGTGAGAGTGTAGCTCAAATAAATCTTATAACAACATCCTAGTACATTGAAGATACTTTTGTTGTTACAAAAGAAGTAAATAAAAAGAGTTCAGGGGGTTGGAGAAGCAAAATAAAACAAATGAACATGAGAGAATGAATTACCTTTAAAAGTGTAACTCCTTTTGATTTGAGCCTAAAGCCTTCCTTTGAATGGATTCTGCCCAAAGGGTATCCTCTAGGATAAAAATAGGGATGTGGAGAGATTAAATGGGCAGGGTTTGGCCAAGCCAAAGGCTTGAGGAGTGTGTGAAATGAGGTAGAGGTGGGGGCCTTTTATAAGAGGAGAGGAGGGGCACTTTTGGAAAGTAAAGAAATATTACTTTATTTGAAAATGTGTTTCGGTTTTAAAAGGTCCCAAATTGATATAATTCGTGGATAAGGTGATAAGGGTTCGAAATCCACTCATCCAATTGGTTTTTTACATGTTTAGTTCGTAGATTTTACATTATCTTTCCATTTTATTTAAATTGTCAAATAATGATATCATTGCTGCATCATTATTATGTCATAAATAATTTAATTTATTTAATGTCTAAAAATTATAAAAAAATACTATGATGTAGGAAATCTTTTTAGCTTTCCAATGACTATTTATAATCAAACATCTGATCTTGATAACCCCATGTAAAAATTGTTTTCGTAAAACATATTATGTTTGTGTCATTTTTACTTTTACGTTAAATAAAAAGTTATTTATGTCATTTCCCAACCAAAATGTCTCCATGGGGTCCCCAAGTTGACCCATGGCTTTTCTTGGTCGGCCATGACACAACCAATAAGGTTGGGACATGTTTCTAGGTCATTTCATATTATTAAAGCATTATTTATACCTTAAACTACCCTAATTACCACTAATCACGATTAAAAACTTAATAAGTTACTATTCACCAAAAAAAATATTTTAATCCCATTGAACCACATTTTAATTCTTAATGACAACCATGTATGTAGGATTTTCAAAATTCAATACACATTAGTGGTAAACTTTTATTTGACTAAAAAATCAGTTTTCTTGATTACCACTTAGTGGTTTCACTATTCATCAAAAATTGAAGTTTTTCAGAAAATTACCAAAACTTCACCCCAAGATATATTTGATATTCCGAATTCAAAAATGAAGTCTATTTTACAAAATTCAAATCATATAAGTCACATTAATTAATTTAATAATTAATTCCCGCTGCCAGAGCAAATAGCGTGTTTTTACAAAACAATAAGTATCAAAAGATTGACACCAGTTTAAGTCTAATTTCAAAGTGAAATTGATTCCAATGACCACCATTGGATAAAATGGTAAAAATATATTCTAATTTCACTTCAAAACCAATTCAAAACATAATCTAATCATATAAATAAATTAGATTAAA
Organism: Viscum album; assembly: GCA_963277665.1. Taxonomy (NCBI): domain Eukaryota; kingdom Viridiplantae; phylum Streptophyta; class Magnoliopsida; order Santalales; family Viscaceae; genus Viscum; species Viscum album. The sequence goes on along the minus strand of OY728131.1, from coordinate 527,998,633 downwards.
AAGCAGTTTTGATGTAAAATGCAGTATTTTTCACTATTCATTAAAAAATGAACATTGTCAGAAAAATACCAAAAATTCACACAAGGTAAATTTTGATGTCCCAATCATAAAGAATAAGTTTATTTTGACAAACATAGTTTATAAAATTGTCAAAAGATATATTCAAAAATGGTTTTCCATCAAAAGGCATTAAAATAATCTTTTAAGAATATTAGTGTATTCCATGCATAAGATTGTATTTATTTTCATTTTAAGCCTCTATAACACTATCTTAATCATTAATAGACATAGATAAAACTATCTATTATTCATTAAATACTTGGGATGTTACATTATGACTCTCTTTGTTCAATCTTTGGTTATCCATAGACATTTTCATATTAGGTTCTCTAACCTAATTAGTTAACATCATTCTCAAATCCTTCATAATGGTTCATTAAATATAATGTAAATTAATCATCACATATCCTTAGAGAGTTTCCATCCAAGTGTTCAATTAGGCCTTTTCTTCATGAACCTTGTTAAGGTCGATTTAATTCTCAATACTCAACTTTTAGACTTATTACCCCTAGGTATATCTATGTTAGAGCCTTCATGCACTTGTAGTATCCAGCTAGGGATGTTGTTTATTTGAAAACCACATTCTCAAAAATTCTCCAAAATTTTAGGATGTTATCATATACCTAGACTTATACCTTAGACTTATCCCAAGATTTTTCCCTAAATTTATCATTTACATATCTCTAAAAAAATCAATATTACCTAAAATAACCTAAAGTATTATATATACCTTTGAGATTATGATCAACCTTAACTTGTCAACCATTAAATTATCCTCTACTATCTTCCTAATCTCTAATGTTATCTTTATACTAATTTGATTATAACTATGCTTCCCCAAGGACATGATCATATTAATTAAATTATTTTAAGATAATATTAAATTATAATATAATCCAAATACCGTTTTATTTTGGAGTTTTATATTTTTAGAGAATTATGAAAAAACATTAACTGAAAAACCAATGTCTTTTTCAACTAATTAACAATTTTCCCATATATGATCAACTTATTAATCCATAAAAAGTTTTAAAAATTTAACACAAATTAAACACACAATATACTCTTCTATACACATATTTCATATTACTTTTCTTCATAACCTGGGAAAATAGAAACATAAAAAGGGGGTGAGCTAATATTCTTAGTAGGGGTAAACATAAAATATAACAATCAAAGATCATAAGTGAGAATAATATGGGTATATGGGTATTTTTAGTATACATAATAAATTTATACCCAAAAAATCATAGATAATAAATCAAAGAATAAGTGATGGGATAATATAAAAGTATGTAATATCTTATAAAAGAGGCAAAAACATGGAACTTAACTTGGTCTGAAGAAAAAATTATCTTAGAAAGGTAGAATAATATGAAAAAACAACTTAAATATGTGGTAAAACCATGAGAATATGAAACATATTGTGAGAAAACTCATTATACCTATGCCTATGTGAACAAACTCAATATGTTCATGCCTGAAAATCTGAGCAAACTCGTTATTCCCATGCAAGTGTGAACAAACTCATTATTTACATGCCTAGCTATCCTAGGAGGTATAGACTGAAACCAATGAATTATAGGATGATATAATAACCCACCCATCATTATCCATAAATATTTGTTTCACATAAAATAAATTATCAATATATCATAATGAACCCATGTAAATAAAATGGGTTTCATATCCTTTTCAAATGGAATTATATAAAGAAAACATTTATAATTCCATCCATAATCATAAAATAATATACCTATGAAAATTAATCTAGTTTCCAAATATATTCAATAGATTTATAGCCAAATAAAATTTAATCCAGATAATATTTTATATGATATACACACATTATAGATAAAAGTTATATGGTCAAGTCAGTAATTTTCCCAATAAATCGATCCATGATATCTATGTGAACACCCTTCAATCAAATAAATCAAAAATTTCATACTCATAGAGGAAAGGAATTGGAGGAAAAAAATTCCAATTAATAGTGTATTGTTGATAATGATAAATGAATTTATGTATAATATATATTTAACATTGGTCATTTGTAAAAACATGGTTAAATAATTGATGGGAAGAGAAACAATAGTAGAATTTAACATTGAAAATCATGATGAAAATAACCCATTTCCATGAAGACCCTTTTAAATAAAAATCATATAATAATGGAAAATTAATTTAACTTAAAAAACATGAAACATGGTAAATAAGTTTCAAAGTTATGGTAAATATTTCCTTATGTGAACACTTTAAAAAAATTATTTTTAATTTTTATAAAGTAAGTCTAAATAATAAAGTCACTGGTTTCTTTTGAAATTTAATTTTTTAAAATTTAGGAAAGAAATATTTTAATATATATTAAAACATTACATTATATTAAATCTCCAATAATATATTCGTGAAAAATACAAAAAAATTTATAGAGAAAATATGGATTGTAAGATAAAACATTTGATTTTGAAAGGACGGAAAACCTTCTTAAATATTTTGAAATACCCTTATTGAAAACCCACATCATAAAAACTATATTATATTTTCATTTTGAAAATACATATAATGAAATATGAGGATCATAGAAAATAATTTATATTCGAGTTCCCAAAAATACATGATAACATTAGTGGGAAGGAAAATGTGGAGGAAAAGATTGTTTTAAAATAATGGGAGTTATTCTTTCCAATGTCAGATTTTTATTTGAGAAGGTATTTCATCAAAGAAGATGAAAATAATAAAATGAAGTAACTTCCCCTTAGAAAATATATATTAAAATTGTGAAAGAAAGGAAATGGAAGGAAAAAATGGTCTTAGAAGATCGTAACCAAGTAGAGAATTTATGAATCATGGAGAAAGAGTTTGAGTTGGGAATCTATTACAAATCAAGTAACATTTTAATAAAAGCCTATTGAATGAGATATAGATATTGAAATTGAACTCAAATTACATTTATGAAATATATTTCATGATATAATATAAAAGATAGATATTATATACACCATATAGAATTAAATTGGTTCAAAAGTAAAAGTATGTCTCAAGAAATAGGAATTGAGACTAGGAAACAATTTCAAGTAACATAATCTTAGAGGTAAGAGTCATTTTATAATGAGGTAATAAGTAAGAATTTTAGAAAAAAATAAAATTATTATAAAACACTATAAAATATATTCATTATTTATAATAAATCATAAATAAAACAATTTAGTTTAATGAGAATGTTTTTAACTCAATGGAAGAAAATTAAGATTGCACAAACCCTTATAGCTTTTGTAATTTTTTATTCAAAACAGCATGGGGTAAATAACATGTAATTGAACATTTAATATCATTAAATATAATAGAATCATGATAAAAAAATATTTTAAATGTTTAGTAGATATAATATTTCAATAAAAATATATTGTACAATAATAAATATGTCTCAAGGTCTAAAAATTAAGACAAGAAACACTTACCTTATTTCTCATTCTCCTTGTGCATGTACCTAAATTAATGAATAATAAAATTAAGTTTATTTTATAAATTTTTGGGAACCTTATTAATCTATAATTAATTTAATAATGATCATTTTTTACTTTATTCTTTTTATTTATTATATGTTATTTTATCATATGTTGGTTATTTGAGGGGGCTTAGTCAATTTCTGCATAACTATTTTGGTATGTTGACTATGGTTAAATGTGTTATAGAATAACTTCATAATTTAAAAAAATGGTTTTAAATATTTTATTATTATAATAGAATAAAAATTTATACAACTATATAGGTATTAATAAAATTAACTTAGATTAGGAAAGGCACCCTGATATGCTCATTTCAGTTCATTAAATTTACAATGACTATTTTTTATTAATATCACTAATATAATGTACAATTTTATATTTATATAATATTAATAGTTCTATAAAAATAATTTTTTTACCTTAAATAAAATTTTAATGTCATCCATGTTATGTGGTTATGTAAAACAAAGCACACTCTTTCATGGAGTTGGTAGTCTGCCTAAACACACCATCGACAGTATTTTGTTTTTTCAAGTGGATGGGATAGAATAAATGAGGGTTGTTACATTAATATAATAAAAATTCATTATAATAATTATAATAAGTTGATTTTATTACTATTTTTAGGGTAGGTTTGAAAGATAAATATTAAGACTAAAAGGATAAGGACTATGTAATACTCATTTTGGGACTTTGAACACTCTCTTTAAAGTCTCCTCGAAAATATAGGTCTTTGGATAAATTATAGTTAATAAAGGATTTAGGTAATGATTAGGAGAGTAAAATTAGTCATTGGAGAGAATTTAAAAGGTTATTTGTAAATTTATGAGGGCATAAATGGTCCCCTTTAATAAGTGAACAAAAGGAAACTTTTGAGAACACCCATTATTTTTCAATAATAGAATGAAACTATTCAATCATCAATGGTTTAAGAAGTGATAAATAATGGATTTTTTTTATAAAGGGACTATCAGGACTACACCACCCATTTTAAAACATGTTTAATGTCATTTACCATTTTATTTTTTACATTTGAAATTTTTGGTTTTTACCTTGGTAACTAGTTTTTTATCCTGTTAGTTTATACTTTATTAAAAATACAGGGTAACCATTATAAGAAAATTTATATGTTATGAACCTAAATTTAAGTTCAATATAGTATAATTAATTTTTAAATTAATATAAAATTAACTTTTAAATTAAATAATTTAATATATAGAAAAACTATTTTGTAGAAAAATGTTACTTTCATCGTTTAGTGTTCTTAATATTATATAACACTAATTACCAATTAAATGAGTGATAAAATATTTTCATAAATTTTAAAACATAATATTATAGTGATTATATAAATTTTATAATTTTAATTTAGCATACAATAAATACAAAATATTAATAAAACAATTCTATAAAAATAATCCATTCACTATTATCACAGTCATTAACTTTAATCTTAGTAATCTTACTTTTTTTCCGAAAATTATATTAAAATTATTAAATAATATGAAAATATGGATCCAAAATATTGAATTCATTTTTTTATATTAATTTTTTACATGTCATGTTAAATAATATTTAATTTAATCGAATAAAAATAGTTTTTAGGGTAAAATATTAGTTATGTTTCAAAAATGTTAAACCTACATTTTAAAAATTCAACATAGTCTTTTGAAATAATTTATTTAACTTTATAAATATATTTTTTTATATAAAAAGTTTTAAATTAATTTTAAGACATTATTATATTATAATAATGTTATATAAGAGACAATATTAGCAAAATCGATATATATTTAGTATTCACCTAAAAAAATTATTTTAGAAAAATATAGAAAATTTACCATAATCTAATATTAACATGTTTTATTCAAATATGAAGTCTATTATTTTAAATTTAAACTCTAAAATTTATAAATTTGTCTTATAAATGAAAATACAATATATAAGGAAAACTACTTGTATTAAAAATGATCTTTTTAAACTTGAAGTGTTTTTAATATTACTACTTATAAATTTTTAAATAATTATCTGTTAAAATATTAGTTTATAAATTTAAATATTACCTATAATAATAAACTTTTAACTTTGATAAATTTAATTTATTAAGTTAAAATATTATATCTTTTTTTAATATTTTATTTCAAAAGGAATCCTTTTTAAAATATTAACTAAAAAAATATCAATATGTAATTATTTTAATTTACTATTATCTTTTTTATATACTAATGATTATATACTTTATTTAATTTTAATATGTCAAGTTTTTTTAGTTGATTGTTTCAATATATCACTTTTATGTGTGAATAAAGTTATTGAACATAGTACTAAAAAATTATTCGAAACATTTGAGTTGTTACATCACAACTCATTGTGAGTCCATCCAAAATCCATTGGATATAATTTACCAAAATCTCTTCATTTTAGAGAAAAATATATGTCCTAATTTTAATTCTTATTCTAACCTAAATGTGTGACTCTATGGGACTTTTTATTATTGATAATAAATGTGAAATCTTGATTTCATATATATATACATATATATATATATATAATAAAATTGAAACCTCTAGATAAACATTAATGATACTCATGGTACAAAGCGGTATGGTGTGATCTTGATGAAACATACTCATATCACTATATGAAAATTTATTCCACAATATGTATCATATAGATCGTATGTATACCTATATAATCCCTTTTTCCATGATATTGTGTGACCACTAAACATGGAACATTTGAATATAGTATCGGCCAACACATGTATTCAATATTCTTTGAAATATATTTTCAAGTGTGAATGAATACATCACATTTTATTCATCCAATTAATTGATCATGTCATATTTTAGTCAACCCCAAATGGTCATTCATTCCTTAAATATAATTAGATCAAGGGGTAAGATTCCTTTAACTTGTCATATAAGTGGAAAAAACTCATCTTGGTTGATCTCCAATTGATGACATGACTGGAAAAATACCCAACCACCCCTAATTAGCTAAGCCTCAAGGTTTTCAAAAATAATTTATCCAAGTATGAAGGTTATTATTTTAGGTATATATACAACCTTAGATAGTTTGGATTCATAATAATCATACACACCTAAGTATATCAATGATTTTATGACATTCCAAGTGATATAATTTGAAGGGTCAATCCAGTTAATAAGTGTCAAATCACTACCACATGAGTCTATTCTTTATATTATATACACAAATATTTATATCAAGTACATGATTTTACACACATTAATCTTGACATATCATCAGAACTCGTAATAATACGTAATGATCATTGATTAAGGTCAAATCAAATCCATTATTTTAGGGTATATTTTAATTTGACTATTCATGTAATATAAATATATCACACATGAATGGATGATAAATAGTTATTTTCTTTATTATAAAATAATGGTACATTTTAAAACCATCACATCCCATCTATCTTGTATCTAATACCAAGATATTCATCATGACCCTCATGTTTTTTCATGCTAATAGTTTTTTCACTAGATATGCTAAATTCTCTTATATAGCCACCTAAAAGATTTTTAAATAATCCCTCTAAATGATCTCTCAAATGAGATGGTAATTTTGAAGGATCCTTTTAGATCTATTATTTTTCATTGTAAAGATCTATTTCTCCATAAATTTTATGAACCACCCCAAGTTTAGTGATGAACTTATTAATTCAGATAGTTTCCTTTACAACATCTGATGTGGTGATATATTCAGCCTCTTTTGTTGAGTATGCTAGGTGTATTTTTTGGAACTTCTAATAACTCAAATATTTAGAAAAAACATGAAACCTGATTGAGATATCATATCATCTCTATCATATTAGAAATTAGAATTTGTGTAACCCTTAACACTGAGCTCGTCCTCACTTGTAAAGACCAAAACATATACTTACTTATTCTCAATAACTTAAAGATATTCTAGATATCAATCAAGTAACTCTCACCAGGATTACATTGTTATATGCTAGTTATGCTCAAATCATATATGGAATAGGGTCAAGTACACAACATGGTATACATGACATATAGAGACTCAGACCTTCCATATATATATATATATCAAATCTCAATAGATGAATATTCACTATATAACATAGCTATCCATTTCATAATAGTATAGGTATAGTACCTTTGGAAAATTAGACACATAAAAAACTGATTCATAAATGATCTATAGTGTCCTTTACTACATTCTTCATAATTAGTACCCTTCTTAGAAATATCATTTCTAAAACCTTTCTTCGTAATTTTTGGAAAGTAAATGTAAAAAAGAGTGAGTTAAAATGCTCAGTAAGGGTAAAAAAGTGATAAATCAATGATTACATAAGAATATCATGAGAATAAGGGTTTAATAACATGATATTAATGTTTTAGATACACACCCTGCTTATCAAAGATCATAATATTGAGTCATAGAATAAATCTTAGTAGTTCATAAGACATTAATCATAAAAGAATCAAAGAACATGAGCTATGAGAGTATAACAATTTCATAAGTCATGTAATTGTAGCATATTATTAAACTTATAACTTTGTTAACATTTATAAATATAAATAGATTCACACATTAAGTTAAGGAAATTAACATAGTCCCTCACATAAACTTATAAACATGAATCCAGGTTCATGCATGATCTTATAGACCTGAAATCTTGGTCCATGCATAAACTTATGGACATGATAATCAAGCCCATTCATAAAATTGTGAACATGAAATCAAGTCCAAATATAACATATTTACCTCATGAGTTATCAATAATTAAAAAATTCATTGTCATGGATATAGGTTCCACCTATAAAATAATGAAAATCATACATATATGTTATACAAAATCATAAACCATTCATCACATCAAAACCCATGAAAAGAAATAGGTTTCATAAACATCTCATTATTATAAATATAAATCATCCAAATAAAGAATAAGGATGATATATTTGGATCATATTCCCAAAAAATATTAAATAACATCAAAGGATTTCATATGATATGAAAAAATATATATAAATATCAATTGAAATAATTCTTGTGGAAAATAACATTTCCATTTTGAAATCACTTCTTTTTAAAAAGTTGAGAAATTATAAAGGAAAGAAATTTATTTGAAAATAACATTGTGAAATTTTAAAGTAATATTTAAATAAAAAATTAGTAATTATGGTGAGAAACTTTATTCATGTCATATAAGTTAAAAATCATTATTTACATGTTTTCGTTAGAATATTTACAAAGTACCTTGTTTGGAAAATGATAAGCATATTCCTTTAAAACCATTTTGTAAAAATTAATTTATGGGTAAAAATGGCTTTAAAAATCATAGGATAATAGTAAAAATATTCTTAAAATATTTTTTAGAGAATATTTATTTTGAATAAAAATATTCCCTAATGGATACTTAAACATAAACAATCCCAAATATTTATGGGATTGTGAATTAAAATCCTAACCTCATGTTTGAATTATATCATATGTGTTTGAACCTTATCTATAATAAATAATGGTTTATTATAAATATATTCCACAACCATACTAATATATATCATACTAAATATAATTTACTTATATTTTTTATTACCTTTTTATTAACAATTCTTTGTTAACATCACATTTTGGGAAATAACTACTTTGTTTTTCATGTATGTTTCGATTTAGTATTTTTGGTCCTTTTACTTTGATAATTTTAAAAAAATATTTTTAATTTTAAAAATGATTTAAATATCATATACAATTTTATTTAGTTTAATCCGTTTAATTTTGATATAGAAAATGAATTACATTATTCAGGGAGACAGTAGGTCGAACATACACATGAACGTTGTTTTTATTTTTTTAAAAATGGAACAAAAGAAATATAAATATTAATTATCCATTAAAATATCATTATTATATCATATATTTCAAATATATTCATCAAATTTCTCCAAATTACAATCTATGAAAAATATAAATGAAAAAAGGAATTGCATCGCTTCATGGAGGTGGTTGTCCACACGTATGCACAAACGATGTTGTTGTTTCTCAAGGGATTGGATGGTAAGTAGGTAGATATAATATTATAAATATAGTAGTATAATTATTTAATAAATATCATATATAAACATTAAACCTAACATAATACCCATCCATAAAATATAGTTATGAAAAATCAATTGTATCGCTATATGGAGATGGTAAATCATACATTCACATGAGTGATACGTTCACTTCTCATTTGATGGTAAATAGAATGTATAATGGTGTTTTCATAATCATAATATCATTTTATAATATTTATAATATTTAATTTATTATTTTATGATATATACCATATATTTATAGTAGGTAAAAAAGAGTAGAAAATAAAGTGATTGAATAAGGCGATTACCTCTTCTTTGAAATAGCCCTTTTTGATCTCCTCTAAAGAGTACTAGGGTTGGTATTTTGGAAATAAAAAACCTCTAAAATTTTGATACAAAAATTATAACTAAATTTTTTAGATTTTGGTCGATATAGAAGGATCAAAGTTGTGTTAATAAGTAAGAGAAGAGGTTCCCTTTTATAATGGAGGTGAGGGGAACTTTTGGAATTTCTCAAAAGATAAAATTATAATAAATTCAATCTGATGAAATAAGACTCAAAATGTATATAGATTTTAATATAAGGTAATATAAGTTTGTTATACCATCAAAAAATATAATTTTACAAGTTTTGGTGTAATTTTAAACCATATCATTTTGTTTAACCCTTAGTTAACCAATTTTAATTTTAACTACAGTAATAAATTTTCCAATATTAAATAGTAGTAATTTTTACATATAAGATTAAAATTGGACCATAAATAGAATATTTATGAAATTGGAGACCATTTCATGTAATATTTTTTTTATTTAATGACAGTTATTTTTTAAAATAGATTAATAAAATATTATTTTGATATACTGTCATTTAAATCATTTTTTACACTATTTATTTGATTTTATTTTAAATACATCAAGATTAAAGTGTACTCAAAATATAATAATTTAAAACTTCCCTAAAATTTAATATATATCTATAATATTTATAGGATATATTAATTATTTCAAATTATATTAGATTTATTATTTCCAAAATAATTTATTTTATTTTTATATTAATTAAATAAATTTTGTGTCAATGTTGTGAAAGAATTTAATGAATTTATTTAATACTGAAAAATTATAAATAAATTTCCATCATGAAAATATGTTTATTATTATATAAATAACCATTTATAATCATTAAATAAGTATTTTTACTCATATCTATGTCATGAATACTTATTTAATATGTTATTTTGACTTTCTCATCCTTGCGTAAGAATTACACAAGCATTTGGATATGAAACTTGTTATATAACTCCAAAATTCGTGTTTAACCATAAAATTAATATATATTTCTTAATATTTAAAAAATATATTAGGGACTTATTCCATATCAAATATTATCTTTTGGATACCAAATATGACTTTTCCTGTGATGCATAAGCTCTTCGTCGAAACAGAAAATAATTTTCATATTTATCATGGAATAAAAATTTTCGAATTAATTGTGTATTATATTAATATTATTTTATCATAATTTATTAATTAAATATGTTTCATAAATTTTTTATATTATGTTTAGGTCTTGGCGATATCATAAAAGGTATCTATTTTATAAAACTATTTTTTCTACTATTCACTAAAAATTTAACTTCATCATAAAAATGTCAAAATCATCATCATAGGATAAATTTTGATTGATGACCCCAAAAATAAATTCCATTTCATGAAATTAAATTCTCATAAGTGATTTAAATTAATTTTAATATAAATTCTTTAAACAGGACGAAGATCAGATTTTTGAAAAAAAATCCTTTTAAGAATAAAAATGTTTTTATGAAAAATTCAACCTTAAAATAGATTATAATGAATTTAATTTGATTATTAATTATATAATAGTACTAATTTTATGTTCAAATAATTTTAAAATCAAATTCGTAGTTTTTAAATTTTTCAAACAAAAAAACTATTTTCAATAAAATTCAATATTTTCACTATTCAATGAAAAATCAATCATTTCAGAAAAATCCAAAAACAATCACCCAAAGATAAATTTTAATTACTTTTTTAAAAAATTATATTTTTTCAAAAAAATAAAAATTCTAAATTTTCTAGAAATTAATTATAATATTTTCTTAGAAAAACAATAAAATCATTTTAGAAGAAGATGTATTTATAAAGCATAAAATAGTGTTACTAATAATTGAATGACTATTTTCTAATAATTTATCAGTAAAATTATATTTAGTATAGAATTTATATATATTTCATAATGTATTTAATCACATTCATACCCTCCAGTTTAACTGCCCGATTATAACTATTACATTAAATAATTATATATTAATAGTATATCATGGTTCATTTAAACTCAGTGTTTCATATAATGTAAGTTATCAAAGAGATAAAATTATTTCAAGATAAATATTCTCTAAAATTGAGTATTGTTATATACTCTAACACTTAGTGAGTTTTTGAAATAAAATGAATTAATTTAGTCTTTTTTATATTTTTCATTTCATGCAACACTAAAAATAGTTATTTTATGTATATTAAAGCACTAATTTTGGATTACGTTATACACAATGCCAATTTAATTATACACTACATGAAATATTAAGTTTATATTTCTCTATAAGGAAAACTGAGTAAAACTTATGTTACATGAAATATTGACTTTCCTCGATGGCTTGTGTAACACACGAGACCGAGTGTTACCGAACAATAATATATTATTAAAAAAATATAATAATATATATAATATCTATTAAATTAGATTTTATGAATATTATTAACTAAATTATGTAAATATATGGCTTTCAAAAAATATAAAGTGAATTAATTATTCACTAATTATTTATAAATGAATATAAGAACCAATTAAATATAAAAGGAATATTTTCATAGAAACATTTTTTTATACTCAAAAGGATATTTTTCCATAATAAATTAAATTAATTAAAATTATTGATTGATTTTAATTATATATATATATATATATATTATTCAATAAAACATTTATTATATTCATCAAATAGATTGTTTAAGAATAAGATAACAATAAAACCAATTTACCACATAAAACAAAATATTTTTATTAAGACAATTTTACCGCCTTTTAATGGGGAACCTATTTTAAATATAAATTTTGGAACAATTATAAATACTATATATAAAAAATAATATTTAATATAAAATCATAAAAATTAGGTTAGGGTTAATTATTGGTATTTTTCTGTCAAGTTTTATTTTTTAATGATTAATTAAAAATACTGTATTTTAATTCAAAACTGCTTTTTCATATAATGTTTTTTATATAGTTAAATTATATTTTAACTTGGATTTAAAGTTTAATTAGACTAATTTTTTTATAAATAAATCCAATTTTTGACATTGGAATAAATCTCACTTTTAAATTCACTATAAAAACCCAACAAACTTTTAAACATTTTTACTTTAAAAACATGCATTATCGTTATGTATGCGAGATTATATTTAAATTAATTTCATCAACTTATGTTTTTAGAATTTTTCAAAAATTTATTCCATATTTTTACTCAGAATAATTTATAATTTATAATAATATCAACTTATTTTTTACCAAAAATATTAGTGAAGGTAATTAAAATTAATTACAATGATTAAGATTAAATTAAGTTTAAGAAGGGATAAACCCTGAGCCTAAGGCCTGATATAACCTATAAACTTGTCAAAAAATACATTTTATGAACATATTTAGACCCTATATTCCATTTTATATACTTTTTTTCATTATTGGATCCAATTCAATAAAAAACATGGGTGGGTTTTCCATTTTTCCAAAATATTACATGAGTGCCACTCCTCCTCCACTATAAAGCGCCTCCTCTTCTCCCACTTCCTTGCACCTCTCAATCCAATTTAGATAAACCACAGTCTATCCAAAAATCTCCCCAAAATCCCGTCCTTACTCTTTGAATCCTCACTTTGGGCATAAATTTATCTGTGGAATCCCTTTGGTGAAAACTAAAAGGAGTTACCCGAAGAAGAGGTAACATCCTCCCTCAAGCTCCTTCCTTTTATTTTCTTTCTCCACCCCCTAAAATATTCTTATTTCATTATTATATAACAACACTAGTATCCTAAATATATTTATATTTTGTTATATTAATTTTTATACCAACACTTACACAAATCATCATCTAATGGGTAACTAACTTACCATTCGTGTACGACAAACTACTGCCTCGCGAAAGGATGATTGTTCGTTTTTCCTTTCACACCTTTCAAGGTTGGGAATTATAATGAAAAATATATTTATATATGATTTATATTATATATATATATATAATTTCTTTATGCTTATTTAATTCTTTTATAACAAATTCATTTATTCTTTCCATTATGTGTTAACACGATAACATCCCATGTGAATGTGTGGACTACCACCCCCTCAAAGTGATGTGATTTGTTCACATGATACATGGAATATATAAATAAAGGTTTTAATTAAACATATGTAAAATAAAAAATATATATTATAATTTTTAAATAATTACATTGTATAAATATTATATATGAAATTTTATTTATTATCCTTTCACACACTTAAAAAGTGATAACGCCATCTGTAGATGTGTGGACTACCGCCTCCTAAACACGATGGGATTTATTTTATATCACAATAATTATTTATATAAGTATATATTATTAAATAATATTTTATTTATGATATAATTATTATTTTTGAAATATTAATGTTAAATACCTTCTTTCCGTAATGATCATTGAAGAATGGGAATGTTACTCATGCGTATGTATGACTTACTATCTCCATGATTGTAACATATATTTATTTTGATAAATCATATTTAATTATTGGTTTTAAAAGTATAATTAATGTATATATAATAATTATTTCATGATTAATATTCTATTTATTTTTATATAATTCCCTCTTTGACCATAGTCGACCAACCAAAGTCGTTTTTAAAACATGAACTAAATTTGTTTAAAACACCCAAATTAAACTTAATTGTTTAAGTACTTTTATAAAACATGGTAATAAGTGAAGTAAAAGTAATAATAAAAGTTAAAAATTTTCTGAAACAATTAATTAATGAAAATAATATTATTATTCAAGAATATAAAGACACACGAAATAAGTCAGACTCAAGGTAAGGGAATATCATCTCACTCTTTATTTCTGTGAGATGCATGCCTTATTCACTGCTCACTTTTTCTATATGGTGTATATACTACCGTTGAATTTATTTTATTCCTATTATAATTAAATATATGGGTATTTTCATAACCATTTAAGATTTTTCTTTCATGGTGTTTAAGTTTCAAAAGTTACCAAATCAGTAAAATAATTTTATCTCAATTTTCCATCTTTGAGACACATGCCATGTTATACACCAATATTTTTATCTGAGGTGTATAAACATCCTTTGAAATTTTATAACATGAATCTAATTTTTCATGATATTTTAAATATCCATGTAATTTAATTTTCCTACATATAGAGTATGATTCATTGTTACCATGTGATAAGAGTTTATTGAAACAATCACACCATTTATTAAAATTATTTATGATCACATTTTCATTAATGAAATATTATGATCCATCCTTTCAATAAAACCCATGAATTTTATTCTCCTCTCATTAGACTTGATGTCTTCACATATTAGTAAATTTTACCAACTCTTTAGTACTTAAGATAATTAAGAAAAAAATTTAAGATAATATGAACTTACCTCTTTCTTTAGTAAGAAATATATGTTCTTTTAAGACCATGATTTCCAAAAAGGGATTACAATAATACTATAATAATATATAATGATTATTAAAGAAACATTTTACCCTTTTTTATTTTACCAATGTTTTCAGAGGAATATTCTTGTCATTTTCCAAACAAGGAATTTTTCTAACCTTTTATCATACAAAATGAATGTTCTTTTTACCTCATACAGCACGTATATATTTTTCTCTATCATTTATTTGATATTTCATTTTCATGTTTAAAAGGTTTATTTTTAAGAATTTTTTTTAAATATATTTTTAGGTAAATGGTTTTCAAATCTTTTTCAATATTTCTTTATAATTTTTCAAATTATTCTTTATGAAAAGTGGGTTTCAAAGAAATTTCATGTTTTTTTTATAAGTTTTCAAGGAAAACGGATTTCAAAATGTTTTTAATCTCCTCTATAAGTTTTCAAAGGAAAAAAGTCTTTAAAAAAGTTTAATGATTCATTTATAAGTTTTCAATTTTATTTTAATGAAAATTATTTTCAAAAGGTTTAACATTTTATGAATCACTTTTCAAAGGACCAAAGGTGATTTCCTTATGAAGTGTTTTTAAAAAAGTTATTTAAAAGTTATTTTCCATCTAAGATAACATATTTCAGTGTTACTTGTTCCTTTTAGGGAAATGATTCAATGTTTTTATTCATCTTATTTCTCTGAATGGTTTATGTTTGGATGGCGTGATGTTTTTTTAAAAAAAATCTTTCATGGGTTATATGATTTTTAAAAAAACCCTCTTATTTTCATGGGTGATGATTTCGATGAAATGATTATGAAACCTATATATTTTTACATAGTTTATGATATGATTACACTTTTATGATACTTATTTCATTTCTGGGGTTAAAATATGATTATTTATGATTTTTTGGAACAGGTATGTATTATTTCATTATGATATGGGTGGGACCTATATATCCCTCCAATGAATTGGGTAAATATTTATATCTCATGAGATAGACATGGATGGAATGAGGAGTGAACTTGGTTTGATATTATAGTGTTGGAATAAGGAGTGAACTCTATTTGGTTATACAGGGATGTAAAGGGGAGTGAACTCATTTTAGTAAATTAATTTGTCAACTAATATGGTCTTAGTATAGATTCCTTAACTACTATGGAAATCATATTATATGGTTATTTATTTTCCACTATTAGATGTT
This sequence comes from Viscum album, assembly GCA_963277665.1. Lineage (NCBI taxonomy): Eukaryota > Viridiplantae > Streptophyta > Magnoliopsida > Santalales > Viscaceae > Viscum > Viscum album. The sequence goes on along the minus strand of OY728131.1, from coordinate 527,982,049 downwards.
TTATTCCTATGTTATTCTTTCATAGAATATGTTATTCATTTCCTTATTATTCATGTCTTATGAACTAAAAATCTTTATGAAATGATTTCTATTTATGATCTTTGATATGTAGTGTATGGCCTTCTATTTACATGATTGGGTTATTATACCCTTATTCTCATGTTTATGCTTACATGTCTCCCTTTTTTACCTTTATTAAGCATCTGAGATCACCCCTTTTATGTTTCTATTCCCATGATATGAATATGTGTATTATTTATGATGTTTCTAAGAAGGGTTTTAGTCATGAAGACACTAATGAAAGATAATTTGGATCACTTTTGTACTAGTGTTCGTGTTTCTATGTTTCCAAAAGAAATAAACTATTACGGTCTTTGGAAATCTGTTTTTGTAGTGCATTAATTATTCAGCAAAAGTGATGTAATGTTAATGTATGTCAAGATTAGTTTGTTATAGTTTGTATCAGAGTGGAGGTTTAGTAAACCATTATAAACTAGGATGAAAAACCTTAGTGAGTACTCCAAATACATGTTTAAGGATAAGTATAAGGATAAAGAAAAGTATTGGAAAATTTCCTGGAATTTTGGTAAAGGATAGAGTGAGTAGTTTTCTAGTAATACAAATCTATTTAGATACTATAAGTGGATGTGGATATATCATAGATATATCTAGGGGTAATAACTCTGGAAATATTTCATATTCCTGAATAAAAGGTAATCTAGTACACAATAATGGGCCTTGCTGCACACCTAGTTTTACACTCACAGGGGATATGATTTGGAAAATCACAAACACTTCATGAAACATTATGAATTATTTGAATAGAAGATTACTATAAGTAATCTATGATAAACCTAAGGTTTCATCTATTAATAGGTAGGTGTCATGATTTAGACATCCTATAAGTAATTTTTCATGATTATGTGGTTTTCTTTTATGATATGTGTTTTTCACCCCATGATTTCTGGTTTTAGTAAATAGAGGGAATTAGAAGGAACTAGATTGAGATTGAATATAATGGAAAATCAGTTGATGAGAATTCAAATGGGATGACCACTAGAGTGAAGGATGTTGTGATAATGCCTAATCAATTTTCAAGGAATATGATCAATAATGTGTACCTTAACCAACTCTCGGACTCACCAAAGAAGAGAATGAAGTAGTTCACTGAGATTTTAGTTAATATAGACCATAGAGGAAAGAAGATTTGGTTTCCTTTGTGTCAAGAATTTGGAATGAATCACCTGATTAAATTTCTTAGAGGAACAATAAATTGTTTTGACTATGAAAAATAAGGACCCAAAGAAAGTAACTCCAAAGAAAAATGAAGGGTTTGTATAACCAAATAGATGGGAATATTGGCCTCCCTATGACATCATCAAAGTTTATATTGATTAAGTGTTTAATGAATTGGCTTTATGAAAATCTATTTCACAATTGGAAATCTCATAAAGAGAATTTGGAAGGTGGTATGAGTATTTTTTATACTTCTAAAGATAAAGAGATCATAAATGACATGTGAAAGGTAGGTAATGTTCTTCTAGTATTTTTTATATTAATCATAAAAATAATGATTAGATTAAGGTTGAGTTAACCTTAATACATGATTAATATTTCATATTCTAGGAAAGAGGTATTAAGGAATAAGTTGATGAAGCATGAGTAATGGTTTAAGAATAAAGTTGTATGAATGAAGTACTTATGTTTTCGAATTCAAAGATTATGTTATATGAATCATTAAATATATAAGTATTTTTAGTATAAGTTTTCATTAAATATTGAAAAGGATATGTTTAATGGTGATGAATAATTTAAAAGTTGATATTTTTATTAAGGTAAAGATAATCCTTAATGTTTTCCTAATGTTAAGACAATTATTTTTGTATAAGATACATGTTGGATATAAATATGTGAATTGGATGGTACTGATTACTATAGATCTAATTATTAAATAGTTGAAAAATTTGTCTATGTCATCATGGGTGAATTTTAAAACTTCTTGGATTTAAGGAATATATCCAGTGACCTTTGGAATAATAAATCATGCATGTTTTTTAAAAGTATTTATCGTAATTATGGTTATTAACATGTTTCAATAGAATACATGATGAGGGTATTCACATGTTTGGAATGTGAAAATCAAGAGATACTTTGTGATATACGGGGGATCAAGGTTAAGCTGATTTCATGACATTATCTCTAACGTTTTTGAGTTTTTTTATAAGGGTATTAAGGTTAACCATTTATGGAGAGTTTAATTTAAACTTCAGATGAAGTATTTATGTATTGAGGTTATATTAATAACCCTAATTAAAAATCTATTTATTGATTAACCTTATTTTAAGTATGTTCATCTTATTTATTTTAGAAATTATATTAGTGTGGTTTTAGAAAAGGACATTATGTGTGTTAGGTGACAACTAATCAAATATGGTAATGCAACGTGTCTTGAACCAATGAATGCATAACGATAAGGGATTCACACCTACCACTATCCTACATGGTGTTCTAGTTATTTTGTAATTATTTATTATTTTATAAATAAATATTAATGATGAACCTGTAGTGTTAAATTTCAAGTTTAATGTATTAACAATATTGATTTTTAAGAATAGTTATAGATAAATATTTATACTTTTCATTATTTTATGGGCCGTTAGATCTGCTAAAAGTATATTTTAGTACATCAGGCATCAAAATTAGTTTATGGACATCCATTAAATAAAGTGATGAATGAATTAGAAATTAATAAAAGAAAAAACAAAGAATAAAATTTTGTTTATATAAATATATCAAGTTAATATATTTCCTTATATTTTTTGTCAAAAAAATAATTACTCAAATCTATGAAAATGTTCAAAAAACTATTGTCCTAATACCTTAATTTTTTTTGAGCCGATGGCCTTATAAATCATCGTGGATTTAAGGATTTGAGGCCCTTAAATTTTCATTGATCATTCACTTGTTTGTGATTGATGACCTAAATACCTCCCGATAAATATTTACACTTTTCCTCTAAGTCCGTATTTTCACTTCACACCTATGTTCTCCCATGTGTAAACCAAGTTAGGAGTTACTTTGGGTAACTGTTATGTTTCCAATTTTCTTTTTTAAAAGAATGTTTTAGTGTTCAATTTATAATGTGGGATTCTATGAAAGGAAATCTCATATATTAAACCTTTGATAACCCAGATGAATTATGAGGGAGAAATTCATTTTAAGGGGGATATAATGTAACATCCCAAGATTTCCTAAATAAAAAAATGAATTAATTTTATTTTATTGAAATTTTTCATTTCCCACAACACTAAAAATAGTTATTTTATATATATTAAAGCACTAAGTTTTTCTTTCATTAAATGAAATTCCAAATTAATTATGCACTATATGAAATATAAATTTCATCTTTCTATATAAGGAACACTGAGGTGAGCTTAAATTTCACACAAGATTGACTTTCCTTGATGGCTTGTGTAACATGTGAGACTGAGTGTTGCTAAACAATAATATATTATTAATATATATATATATATATATAACCTAGATGTTAAATTAGATTTTATTAATATTATTAACTAACTTATGTATATATATGGTTTTCACAAAATATAAAATTAATTAATTAGTTACAAATTATTTAGAAATGAATATAAGAACCAATTGAATATAAAGGGAATATTTTTATAGAAACCTATTTTTATGATTACAAAGATGTTATATCCTCATAAATAAAATTAATTAAAATTAATGAGTAATATTATTTTAATTTATATTATATATTCAATAAAATATTTTTAATATCTATCCAATATATTTTATAATCATAAGATAAGAATAAAACCAATTTAACACATAAAATCGAATATTTTTTTTAAAAACAATTACCACCTTTTAATAGAGAACTTATTTTAATTATAAATTTTAGTTATTTTATTAGTATAATATGTAAAATAAGATTCATATTTAAAATTAAATAATAAAAATTAGTTTAGGGTGAATTTTTTAAATTTTTCTTTAAAGTTTTATTTTTAAATGAATAGTTAAAAATACTGAATTTTAATTCAAAACTGATTTTTCATCTAATTTATTTATATAGTTAAATTATATTTTAAGTTAGTTTTAAAGTTTGATTATATTTTTTTTCAATCAATAAAATTTAGGTCATTTTAATATATTTTACTTTGAAATTGACTATAAAAACATTGTAAACTTTTGAATATTATTACTTTAAAAACTTGCATTGTCATTCCATCTGTGGGATTATATTTATATTAATTTATACCAATTATATGTTTATAATTTTAAAAAAATTAATTCCATATTTATAATAAGTATAATTTATAATTTCAAAAAATATAAACTTATTTTTTACCAAAAATATTATTGAAGGTAATTAAAATTAATTACAACGATTAAGATTAAATTAAGATTACATGGGACTAAAACCTAAATCTAAGGCCTGGTATGACCTATAAACTTGTATAAAAAACAATTTAGAGACATATTTCGACCCCATCCTCACATGTATCAAATTATTACAATTATCGGGTCCATTTTAATAAAATAAATGTGGGTTGGGTTTCCCTTTTTCCAAAATATTATAGGAGTGTCACTCCTCCTCCACTATAAAAGGTCTTATCTCCTCTCACTTACCCACACCTCTCAAGCCACTTTTTATCAAAAAAAATATCCAAATATCTCCCCAACATCCCTCCCTTTCTCTTTGAATCCTCTCTTTTGGAAGAAATCCATTCAAGGAATCCCTTGGGTGAAAACCAAAATAAGTTACCCAAAAAAGAGGTAACATCCTTCCTCAAGCTCATTTCTTTTATTTTCTTTCTCCAACCCATAAAATATCCTTATTTCATGATTATCTAAAAAATATTATCCTAAATATACTGATATATTTTTGTATTAAGCTTTCTATCTACACATACACACACCGTTATCAATTGGGTAACGAACTTACTGTTCATGTACGGTGAAATGTTGCCTCGCGAAATGATGATTGTTCATTTTTCCTTTACCACCTTTAAAGGTTAAGAATTTTGATGTAAAATATGTTTATATATGATATATATAATATATATATAATTTCTTTATGATTATTTAATTATTTTATAACAAATTATTTTAATCTTTTCATTATGTATAAACACGATAACATCGCTTATGGAAGTGTGGACTACAACCCCCTCAAAGTGATGTGATTCATTCAGATGATACATGGAATATATAAAGGAAGGTTTTAATTAAACATATTTGACATATAAAACATATATATTATATTAATTACATAATTAAATTTCTGGAAATATAATATATTCCATTTTATTTATTACCCTTTCACGCACTTAAACTTATTTTTTTATGTAGTTTTATAAAACATGGTAATAAGTGAAGTAAAAGTAATAATAAAAATTAAAAATATTTTTAATAATTTAATTAATTAACATAAAGTTATTATTTAGGAATATAAAGACACATGAAACAAGTCTGAATCAAGGTAATGGAATTTCATCTCACTCTTTATTTCTGTGAGATACATGCTTTATCCACCTGCCACTTTTTTGAGTGGTGTATATACTACCCATGAATGTATTATATGACTCTTATAATTAAATATATGGGTATTTACATAACCATTTTATGATATTTCTTACATGGGGTTTAAGTTTCATAAGTTTCCAAATTGATAAAATAATTTTATCTCAATTTGACTTCATTGAGAAATAGGCCATGTTATACACCTATATTTTTATGTGAGGTGTATAAAATTAATTTGATATGTTATAACACTAATATTATTATTTTAATGATATTTTAAAGCTCCATTTAATTTCATTTTTGTGAATGGGGATTATGATTCAATGTTACCATGTGATTAGATTTTATTGAAACAATATCACTATTTATCGAAATTGTTTATGATCATGTTTTCATTAATGAAATATTATGATTTAATTTTCAATAAAACTGATTAATTTTATTCTACTATCATTAGACTTTATGTCTTCATGTATTAGTACCATTTTTACACACTATTATACTTAATATAATTAAGAAAAAAATTAATAAATTATAACATTACCTCTCTCTTCGATCGAAAATATGTGTTCTTTCAAGACCATTATTTATAAAAAGTGATTATGAGAATATTATACTAATATCTTATGATAATTAAAGGAAATTTTTACCCTTTTTGTATTTTTCCAATGTTTTCAAATAAATATTATTATCTCTTTATTGAACAAGGCATTTTTCTAACCTTTTACCATGAAAAAGGAATGTTCTTTTTACCTACTATGGCATTTACGGATTTACTGCCATCATTTCTTTGATGTTTCCTTTGCATGTTTAAAAGGTTAATTTTTCATAAAATTTCTTGAAGATATATTTTCAAATAAATGGTTTTAAAATCATTTTCATGATTTATTTATATTTTTTATAAGTATTCTTCAAGTAAAGTGGTTTTTAAAAAGTTTTATACTTCTTTTATAATTTTTCAACGAAAAAAAAGTTTTCAAAAGTTTTTTAAGCCCCTTTATAAGATTTAAAAGGAAAAAAAGGCTTTAAAATGTTTTCAATGATTCCTTTATATGTTTTCAAGTTTATTTTCATGAAAATTATTTTCAAATGGTTTAACGTTTTAAGAAGAATTATTCAAAGGAGAAAGGATAATTTCCTCATGAAGTTTTTAAAAAAAAGTTATTTCAAAATTATTTCCCATCTAATATAACATATGTCAGTATTACTCATTAATTTTTTGTTAAATTATTCAATGTTTCCATTCAAATTATTTCTCATAATGGTATATTTTTGTATGGAATGATGTTTATGAAATCTCTTTATCTTTTGTGGGATATAAGCTTTTTATAAAAACCCGCTTTATTTCACAGGTTAAGATTTTGATGAAATTATTATGAAACTTGTATCATTTTCCACAAGTCATGATATGATTACTTATTTATAATACCCATTTCATTTCATGGGTGAATATATGATTGTTTAAGATTTTTTGGAACATGTATGTATGATGTAATTATGAGATGGGTGGGACCTATATCTCCCTCCAATGCATTGGATAAATATTTATATCTAATGAGATAGACATGACTATAATTAGAAGTGAAATTAATTTAGTATTATAGGGATATATTGAGGAGTGAACTCAGTTCAGTTATATAGAGCTGGAATGGGGATTGAACCTAGTTCAGTAAAGGACTTTTTCCACTAATATGGACTTGGAAGTGATGTCTTGACTACTATGGAAATCAAATTATATGCTTATGTGTTTTCTAAAATTCCATGTTTTATTCCTATTTCATACTTTCATGGATTTTTTTATTTATTTCCTTATGATTCATATCTTATATACTGCCAATATTTATTTCATGATTCTTGTTTATGATCTTTGATATGCAGGGTATGATCTTATATTTTCATGATCATGTTCTCATACCTTTGTTATCATGTTTAGGCTTAAATTTCTCCCTTGTTTACCCTTGTTGATCATCTGAGATCACCCCTTTTATGTTTCCTTCCCCAAGATATGAATGTATGTATTAAGTATGATTTCTCTAAGAAGGGTTCTATTCATGAAGAACCTAGTGGGAGATAATGTAGATCATTGTTGTACCAGTGTTTGTGTTTCCATGTTTACAAAGGCACTAAACTAATACGGTCTTTGGGCATCTGTTTTTGTAATGTTTTAAGTATTCTATAAAATTTATATAATGTTAATGTATGTCAGGATTGGGTTATTATATATACCCCCACCCTACACACCTTTAATAAATTATTCCCTCAAAATTTTAACTTTTACTCAATAATAAAATATTAGAAATTTAAAAATCCATTATTGAAATCCCACATGATAAAAAGGGTTGATATAAATCCCCTTAAATTGAGGGAAATTTTAGTACAAAGGTTACCAAAAAACTAAGTTTCCAAATTTGGGTACATTAGTGGGATGTGAGAATATGGAAATAGAAGAGAAAACTAACGTACAATTACTAATTGATAGGGACATAAAATAGGTATATAATAAATTTAACCATCAAAAAACTATAAATTTGTGATGGGTTAAAAGACCATTGATTTCTTAGGGTTAAAACTAAACAGATAAAGTTTTTACTTCATGGTCCTTTTCTTAATGTTGATGGATTCTCTTTCTATATAGGTAAATCTCTTGATGAATTAAACTTAATTGATTTATTTTTTTTATAAGAACAATATCATCCTATGGTTATGCTTCAATCAATTTCCACTTCATTTATTTCACCCAAAGATGGAAATTAGAGATGAATTTTCCATATCAAAATCATTTTTAACAAATCATGAGATCTATAAGTCATTCATTAAACCAATAAATGTATAGAAAAACCAAAATAGTTAGTACATGTTATGATAAATCATACTTTAACCTCAAAAAATAATATCCAAATCTTAACTTAATCCATTCCATAAGTATTTAACCTCATGACTCCTCCAACATATTACCAACCATAATCAACACCCAAAAATGATTTGATCTCATATCCTTCCAAGATAAAAAGTACATTAATTTTAATCACTCAAATTGTCTCATAGAAATATATATATACCATGGTAATATATTCTTCAATGTATACTATTTATTTCTAAAAGTTCGTAATAAAATATTATATTATTCTAAAAGATAATTCACCAATTATTCTTTAAATAATAACTTATCTTAGCCAAAAATATTTCCATTGGAGGTTTGGGTTAATCCTTTCACTAATAGATGATCATAGGTTGATTTAGAATATAAAATATGATTTATTTATTCTATAAATATTTATGGAGTATATATAGGTATAGCTAATAAATTCTAATATGTACATAAAATTTCACTACAGGATAATATTTTCATATCTATTATTCATACAAAATTCAACATGTAATCTCCTATTATAGAGTAGAGGATAATGTGACATAACTATCATGATTCTCCTTAACTATTTCAATTACATAATCTTTCCCTTTGTCCTTTGACTTCATAGTTTTTTGTGGATTATTATCTTCATTAGCCCATGGATTAGGGCATTGATTTTAATAGTTCACAAACTCTTTGAATTTATAGAATTGAATTTTGTGTAGTGTATTTTATTGATCTCTCTCTCTCTCTATTCATTTCATTTACTTACCTCTTTTTATTGCTTTGAAATTATTTTTCATGATGGATAGGATTTCTAAAATTGAAACATTTTCTTATTCCTTTCATGTATTCACTGGAGTGATTCTTCCCACATTTTTGGAAATTAAGAGTTTTAAACTTTTTTTTATCTCTATGTGACAAACCACTATCACTTATATAAAGATCCATCTTCCTTTTATTATCACTATAACTTTGAGGATTTCCAACTTCTATTTCCACTTTCAGTGAACATAGAATGATTTCTTCATAGATTTAAAAGACCCTTATGCATAATTCCATACAATTACTAGGTTTCAAAAAACTAAAGAATCGATCTATTTTTATTTCAGGGTTGACAATTAAACACGAATCATACCATAAAAATCTTGTAAAATTTACCGCATATGTACCAATGGATTCATCATCCTTATACTTAAGCTACATGAATTCCTTATCCATCTTTTATATAGAATATAAGGGAAGTACTTAATAAAAACATTCCATTATACTCATCCCATTACATGGAGTCTATTTCTCCCTATTTCCTCAAATTATTAATAGGATTACAACATTGATCTAATTTAACTTCAAAATGATAAATTGTTAGGAAAAAAATTTCATGTTCTGATCACTGAAGATTAGAAAATATCATTTCCATCTCATTAATCCATAAATTAGAAACTAGTAGATCATGAGAACTATGGTGTACGTTGTTAGATAAAATGTTCAATAACATGCTTCTATCACTTTGGTGCCTTTAGAAGTTTAACATGATCCATGTTACCAAAAATATCTTGAGATAGTTGAGTGATCATATTCACAAGATATTTCATACTATCTCCTATTCCATTTTATTTCTCATGATTATGTTCATTTCATTGGTCATTACTGTTTTTTTCACATGATTCCTTTGGGTTTCATCCATTGACCAAACCCAAATATCATAGTTTGAGAAATGATAATCATAGTGAAAAACACATAATCATGAAAAATAATTTAATATATTTTTAATTCATGAAATGTTATTTTATGACACGTTAGTTTTAACCTAATTCATTCATGACCATTACCAAAACTTTAAGATTGTATCATATACTTAGACTTATCCCTAAGGTTATTACTATGTTTTCTCATCCTAGTTTTTAAAGGTTAACTAAATACTATGCTGATGCCAAATATAGTGACCCAGACTTTTCATATATAGATATCACATCTTAATATATGAATATTCATTACATAAAATAATGATCCATGAATGAATCATATATTTCTAATGCCTTTTGAAACATGGACATATAAACAAATCGTTCATAAATGATCTATATCATCTACCACTAATTATTTCTTCATAACTAGAACCCTTTTTAGACATATCATTTCATAAAACATTTATTTATAACATGGGGAAATGAATAATAAAAAAGGGTGAGCTTATATGCTTAGTGAGGGTAAACAAGGGATATATAAATTATCAAATAAGCATAAAATGAGAATAAGGGTGTGAGAACATGAGATTAACATTTGAAACCCACACCCTAAATATCATATATTATAATCTTGAGTCGTGACTTAAATCTTGGAATTTAATAAGATATGAATAATAAAAGAATCAAATAACATGATCCATAAGATCAAAGAATTGGAATAAGACATGGAATTTTGGAATACACTTAAATTTATAAATTCTTGAACATGAATAAATAGAAAAAAATAACTCATTAAGTTATGGACATGAAAATAGTCACTCATATAAATTATGGACATGAATCCAAGACCATGCATGAACTTATGGACATGAATTCTAGGTCCACATATAAACTTATGGACATGAAAATCAGGTTCATGCATAAAATTATGAACGTGAAATTAGGTTCACTCATAACTTATTTACCTTATTAGTTGTCCATATTTTCCCAATGCAATAGAGGGAGATAGAGGTACCACCTATCCTTTAATTAAAACCATATATATGTGTGTTTAAATACTATAAATCATTCAGTATATCAAAACCCACGAAAAGATATGTGTTTCATAAATAATTTTTCATTACAAATATAAACCATCTAGAGAAAGAATAAGGATTTTATCCTTGGATCATATTCCTATTAAATATTAAATAACATCAAATAATTTCATCTTAGATGGAAAATTATTTTTAAATATCACTTAAATTAACTCTAAATAAAAATAAAATTTTCATTTTGAAATCACTTTTTTTAAGTTATAAAATTATAAAGGAAAAACTTTTCGTTGAAAAGAACCTTATAAGATTTTAAATTAAGATTCAAAGAAAAAATTATTCATGCTTTTGGGAAAATATATTCATGTCATATAAGTTTAAAAACATTCTTTCCATATTTTTTCGAAAAAGTCATAAATAATCTCTTTTCAAAAATGACATGAATATTATTTTCAAACCATTTTGTAAAAGTAAAACATGGGTAAAAATAACAATAAAAAATAATAAGATAATGGTAAAAATATTCTTTATAACATTTTTTGAGAATATGGATATGGAAAAAATATATTCTCTATCGGAGACTTAAACATAAATAATCTCGAATATTGATGAGATTGTGAATTAAAACCCTTACCTCAGGTCTGAATTCCTACATACGTGTTAAAAACTTCTATATAATAATTATAAATTTATTATAAATTTATTATATAACCATACTTATATATATCATACCATATATTATTTACTTATATCCTTTTATTACATATTTATTAACAATTCTTGGTTAAAATCACGTTTCGGGTAATGACTGGGTTTTTTCATGTATGTTTATATTTAGTGTTTTTCATACTTTTACTTTTATCATGGTTACAAAAAATCCAACATTTTAATTATGATATAAATATCATATAAATATGTATTTATTTTAATCCATTAAAGTTAGAGATAGAAAATTAATTACATTGTTCATGGAGATGGTAGGTCATACGTACGCATGAACGCTGTTTTCATTTTTCAATGGATGGAATGAAATAAAGTTAAATATAAATTCACTTTTAAAATATCATTATTATATCATTTTTATCATATATATTCATAAAATTCATCCTCATTACACTCCATGTAAAATATAAAATTGATTTTTGGAGGTGGTAGTCCACACGTATGTCTGAATGATGTTATTGTTTCCCAAAGGATTAGATGGTAAGTGGTTAGATGTGATATTATAATTATATAATTATAATTATGTAATAAATATCTTATATAAATATTAAACTCATCATAATACCCATACATAAAATATGGTGATGAAAAATGAATTGTATCATTATGTGGAGATAGTAAGTCTTACGTATACACGAGCAATAATTTCACTTCTTCTTTGATTTGAAAGAAGGTGTATAATTATGTTTTCATACTAATAATAAAATTTAAGAATATTTATGATATTAAATTTATTATTTTATGAAACTTATCATAGATTTATAGGTGTTAAAGAAGAGTATAATTGAAAGTGATTATGTAAGGTGATATCCTCTACTTTAAAATGACTCCTTTAGATCTCCTCTAAAGGGTTCTAAGGATGGTCTTTTGGGAATATCAAAACCTCTATAATGATTATAAAGAATTTTATAAGGTAAATTTTAATATTTTTGTTGATTTATAAGTCTCAATTTGGTTTTAATAAGTGAGGGAGTAGGTTCCCTTTTATAATTGAGGTGAGGGGCACTTTTGGAATTTCTAAAAAGATTAAATTATAATAAGTTTATTCTCAAGAAATATGCCTCAAATATACAAGTATTATAATATAAGATAATATAGGTTTTTAATCCACTAAAAACATAATTTATACATGTTTTGGTGTAATTTTAAATCTTATCATTTTTATTAATCATTAGTTAACTAATTTTAATTTTAACTACGGTAACAACTTTTTCAATATTAAAGGGTTGCAATTTTTACTTATAAGGTGAAAATTTTCCCATAAATGTAACATTTATGAACTTATAGACCATATAATGTCATAATTTTATTATTTTATGATTTTTATGATTTTTAAGTAATTTAATAAAATGTTATTTTGATAATATATCATTAATGTCAATTTTGATACTATTCATTTAAGTTGACTCTAAAAACATCAATACAAAAAGGGTATTTAGAGTATAATACTTTAAAAATTACTTTAAATGTCAAATATATCTATAAAATTCATGTTATACATTAATTATTTCAAATTATATTAGTTTTAATATTGTTAAAATCATTTATTTTATTTTTCTATTAATAAAATAAATGTTTCATTGATGTTGTGCAAGCATTAAAGGTATTTATTTAACACATAAAAATTATAAATAAATTTCCATAATTGAAATAAGTTTATTATACTCAAAATAACCACTTATATTCATTAAATAAGGATTTTAACTTTTATTTATGTCCAAAAAACTTATTTAATATGTTATTTTGACTTTTTCATCCTTATGCAAGCATTCCACGGGCATTTGGATAAGACACTTGTTATATTACTCCAAAATTTATTTTTGAAATAAAAATAATTTAAAATAATTAATATTTAACAAAAAAAATTAAATTAATTATTCCAACTCAAATATTATATTTTGGACACAAAATTTGACTTCTTAATGTTATGCATGCTCTATGTCGGTATTGAAAATGATTTTCATATTTATCATGATATAATTATAATTTATATTATTTTTAGTTTATTTTTTATTATATTTTATTATTTTATCATAATTTATTCATTTAATAAGTTTCATAAATTGTTTATATTATGTTTAAGCCTTAGTGATATCATAAGAGATACCATATTTCATAAAAACTGTATTTTTTTCTATTCACCAAAAATTTAACTTATTCCTCCAATTTTAAAAACATTCACCCAAGGATAAAATTGAATTTATAAACCTAAAAATAAATTTCATTTCCTCCAATTAAATTTATATAATTTAAAGAAATTAATTTTAATATAAATGCGTAAAAAGATACGAAAAATCATATTTTAGAAAAAAAATCCTTTTAAGTATAAAACTGTATTATACCAAATTAAACCATAAAATATATTCTAATTAAATTAATTACATTATTAATAACATAATAGAGATAATTTTACTTTGATACTATTTTAAAATCAATGCGGTACTTTGTAAATGTTTGAAACAAAAATACAATTTTTGATAAACTTTAGTATTTTTCGTTATTCACTGAAAAATAATTATTTTTTAGAAAAATACCAATAATTCATCATAAGTTAATTTTGATATGATTATTTAAAAAATGATTTTATTTTTATTAAATAAAATTTTAAAATTTTCAATAAATTATTTATAGTATTTTCTCATAAAAAGAAATAAAATCATTTTGGGGGAAGATGTATTTATAAAGCATAAAATAACATTACTAAAAATTGAGTGATTATTTAATAAGAATTTATCAATAAATTTATAATGAGTATAAAATTTATATATTTTTTATATTTTAGTTAATATTATTCATACCCACTAATTTAGCATCTATTTCCCAACTCTCACCTTAAATAATAATATTTTAACAGTGCATCGCGGTTTGTTTAAACTCAGTGTTGCATGTAATGCAAGCTATTGAAGAAATAAAATTATTTAAAGAGAAATATTTCCTAAATTATCAGGGTGTTGCATGATATATCCTATAGGGGATTAATATGGAATCATATCCATCCTTTATAACTTATTATAAGGATTTTGAATATTCCTAAGATTTGAACCACGCAACACTGGTGAAGACACCTTTTGGAGTTATCCATGATAAGTCGCTTTAGAAATTTACAGATATATATGTTCTAGGTCAATCCAAGAAACCAATTTTGTGTGTTTTTATAGATAATAAGTCTCAAATAAATCCCTCATAAGTCTATTTTTATATCACATATACAACTCTTTGTACCATGTTTAATATTCTTGTAACATCCCAGCCCGACTTCATATAAAACCAGTAGTCGGACTGGTCACCACATAGCCTCAAAAAAGCCTCCAAGTACACCAAAGGCTTCTGACTAGTATTTAAGATCTAATGATTGTTTTTTATGGATATTATACACTCATTATTAGAGTATAACAATGGCATATCAAAAAATAAATAACAGACAATAGCAGAAGAAGTAAAAAATTAAAGGTAGTGTAGTGGAAGAATAATATCAACTAAATATAATTAGCAGCCAATGACAAAATATAAAAATAGTGTATATAGATAAATAAAATCTATGAATATAAGTTATATCAGTGTACATATATATTTAACTAATAAACAATGTTTAATTAATAAATACCAGCATGATCAGGTTTCTAAAGGACACCCGACGACTCTACCTGCTTTAGATCATAGAAAAAATGATGATCTGATTGGTAACCATATATATAGTAATAATATATATATATAGTGTATTTATATACTACATGAACCTATATAGACTAATTATGTGCATATTTAATTAGCCAAATACTTATAATACTAGGTGTTGGTTGGACCGAGGTGTAACTTAATCATCCATAACCAGTATAAATGAACCTATAAGCTCAAGTAAACGTTACAAACCCTATATCTCATTTTTAATGAGAGATTTAATTCTTAACACTTGAGATGGTGGGTGTGTCATCATGACAACACCTTTCATGTCCACTGTCCAAATAGTGTTAATGGTGTGAGATATCATCCTCAACACCTGATGTTAGGGAGTGTAAAACTTCATTATCAATAGTCCCTTAACCATCATATCGTAGCCAATATCATTGGCATGTTAATATTAATAATAAGTAATTTCCTATTAAAATAATTCATAATATGAATATAATAAAGGGAGTAAAAATTAAATTAAGTCATGTAATAAAGCATGAAATTATAAGTGTGGTCTTTCCAACCATAACAATTCATTTTAATTAAACCATTTAATTCATTTATAAAAGAACCATCATGAATCAATCTGTTCAATAAATTTAATCCATTTCTTTTATCAAGGAAAGGCATTCTAAAATCAATTAATTCCAACCCACTTAAAAGGAAGGAAATTACTCTTTATTCAATCCATTTAATATTTTTATTTGAGGCCATGTACAAGGCATGCCACATATCTAGCAATAACATAAATTCATATGAAAACACCAATGCCAAAAAACCAACCAATATTTAAATCACTAATCACCACTTTCTATTTTAGAAGACAGTTCACCTCATATGAGGGGATTTATTATTAAACATTAATTTTTTAATTAAAAATTCATTTAGCACAACCAAGAATCAAATTCATGATTCATAACTCAATTCACCAAAAGAAGCATTTTAAAAAGCTACCAAACATGGAAAATCAATTTCATGGTTTATAAATATTACCTATAATGGGTAAATTGATTTACAGTCCAAGACATAAGAGTATAATAATGGAATAATACATGGAATGTGTGGAATACACATAAACTTATAATATCATATATCAATGATACCTAACAAGACATTCATAGTATGTTAGGCCTATGATAATAACATGTCTACCTACTTTGGACTTGGGATAACCTCCTATGTATCTTCTAGTTTTGGGCTTAGGATGACCTATAGTGTACCCCTTTGTTGTGGTTTTAGGATGACCTCTCGTTTGCCCTATTTTATTGGGAATAATATGACCTCCCATTTACCCATTGAGATCATAGAACATTTATAATTACCCAATGCATTGGAGGGAGATATTGATCCCACCTGTCAAATAATGAAAACCATACATATGTGTTCTACAAGAACATAAATCATTCATAATAAAAATAAACTAACCAAGTAAATAATAAGGATATTATCCTTTAATCATAACCCCATTAAAGCATAAGTAACCTCAATGGAAGTCAACTTATATGGAAAATAATTTCATAAGATCCTTCTAAAAAAATCTCGAGGAAAATAACCTTTCCACTTAAAAAATATTTTTCAATAATAAATAATTTAGAAAAACATTTTAATTGAAAGTAAATTTTAAAAAATATAAATTAATCTTTTAAAACAATTTTAAACATCATTAAAATCATTTTCTTTAAAAATTCATAAAAGAGTATTTAAAATACTTTTAAAATATTTTTAGAAAACAATGTTTTGAAAGAACACAGGTTTCTAAATGAAGAGACAATAACATTTCATGAAATCTAAAATATCATGAAAATAAGGATATTCATGATACAACATGTCAAAGGGAAGTTTATACACCTCAAAAAATAATATTGTTTCATAACATAACATGTGTCTTAAAGAAGGAAAATTGAGACAAAAGTTTCTTACCAATTTGGTAACTTTTGAACTGTAAACCACATGAAAGAGAGATCATAAAATGGATATGTAAAAACTCATAAATTTAAGGATAATTATCATAAATTACATTTATGGGCACTATATACACCACACAAAAGAAACAAGTGGTGAATATGGAATAATTCTAACAAAAATAAAAGTGAGACTATAAGTCCCCTTACCTTAAGTATTGACTTCCATCATACACAATAAAACCCAATGTATAACAAATATAATTTTATTATACATATACCATAGAACTATATTCTTATATATAATACCATATATTATTTACTTATGACTTTATAATGCTCTTTTATTAACAATTCCATGTTAAATTTATGTTTCAGGTAATAACCAATTTGTTTTTCATACATGTTTTGACTTGTTATTTTTTGTCATCTTAATTAAAAGATGATTTAACCATATACATAATTATAAACAGGAAATAAATATCATAAATATTAATAATATATTTATTTAATGTGATTAATTAAATTTAGAGTTAAAAATAAAATACATTGTTCCTGGAGACGGTAGGTCATATGTACGCATAAACACTGTTTTCATTTTCTTATCAGGTTAAAAGAACCAAAATTATATGATATATTATAATTAAATAATCATTATTATTTCATATATATCACATATTTTTATTAAAACCATTCTTAATACATTAAATGTAATGTGTGAATTAATCACATCACTTCGTGAGGCAGTAGCCCTTTATACACATGAATAATGTTATCTTCTTCCCACAAAATAGAAAGCATGAAGGAATGTGTGATAAAAAAAATTTTAAAATCATAATAACATCATAAAAATAATATATATCATATAAAAAATATAAATCCATTATTATTTCCAACCTCAAAAGGTGTTAATGGAAGAACAAATGACATTGGTTTACAAGGTGGTAGTCTGTTGTACACACGAATTATGATTGTGTATCCCATTTGATGGATGTGTGTAAATTTTTAGGTCATAAAATTAACATAAAAACCTAAATTTATAATTAATATACTAAGGTTATTATATACACCTAAAATAAAAATAATTTTATGGGTTTAAGGAATAAGTAAAACAAAAACATGCATTGATGAATGTTACCTCTTCTTCAGGTATATCCTCTTTATTTTCACAAAAAGGCTTCCTTGATTGGATATATTTCAAAATTAAGGATTCTAGGATGAAGGTATGGAATTTTTTAGGATATTTTATATGTTTATTCTAAACCAAATATATTTTTAAGTGTGAATAAAATAGAAGAATGTGTTCCATTTTATCAGAGAGGGGAGGGTCACTTTTAGAATTTCTCAAAAGATTAATTCATAATAAATTCAATATTAATAAAAATACCTCCAAAATACCATTTATTTGAATATAATATTTTTTAAGGTTTTAATTTCATCAACCAATATATTTCATACATGTTTTGGTGTTATTTTAAACCTTATCATTTTGATTAACACTTAATTAACCATTTTTTATTTTAACTAGGGTAACAAATTTTTCAATATTATAAGGACGTAATTTTTTTCTTATAAAGTTTCAATTGGACCATAAATGGAAAATTTATGATATTTTCTACCATATATCATCCCTTTGTCTTTAATGAATATTTTTATGACTTCTAAATAATTTAATAAAATATAATTTTCATAAAAGATCATAAGTGTCAATATTGACATTATTTATTACTTTGACTATAATAAACTCAAAACAATAGGATATGTAATGTACTAGATGTTCCATGTATTGTTTTTAAATATTATATGTAATTAATTTGAGACTATTCCCTATCACGGAGTGCGATTTTGAGGCCCGGAGTGCCCGGAATAAATGTTTGAAATAAATTAAACTTTTAAATAGCACGCGAGAAGTTTTCCTAAAAAGTGGAATAATTTTTAAATGGGTCCCCTGATTAAAAAAATGAGGGCACCATTATGTTCATAATGGCAACTTTACCTTGGGTGAGGCATAACCTTGACCGGTCTGGGTCAACTGAAAAAGTAAATTTTTGGACATTTTAAAGGAAATGAAATAGATTGACAATTTATTTTATTTTAAACATTTTAACAATACAGTGACATATTTTATGGTTTTAGATGACCAAGATCCAAATGTAAGGCTCATAACCCTGGAAACCTCCCATGGATGCTCTGGAGCTTTAGAGAGGAGCCACCCTTGGAGAACTCTTGACAAACGACGATGAATGAAAACATGTGGATCGTTGTGAAGCAAGATCAGATCTCACTAATAAAGGTAGAAAATCCACCCTTTATCGATGATCAAGGTAGGGGATTTTATTTCGATTGTTTTTTCCTCTTTCTTGTATTTAAACGATGAACATGGATCAACCTATGAACAGGTTGGCCTGTGGATTGTTCGTTTTTGCGGTAGGGTCTGATTATTGGGTTTTATTTGGGAAATAAATTTCATATTTGTTTCATTATACATGATAATTATAACGATAGTGGATCAACTCTATAATTAATTAAGGCTTAGGTTCATTCCTCAATTTATTATATGAATTTATTCTCCCCTTTGACCTTGTGTGTTCTTTGCGTTCTTCACATGGTTATGAACAATGAATCGTTGTGCATCCTTCTTGCAATGAAACAACCCAAATCATATATATGACATTGTGATTACCCAGTTAAGTTTTTATGATGATGGAAACATAAGAGTCAACATGGTTTGAAAGAAATCACTCTTTGATCATTCTTCATAGAGATGATCGAAACGACTTTTCGAAGCCGATGGGACACCCAAAACATACTGAATTGGAATTTTTATAATGTGATGACCCTGGATATTAGGTTTCGAGGAAAAGGAATGGATGGATAAATAATAAAAAGATCACCTAAAGTTCCAGATGAAGAAACAATGATTCTATAAAATCATGAATAACACGGCGTGTATCCCAAAGAACATGGTGTGTGGGGCCAGATCAGCGATGGTGAGGGTTTTGGGTGACAGAAAGGTTGAACATGGCATCTGACAGATGTCACATGGCATTTGGGTCCTTATGTAGGACTCTGTGTGTATCTTGTATGATACATAGACATAGGGTGGAGTACACGGCATGTACTCCACCACACATTTAGACCAAGCCGGTTATGCGGGTTACCCTGTGTACTAGTACACAGGTTGGCATACATGGGTTGAAGACATGTATGAGCGCATGGCCAGTATACACGGAGTGTCCCTTTGATAGTAGGACATGGCGTGTTACTATTATACACGTCGTGTATATCTTTTCTTACACGACATGATCTTTTTGAGATGGACTGTTCTACACGGGCAGTACTCGGGGTCAGAGGACATAGTGTGTTACACCACTACATGATGTATACATACTTGTATATGGATTGATCTTATTGTCCATCATATGTTGGATAAGTTTTTTTGGTTTGGTGCCCCTTTTATCTCCCCCCTAAAGGCTAGGTATCATTTCCTCTTAACAGAAGTGTGATATCTTCATCAGGATTTCTTGATAGTCAAGAATACCCTCCGAGAGGCCTAAAGCAGGATCCTCTATACAATCTTGTCCCTAAGTAGAGTCAGGTATCGGCGTGACCAACCATACAAGACATCGATCCTTAATTTATCAGGTGAATTTGGATGAGTCGTGGTATATGCTAAGGACTTAGTAGTGATCCTCATTCATGTATTGTGATCTTTCCCCACTCCAAAGTGATTTCTCACAGAATGGGCGTATTTGATCTCTATTTCGATCTATCTATACATATATCCCTATCATGACACTTCCCTATGAATAATACTTCTCATAAAGACATAATCAGAGCTATCACACTTGTGGAGTGATTTCTCCCAGGTGATTGCTTTGTGGAATCTTCAAACAAAGTTCCTAGCATGTGTATACAGGTTGTTGTGACTTACCTCTAGACTATAGGTCTAGGTTTCATGTATATCTAAATATTTCTCTTGTTATATGTTTTTTAGGAATATATTGTGTATATTTGACTATACCTTTTCTTTTTGTATTTATTTGTTATTTTTTGGGTCTCTTATTGAGTATTTTTATACTCATATCAGCACATGATTTGTCCGCACGTGTCATGTCTTGTGCAGACGAGCGGATTTTTGATAGATTCCAGGACAGGCCATGACTGGAATCCTCTTTGTGAGCTTACTTAGAGGCCAAGTTGTTCCTTCGACATCGAGCAGTAGTCCATGTACCTTTAATATTTATAGGTTAGACTTTGTAGTTTTAAACTCTTTCTTTTGGTGGGATTGTATTCTAACCCAGTTACTTTTTCACACTTTACTTACGGTTTTACTCTATTGATTGGGTTTAGTTGTATGCATTCATTTTGTTCCTTAGTGGTTTTTACAATTTAGAATTTGTGGACTTGGAGATGTGTGCATGTGTATTGGTACTTAGGAAATGCCTCACATGTTAGTGATATGCCTACGTGGTGCTAGTCACCAGCCCTGTCCTATTGGAGGTGGGCTTGGGGATTCATGGAAGGGCCCTACTAGGATGGGTCATGATAGAGTGGTATCAGAGGTGATCGGTTCTACCATAGGATTGATAGTCTATGATATTGATTTGGGGAAATAGTGTTAAGTATCTTAAGTTCATATTTCAGGCTACGGACTCTAGTGTTGGTGTGAGCGGACAACGTATCCATACACTAAGACTCTGATACCCTTATTTTCAATTAGGTACATGATAACACTAGCTGCAAGGAAACAAAAATAATGTTATATAGATCATATAGAAATGGGTTATGGTTTCCATGTCCTTTTGTGTCAGCTATCCAGATAAACTCTTAGACTGTGGTACATCTTTTATTCCTTACAGGATGCCTCTGTGACGCATACCATCTAGGATTTAGAAACATGATCATGAAAATGGCCCCATCAATTATGAGTCTTAGATTCATGGTCCAGTCCCCCATGTGTTACCTCAAGGTGATGCACCTTCTATACCACCACCAGTGGAGCAGCACATGGTACCTACAATTCCAAATGATGAGGAGAACAGGTTGAGAATTATTTATGAGTTCCAAAGAAAATGACCCCTTAGGTTCTAAGGTGATATTGAACTTCAGGCGGCTGAGGACTATCTAGAGGTAGTGACCAGAGTCTTCTATCTAGTGAAGAAACTAGTAGACCAGATGGTTATCCTAAGAGTGATCCTTTTTCAAGGTTTCATAGGACATTGGTGGAGTTTGACCACACAGACTCATGATGAGGCGTCTATTTCGTGGGCATAGTTCGAGCGACTCTTTAGGGAGGAGTTCTCTACGGTTACGCTTAGACCAGTGTATATCCAAGATCTTCTTCAGCTATAGTAGGTCAGTTTGATGGTGGATTACTATTCATAGAGGTTTACCATCCTTTCCAACTACTCGATGGATGTGGTCAGGCATTAGTACTTTAGATCTCAGACCTTCGGGTGAGGTTTATGATGGGACATCCAAGCTATCTCCATGGCTCTACGCATTATGACTTATTCTAGAGTGCTCTAGAGAGCTTTGGTGGTTAAGATATTCTTGTCTGAGTAGAGATAGCTGGTGGCAGTCAGTAGTAGGCAGACAGGTGCAAAGACCTCAGTAGCAGGAATCTGACATCAGGCATAGGTATCAAGACATGGGAGACATCTCAGGAGGTCCCAAGACAGGGGATCTATAGTCCGGGGCTCTCAAAATTGATCCATTCAGCCTAGGGAGAGGCGATGCTACTCATGTGCCAGTAGGGGAAATCTCTATAGAGATTTTCCATCCTGGTGAGCTACTGACAGGGACATGATAGATGGAAATCTGGGGCAGAGGAAGAAAGTAGAGCAGGAAGACATTCCAAGTTGTGAACATGGAATAAGATCATGAAGAGCTTCAAGATTTGGCATATGTTTTGACATACTTCCACCACCACCCTCAATAGGTACAAACCAGGCTCAGGGAGATGGGGGATAGGGTCACAGGAAGCTACTTGCAGTCAAGGAATATGACCCAGACACTCCAAGGATGATCTTAGGTACCATATATGTCTTTTCTACCTTATTTTCCATACTTATAGACATAGGTGCTAGTCATTCTTTTCTCACCACATGTCTTGTGTAAAACCTTGAGATTCTAGTAGAGTCATTGACTCGACCCTTATTCTTGGAAACACATACAGGAGAAGACTCAATGATCATTCATCTTTGATGATAGTTTGATCCGACCCTTAGAGGTGAGAGTTTTGGTTAGAAACTCTTGGTGGCAGCGTCGAGGCCTTATGATGTCATTCTTGGTATGGATAAGTTATCTTTTGTCCATTCCCAGATTGAATGCTTTAGGTAATGGGTGTGGTGTTTCCCCTATGATGGAATGAGGTTCTTCTTTTTCAGAGAAAAGGAGACCCAGGCAGTATAGTAGGGGATCATGCATAGGATGGTGCATCCGATCACTCATGCATTGGCTAGAATTACCCTTGGAGTAGTAGATGTTATGGGATTTCAATTCCCAATAGTAGTGGCGGAGTATGAGTACATCTTTCCAGAAGATGTTCTAGGATTACCTCCCCTCTGGGAGATCTAATTCTATATCAACTTACACCCCAGGACAGCATCGATATCCTCACCAACATATTGGATGTCTCCCATTGAGTTGTGCGAGCTGAGGGTGAAATTGAAGGATTTGTAGAGGAAGGGATTAGTGAGACCCAATGTTTTACCCTAGGCAGACCTAGTTTTGTTTTACAAGAAGTAAGACATGATTTTGAGGTTTTGTGTGGATTAATAGAGCCTGGACTAGGTGATGGTGAAGAACAAGCATCCACTGCCAAGGATCGATGACCTCTTCTATCAGCTAAGAGGGGCACGGTGGTTCTTGAAGGTTAACCTTCGAATTGGTTACCACCAGTTATGATTATGGGGAAATGATATATCAAATATAGCTTTCAATTGCTACTAAGGACATTATGAGTACGTAGTGATGCCTTTTAGAATGAAGAATACCCCCGCAGTGTTCATGGGACTCATGAACCGAATATTCTATCTGTACTTAGAGGGGTTCGTAGTAGTCTTTATCGACAACATCCTTGTGTACTCAGTTTTAGAGGGGGAGTACACGAGACACCTGCATGTGGTTCTAGATGTAATCTAAGAGCAACAGAACTATGATAAGCTCTCAAAGTTCCATTTATGGATATAGGAGGTCCAAATTTTGAGAAATTTCATCTCAACAGATGGAGTATCAGTGGACACATCCAAGGTCATTTCGGTGTTATCATGGGAGCCACCTAAGAGAGTGGTGGAGGTTCGGAGCTTCCTTGGGCTGGAAGGATATTACTTGAAATTCATTCTTTAATTATTCTGGATATCATCCCCAATGATAGCCTTGACACAGAAGGGGAATCTTTTCATATAGATGGAGAATTTCCAACAGGCTTTCCAGTAGTTGAGGTAGAGTTTGACAAGCACACTGATCTTGAGATTTCCAAAAGAGGGTGTTGAGTACGTAGTTTTCTGTGACGCATCAGGGACTTGACTTGGTTGTGTTATGATGTAGATACAAGAGGTTATTACTTATGGTTAAATCCAACTGAGGTTGCATGAGAAGAACTATGTGACCCATGATCTTGAGTTAGCAGATGTAGTCTCCACGTTGAAGATGTGGTGACACTACCTAATGGGTGAGCAGTTTATCATCTACTCTAACCACAATATCCTCAAGTACATCTTTTTGTATAGGGATATGAATCTGAGGTAGAGGTGATAAATGGGGTTCCTCTAGGATTATGATGTTGACATTGTCTATACTCTTGGTAAGGGTAACGTAGTGGCTGATGCTCTCAGTCATAGATCGATTTCACAGCTGCTGAGCGAGGAATTGGAGCAGTTGGACTCATTGAAATTATCCTTCATAGATGGAGATGATGCGGCTTACCTTCATTTGATGGTTGTTACCCCTATAATCTTATAGCGAGTTAGGGAGGCAAAACATGGAGATATCGACTGTGAGGATTTACGTGCTCAGTTATCTACAGTATAAGCTCCTAGTGTATATTCTCAATGTGTGGAGAATTTCATCATTTTAAAAGGATGAACTGTTGTATCAGTGGAAGTGTGGGAGGAGGTTTTGAGGTAGTTTTATATATCCCCTTTATAAGTACATCTTGTAGTGAAAAAAATGTACTAAGACCTCAAATGTATATTCTGGTGGACTAAAATGAAGAAGGCAGTGACAGAGTCCATTTCACAATGCCTTATGTGCCAGCAAGTGAAGGTTGAGCACCAAGTTCCAGTAGGACTAGCTCACCCTATGGTGGTACCAGAGTGGAAGTGGGACAGAATATTTATGGACTTCATGATAGTCTTACCATGAACATCTAGGGTAAACGATTCCATCCGGGTGATCGTTGATCAACTCTCCAAGTCATCCCACTTCCTAGCGATCAGGGAGAAGAGTTCAGTAGAGAGCTTGGGATAACTCTACATGAAGGAGAAAGTTCATCTCATGGAGTCCCCTAGACAATAGTATGGGATCATGATTCTCCTTTCACATCTCGGTTATAGAAGGGATTTTAGGAGTCATTTGAAACTCAACTACACTTGATCATGATGTTCCATCCCTAGACAGATAGTCAGATGAAGAGGACCATTCAAGTTATAGAGGATATGTTGTCGGCCTATATCCAGGTATTTGGTCATAGTTGGGAGGATCAACTATCATTGGTGCAGTTTGCATACAACAAAAGATACCACTCCACCATCGGTATGTAACCGTTTAAGGCTTTATATGGGTGACCCTACTGGTCATCGCTTTGTTGGACCGACCCGGGAGAGTCATCACTCATGTATCCGGAGTTGGTATGAGCTACCATGGAGAAGGTGTAGATCATCTAGAAGAAGATGAAGATTTCATAGATTCTGCAGAAGTCTTATGATGACAGACGATAGAGACCTCTATAGTTCGAGGAGGGAGACCATGTCTTCATTTAGGACTCACCTCGATGAGGGTTTCAAAGATTTGGATGAGGAAAAAAGTTGTCCCCGAGGATCATCAGCCCTTTCCAGATACTACGTAGAGTTGGTGAGGGGGCGTACCACCTAGTTGTACTTTTGCAGTTTCATCGAGTACATGATGTCTTCCACGTGTCATAGATGAAGAGGTATGTGCACAATCTGTCGCACGTCATTCACTGGGGCGAGCTGGACATCAATTATGGAGTGACCTTTGCAGAGTACCCCATGGAGATTGAGGATTAGTATAAGAGTATCCTTTATGGGTGAGTGATTCCTCGGGTGCATGTTTGGTGGAAGCACGATAATATTTATGGTATCACATGAGACTGGGATGCTCAAATTCATGTGCAGTACCAACATCTTTTTGAGTAGCATTTTGTTTTGTATTTTCAGGGATGTAAAACTCTAAGGTGGGTAGAATGTAATGTCCTTGATTTTCTATATATTATTTTTAGATATTTTATGTAATTAATTCGAGAACAGGCCTTTTAATGGCATGCGATTCCGAGACCCATAGTGCCCGGAATAAATATTTGAAATAAAATAAATTTTTAAATATAACGCAAGCATTTTTTGGAAAAAGTGAAATGGTTTTTAAACAAGTCCTTGAATTAGAAATCTGAGGGCACCGTTTCATTCATAGTAGAAACTTTACCTTAGATGAGGTTTAACCCTCACCGTCATGGATCGGCTGAAAAAGATAAAATTTGGACATTTTAAAGGAAATAAAATAATTTAATAATTTATTTTAGTTTAAACGTTTTAATGATGCAGCGGCATGTTTTATGGTTTTAGATAACCAAGAGCCTAGGGTAAGGCTCATAACCCTAGAAACCTCACTTGGATGCTCTAGTGCTTTAGATAGGATCCAACCTTCGAGAACTCTCGATGAATAATGATGAACGACAATGCATGGATCAATGAGGAGTAAGATCAGATCTCACCAATAATGGAAGAAAATACACCCTTCATCAAAGATCAAGTTATGGTCATTATTTAGATTATGTTTTCCCTTTTATTGAATTTGAACGATGAATACAGATCAACCCATGAATAGTTTGACCCATGGATTGTCCGTTCTTACGGGAGAGTCTGATTATCAAGTTTTATTTTGGGGAATCAATTTCATATTTTTTTGTTCTAATTGATCCTTATAATGGGAGCAGATCAAATCCATATCAAACAACAATGGAGGTTCGTTCCTCAATTTTTTATATGAATTTATTATCTCCTTTAACCTCATGTGTTCTTCGCATTCTTTATGGAGTTATGCACAATGGATAATTACGCATCCATATCACAATGAAATGATCCCAAATAATAAACCTGACATCTTGATTACCCAGTGGTGGTGTGATGACAATGGCGGTAGACTAATCTATATGATTCTGAAGAAATTTTTCTTCAACTATTCTTCGTACGGATGATTGAAATGAGATTCTGGAGCCAATTGGACACCCAAAACTTACCAAATGGGTGTTGTTATGATGATACGACCCAAGATATTTGATTTCGATGAAAATGAACAACTGGATCTAGAATTAGAATATCACCCAAAGCATCATACAAAGAACCAGCGATTCTATAAAATCATGAATAATGTGGTATATATCCTAAAGATCATAGAATGTGGGGCCAGCTCAGTAGTGTCTAGGGTTTTGGGTGATAAAAAGGTTGAACATGGCATGTGAAAGATGTCATAATGTGTGTGGGTCCTTACACGAGACTCGGTGTGTATCTCAAACGATACACAAACATAGGGTGGAGTATAAGGAATGTACTCCACCACATGGCTAGACTAGGCCGGTTACGTGGGTTACCCTATTGGCAGACATGGTTTGAATCTATGTATAGTCACATGACCAGCGTACATAGAGTGGCCCCCGGATAGTAGGACACGACGTGTTACTCTTTTATAAATTTTGTATATCTTTTTCTACACAACATGCTCTTTTCGACATGGGTCGTCTTACACGTGAAGTACTTGGGGTCAAAAAACACGGTGTGTTACACCTCTATATGTCGTGTACTTTCTTGTACATGGCTTGATCTTATTGTCCATCATATGTTGGATAGGTTTTATTTAGGTTAGTGCCCCTTTTCTCTCCTCCCTAAAGGTAGGGTATTGTTTCCTATCAACAAGAGTATGATCTCTTCAACAAGACTTTCTAGATAGATTCAAGAATACCCTCTAAGAGGCCTGGGGTAGGATCCTCTATCCATTCATGTCCCTAAGTATAGTCAGTTATCTACATGACCAACCCTATGGGACATCGATCCTCTACTTAGTAGGTGAATATGGATGACTCATGGTATAAGCAAAGGCCCTGTCAGTGATCCTCATCCGTGTATCTTGATCTTCCCCCACTCAGGAGTGATTTCTCCCAAAATGAGTGTATATGTTCTCTCTTTGGATCTATCTATGCATCTTTCCCTCTCATGACACTTCCTGATGAATAGTACTTCTTGGATGGACGTCATCAGAACTATCACAGTCGTGGAGTGAGTTCTCCTGGGTGAGGGCTTCGTGGAATCTTTGAACTAAATCTCTAGTGTGGGTATGCGGGTTGTTGTGACTTACCTTTAGACTACAAGCCTGGGTTTTGAGTCTATTTGAATATTTATCTTATTATATGTTTTATAGATATATATTATGTATATTTGATTCTACCTTTACATTGTGTATTACATTGTGGTTTTTGGGGTCTCCTACTGAGTATTGTTATAATAACCCCTACATGGGCTTTTCACGCACGTGTCGTGTCTTGTGTAGATGAGCGGCCTTTTGCTGGAGTCCAGCATGGACTAAGAGTAGACCGTGCTTTGTGAACTTCCCTACAGGATGAGGTGTTCCTTATTTATCAATCTGTAGTCCCATTACATTTCTTTTTTATAGGTTGGACTTTGTAGTTGCAAACACTTTCTTTTGGTGGACTTGTATTTTGGTCCAGTTACTTTTCTGCACTTTACTTACTATTATACTCTGTTGGTTGGGTTTAGTGGTATGCATGCATTTTTTTTCCTTAGTGGCTTTTACATTTTATCATTTATGGAATTGGATATGATTTCATGTGTACAAGTACTTAGTAAATACCTCCCATGTTAATGATATGCCTACACAGTGGTAGTCACCATCCCTTAGCCTATTGGAGGCGGGCTTGGGGAGTTGAGGTGTGGGCCCCATGGGGATAGGCCGTGACAAGATATAATCAAAAAATCATTTAATTCACCCCTAATATATCGTACTATCTATATAATTTTTGGATCACCTTAATTAAGTGAAATTATATTTCTTTTAATATTTCTAATATCATTTAATTAATTGTTTCATTAATTGAATAATTATTGCATCATCATTGTGTAATTATTTATGATAATTATTACTTCATTAAAATTTAAAAATAATTTTCCATGATGTCGATGGACCTTTTATATTTCATAGGAATAAATATAGTCAAGAAAATCTTCTATTTAACCTCATATTAAAAATATAATACTTATTAAAAGTAAGGGTGTGACATGTTGTCACTCGCTTTGATTTTAATAATATATAAGTCATTTTCATTGAAAATTTTTCACTAAATAATTCAATTATGAACCTTAGGTATTAAGTATCAAATTAAAATAATCCAATAAAATTTGTTCAGGTTTTAGTGTCACTTTATACCTCTTATCACTTTATTTTTAACCTAAAATACCAAATTTTACCCTTTACTGTGGTAACAAAAATTACCAATATTTCTATTCATATTGGAAAAAAATGAGACGTAATCACTAAATTTAGAACTATTAATTCCAAACATGGAATCCATTTTTTAAAATTCAAAACTATTGGACCCCAGTTATGTTTTGGTTGTATTTTTTGTCAATATATCAATATGTTGATAAAAAAAAGTATGTTGAGAAGGTATTGGAAATACATATTAAAGAAATCTATGATTAAAGTTGTCAAATAGGATCCAGAACCATAAGGATGATAATCAGATACAGGATTGGATCCAAAACCATGATAATTGGATCCATAAATTGTTATGAGTCAACAGATCTAGGCAATTGTAATGAGACATTGATGAGAAGTTAGAAGCTGCTAGAAATTTCATCGGGTCCGAAAGAGTTTGATCATAATGAGAAGCTTTATTGGGGTCAGAATAGCACTAATGTGAATCTAATGATTCTTTTCTAAATTGTATTTCACAAATAACATATGTTTTTTGGAGAACTTTTTATGTAGTCCTTATATAGGAAAGTGGGAGAAAATGTGCTTCCAATTGTATTCAGGTTTGATTGGAAAGAAATATGTTGCTGAATGATAGGGAAGTTATAATAATTTCTCTGGTAAATCAGAATATGATAAATCTAATCTTCAATGTTTTAATAGTCATGAGTAAGTCATGATACAAGAAAGATTTTGTGGAATAAGAATATTATATGAAGGGAAAACTTTCGATCTCAAATTCATTAGTATGGGATCATCATATTCATAATTTTATGAAGTATATCTAACTTGGAGTATTGTTGTAATGTATTTGACTATGTTTCCACTCAATAGTGCCCTGAGCTTGGTGGGTTACAAGTCCTCAATCACTTCTCCCCAAACTCTATAGGCTTCCTACTAGTAGTGAGGGCCTAGGTGTGTCAGTGGGGATATTGTGCCCTCATTACCAGAGTATACACAGCAGAATATCAATAACATACTAATATAAAAAGAATATAAAACATTCAAAAAATTGATAATTAAGAAATATATAATATAATAAATCCATAATTGTCTCGTATACAATGATAACTATATATGTATCTATAAAACATTCAAAATAGGTACATGGAAATATAGTATAATACAGGTATCCAAAAATACAAAAAATGGTATCCTGCTTACATCGCAAGCCTTAGTTTGGTCCCATGCTATCCTTCTCCTATGAAACAATCAAAAACTTGTACTAGGGATTATTCCCTTATCAATACCTATAACCATATAATCTATTTATGTCCCCAATGGAGGACCAAATAGGGTGTGAGATAACATCCTAGTAGGAAACCACCTAATATTTATACAATTCCATGTGGTGTAATATAACAAGCTAGCTAGGTGAACATTAAAGCAGGTAAGCATTAATGAAAATTAAAGTTCCAAAGTCATGTCCACTACTAATAAAGTGATACTAACTATCCTCTCAAGGATCCCTATAAAATAATATTGAAGCTCCTAACAAGGCCGATATAAGTAATAAGTGTCATGGCCTCGCCATACAACCATAGTCCCATATCAACCACAAGATTTCCATATAATCAAGTTTATCACATTTACATGGTCATGTTTTATATCAAAGAGTCATATCATGAAGGTTCATATCAAAGGATTCAAAGACCAAGGCATCCTCATTGATCCTAGAATCATTTCGATAGAAACTCGGTTAGGCACTGGTTGGAGTCCTAGGAGAATTTCATACCGAACATGTCCCACGTAAGTATAAGAAAACTAGATCCAAGGGGTATCAAAGCCCAAGGAATCCCATGGAATCAAGACCCAAGGAACGTACCCATACAAGGCATCCACTACCACATTCTAGATCTAAGGAACATGTCCAAGGAATCTTGTCATACCTTTACCATTTATTCCATTTATCATTTCAAGCTATGTGAGTATACCCACTCACATTATCCATTACACAATCAATTTATCACATGATTATACCCACTCATACTTCACATTTTCCAATTAAACCATATAAGAAATTTTAAATAACCAAATGAGTACTCCCACTCATTTAACTGTTTACCTTAAAGGGCAATCAAGTGATGAGTATACCAACTCATATATCAAAAGTTACAAAACAACCATTCAATCAATTTAAGTCAACAAAAAGTTTATACCCACACATTTAACCCCAATCCATTTAATCAATTTGAACAATTAAAGAGTAAAATATAAAGTTATCATTAATAGATGAGTAAAGTTGTATCCTATTAAGTAGTCCAAATCCCTTGAATTATAATTGGGCTTCATACAACTAGAAAAGCATGAGAACTCACCTTTTGGGTGGTTCAACCAAGGCATAACAAGGAAACTCTATAAGGCACACCCCATGGGTTCCCATGATTTGGATGAACTCTACCAAAGCATCACAATGTAACCTAAGGGAACTCTTAATAGGTTCAATTACATCTAATTTGAAAAAGAAGTTCAAAATCAGGGTCACGCCGGAAAGCCTGGTAGGCGGCCTAATGGTAGGTTTCCTAGTAAAGCACCAAAACTTGATGAAGTTTTATATACGACCTACCTTAGCTCAATAGTGGAGTTCTCATCTAGTATTGAATCTTTATGTAACTCAGATTGGGAGAAATCTGAAGAACGGACAAAGAACCTAAAATTAGGGAATATGAGCCTAAATCCAAACAGTGCATCCAATAGCTATAATAACTATGAAAGGATAAAAAGGAATCATGTTCTTACCTTTATGGATCCACCAAGATTAATGGCCTTTTATTTATATATTAGGTTGACAAATGGTCACAAATCCAAGAATAGTCTCAAAAGGGATCTCTCAAAAGGCATCCTTATGTGCTGAAGAAATAAAAACTTTGGTTTATAATATATTTATTTTAATTTAAAATTATAAAAAAATAAAAAAAAATCAAGGTTTTGCACTGTTTAGGAACACGGTTTGATAAATAATGTTCCAAACCATAGGGTTTTCTGGAATAGGAGGGGAAATTTTATGGTTTCCTCACAAGGTTTGACTAACTTGAAGAAACCATGAGAAAACCCTCTATTAAGATCTAATAAAATTGAATACCTGGTTGCACGGATGTGCATCCCATTCCACGCAATTTGGTTGAACCGTGTGTTATTCCTCTGTTCACATACCAACACTCACATGGTTTGTTAAACTATGTGGCATACCCCGCACAGTTTACACTAACCATGCGCCAGGCTTAAAACACCACAAAATTTGGTTTCTGGGCTCTGAAAAATCCCTAGAAAACTCCTGAAACATCCATAACCTCAAATAGAATTCATATTAGGCCATATATAAGCATTTAAACAAAAATAAATATGATTCAAACCTCATATGAAAACCTAGGTTCTTACAATATTCTCCCCTTAAAGCAACTCATCTCCGAATTACCATCTGAAGGGTGGTAAATATTCATCTGAGAACAACTCTGGACATTGAGCACATACATTGACCTCCCACTCCCAATTCTCATCTTGTAAATGGTTTTATTTCCATAACACTTGTACCAGAGGAATTGACTAGCCTTATAACGACCCATACTTTACATACATTGTTATTACTTCATAATTGAAGCATACTTATTACAACATATAATAAACCCATGAAAGGACCATATAGGTATAGTGTCTTTAGAAACTGGGAAACATAAACAACTGGTTCATAAATCATCTACGTTGTCTCCCATTTATTTCATCATATATCAAGTCCCTTTTGGCATATTATACTTAATAACCTTATTCCAGACCTTTGGAAAAGAAAACATACAAAAGGGTGAGCTAAAATTCTCAGTAAGGGTAGACAAAAGAAATATCAATCATATCATATTCTTAAGAACATAACATTTTGAAAATCTTATCCTGCAAAAGAGATCATAACATCATAACATGGGATAAATCATAGTAGCGAAATGTAATCCCAATAATTATAACATAAAACATGAAACTTTGTGGAATACACACATAATCATAGATAATCATTTCCTAGTAGTCAAGACTCATTTCCAAGACTATCTTAGCGGACAAAGTCCATTTCTGAACCGACTTCACTCCTCGTTTCAGTCCTGTTTCACTGAACCGGATTAACCTGTCATTCCAACCATGTCTATCTCATGAGATATAAATATTTACCCAAGGAATTGGATGGAGATATAGGTCCCACTCATCTCATAATGATACCATTATTATGTGTGCCACAAGATCATAAATCATACATCATATCATAACCCATGTAATAAAAATGGGATTCTTATACATCATGCCATCATAGCATAAATCATATAAGATAAAAGGACTTCATAAAAATAATTCCATCATAACATAATCAAATCAATGTAAAAATAGTGATAGAAACAGAACCTTGTATTATCTTAGATGGAAAATAATTTTGATAAAATGCTTGAACTCCATTCTTAAGGAAAATATCCTTTCTACTTCAAAAAAATTTTCCTTTCTTAAAATGTCATATAATTTTAAACTAAAAGAAGTTGATTAAAAATAAACTTGAAAACTTGTAAAGTAATCTTCATGGAAATAATTTTCTAA
Organism: Viscum album; assembly: GCA_963277665.1. Taxonomy (NCBI): domain Eukaryota; kingdom Viridiplantae; phylum Streptophyta; class Magnoliopsida; order Santalales; family Viscaceae; genus Viscum; species Viscum album. Next base: position 527,947,344 of record OY728131.1, on the reverse strand, counting down.
AAATCCATTCAGGCCGTATAAGTTAAATAAAAACATTATTCTCATACTTTGGCAGGAAAAGTCAAAAAGTACCTCGTACGAAAAATAACAAAAGATTCCTTTCATATCTTTTACTAATAACTCACTGAAGGGTAATATTGGATTTAAACAATTGTATGATGATAGAAATAATATTACATATTGAAGAAACATGGATGTGGATGATAAATATGCCCCAGTAATTACCGAAGTATAAACAATCTCGGATAAAAATTGAGACTGCGAGATTCTCCCTTACCTTAGGTCCAATTTGCTTCGTACGTGTCCGAACCTCCTGTATAATGATTTAAATAATGTTATTGACTTATTCCAGAATCGTACTCATTGTTATGATATCATATATGGTCATATTCTTAGCTTCGTATTAGTAATATTTCATTGCTACTTGTTATTCAGGTGTTTATTGCTTTTTGTTCTTATGCGTGTTTTGTCGAATAAATTTTTATTCTTCTTTTTAGGTTATAGATAAGTCATTTACAGAATTTTATTAGTGTAATATATATCATATTTATTCACTAAATTCATTTATATAATCATTATGCATTAAAGATCATGTAGAACGAGTCGCATCACATCGTGGAGACGATATTCCGTACGTACGCACGAGTGATGATATCGTTCCCATGATCGTGGAATTGTATTGAAGTGTATGTATACTATTTCAGAATCAATATAACTTTACAATAATCATATATAGTTATTCTTTACACTATTATACCCATACAAGTAAGGTGGTGGTGGAAAACAGATTACACCACAGTGTGGAGACGGTATTCCGTACGTACGCACGCGCGGTGATTTCATTTTCCATAGGATGAATAGAAGGTGAAATGGGGTTGTTTTATATTTATAATAAAATATCCGTATATTAGTGATACTTATGTTATTACTTCATAATGAAACAACTAAAGAAGAATGAGTAGAATAAGAAATAAAGTTGAAAGAATCGGTAACGGATATTACCTCTTCTTTGAAGCGCCTCTTCTTAACCTCCTCTTAGGGAACTAAATATGGTCTTTGAAGAAGACCAGGACCTCTAGGAAGTTTCTAGGGAAGTGGATAGAAGAATTTGGCAGGGGTTTTTCGAGCTTGAAGGCTCAAAGTGGTGTGAGGAGGAGAGGGAGGAGTTCCCTTTTATAAGGGAGGAGAGGGGAACCTTAGGAAAAACTAAAAATATTATTTTATTATAAAGTCATATTCAGTTTTTAATGGCTCCAAATTGATTTATTTAGAATATAAGTGGGGGATGGGGATAAAGATTTTCAACCAATATATTTTAGATAGGTTTGGGTCATTATATTAACCTTATCTTTTAGTTTTAACTCTTAGTTAATTATATTGACATTTAGCATGTCACTTTGTATTTTTATATTATATAGTTAATAAACTTACCATATACTTCCAAGAGACCCCCAAGTGGTCCATTAATGATAAACCTATCATGATATAAGTATCTTGGTCGAACCTTATATTTTTAGGAATATAATAACAACTAATAATATAATATTTTTTTTAAAAACTATTTTATGTCAATTTTGACACTATTTGGTAATTGATTTTTGTGAAAATCATAACAGCATGATTAGTTCAAAAAAAAGTTAATTAAATCAATACTAACATGTCATATTAACCTATAAAATTAGTGGAATTCATAAAAAGTCTCAAATTGCATTTATTTGGGTATTTATAATATCAATTATGTTAATATTTCATTAATAAGATAATTATTGCATCATCATTGTGTCATAAATAAATTAAATTATTTAAAGTCTAAAAATTATAAATAAAATACCATTATGAAGGAAATCTATTTATCTTTCTAATGAATATTTATAGTCAAAGTTATCTTATGTATAACCCTATATTAAAAATGTTTTAGTTATTAAACTTTGATTTTAACTATTTTAACTATAAAATAATAATAAATGTCCTAATCTAATCCAAGTGGACCTAAATGGTCATATTTTATTCCTAAGGTTGTATTTGGTCGAATTACACTTATTCAATAGAATTAGGACATGTTTTAGGGTAATAATAATATCATTTTTACCCTTAATTACCCTATTTACTTTTAACCGTGGTAAATAAAAGTAAAAAGTTATTATTCACCAAAAATTATTTTTATCTCATTGAACCACATTTTACTCCTTTATGTTAACCATCTCTCTCGAATTTTAGAAATTTCACTCACAGAAGTGGTAAAATTAAGTTTTATGTAAATTTCCAAATTCTCCTAGGAGGTGGGTAAAAGATGGTGAAAAGTTCAATAAAATTTTTATATATCTAAAATTATTATAAAATGACTCCAATGAATTACATTGAACTTATATAGGAAATATGTATCAATTTTGACCTAAAATAAATTTAAATAAAATAAATAATTATTTAAATAAAAAGTCGATTTTTAAATAGTAACTCATTGTTTTCACTATTCATCAAAAATTGAAAGTTTTCAGAAAAATACAAAAATTTCACCCTAGTCTAATTTCGATATTCCGAATCCAAAAATGAAGTCCATTTTGAAAGATAAAATTTATAAAATTTCAAAAAGTAGGTATTACTATTCATAACGGCTAGTTTTAATAATATTTTAATAGTATATCATTGTTTAGTGAAACTCGGTATTGCGTACAATGAAAGCTATCGAGGAAGGGTGTGATTGCGTGTAAAGCAAGCCAATCTAGTGTGGTGTATAGTTAAATATTTCTTTGATGATTTATATAACATAAAAACAAAATATTTCTCATAAAAATCTCGGGTGTTACATTCTACCCCCCTTAAAATGAATTTCGCCCTCGAAATTCGTCACTTTGTGACAAACAGATGAGGATACCTCACCCTCATCATATCCTCAAGCTCCCATGTATCTTCTTCTAATTGGTGTTTCCTCCATAAAACTTTCACCAAGCGAGTGGTCTTGTTCCGTAGGACTTTTTCGCTATGATCCAGGATCTCTATCGGTTGTTCTTCATAAGAAAGATCGTGCTCCAGCGGTACAACTTCTGAGCTGAGTACATGTGAAGGATCGGGGATGTACTTTCTTAGGAGAGATACATAGAACACATCATGAACTTGAGAGAGATTTGGTGGAAGCTCCAATCGGTAAGCTACCTTCCCAACACGATCCAGTATTTCGAAAGGACCGATATACCTAGGGCTCAGCTTTCCCTTATTTCCAAATCTCATTACTCTCTTCCAAGGAGATATTCGTAAGAACACTTTATCACCCACTTCAAACTCTAGGTCTTTTCTTAGGTTATCGGCATAACTTTTTTGTCGACTCTAAGCTGCTCTTATGTGTTGTTGAATAGATCAGACCTTTTTTGCCATCTCATCAACAAGATCAGGTCCTAATAGCTTTCTTTCCCTAACTTCATCCCAGCAAGTTGGAGTTCGGCATTTATTTCCATAGATAGCTTCATAAGGAGCCATCTGAATACTGGAGTGAAAGCTATTATTATAAGAAAATTTCATCAAAGGTAGGTGTTGATCCCAATCTCCTTTGAAATCCATAGAGCAAGCTCTCAACATATCTTCTAGAGTTTGAATTGTCCTCTCAGACTGACCGTCTGTCTGAGGATGATAAGCAGTGCTGAAACTCAACTCGGTATCCAGAGTATGCTGAAGACTTTTCCAAAACATTGAGCTAAACCTTGGATCCCGATCAGATATAATGGAAATTGGTACTCCATGCAATCTTACCACTTCCTTTACATATATCCTGGCAAGCTGATCCAGAGAGAAATCTTCTCTAATAGCAATGAAGTGTGTCGACTTCGTAAGACGATCAACTATAACCTAGATAGCATTATTTCCTTTGGATGTTTTAGGAAGTCCGGTGACAAAGTCCATAGTGATGTTTTCCCATTTCGATTCGGGTATGGGTAATGGTTGTAACATCCCCTAAGATTTCTATCTCTCAGCTTTAACTTGCTGACAAACCAAGCATCGAGAGACATATTCAGCAAAATCTCTTTTCATTCCATCCCACCAGAAGTACTCTTTCAGGTCCCTATACATCTTCATGCTTCCAGGATGAATAGAGAATGAAGAACTATGAGCCTCATCCAGTAGATCCTTCTTTAATTCTGGGATGGGAGGAACAAAAACCCGATTCCTAAACTTTATTATCCCATCATAATCAAGGTTGAATTCAGGAACATTTCTCACCTTATTTTGTAACTCTACATCTTATTTTTGTGCCTCTTTAATCTTCACATGTATAGATGGTTGAACATTCATTTGAGAAAGATAAGATTTTTCCCCTTCCATTATAATTCCAAGATCCATCCTTTGTAAATCCATAAATATTGGATCTTTTGTGATCCTCATCATGGATAAGCTAGCATGGTCTTGTCGACTTAATGCATCTGCCACCTTGTTTTCTTTCCCAGGGTGGTAATGAATTGAGCATTCGTAATCCTTAATCAGCTCCAACCATCTTCTTTGGCACATATTCAGATCCTTTTGTGTGAAAATATAATTTAAACTTTTATGATTAGTATAAATATCACACCTTTCACCATAAAGATAATGCCTCTATATTTTTAATGCAAAGATTACCGCAGCTAACTCCAAATCATGAGTTGGGTAATTTTGCTCATGGATTTTCAACTGTCATGAGGAATAAGCTATCACTATATCATTTTTCATGAGAACACACCCCAATCCCTTCTTGGATGCATCACTGTAGATCACAAATATTTCTCAACTACAAGGCAGTGTGAGCACAGGTGCACTGAATAACCTTCTTTTTAACTCCTTGAAATTATCTTCACACTCCTCCGTCCAAACGAACTTAACTCCTTTTCGAGTCAACTTGGTGAGTGGATTAGATAATCGTGAAAAATCTTTCACAAAACGTCGATAATATACAGTCAAACCAAGAAAACTTCAGATCTCAGTTAATGTTGTTGGTCTCAACCATCTTTCGATAACCTCTGTTTTTTCTGGATCCACAGATATCCCCTCTTTTGAGATTATGTGACCCAAAAATGAAACTTTTTGAATCCAAAATTCACACTTGGTAAATTTGGCATAAATATTCCCATTTCTTAGGGTCTTCAATACAATTCTCAAGTGGTCTTCATGTTCATCCTTTCTCTTTGAATAAACAAGAATATCGTCTATAAAGACTACCACAAACTGATCAAGATAGTCTATAAAGACTCTATTCATCAGATCCATGAAGATAGCAGGGGAATTAGTAAGACCAAATGTCATCACTATAAATTCATAGTGTCCATACCTTGTACGGAAAGTCGTCTTTGGTATATCCTCCCTTTTAACACTTAATTGATGATACCCTGAACAAAGATCAATCTTGGAAAAGTATTGAGCTCCGCATAGTTGGTCAAATAAGTCATCAATGTGTGGGAGAGGATATTTGTTCTTGATCGTGATCTTGTTAAGTTATTGATAATCAATGCAGAGTCTCATTGATCCATCTTTCTTCTTAACAAACAGAACAGGTGCTCCCTAAGGTGACGCACTAGGGCGTATGAATACTTTATCAAGATTCTCTTGGAGTTTCTTCTTCAATTCCTGTCTCAATTGGGGCCATTTTTAAGGTGTCTTTGAAATGGGCATAGCACTCGGTATGAGTTCAATTGAAGACTCAACTTCACGATTTTTTGGAAGACCTGGCAATTCTTCCGGAAAGACATCATCAAACTCCTATACAATGGGTGTATTCTTAATCATGAGTTTCTCTCCAACTATTTGAGATAAATAACCTTCATTTAGTGGAATCAAGACCCATAAGATGGAAGAAATTTCCACTAGAAGGTTATGTTCATCCTTGCATCGATAGACGATCATAGATTGATCTGGAATATGAAATGTGACTTCCCTTCTTTGGAAATTGATATGAGATCCATATAAAGAAAGCCAATCCATGACAAGAATCACATAAAATTCCACTATAGGAAGGATCACAAGATTTGTAGGAAGCACTTTCTCACAAACTTCAATCAGAGAAGAATTATAAACTTTTGATGCGACTGTTGTGTCATTAGGGGTTGTTACAGCTAACTCAACATCTAATTGTTGAGGTAATATTGCGATACCCTTAGAAAATTCTTCAGAAATAAAAGAGTGGGTGGATCCAGAATCAAATAAAACATTTTCTACTTTAGATTGAATGGTAAGTGTACCTTTCACCACTTCGTTATCATACTCCACATCGCCGATAGAAATTTCATGTGACTTTTCTTTTTCTTTAGCCTTAAGAGTTTGTTGACATCGATCATCATCAACAACCCTTGGATTAGGGCATTTATTGGCATAATTCCCTATTTCCTTACACTTGTAACATTGAAGTGTAGGAGGTGCACTCTGTGTAGCCTTTTCTTTGTTCGCATCACTAGACATCTTCTTCCCATCATTGCGGCATTCAAATTCCCGATGACCTTCCTTTCCACATTTGAAACATTTACTTGTCCCTTTAAGACAACTCCCTCCATGTTTCTTTCCACACTTTGAGCATAAAGGAAAACTCATCTTCTTTTTAGTGTGCTCTTTAGATTTCCCTTTGAATTCCATTTTCCTCTTCTTATCAAACCCATATGACTGATGGGTTACTCCAATCTCCATCTCAACCTTTAGAGCACATCTAACGATTTCCTCATAGCTATTGAAGTCCCTTATGGATAACACCCTTCGAAGACTTGGTTTTAAGACACTAAAGAATCAATCGATCTTACTCTCAGGTTGGATAATAATCCCAGAAGCGTACCTTGAAAGTCTTGTAAAATTTGCTTCGTAGGTACCAACAGATTCATCATCCTTTTTCTTCAGTTCAAGAAACTCCTTCTCCATATTTGTTCTAAGAATACGAGGGATGTTCTTATTGAAAAATAAGTTCTTGAACTCATCCCATTCCATGGACTCAATTTCATCTCTTGGACTCGTATTCTTGATAATATTCCACCATTGATCAGCTTCACCTTCCAAACAATATACTTCCAAGATGACTTTATCATGTTCAGAACATTGAAGAACTGAAAATATATTTTCAGTGGTACTAATCCATTGTTCATCCACTAATGGATCAGTAGACCCACTAAATAAAGGTGGATGTTGCCTCATGAAGGATTCAACATAATATTGTTCCTTCCTTTGCTTGTTTGGAAGTCTTGTATGATTCATAGCTTGAGAAAGTTTTGTGAGCATGGCTACAAGATTTTGCAATCTAGCTCCCATAATATTTGGTTGCTCAGGGGGACAATCATTGCATTGCCCGTCGCATTCCGCATTAACACGGTTCCTTCAGGTTCCATCCATTGACTAAAACCAAGAAGAATAGTGTGAGCAACACTAATTATAACAAGAAAACCACATAATTAAGAATAAAGTTTCACACTTAAGGTACTATCATAGGTGTTCATGGCCAATTCTAAAACACTAAGATTTTGTTCTATGCTCAGACTTATCCTTAGGGTTCTTACTAAGGCTTTCACATCCTAGTTTCCAAAGGTTGACTATACCTTTCCTCTGATACCAACTATAACGACCCATACTTTACATAGATTGTTATTACATCAGAATTGAAGCATACTTATTACAACATATAATAAAACCATGAAAGGACCTTATAGGTATAGTGTCTTTAAAAACTGGGAAACATAAACAACTGGTTCATAAATCATCTACGTTGTCTCCCATTTATTTCATCATATCTAGAGTCCCTTCTGGTATATTCTACTTAATACCCTTCTTCTAGACCTGGGGAAAAGAAAACATACAAAAGGGTGATCTCAAATGCTCAGTAAATGTAAACAAAAGAAATATCAATCATATCATATTCTTAATAACATAACATTTTGAAAATCTTATCCTGCAAAAGAGATCATAACATCATAACATGGGATAAATCATAGTAGTGAAATGTAATCCCAATAATTATAACTTAAAACATGAAACTTTTTGGAATACACACATAATCATAGATAATAATTTCTTAGTAGTCAAGAATCATTTCCAAGACTATCTTAGCAGACAAAGTCCATTTCTGAACCGAGTTCACTCCTCGTTTCAGTCTTGTTTCACTGAACCGGATTAATCTGTCGTTCCAGCCATGTCTATCTCATGAGATATAAATCTTTAACCAATGCATTGGAGGGAGATATAAGTCCCACCCATCTCATAATGATACCATTCTTATGTGTTCCATAAGATCATAAATCATACTTCATAGCATAACCCATGTAATAAAAATGGGATTCTTATACATCATGCCATCATAACATAAATCATATAAGATAAAAGGACTTCATAAAAATAATTCCATCATAACATAATCAAATCAATATAAAAATAGGGATAGAAACATAACCCTATATTATCTTAGATGTAAAATAATTTTGATAAAATTCTTGAACTCCATTCTTGAGGAAAACATTTTCCTTTCTTAAAATGTCATATAATTTTAAACTAAAAGAAGTTGATTAAAAATAAACTTGAAAAATTATAAAGTAAGCTTCATGGAAATAATTTTCTAAAAATCCATTCACGCCGTATAAGTTAAAGAAAAACATTATTCTCGTACTTTGGCCGGAAAAGTCAAAAAGTACCTCGTGCAAAAAATGACAAAAGATTCCTTTCATATCTTTTACTAAAAACTCACCGAAGGGAAAGATTGGATTTAAAAATTTGTAGGAGGATAGAAATAATATTAAATATTGACGAAACATGGATGTGGATTGTAACACCTGATAATTTTATGAGAAATATTTTATTTTTATGTTATATAAATCATCAAAGGAATCTTTCACTACACACAACACTAGCTTGGTATGCTTTACACGCAACTGCGGCCTTCCTGGATAGCTTGCGTCGTACGCAATAACAAGTTTCACTAAACAACGATATATTATAATACTAGCCTTTATGAATATTATTAACTGAATTTTTAATTTTATAACATTTTAATTCATCTTATACATTTTCTAGAATGAGGCATGAAAACAAAATCAGTTTTTTGGATAAAAGAAGTATTTTTCAAAAAATTGAGTTTTACCGCCTATTGATGGCGCACCCACATTAAATCTAGTTTTTGACAAGTTTATAAGTTCAATTTGACAAAATAAAATTTTTATTTATAATCAAGATATAAAAATTTACTTTGGATAAATTTTTCATATTATTCTGATAACTTTCATATTTTAATGAATAGTAAAAACACGCTATATTTTAATTAAAAACAATTTTTTTCATCACAATACTTTATATGGTTAAATTATAATATTGAATGTTTTTAAAGTATAAATAGAATATTTTTTTACCATTTAATATAATTTATTTCATTAGCATTAATTTTAAATTTAATTCATAGGTAAAAACATTTCAATCTTTGGCAATGTTTTAACTTTTAAAACCCGTTTTCTTAACAACGGGATTAATTTTAAATTAATTATTGCAACTTCTGTGTTTTGAATTTTGAAAAATTGATTCCATATCTGGAATCAGTGGGTCCAAATTATGTTAATAGGTTACTTTTATTTTTTTGAATAGTAACTACGGTAATTTTTATTTACTACAGTTAAAGGTAAATAGGGTAATTCAAGGTTAAAAGAATATTATAATAATTCAAAATTACCTTGACACTTGTCCTAACCTTATTTTATGAGTATTGGCCGACCATGGGCATCCTTGGGTCGATTTTGGGACCCCATTGAGCCACTTGGTAGTGATAATGACAATTTGGATTAATTAATTTAATGTAAAGACAAAATTGACATTAACAAATACCTTTTAGTAATTAATTTTTATAAGGGGTTTTATAAATTATATTTTTGACTATAAATATTCATTGGAAAGTTAAAAATATTTCCTAAATAATGATAGTTTTTTTTATAATTTTTAGACACCAAATAAATTAAATTATTTATGACACAATAATGATGAAGTATTTACCTCATTAATAAATGATTTAAATAAATAAGATTATAATGATTAAAATATTTTCCAAAACATGTCCTATTCTGATTGGATGATTTTATTTCTACTATGAGTCATCTTATATTCATCTTTAATGATTTTTGGACCTTTTGAAACCGAAGATAAGTTTATAATAAAATAATATTTCCACACTTTCCAAAGGTGCCCCTCTCCTCCCTTATAAAAGGGCACCTCCTCCCTCTCTTCATCACACCAATTTGAGCCTTCAAGCTTGGAAAACCCCTTCCCATTTTACTTCCCCACTTTCTTAGAAACCTACTAGAGGTACTGGTCTTATCAAAAGACCAACTCTAGTGCCTTAAAAGAAATTTTAAATGAGGCACTTCGAGAAAGAGGTAATACCTTCTACCATTTTCTTCAAGTTCCATTCTTCTTCTACTCCCTCTTCTTTAGTTGTTTAATTATGAGGTAATAACATCAGTATCCCTCGTATACTGATATGATATTATAAATATTAAACAACCTTATTTCACCTCTTATCCATCCTACGAAAAATGAAATCACCGCGCGTGCGTACGTACGGAATACCGTCTCCACGCCATGGTGTAATCTATTTTCCACCACCACCTTACTTGGATGGGTATAATGGTGTAAAGAATAACTATATATGATTATTGTAAAGTGATATTGATTCTTAAATAGTATACATACACTTAAATACAATTCCATGATCATGGGAACGATATCATCGCTCGTGCATACGTACGGCCTACCGTCTCCACGATGTGATGCGACTCGTTCTATATGATCTTCATTGAATAATGATTATATAAATGAATTCAATGAATGAATATGATATATATTACACTAATACCATTCTGTAAATTATGTATCTATATCCTATAAAGAGTAATAAGAATTTATTCGACAAAACACGCATAAGAACAAAAAGTAATAAACACCCGAATAACAAGTTGTAATGAAATATTACTAATAAGAAGCTAAGAATATGACCATATATGGTATCATAACAATGAATATGATTATGTAATAAGTCAATTACATTATTTAAATCATTATACAGGAGGTTCGGACACGTACAAAGTATATCTGACCTGAGGTAAAGGAAATATCACAATCTCATTTTTATCCAAGATTGTTTATACTTTGGAATTTACTGGGGTGTATTTTATCATCCACATCCAAGTTTCCTCAATATTTAATATTATTTATATCCTCCAGAAATTTTTTAAATCCAATTTTACCCTTTGGTGAGTTTTTAGTAAAAGATATGAAAGGAATATTTTGTCGCTTTTCGTACGAGGTACTTTTTGACTTTTCCGACAAAAGTACGAGAAGAATGTTTTTTTTAACTTATACGGCATGAATGGACTTTTAAAACATTATTTCCAAGAATCTCCCTTTACAAGTTTTCAAGTTTATTTTTAATCAACTTCTTTTAGTTTAAAATCATATGACATGTTAAGAAAGGAAAAAAAATTGAAGTAAAAAGGATATTTTCCTCAAGAATGGAGTTAAAGTGTTTTATCAAAATTATTTTCCATATAAGATAATATAGGGTTCGGTTTCTATCCATATTATTATATTGATTTGATTATGTTGTGATGGAAATATTTTTATGAATTCCTTTATCTTATATGAATTGTTTTATGATGTCATGATGTTTAAGATTCCCATTTTTATTACATGGGTTATGCTATGATGTATGGTTTATAATTTTGTGGCACACATAATAATGGTATAATTATGAGATGGGTGGTACCTATATCTCCCTCCAATGCATTGGGTAAATATTTTATATCTCATGAGATAGACATGGCCGGAACGGCAGGTTAAACCGGTTCAGTGAAATAGGACTGAAACAAGGAGTGAACTCGGTTCAGAAATGGACTTTGTCCACTAAGATAGTCTTGGCTATGAGTCTTGACTAATAAGAAATGATTCTCTATGATTATGTGTGTATGCCACAAAGTTTCATGTTTTAAGTTATGATTATTGGGATTACATTTCACTACCATGATTTATCCCATGTTATGAAATTATGATCTCTTTTGCATGGTAAGATTTCCAAAATGTTATGTTCTTATAAATTTGATGTGATTGATATTTCTTTTGTTTACCCTTACTAAGCATTTGAGCTCACCCTTTTGTATGTTTTCTTTCCCTAGGTCAGGAAGAAGGTTATTAAGTAAGATATTCCAAAAAGGGACTATAGATATGATGAAATAAATGGGAGACAGTGTAGATGCTTTATGAACCAGTTGTTTATGTTTCCCGGTGTCTAAAGACACTATACCTATACAGTCCTTTCATGGTTTTGTTATATGTTGTAATAATTATGCTTCAATTTTGAAGTATTAACCATGTATGTAATGTATGGGTCGTTATAGTTGGTATCAGAGGAAAGGTATAGTCAACCTTTGGAAACTAGGATGTGAAAGCCTTGGTAAGAAACCTAAGGATATGTCTAAGCATAGAACACAATCTTACTGTTTTAGAAATGGCCATGAACAACCTATGATAAGACCTTAAGTGTGAAATTTTATTCTTGATTATGTGGTTTTCCTATTATAATTAGTGTTTCTCACACTATTCTTCTTGGTTTTAGTCAATGGCTGGAACTCGAAGAAACTGTGTTAATGCGGAATGCGACGGCCAATGAAATGATTGTCCCCCTGAGAAACCAAACGTTATGGGAGCTGGAATGCAAAATCTTATAGCCATGCTCACACAACTTTCTCAAGCTATGAACCATGTTGGACTTCCAAATGAGAAAAGGAAGGAGCAACATTCTGTCGAATCCTTCATGAGGCAGCGTCCACCTTCATTCAGCGGGTCTTCTGATCCATTAGTGGCTGAACAATGGATCAGTACCACTAAAAAGATATTTTCAGTTCTTCAATGTTCTGAACATGATAAAGCAATCTTAGCAGTATATCGTTTGGAAGGTGATGCTGATCAATGGTGGAATCTTATTAAGAATACAAGGCAAAGGGATGAAATTGAGTCCATGGAATGGGATGAGTTCAAGAACTTATTTTTCAATAAGTATTTCCCTCTTATTCTTCGAAAAAAGATAGAGAAGGAGCTTCTTGAACTAAAGCAAAAGGATGATGAATCCGTTGGTACCTACGAAGCAAATTTTACAAGACTTGTAAGGTACGATTCCGGAATTATTATCCAACTTGAGAGTAAGATCGATCGATTCTTTAGTGGCTTAAAACCAAGTCTTCGAAGGGCGTTAGCCATAAGGGACTTCAATAGCTACGAGGAAATCGTTCGATGTGCTCTCAAGTTTGAGATGGAGATTGGTGTAACCCATTAGTCACATGGGTTTGATAAGAAGAGGAAAATGGAATTCAAATGAAAATCTAAAGACCACACTGAAAAGAAGATGATTTTTCCCTTATGCTCAAAGTGTGGAAAGAAACATGGAGGAAGTTGTCTTAAGGGGACAAGAAAATGTTATAAGTGTGTAGAAGAAGGTCATCGGGCAATTGAATGTCGAAATAATGGGAAGAAGATGTATAATAATGCAAACAAAGGAAGGGATACACAGAATGAACCTACTACACTTCAATGTTTTAAGTGCAAGGAAATGGGTCATTACGCCAATCAATGCCCAAATCCAAGGGTTGATGATGATGATCGATGTCAACAAACTCTTAAGTCCAAAGACAAAGGAAAGTCACATGCAATTACTATCGGCGATGTGGATTATGACAACGAAGTGGTGAGAGGTACACTTACCATCCACTCTAAAGTAGAAAATTTTTTATTTGATTCTGGATCCACCCACTCTTTTATTTCTAAAGAATTTTCTAAGGGTATCACCGTATTACCTCAACAATTATATGTTGATTTGGCTGTGACAACTCCTAATGGCACAACGGTCGCATCAAAAGTTTATAATTCTTCTCCGATTGAAGTTTGTGGGAAAGTGCTTCCTGCAAATCTTGTGATCCTTCCTAGAGTGGAATTTGATGTGATTCTTGGCATGGATTGGCTTTCTTTATATGGAGCTCATATCAATTTCCAAAGAAGGGAAGTCACATTTCATATTCCAGATCAATCTATGACCATCTATCGATGCAAGGATGAACATAACCTTCCAGTGGAAATTTCTTCTATCTTATGGGTCTTGATCCCACTAGATGAAGGTTATTTATCTCAAAATGGTTGGTGAGAAACTCACGATTAAGAATATTCCCATTGTACGGGAGTTTGACGATGTCTTTTTGGAGGAATTTCCAGGTCTTCCACCAAATCGTGAAGTTGAGTTTTCAATAGAACTTGCACTGGGTGCTTTGCCTATTTCAAAGACACCTTATAGAATGGCCCCAATTGAGTTGCAGGAATTGAAGAAGCAACTCCAAGATAATCTTGATAAAGGATTCATACGCCCCAGTGCGTCACCTTGGGGAGCACCTGTTCTATTTGTTAAGAAGAAAGATGGATCAATGAGACTCTTCATTGATTATCTAGAACTTAACAAGATCACTATCAAGAACAAATATCATCTCCCACGCATTGATGACCTATTTGACCAACTACGTGGAGCTCAATACTTTTCCAAGATTGATCTTCATTCAGGGTATCATCAATTAAGGGTCAAAAGGGTGGATATACCAAATAAGGATTTCCGTACAAGGTATGGACACTATGAACTTATAGTGATGCCATTTGGTCTTACTAATGCCCCTGATATCTTCATGGATCTGATGAATAGAGTCTTTAGAGACTATCTTGATCAGTTTTTGGTAGTCTTTATAGATGATATTCTTGTCTATTAAAAGATAAAGGAAGAACATGGAGATCACTTGAAAATTGTATTAAAGACCCTAAGAAAGGAGAAGCTTTATGCCAAATTTACCAAGTGTGAGTTTTGGCTTCAAAAAGTTGCATTTTTGGGTCACGTAATCTCAAAAGAGGGGATATCTGTGGATCCAGCAAAAATAGAGATTATCGAAAGATGGTCGAGACCAACAATAGTAAATGAGATCCAAAGTTTTCTTAGTTTGGCTGGATATTACCGACGTTTTGTGAAAGATTTTTCAAGGTTATCTAACCCACTCACCAAGTTAACTCGAAAAGGAGTTAAGTTTGTTTGGACGGAGGAATGTGAAGAAAATTTCAAAGAGATAAAAAGAAGGTTAGCCAGTGCACCTGTGCTCACACTACCTTGTATTGGAGAAAGGTTTGTGATCTACAGTGATGCATCCAAGAAGGGACTGGGATGTGTTCTCATGAAAAATGATATGGTGATAGCTTATGCCTCATGATAGTTGAAAATCCATGAGAAAAATTACCCAAATAATGATTTAGAGTTAGCTGCGGTAATCTTTGCATTAAATATTTGGAGGCATTATCTTTATGGAAAAAAGTGTGACATTTATACTGATCATAAAAGTTTAAAGTATATTTTCACACAAAAGGAGCTGAATATGCGCCAAATAAGATGGTTAGAGCTGATTAAGGATTACGACTGCTCAATTCATTACCACCCTGGGAAAGCAAACAAGGTGGCAGATGCATTAAGTCGACAAGACCACGCTAGCTTATCCATGATGAGGATCACAAAAGATCCAATATTTATGGATTTACAAAGTTTGGATCTTGGAATTATAATTAAAGGAAAAAAATTGTATCTTTCTCAAATGAATGTTCAACCATCTATACATGTGAAGATTAAAGAGGCGCAGAAAGAAGTTGTCGAGTTACAAAAGAAGGTGAGAAATGTTCCTGAATTCAACCTTGATTGTGATGGGATAATAAAGTTCAGGAATCGGGTTTGTGTTCCTCCCATCACCGAATTAAAGAAGGAGCTGCTGGATGAGGCTCATAGTTCTTCATTCTCTATTTATCCTGGAAGCACGAAGATGTATAGGGACCTAAAAGAGTACTTCTGGTGGGATGGCATGAAAAGAGATGTTGCTGAATATGTCTCTCGATGCTTGGTTTGTCAGCAAGTTAATGCTGAGAGACAGAAGTCTAAGGGGATGTTACAACCATTACCCATACCTAAATGGAAATGGGAAAACATCACTATGGACTTTGTCACTAGACTTCCTAAAACATCCAAAGGCAATAATGCTATCTGGGTCATAGTTGATCATCTTACAGAGTCTGCACACTTCATTTCTATTAGAGAGGATTTCTCTATAGATCATCATTCCAAGATATATGTAAAGGAAGTGGTAAGATTGTATGGAGTACCACTTTCTATTATATATGATCGGGATCTGAGGTTTACCTCAATGTTCTGGAGAATTATTCAGCATACTCTAGATACAGAGTTGAGTTTCAGCACTGCTTATCATCCTCAGACAGACGGTCAGTCTGAGAGGAAAATTCAAACTCTAGAACATATGTTGAGAGCTTTCTCTATGGATTTCAAAGGTGGTTGGGATCAACACCTACCTTTGGTGGAATTTTATTATAATAATAGCTTTCACTCCAGTATTCAGATGGCTCCTTATGAAGCTCTCTATGGAAAGAAATGCAGGACTCCAACTTGCTGGGATGAAGTTGGGGAAAGAAAGCTATTAGGACCTGATCTTGTTGATGAAATGGAAAAAAAGGTCAGATATATTCAACAACGCATAAGAGCAGCTCAGAGTCGACAAAAAAGTTATGCTGACAACCGAAGAAAAGACCTAGAGTTTGAGGTGGGTGATAAAGTGTTCTTACGAATATCTCCTTGGAAAAGAGTAATGAGATTTGGAAAGAAGGGAAAGTTGAGCCCTAGATATATCGGTCCTTTTGAAATTCTAGATCGTGTTGGGAAGGTAGCTTACTGATTGGTGCTTCCACCGAATCTCTCTCAAGTTCACAATGTGTTCCATGTATCTCTCCTGAGAAAGTACATACCTGATCCTTCACATGTACTCATCTCAGAAGTTGTACCGCTGGAACAAGATCTTTCTTATGAAGAACAGCCGATAGAGATTCTAGATCGTAGCGAAAAAGTTTTACGGAACAAGACCACTCGCTTGGTAAAAGTTTTATGGAGGAACCACCAATTAGAAAAAGCTACAAGGGAACTTGAGTATATGATGAGGGAGAGGTATCCTCATCTGTTTGTTAAGAAGTGATGAATTTCGAGGGCGAAATTCATTTTAAGGGGGGTAGAATGTAACACCCGAGACTTTTATGAGAAATATTTTGTTTTTATGTTATATAAATCATCAAAGGAATCTTTCACTACACACAACGCTAGCTTGGCCTTCTTTACAAGCAATCGCGGCCTTCCTCGATAGCTTGCGTCGTACGCTATACCGAGTTTCACTAAACAATGATATATTATAATACTAGCCGTTATGAATAGTATTAACTGAATTTTGAATTTTATAACATTTTAATTCATCTTATACATTTTCTAGAATGAGGTATGAAAACAAAATCAGTTTTTTGGATAAAAGAAGTATTTTTCAATAAATGCAGTTTTACCGCCTTTTGATGGCGCACCCACATTAAATCTAGTTTTTGACAAGTTTATAAGTTCAATTTGACAAAATAAAATTCTTCTTTAGAATCAAGATATAAAAATTTACTTTGGATAAATTTTTCATATTATTCTGATAACTTTCATATTTTAATGAATAGTAAAAACATGCAATATTTTAATTAAAAACAATTTTTTTCATCGCAATACTTTATATGGTTAAATTATAATATTGAATGTTTTTAAAGTATAAATAGAATATATTTTTACCATTTAATATAATTTATGTAATTATCATTAATTTTACATTGAATTCATAGATAAAAACATTTCAATCTTTGGCAATGTTTTAACTTTTAAAACATGTTTGCTTAACAACGGGATTAATTTTAAATTAATTACTGCAACTTCTATGTTTTGAATTTTGAAAAATGGATTCCATATTTGGAATTAGTGGGTCCAAATTATGTTAATAGGTTACTTTTATTTTTTTGAATTGTAACTATGGTAATTTTTATTTACTACAGTTAAAGGTAAATAGGGTAATTCAGGGTTAAAAGAATATTATAATAATTTAAAATTACCTTGACACTTGTCTTAGACTTATTGGATGAGTATTGGCCGACCATGGGAATCCTTGGGTCGATTTTGGGACCCCATTGAGCCACTTGGTAGTGACAATGACAATTTGGATTAATTAATTTAATGTAAAGACAAAATTGACATTAACAAAAAATATTTTAGTAATTAATTTTTATAAGGGGTTATATAAAATATATTTTAGACTATAAATATTAATTGGAAAGATAAAAAGATTTCCTACATAATGATATTTTTTTTATAATTTTTAGACACCAAATAAATTAAATTATTTATGACACAATAATGATGAAGTATTTACCTCATTAATAAATGATTTAAATAAATAAGATTATTATGATTAAACTATTTTCCAAAACATGTATAATTCGGATTGGATGATTTTATTTTGACTATGAGTCATCTTATATTCATCTTTAATTATTTTTGGACCTTTTGAAACCGAAGATAAGTTTATAATAAAATAATATTTCCACACTTTCCAAAGGCGCCCCTCTCCTCCCTTATAAAAGGGCACCTCCTCCCTCTCTTCCTCACATCAATTTGAGCCTTCAATCTCAGCCAACCCCTACCCATTTCACTTCCCCACTTCCTTAGAAACCTACTAGAGGTACTTTTCTTATCAAAAGAACAACTCTAGTGCCTTAAGAGAAAGTTTAAAGGAGGCACTTCGAGAAAGAGGTAATACCTTCTACCATTTTCTTCAAGTTCCATTCTTCTTCTACTACCTCTTCTTTAGTTGTTTCATTATGAGGTAATAACATCAGTATCCCTCATATACTGATATGTTATTATAAATATGAAACAACCCTATTTCACCTCTTATCCATCCTACAGAAAACGAAATCACCGCGCGTGCGTACGTATGGAATACCGTCTCCACATCGTGGTGTAATCTGTTTTCCACCACCACCTTAATTGGATGGGTATAATGGTGTAAAGAATAACTATATATGATTATTTTAAAGTAATATTTATTCTGAAATAGTATAAATACACTTCAATACAATTCCACGATCATGGGAACGATATCATCGCTCGTGCGTACGTACGGCCTATCGTCTCCACGATGTGATGTGACTCCTTCTATATGATCTTCATTGAATAATGATTATATAAATGAATTGAATGAATTAATATGATATATATTACACTAATACCATTCTGTAAATGATGTATCTATATCCTATAAAGAGTAATAAGAATTTATTCGACAAAACACGCATAAGAACAAAAAGTAATAAACACCCGAATAACAAGTATTAATGAAATATTACTAATAAGAAGCTAAGAATATGACCATATATGGTATCATAACAATGAATATGATTCTGTAATAAGTCAATGACATTATTTAAATCAGTATACAGGAGGTTTGGACACGTACAAAGCATATCGGACCTGAGGTAAGGGAAATATCACAATCTCATTTTTATCCGAGATTGTTTATACTTTGGAATTTACTGGGGTGTATTTTATCATCCACATCCATGTTTCCTCAATATATAATATTATTTATATCCTCCTGCAATTGTTTAAATCCAATTTTACCCTTTGGTGAGTTTTTAGTAAAAGATATGAAGTGAATCTTTTGTCATTTTTTGTACGAGGTACTTTTTGACTTTTTCGACAAAAGTACAAGAAGAATGTTTTTTTTAACTTATACGGCATGAATGAAATTTTAAAACATTATTTCCAAGAATCTTCCTTTACAAGTTTTCAAGTTTATTTTTAATCAACTTCTTTTAGTTTAAAATCGTATGACATGTTAAGAATGGAAAAATGTTTTTGAAGTAGAAAGGATATTTTCCTCAAGAATGGAGTTTAAGTGTTTTATCAAAATTATTTTCCATCTAAGATAATATAGGGTTCTGTTTCTATCCCTATTATTATATTGATTTGATTATGTTGTGATGGAAATATTTTTATGAATTCCTTTATCTTATATGAATTGTTTAATGATGTCACGATGTTTAAGATTCACATTTTTATTACATGGGTTATGCTATGATGTATGGTTTATGATTTTGTGGAACACATAAGAATGGTATCATTATGAGATGGGTGGGACCTATATCTCCCTCCAATTAATTTGGTAAAGATTTTATATCTCATGAGATAGACATGGCTGGAACGGTAGGTTAAACCGGTTCAGTGAAACAGGACTGAAACGAGGAGTGAACTCGGTTCAGAAATGGACTTTGTCCACTAAGATAGTCTTGGCTATGAGTCTTGACTAATAAGAAATGATTCTCTGCGATTATTTGTGTATGCCCCAAAGTTTCATTTTTTAAGTTATGATTATTGGGATTACATTTCACTACCATGATTTATCCCATGTTATGAAATTATGATCTCTTTTGCAGGGTAAGATTTCCAAAATGTTATGTTCTTATAAATTTGATGTGATTGATATTTCTTTTGTTTACCCTTACTGAGCATTTGAGCTCACCCTTTTGTATTTTTTCTTTCCCCAGGTCATGAAAAAGGTTATTAAGTAAGATATTCCAAAAAGGGACTATAGATATGATGAAATAAATGGGAGACAGTGTAGATGCCTTATGAACCAGTTGTTTATGTTTCCAAGTTTCTAAAGACACTATACCTATACGGTCCTTTCATGGTTTTGTTATATTTTGTAATAAGTATGCTTCAATTTTGAATTATTAACATGTATTTAATGTATGGGTCATTATATGGACGATAAATATTCCCCAGTAAAACCAAAGTATAAACAATCTCGGATAAAAATTGAGATTGTGAGATTTTCCCTTACCTTAGGTCCGATTTGCTTCGTACGTATCCGAACCTCTTGTATAATGATTTATATAATGTTTTTGACTTATTCCAGAATCATACTCATTTTTATGATATCATATATGGTCATATTCTTAGCTTCGTATTAGTAATATTTCATTGCTACTTGTTATTCGGGTGTTTTTTGCTTTTTGTTCTTATGCGTGTTTTGTTGAATAAATTCTTATTATTCTTTTTATGTTATACATAACTCATTTCCAGAATGGTATTAGTGTAATATATATCATATTTATTCACTCAATTAATTAATATAATCATTATGCATTGAATATCATGTAGAACGAGTTGCATCACATCATGGAGACGGTATTCTGTACGTACGCACGAGCGATGATATCATTCCCATGATCGTGGAATTGTATTGAAGTGTATGTATACTATTTAAAAATTAATATCACTTTACACTAATCATATATAGTTATTCTTTACACCATTATACCCATCCAAGTAAGGTGGTGGTGGAAAACATATTACACCACGGCGTGGAGATGGTATTCTGTACATACGCACGCGCGGTGGTTTCATTTTCTGTAGGATGGATAGAAGGTGAAATTGGGTTGTTTCATATTTATAATAACATATCATTATCTGATTGATACTGATGTTATTACTTCATAATGAAACAACTAAATAAGAAGGAGTAGAAGAAGAAATAAAGTTGAAAGAATCGGTAATGGATATTACCTCTTCTTTGAAAAGCCTCTTCTTAACCTCCTCTTAGGGAACTAAAGATGGTCTTTGAAGAAGACCAGGACCTCTAGTATGTTTCTAGGGAAGTGGAGAGGATAATTTGGCAGGGTTTTTCCAAGATTGAAGGCTCAAAGTGGTGTGAGGAGGAGAGGGAGGAGGTTCCCTTTTATAAGGGAGGAGAGGGGCACCTTAAAAAAAACTAAAAATATTATTTTATTATAAAGTCATATTCGGTTTTTAATGGCTTAAAATTGATTTATTTCAAAGATAAGGTAGGGATGGGTCTAAATCCTCTCAACCAATAGATTTTAGATAGGTTTGGGTCATTATATTAACCTTATCTTTTAGTTCTAACTCTTAGTTAATTAGATTGACATTTACCATGTCACTTTGTATATTTGTATTATATAGTTAATAAACTTACCATATACGTTCAAGCGGCCCCCAAGTGGTCCATTAATCATAAACCTATCATGATATAAGTATATTGGCCGAACCTTAGATTTTTAGGAATATAATAACAATTAATAATATAATATTTGTTTTAAAAACTATTTTATGTCAATTTTGACACTATTTGGTAATTGATTTTTGTGAAAATCATAACAGCATGATTAGTTCAAAAAAAGTTAATTAAATCAATACTAGCATATCATATTAACCTAAAAATTAGTTTAATTAATAAAAAGTCTCAAATTACATTTATTTGGGTATTTATAATATCAATTATGTTAATATTTCATTAATAAGATAATTACTGCATTATCATTGTGTCATAAATAAATTAAATTATTTAAAGTCTAAAAATTATAAATAAAATACCATTATGTAGGAAATATATTTATATTTCTAATTAATTTTTATAGTCAAATTTATCTTATGTATAACCCTATATTAAAAATGTTTTAGTTATTAAACTTTGATTTTAACTATTTTAACTATAAAATAATAATAAATGTCCTAATCTAATCCAAGTGGACCTAAATGGTAATATTTTATTCCTAAGGTTGTTTTTGGTCGAATTAAACTTATCCAATAGAATTATGACATGTGTTAGGGTAATAATAATAGCATTTTTACCCTTAATTACCTTATTTACTTTTCACCGTGGTAAATAAAAGTAAAAAAGTTACTATTCACCCAAAATTATTTTTATCTTATTGAACCACATTTTACTCCTTGATGTTAACTGTGTCTCTCGGATTTTCGAAATTCCACTCACAGAAGTGGTAAAATTAAGTTTTATATAAATTTGCAAATTCTCCTAGGAGGTGGGTAAAAGACGGTGAAAAGTTCAATAAAATTTTTATATATCTAAAATTATTATAAAATGACTCCAATGAATTACATTGAACTTATATAGGTATTACATATCAATTTTGACCAAAAATAAATTTAAATAAAATAAATAATTATTTAAATAAAAAGCCTATTTTTAAATAGTAACCTAGTGTTTTCACTATTCATCAAAAATTGAAAGTTTTCAGAAAAATACAAAAATTTCACCCTATGCTAATTTCGATATTCCGAATCCAAAAATGAAATCCATTTTGAAAGATAAAATTTATAAAATTTTAAAAAGTGGGTATTACTATTCATAACGGCTAGTTTTAATAATATTTTAATAGCATATCATTGTTTAGTGAAACTTAGTATTGCGTACAACGGAAGCTATCGAGGAAGGTCGTGATTGTGTGTAAAGCAAGCCAAGATAGTGTTGTGTGTAGTGAAAGATTCCTTTGACGATGTATATAACATAAAAACAAAATATTTCTCATAAAAATCTTGGGTGTTACAAGCCTCGTAGTACCTTTATGTTTCTATTAATGATACAAATCAGATGTCCTCAAAGGACGCATAAACATGAAGCTCATCCTCCTCAGGATAAAAAGAGTGATATGGGTGTGAATGATAGCGACACATTTGAGATATGTGGAATACATCGTGCATGTCTTGGTACCTCTAAGGTAACTACAACTTATAGGCTATCGATCTGACTCTCTCTAGAATCTCGAATGGACTGACATATCATAGTAGAAGATTACTATGTATCCTGATCTGTTTGTGTCCTAGCCTCAGTGAAACACATTTGAAGACCCAATCCACAACCTCAAATTCTAGATGTCATCTACGATGATCGGTGTAGGACTTATATCGAGAGTTTTTTGTGGTCATCCACTTCAGAATTAATTATACTTACTCAGAATTATTCTGCATGAGACCTCGTCCCAGGGAATTTGTCTCACCTACCTCTAACTAGCACAGGGTAGATCGGAATGACCTACCATAAAAGGCCTTATAAGGTGACATATGTATAGTCTCCTGGTAACTATTATTATAGGTGAACTCAACTAGGGGTATATGCTTCTCCCAAGAACCCCAAAAGTCCAAGATTTATTCTCGTGGAATATCCTCAAGTACTTGTATCGTACACTCTGATTAGCCATCATTCTGAGGGTGGTATGTTATTCTCAGAAGCGCATGTATACCCATCTCCCTAAGAAAAATCTTCTAGAAATGAGATGTAAATAGAGCATCCCTATCATAAATGATAGTGTGTGGTACCCCATGTAGTTTTACTATCTCACAGATATAAAAACTCCCAAGATCATCAAGACTAAAGGTCTCCTTGATCGACAAGAAATGAGAAACCTTTATGAGCCCATAAATAACAACCCAAAAAGCATTGTTACCTCGAGGTGACCTCAATAAACCAGTTAAAAAATCTATCACAACATCATCCCATTTCCACTCAGGAATAGATAATTGTTTTAAAATTTTGACTGGTCATTTATATTCTATATTTACTTGCTGACAGGTGGAATACCTCATAACAAAACCATCTACCTATATTTTCATACCCAATGACGAGTATAGACGGTGCAAGTCATGGTACATTTTGGTGACTTCAGGAAGTACTTCCCAAACAGAGGCATGAAATTTCTGCATCATCTTCTCATGTATGTCCATTGGAACCCAAATGTGACTATGGATATACAGGATCTCATCCTTACCTATCATCCAACTAGGAGGTATGTCCTCACCCACCACACTTTCCCATAGGACTAGTCCCTCTAAATTTGATAGCTTCCTCATGCTCACTCTATCCAATAGGGTAGAGGTAACAACTAAGGATGATAGATAAGTCTACCCCTGACTGTTGTGCACCTCCAAGTGTATCTCAAAGAACAATTCCATGAACTTCAACTCACTAATGGCCTATTGAACTGAATGTATCTGAGTCCTCCATATTAATGCATCGGCCATAGAATTTCCTTTATCAGGTGTGTAGGCAAACTCAAAGTCAAAATATTGTAGATACTACACCCACCTTCACTGTCTCAGATTCAGATCACACTATGTGAATATGTACTTGAGGATTTTATGGTCCATGTACACCAAAAAATTATCTCCCAGTAAGTAATCTATCTAAAAGCGTAAATCCTGAAAGACTGTAGCTAACTCAAGATCATGCATTGGGTAGTTCATCTTGTGTGGCCTTAGATACCAAGACATGTATGTCAGTAATCTATCCCCCTACATTAGCACTGCTCCCAACCCAATATCTGATGTTTCACAATACACAGTGTAAATATTTCTCTATTTTGGAAGTATTAGGACTAGTGCTGAATTCAATCTCCCGTTCAACTCCTAAGAAGTTTTCTCACATGAATCTAACCAAAAAAACTTAACACCCATATTATTCAAGTCATTCAATGGCACTGCTAAGCATGATAAGTCTTTTATGAGACTCTTGTAGTATCCAATTATCCCTAAGAAACTCTATATATCAAAAACTTTATTGGGTTGTTCCTAGGAAACTACAGCTCTCACCTTCTCTAGGTCAAATGATACTCTTGTCTCTAAAAAGATGTGACCCGAGAAGTGAATCTAATCCCTCCAGAAGTGGATCTTTGTGAGCTTAGCACATAATGATGCTCTCTCAGTGTATCAGAAATAATCTCGATATTTTTTATGTCAATTGTGAGAATACACCCATATGTATTCCACAAAAACCACCACAAAAGAATCTAGATAACGGTGGAACACTCGGTTCATCAATGCTATGAAAACCACTGGTGCATTTGTGAGACCGAACAACATAACCAGATACTTGTATAGATCATACCTGCTACAGAAATCTATGTGAGGTATGTCTGTAGGTCTAACACATACTTGGTGATATCCAAAACTCCAAAGAATTTTTAAGAACACCCGAGCTACTTAAAGATTATCAAATAGGTCATCTATCCATGGAATGATTTATTATTTCTTAACCATCACCTAGACCAAATCCCAATAATCCACACATAGCATAATGGTTTTGTCTACCTTTTTCACAAAAAGGACCAGTGAACCCCATAGAGAAGTAATGGGTTGGATAAAACCCTTTATCTCCAAATCCTATAACTATTTCTTGATCTCATGTAACTCCTTCATATCCATCTTGTAAGTAGAAATGGATACCGATGTAGCACCTTGAATTAGATCGATAGAGAACTCAACCTATATATTATGAGGTAAACTAAAAAATTAATCTATGAAAGTGTCCCTAAAATGATCAACCATTTTAGGAAATTTCATCAAACACACTCCATGATCATCCAAATACAAACTATCGATATGGGTTGTCATCCCACCTAGGCCATAATATTTTACTGTAGGCAAAACATTCTCCTCTCGTCGTCGCGAGCTTCATCGCTGCGGATGGCACGACGTTCCTCTTTGAGCTCATTAGGTTTTGGTGGAGGCTCTTTGTTGTAGTGGCGTTAGGCGGATTTGCGTTCTCCTCATGTTGAGAGGCACTATGGGCTTCTGTGGCTGTTGCTTCAGATCTGTGGGTGTAAGACCGGATTGTCGTCGGCATACTCTTCGGAGCGCTCCGGGTTTTGTTCGGAAGCTTGTTGTTGTCCTATGGTGAGTTTCTCCTCATTTTAAGGTCGCGCTCATGCGTCTGCAGTTTGGTGTTCCACCTCTTCTCTGGTGAGTGAGTTAGGGTTTCGCTATGCCTGATGCGACTGGTGTGCTCGGTGGCGACGGGATTTTCTGGTTTCATGTTCGGTGTGATTTTGGGGTGTTTGTTTTTCTTCTTCTTTTCTTGTTCCTTTGCGGGGTTTCGAGCCATAGTTATTTGCTGTTCATGCGTCTTAGTGAGCATGGGTTGAATCTGTTCCTCAATGTTTTGAGGATGATGTTTTTGAGTGCGTGGATGGTTTTCAACTGTGGTGATGGTTTTCTGCGATTTCTTCTGATGCTATCTGGTTTGCACCGTTGATGTGTTTCCATATCAGTGAATGGTTTGAAATCCGGTGATGTCGATGGATGCTGAAGATCCATAAAGACAGTGGCAGGTCCGGCTTGTCTTGTCGGCAACTTGGCCAGAGGTGGCGTTGGGATTCGCGTCAACTCGCATCTCGAGTTCGATGCGGTTAGGAACGAATACGCGTATGCCAAGGTGACGTAGCAATCGAGTGTTTCTGTTTTCGAGGTCAACACGTGAGGTCTCAGGTCGCATTCCGGGGCTCATGGATCAAGGTGATGATGGCAGTGGAGATGAATTTTAAATTTTGAATTTGAAATCTGAATGTTTAAGTTTGAATTTTGAGGCTCTGTTTGGTTACCGGTTCTCCTTAAACCGGCTTTGATAAATGCAATGCAGATATAAAACTATGCGATGCACCTATATCAAAAAAGAGAAGATGCAACAGTATAGTCTACTAGGATTTTACCTCTCACAGTAGATGGTCTGACACCCTGATCCTTAGGGGTAGGTTGTACATAATAAATCTGGACTAAACCATGACCCTATGACATAACCTACTACATGTAGTAGGCCCACTCTGATGTATCAGTGAAACTGGTGTCTAGCTTCCATAGCCACAATAAACACTACCTCGGCCCGATCGACCAGAATTGCTCCAAATCCCTGTCTGATGCAGAGCTGAGGAACTTTATCCTAAACCTGGTGTCAGATCTGACCCCCTACCACTCACAGTAGTAGGTAAGGTCTTGCATAAATTCTACATGTGGATCATCCTACTACAATCTCATCACTTGACTGGGCTGCAGTCACACTGATTCTTTACGTGGCCTCACCTGCCGCACTGATAACAAAACACTGAGCTACTAGTACTCAATGTTTGACTGGTACTCACCTTATGGGAAGCCTCAAAATATTGATTCCTTCCTGAGGAAGTTGAACCACTAGGTTAAGAAATAGCATTTCCCTACTCGGCGCCCCCATCTTTCCTCAGGTTATGATATCTAATCATTTCCTTATTTACAATTTCAATGATAGAGGTCAACCTAAACACATTGACCTGAGTTTTGATAGCATGTCGGAGACCTTCCTCGAAGTGTATCTACCTCGATAGATCATCTATAAGATATATTAGTGCAAAAATTTTCATCTCTATAAATCATGTTAAGTACTCCATAACAGTCATAGTGCCCGACTCTAAACACATGAACTCACTGGCCTTCTCTTCCCAAAAAATCTCAGGGTAGAAGTAGTCATAGAACTTGGTCTATAAATAATACAAAACCATATCATGTATCCTATCATACAAGTTCAAAACATATTAATAGTTCTTTTCTACCCCACATAGAATATATGTTGTGAGATTTACCCTCATCTCAGAAGGCATCTCAAGATGCTCGAAGATTACTAGCACAGTCTCTAGACATAAATGAGCAGTCTATGGACCATCATCCCCTGAAAAAGTGGGAGGATGTTACTACTGTAACACTTGTATTAGCTCATCCATAGAGAAGGTAGGTTGTGGTGCTCCCTAAAAAGTCCACATGAAGTGAAATAATCCCTTGTGGAGATGTGCCTTAGCACTTGTGTCTGGAATAGTAGTTGGTGCCATAGTTGGAACTAAAGGATGATCTTATATTATCCCATGGCCTACCTCCTTTGAAGTATTATTTTCCCCCCTCTTGACATACAACTAGAGGTTGTCGTGGTGGGATGCCTCTACAATGCCAACACACACCTCAAAAAATCACAAAATCAAATTTCACAACTCAAAATCATAGGATAGGATAAAACCCTCATAAAACCATGTCAAAACCCATAGCCTGCTTATAAACCTATGACTATAAAGGAATAGTCACAAAAAACCACTATAGTTACTACCTCTTATCCACTCAAAGTTAAGGTCTAGGTCAAGTCTCTATTTCAAGTTAGTTGTTCCATTATGTTTCATTTAATATTTATTTTTCTTTAATTTTCATTATTCATTACTTAGAAGGAGTTTAACTAATTGTTCACTACATTCCAATCCATGAGGGAACATAACACCTCATTAACCAAGATTTAGTGTCCATGTTCTTCACATAATAATAATTTCATTTAAAATACTCGAGTAAAAAGTTGCAACATTTTCCAGTCCATAAGGGATTATAACACATTATGAACTGAAAGATTATGTCACTTCCTCTATCCACTACCCAAAATCTATCACAATAGTAGGAAAATCTATCATAACACCTATCACAACAACATGTAATATGTAATTCATCCTAAATTCAATGGCATAATGCATGGTGTGTGATTTCTAACAAGTGTTTATATGATGCATGATATGGAATACCATCATCTCATAGATTTTCAATGAAATATTACCCATATTCACATCAATAATAATAGCATAAATTAAGTGTGTCATCCAATTCTAGAATTAAATCAATGTTAGTTAGAAAAATCCAGAAAATAGCAATTTAATTTGAGGAAATTTGAATTTTCCCTATGCGAGGGTTAGATGCACCTAGGAAAATCTCTTTACCAAACTCTTATTCCTTAATATACCTATCTATTGTCTCCAAATAGTAAATAAAACTAGAAAAGAGGATTTGATGCCACTTTATAACATCCCAGACTCAGTTTCCACACAACAATGCCCTAATCCCGATGGGTCATAATGCCTCGATCGCATCTCCCCAAATTATAGAGGCTTCCCACTATAAACAAGGGCCTAGTTATGTCAGTGGGGAGACTATTCCCTCATTACAAGAGTATCCACAGTGGAATATCAATAACATACCAACAGAGAAAGCATATACAATAGGTAGAAAGTTTATAACTAATAAATATAGGAATATAATAAATCTATAAATGTCTCGTATAAAATGATGATGATACCTGTATCTATAAAACATCCAAAATAGGTACATGGAAGTACAGTATAATACAAGTATCCAAATATCCAAAATGACCAAAAAGGTATCTTAGTATCATCGTAAGCCTCAGATTGATCCCATGATCTTCTTCTCCTATGAAGCAATCAACAAATTATACTAGGGTGTTTTACCTTATCAATACCTACAACCATATAATTTATTTGGGTCACCAAGGGAGGCCCAAATATGGTGTGAGATAACATCCCAGTAAGCAACCACCAAAGATCTATACAATTCCATGCGGTATAATATAACAATCTACATAGGTGAAAAAGTAAATTAGGTGACCAATAAAGAAAATTAATGTTCCAAAGTAATTTCCACTACTAAGAAAGTGAAACTAACTACCCTCTCAAGGCTCACTGAAAAATAATATTCAAGCTCCAAAAAACACAGTTAGAAGTAATAAGTGTCACGGCCTCACCGTACAACCATAGTCCCATAGAAACCACGACCTTGTTGTATAATTGAGTGTATCACATTTCCACATCCATTCTATATATCAAAGATTCAGACCATGAGGGGTTGGATACAAGGTTTTGAAGACATAGCTATCCTCATTGAGTCCCAAGAGCATCTTGATGGAAACCCGATTAGGCAACGGTTGGAGTCATAGCATCATGCCATAATGGACATGTACTATGTGAGTATAAGAAATTTGGATCCATGGGGTAGGAAATCCCAAGGCATCCCATAGAATCAATACCCAAGGAGCATACCCATCCAAGCAATCCACTATCGTGTTCCAGATCCAAGGAACATGTCTGAGGCATATATTCATACATATTCCATTTATTCCATTTATAATTTTAAGCTCTATGAGTATACCCACTCACATTATCCATTACACATTCAATTTATCATATGATTATACCCACTCATACTTCACATTTTCAATTAAACAATACAAGAAATTTTAAATAACCAAATGAGTTTTGCCACTCATTTAACCATTTACCTTCAAAGGCAACCAAGCGATTAGTATACCCAATCATATATCAAAAGTAAAAAAACAACCATTAAATAAATTTAAGTTAACCAAATATGTATACCCATACATTTAAATTCAATCCATTTAATCCATTTGACCAATTCAAGAATGGAATATCAAGTTAGCATTAAGCAAGGAGGCAAGACATCTTCAATTAAACAATACAAATCCATTTAATTATAATTGGGATTCCTATAACTAGAAAAGCACAAGAACTCACATCTTAGTGGTTTAACTGAGTAATAAAATGGAAATTATATATGGAACACCCCATGGGTGGATATGGTTTGGGATTTGGCAACCAAAGCATCACAATAGAACCTAAGGGAATCCCCAATAGGTCCGATTACATATGATTTGAAAATGAATTTCAAAATCAGGGTTATGCTAGAAATTCTAATGGGTGGCCTAATGGAAGGTAGCCTAATAAAGAACCAAAACTCAAGGAAGTTGTATAAACCACCTACCTTAGCTCGATAGTGGATTCCTCATCAAATATTGACTCCTGATTCAAATCTGATCGAAAGAAATATGAAGAACAGATGAAGAACCTAAAATTAAAGCATATGAGCCTAAATCCAAACAGTGCAGCCAATATCGAAAAGAACATAAAAAAGGCTAAAAATGAATCAAGGTTGTACTGTTATGGATCAAACAAGATGATCAGCCGTCGATTTAGAGATTGGATAGAGAAACAGTCGTAAATAAAAAAATATTATCAAGAGGGGTCTCTCAAAAGGCATTTGTTATGCGTTGAAGAAATAAAAAATATGTTTATAATAGATTTTATTTTAATTTAAAATTATAAAAAAATAACCCAAAAAATTGATGGGCCGCACGGTTTAGGTGCACGGTTTGATAAACCGTATACCAAAGCACACATTTTTCTAGAGGAGGAGGGCACTTACATAGTTTCCTCGTACAGCTTGACTAACTATGTAGAAACCATGAAAACCCACTCTATTAAGATCTTCTAAAATAGAAGACCTATCCACATGGTTGGTCAGCCAATTACTCATGGTTTTCCCTAACTATGTGGACTTCCTCTTCTCACTACCCACCACTCGCACAGTTTTTTAAACTGTCCGGCCTACCCCACAAAGTTTACACTAACCATGTTCCATGATTAAAACACCCCAAATATCAGGTTTCAGGCATTTAAAAATCCTCAAACACACATGAAACCTCCATAACCTTCTAGGTAATTCACATTAGTCCATATCTAACCATTTAAACCAAATAAAAAAGGATCTTTTCCTCATAAGAAAACCCAGGTTCTTAAAATTGTATTTGGAAGAATAAAAAATATAGTTATTTTATTAGTTCAAGATGAAAGGATGCTTTGAATTAATTTATTTTTTCATTTTAAAAAGGTATTTTTGAAGTAAATGCAAAGGTGTTGTTAATGAGAGCTTGAAGAGTTTATCATAAGTACTTTATTGAAGAAATTTTTCCAAGAATCCAAATAAGAATATTTTTTTATCCATTCGTATGGAGAATCGTAATGGGAATACATATGTTTTACATTTCTCACAATTGATATAGAGAAACATATTGAAGAAATTTTTTCCATCATCTTAATGAGGAAATTAGAATCAATAGATTATTTTTTCAATTTATGTAGAGAAACGTTATGAGATGTCTTCAGTTCTGATTTATTTTCAAGAGGGTCAAGAAAATCTGAGTGACCAAATGTCTTGATCATAATAAAGAAATCATATTGGGGAAGTAGAATAAAGAATCTGAATTGGAATAAAGAATTCTAATAAGTCATAAGTGAGTTAAAGTTTTGAGAAAGTTCTATAAGAGTTTACATGAAACATCCTTATGATAAGACTTTCAATGTTTACAAAAAGTAATTATAATGGTTCATCTTCAGTATTGTATATGTTTTCATCATAATAAAGGATAATAATTAAGAATCAGACTGAAGAATTATAATGAATAAATTTTTGTAAACGTGAATAAGTCAAAGATTGATCTAATTTTTATGAAGAATTAAAAATGTTGAAGAAGTGAAAGATTGATCTTAGAATTAAGGATAATTTAAAGAGTTTAAGGAATCAAAGAAAGATCCTAGATTTTAAAAAATTCAACGAATCGGGAAATTTGGTTAAGTGATAAAGGTTTTCAAATCCCTCCTAAACCACTTTTGAGGTCCCTATAAAAGGATATTTGAGTTCATTTTTAAAATGTGACTCTGGACTGTTCAATTGCTCGAACTTTGGAAATTGTGTCACATGTATTGATTACCCAACAAAAATTTGTGTTTTAGGTTGAATCTGAGAAAGTTCATCAAATTGACATTCAATAAAATCATCTGAGGAAGATATATTTGTATAATTTTTAATGGAATCATATCCATAGGAATGAGTTCATTAGAAGCGAGGTCCATCGGAAGCGAGTTCCATCAGACTGAGCTCCATCAAACAAAATAAAGTAAGAAGTCGATTGAGTTTCTACTCAATTGAAGAAGGAGGAGAAGAAGGAGAATCAGACCAGACTGACCATCATCAGACTGAGGTTTCTAGAATGGGAAGATCAAACTGACTTTTCTAAGTAATATTTCTAAACTGAGGTTCTGGAAGAAGTTTTGAGACCAGCAAGTTCCTTTATGAATTGTTGAAGTTCATGAAGGTTGTACGCAAGTAAATTCTGATTCAACTTATTTTCATAGGAAGTTAAGACATTCTAAAATGGTTCGGAAAATAAGAATAAAGTGAAGATTTTGATTGTGGATACTTACCAGTTTCTAAAAACTATTTTCTTGAAAAATTGGATACTGAAAAGGATAGTTGGGGGTCATAACCAACTACATCAAGAAAGTTTCTACAGGTATTGTTGAATTTTTATTTTCTTGTGACTTTGTATTATGGATAGAATATATTGAAATAATCCATGTTGGTGGGACTACCCAACATGGAAAGAAGTATTTCTTTGAACTGAACCTTGTAAATATCATGTGCTACATCATCTCTATATTTATTACATTAAAAAGGTGAGGTTCTGAGTTATTTTTGAGTGGATCATAACTCTTACAAGTTTCATAGGTTAAGAATGTTTTTAAGGAAATAAGGATAACTTTATTATAGAACAAAAGGGACCACTGATTCACACCCCCCCCCCATTGGTCATGATCCTAGTTGGTAACAACAATTTGTATCAGAGAAGGTTTCCTATAAAAGATCCATATCAGTAATGGATAATTAAAATTCCATGGACTATAAGGGGATTCCAGTTTTCAATGGAAAAAACAATCATATCTAGAATGATAGAATGATTCCAAATCTTATGTCCCTTGGGTATGATTTTTTGGAAGCTACTATTGAATAATTTCCTCCTCTTATTGAGAATAATCCTCTTACATTTTCTAATAAAAAAATATTCGGAATGATGGAAGAGAAAAAAATTATTTACTCTCATCACTTAATAAAAGTGAGTTTCTTAGAGTAAAGGGATTTGAAACTGCCAAAGGTATATGGGATAAGTCGAAAAACAATTATGAATTCAACTCAAAGGTGAATAAGGAAAAGTTACAACTCTGGAGGCTAAAGTATGAAGATCTGAAAATGGATGAGAAAGTATCTATTGGTGAATTCTTTACAAGGGTAAATGATATTGTTAGCACCATAAGATTTCTTGGTGATAAATTAGAAAATTAAACTATATTTGAAAATATCTTAATAATTATTCTTGATAAGTTTTATTCTAAGGTTTCATATTTAGAAGATAGAGATCCAGAAACTCTATAATTGGATGATCTATACAGTACTCTTGTTACTTATGAAATGGGAAGATAAAAGGTTTTGGAAATAAAAGAAAAAGTTTTTCAATAAATGGACTTCAAATAATTGTTAAAATGTAAAAAAAGATAAAGTAATTAAAGAGGAATAAATTGATTCAGAAGCTAATTAAAAATATGAATATTTCAACACAATTATTTCCCTCATTTCAGAGAAATAAAATATAATAAAATGGAAAAGTAATACTCTCAAATGTTGGAATTGTAAAGGGAAAGTAAATTTTTCATAGAATTGTAAATGGAAGAAAGTTAGAGAGTATGAGTCCAAATATGATGATGAGAAACCTCAGAAACAAGAGTGGAAGAAATATAAGGAAATATTTCCTTGTGATAAAAATATGAAAAGTTATCTGAGTAGAGGAAAGAAGAATGATTCCTTATCTGATGATGAATCTGATCAACAAATCAACTTTATTACTCAAGTTATAAATAGAAGTGATTCTTTAGTAAGTGATAATAGTGATGAAAAGATGACATAAATGGAACAGATTATTAAAAATAATTTTTAGAATTAACTTAAACAAAATACTCAATAAAATAAAGAAAGAACAAAGTTAAAGAAAGATGTTGAAGGCATAAGTTTTGAGAATGGTTAGTCTGAAAGAGAACTGAAATGTTATGATGAAATATTATCTCTCAATGATAATCTCAACATGAAATAATCTACACTTGTTGAAGAAAATAAAAAGAACAAATTGAAGATAGATAAATATGAAAAAATCATAAATGTTCAGAAAAGTAAGTTAGCTGAGAAAGAAGAATAGTTTTTAAAAACATAATCAATGTTTCTTATAGCACAAAGTGAGATATGAAGATGAGATAAAACTTCACCAAGTCAGTTGATGTTAAAGTTGAAGCTTTTAAAGAATTTTAAATTAAAGGTTTACAAAATAAGGTTTGTGAGAAAAAATATTTCATCAAGAAAGATAGGAATTATTCATGAAAGTATCCTTATAATCAAAACGATCTATTATTTATGAAGAAATAACAACAACAATAACAACAACAAATTTCTAAACATTTTCACTATCAGTCTGAAAGATCAAGATTCATAGGCCACTATTGGTGTTGTGTAATTTTCAAACATAGATCTTATTAATGTTGGTATAACATGTATCTACCCAGAATTAGGTATAAATAAACAGACAAATATAGTGATAAAATAATATCAAATTTCCAAAAAAATTATGTGAAACCAAAAAGGTAAACTCATAGTTGAAGAAATATAAGTATGTTTAGAAAGTGGAGAAAAACAAACATGTTGTGTCTAAAAAGAAGGAATAATTATTTATGTGTCCAAAACATGTTGACATGGTTAGAAAGTTAGAAGAAGAAAAAAATATTATCTAAATCAAATAAGGGGAAGGTTTTTTATGATTTGAGAAAATTTGATAAAAATGTATCAATGTATTATGGTTTGAAAAATCAAAAAAGATGCAAGAGGTGTGAGTAATAAGGAAATGTTACTAAAAGTTGTTTGGAAATCCTACCAGAACAATAAGAATGAATGAAATAATTTTTATAAACTCACTATAACAAAAATTATTACAAAAAGAGAAAATAAATTGACAACCTTATTATAAGATTCTACAGATGAAGAGAAACTTATTAAAAAATTTGAGAAGGATGAACAAAAAGAATAAAATTGATCCAATGAAAAATATAGAAAGAAGAAGAAAAAGTCCAGAATGAGAGAATAATCTCAATACAAATGTTTATTTTGAGAATCTACTAGGTTCCTCCTTATTCCCAAAATATTTTTATTTGTACTAACTTTCACGGAATTGAAGGAGTTGAGGTAAAAAAGCTTATTTTTTTAAGTATCTTACTATTCTTGCAAAAAAATAATGAGGTTACAAAATATGAGTTTCTAAAAGTTATGTTTATAGACCTAAAAATTATGTTATGTTTGTTGATATGGGTGTAGGATACTTTTATCTTAAAAAAGGTCTTTCAACATTTCCCTAGAAATGAAAATGTTTAAAGTAACATGTTAAGGTATTACATGAAACTTGTATTATGAAAAACATTGATAACCTTGATTATACACTCTTGTTTTCTATAAAGGTTTCACCCATATAGATTTAGATTTGTCTAGTTAATGGATATTTTTTAAGAGACTTTTATGATACTATGTTCTTCTAAATAATAATTTTAAGATTCTAGGATGAAAATTTTTAACCCGTGGAAATGAGATCATTTGTCAATAAGGGGGAAACGTGTCAACATGGCTCCTTTGAATTTGATTTTTATTAAGGGGGAGAAAATATATTAAGAGAGAGAAATATGGGTAAAGAAAAGAATTCATGGAGAAGAAAAATTGATAATAGAAAATAATACCATTTATTGTTTTGAATTGGTTACATGTATGTATTGAAGTGCATATTGAAAACAAACACAAAAGGGATATTGTTGGACCCCAATTAAGTTTTTGTTGTATTATTTGTCAATATATCAATATGTTTATGAAATAAAGTATGTTGAGAAGATAATGGAAATCCATATTGAAGAAGGGTGTGAGTAAATTTTTCAAATATCATCCAGAACCATAAGGATTATAATCAAAATCATGATCAGATCTAAAACCAACGGAATAAGATCCAGATATCAGCATAAGTTAACAAACCCAAGCAATCAAAACAAGACTTTGATGGGAATTTAGAAGGTGGTAAAAATTATATTGGTTCCAGAATAAGAGATTGATCATAATTAGAAGTTGTATCAGATTCATAATGGATCTTTTGTGAATCTAATGATGCTCCGCTGATATGTATTTCACAAATATCATAAGTTGTTTGAATAACATGTGATTCAATACTTATGAAGGAAAGGGGGATAAAAGGTGTTGTCAATCGTATTCAGGTTTGATTAGAAATAAATATGTTGTTGGAATACATGTAAGTTACAATATTTTCCTTGGTAAGTTAGATTATGTTGAAGCTAGTCTTCAATGTTTTCAAATTCATGATTAAGTTATGATACAAGCAAGAGTTTGTGGAAGAAAATATTTTACTGTAGGCAAAACATTCTAGTCTCAAGTTCATCAAAATGAGATCACTGTATTCAAAATAATTTAATGTTTGGATGACTTGGAGTATTGTATTTAAAATAATAAAGAAGTTGGATATTTTATTAGGTCAAGATGAAAGGAATATTTGAATTACTTTGTTTTTCATGCTGACACAGTGGTTTTGAAGGAAATGAAAAGGTGTTTTCAAGGATAGCTTGAAGATTTTATCATAATTATGTGATTGAAGAAATGTTTCCAATAATCGTAATAATAAGACATTTTCTTTTATCATTTACTATAGAGAATCATAATGGGAAGACATATGTTTTACATTTGTCATAGCTGATATAGATAAATGTATTAAAGAAATTTTTGTCTTCAGCGTAATGAGGAAATCAAAATTGGTAGATAAGTTTTTCAATTGATGCAGTGCAACATTATGAGATGTCTCCAGTTCTAATTTATTTTCAATAGGTTCAATAAAATCAGAGTGACCAAATGTCTTGATCTTAATAAAGAAATTGGATTTGGAAATCATAATGAAGAATCTGAATCTGACTGAAGAATGCTAAGAAGTTAGAAGCGAGCTAAATTTGTGAAAAGGTTCCAGAAGAGTTGATATAGAACATCCTTATGAGAATACTTTCAATGTTTAAAAAAAGTCATTGTAATAGGTCATCATCATTATTTCATATGTATTCATTGTAATGAAGAAATGTAATGAAGAATTTGACAGAAAAATCAGAATGAATAAATATTTGTAAACTTGAATAAGTCAAATATTGATCTAAGATTTATAGAGAATTGAAATTTTTGAAGAAGTAAACTATTTTTATGATAATTAAGTATAATTGAAAGATTTGAACAAGTCAAAAAATATCTAAGATTTTAAGGGAATTCAAAGATTTGATAATTTTTTTAAGTGGGAAAGGTTTTCAGAGCCCCACCTAAACCACTTTTGAGGTCCCTATAAAAGGAGAGCTGAGTTCATTTATAAAGTTTGAATCTAGAATGTTCAAGTTCTTGAGGTCTAGAAATTGTGGAATAGGTATTAAGTACTTAACCAAACTTTTTGTTTCATTTTGAAGCTGATATAGATCATCAGATTGACATTCAATATAATTATATGTGAAAGATATATTTGTGGAACATACAACGAAATCAGATCCATCAAAATGAGTTCATCGGATGTAAGGTCAATGAGACTGATCTCTATTAGAAAGAAGAAAGTGATAAGTCGATTGAGTTTTAATTCAATTTAAGAAGGAATAATAGAAGTAGAATCATACTAGACTAACTATCATTATACTATGGTTTATGGACTTGAAATATTGTACTAACTTTTTTATGTAAGATTTTTCAACTGAGGTTCTAGAAGAAGTTTTAAGAGATACAAGTTAATTTGTGTATCGTTTAAGTTCTTGAAGTTTTTACGTAAGTAAATTTTGATTCATATTAATTGTGGAGGAAGTGAATAATTTTTTAATTGGATTAGAAAAGAAGAAAAAAGTGAATATTGTGACTTTAGACACCTACCAATTTTTGAAAATTCTTTCCTTTGGAAATTGGTACTGAAAAGGATAGTTGGGTGGTATAACTAACTATAGAGGTGAAGTTGATATGGGTATTGTAGAATTGTTCTTTGCTTGTGAATTTATATTTTGGAAAGAAGGTTGTGAAATAATCCATGTTGGTGGGCTTATAAAACATATAAAAGAGTTGTTCTTTGTACTAAACCCTATAAATATTGTTTTTTTCTATATATTTATATTTTTTTCATATGAAAGGTGAGGTTTTGAGTTATATTTGAGTGGATCGTAACTCTAACAAGTTTCTTATCATAAGAAATATTTTAAGAAAGTAAAGAAAACTTTATTCTAAAAGAAAAGGGAACCATTGATTCACCCTCCCCCAGTTCTTTCTATTCTACTTTGGAACAAAAAAACATATAAGGGGTTAAAATTAATTTAAAATTAATCTTGTAGAAGGGGAGAGAAAATGGGTTTTTAAAGTGAAAAAGTTCAAAATATTGAAAAAATATATATCCAAATTTAATGTGAAATTGATTCCAATGACCTGAATTATATTAAATGGTATAAAATTGATATAATTATACTTTGAAACTAATCAAAAATATAATTTAACAAAATAAATTATTTAATGGAATAACTATTTCTAATTAAAATTCAGTATTTTTACTCTTCATCAAAACATGAAACTTATCAGAAAAATACCAAAAATTAAAACCAAAAAAAATGATATCCATATTTTAAATAAGAATTTTCTTTTTTCAAATATAATTTATAAAAGTTTCAAAATTTATTTTTAGAATAAGTGACCCATAAAAAGGTGATAAAACTTCTTTGAGAAAAAATACAGTTTTTGAGCAAAAAATCTAGATTTATTTCTATATCATGTCAAGAAAACACATATGATGAATGTTAAAAATTATATTGAATATTTTGAATATAAATTTCATTAATATAATCCAAAAATAGTGATACGTTTATTTTATTTGTATAGAAAAAACTTTTTCCCATTTAAATAGTTTTTTAGAAAAATATTTCTTTTTAATTTCAAAAAGGTTTAACATGTGTAAACCATAATTTTATAATTCAGTTAATCATGTTCATACCCTCCATTATAATTGATAGGTTATATTTTTATTGTTTAAATAATTATAATAATAAAATGAATTTTTATAAAAACTCGGTGTTGCATGTAACGCAAGTTAAGTCGGTGTTCTATGCAATACAAAACATCAAAGAAATAAAATTATTTAAAAAAATCTATTTTATAAAAATATTTGGGTGAAACATTATACCCCCCTTAAAATTAATTTATCCCTCTAAATTCATCCAGGCCATCAAATTTTTAATACATGTAATTTACTTCTATAGAAACCCACATCATAAAAATGAATACTAAAACTTCCTTTAAAAAAGGAAAGTTGGAAACTTAATGGTTACCCAAAGTAACTCATAACTCAGTTTCCACATAGGAGAACATATGTCGAAAGTGAAAACATGGACATTGAAGATAAAACTAACTATCAATTTTTTATGGAGAGTGATAGAAAACATGATCAATATAAAGTTAATGATCACAAAACCATAGACCAGATTGGTCTGAAAAATGTCATTGATATCATCAAAAATTATGATAATAAGATAAAATTTTATTTAAAAATCCATTGAGAATATATAAATACTTTATTTAATTTCATAAGTACTCAATGGTTGTGCCTTGATCAATTTTGGATTTATCTCTTACTCCAAGAAAGGTTTAACTTGAAATTGTAATGCGTAAAGAACTAGTGGATCATAAGATCCATAATGGGACGATAAGTCATTCCTTCTATCTCTAGTTATAATCACAATAAAATGGTTAGCACATGTTATACAATATGAATGAATCTTTATATTACAAAAAATTAATTTCAAAACCATTTTTCAAAGGTAAACATAAACTTTTCCATACATGTTTAACTTTATAACCCTTTCAACATTCAAAATTTATATAAAAAAAGTTTTTATGTTTCTCAAAATCAACTTAACATTAATCCCTCAAAAAACTTTATGTTGCTATTAATTTTAAAATACAAAACATGTGAATACCATTATCATGTATTCTCTTAAAACATGGTAAAAACATGAATTACCATAAAATGTTAGTGAAAACATACATGCTTTCAAAAATTAACTATTTCCTCATACCATAAATCCAAAAATTCTATAAAATCAATACATGATATCATAAACCATCTTTTCATCATATTAGTCCCAAGGTCATCAATATTATCCCATTTATTTTATCCCAATCAAACATATCTTTATTTCATTATCCCAAAATCATGAACATATTAAGGGTTATCCTTCCCTTAATCATGGGTTTTCTAACAGTATCACCTTGCCACCTCAATCACTTTTCGTGGTTACTAGTACTATTCAGTATATACTCTCAAATACTTAAAAAAACTATAATGGACCAATCCATAGATGTTTAATTATTCTATAATACTATAAAAGTAATTCTATAGCATTATTATTTAATTCCATTATATAAACACTCAATCATTTCACCAGTTCATTGTCATACTCCACATCACCAACAGTGATCACATGATATTTCCTTGTCATTGGATTTTAGACGTTTCTGATGTCAATTTTCATCATTAACCCTTGGATTTGGGAACTAATTAGCATAATTCCCATTTTCCATACACTTGAATCATTAAATTGTGGGGGATTCATTCTGTGTAGCCTTCACTCTATTCCTATCCTTAGTTAACCTCTTCCCATTACTAAGGCATTAATT
Source organism: Viscum album (assembly GCA_963277665.1). Lineage (NCBI taxonomy): Eukaryota > Viridiplantae > Streptophyta > Magnoliopsida > Santalales > Viscaceae > Viscum > Viscum album. The sequence goes on along the minus strand of OY728131.1, from coordinate 527,905,529 downwards.
TTTTATATGACCTTCCTTTCCATACTTGAAACATTTACCAATACCTTTAATATAATCTCCATCATGCTTCTTTCCATACATTGAACATAAAAGAAACCCCATCATATTTTCTCCTTGAATTTATATTTTTCTTTAAACTCCATCTTCCTTGTATTTTCAAACCCATAAGATTGATATGTAACTCCAAACTTCATTTACACCTTGATGGAACATCGGATGATTCATTTATAGCTACTGAAGTACCTTATGGCTAGCGCCCTTCAGAGACTTGGTTTTAAGCCACTAAAAAATTGAACAACCTTACTTTTAGGCTGGATAATAATTCTATAAGCATACCTCACAAATCTTGTAAATTTTTTTTATAGGTTCCAACAGATTCATCATCCTTTTTCTTTAACTCAAGGAATTCCTTTTCCATTTTCATATAAAGAATATGATTGAAGTACTTATTGAAAAATAAGTTATTTAACTCTTCCCATTCCAGAGATTCAATTTCATTTTGTTACCTCATTTTGTTGATAAGATTCCACTGTTTATCTAATTCACTTTCAAAATGATAGATATCCAAAATGGATTTCTCATGTTTTAAACATTGAAGAACCAGAAATATCTTTTTAGTGGTACTGATTCATTTCTCAGCAACTAGTGGATTAGAAGACCCACTGAAATATGGTGTAATATATCTCATTATGCGCTCAATAGAATGTTATTCCTTTATTTTCTCATTTGAAAGTACAACATGATTCATATCTTTAAAAATCTTTGTGAGCATAGAACCATGATTTTCAATTCATTCTCCCATTACATTTGGTTTCTCAGGATGAAAATCACGTCATTGACTGTCATGTTCATCATTAATGTGGTTACTTTGTGTTCTATCCATTAACTATAACTATAAAGTGTAGTGTGAGAAAAACTAATCATAATGATAGAACTAAATAATAAAGGGAAATTACTTATAAAAATTCAATCTATAACATCAGAGGTTTAATAAGAGGTTATTAATGATTATTATGAAAACTCTAGCATTGTAACCAATACTATTACATATCCATAGGAAGCTTACTAAGGTTTTCTTATCCTACTTTCCAAATTTTGGCTAAACCTTTGCTCTGATACCAACTCTAATGAACCAGGATTTTCATACATGGATATTACATCTTTTTTAGATGAATAATCATTATATTACACAAACACATTCCTGAGGACCATAATAGTTTAGTTCCTTGGGAAACTTGGAACACATTCTTCTAATTTTTTAAAATATCTTCAACATATTCTATAAATATATTTCCCTTTAGTACTCCCACTTAAAAACTTTCTTTATAACCCGGGGAAAGGAAACATAAGAAAGGGTGAGCTCAAATTCTCATAAAGGGTAAACATATAAGATAAGAAAGAAAAATAGGAGCATGAGGGTATGAAAATAGAAGAATAAAATTTTACAAACATACCCTATATATCAAATATCATAATCTTTAATCATTTAATTAATGTTTGGTAGTTCATAAGACATGAATCATAAGATAATAAAAGCACATGATCCGTGATAGTATAACAATGTACCAAGACATGGAATTTTTAGCATACACATAATCTTAGAATATATTATTTCAATGATACCTACCATGAAATTCATAGTATGTTTTTCATGGGATAATCACTTGTGTACCTACTTTAGGATTGGGATAATCTCTCTTGTACCTTCTAGTTTCAGGCTTAGGATGACCACCTGCGTACCCTCTTGTTACGGGATAAAGATAACCTCCCATGTAACCTATTTTTCAGGTTTTGGATGACATTCAATGTACCCTTAGATCTTATAGAACATTTATCATTGCCTAATTCATTGGAGAGAGATATAGTTCATGCCCATAAAATAATGAAAATCATACATATGTCTGCCACAAGAACATAAATCATTCATAATCAACATAAAATAACCGTATAATGAAAAAATATATTATCCTTGAATCATAACCCTAGTAAGAAATAATTAACATTAATAGATGTCATCTTATATGAAAAATAATTTTGAAATATCTTTTTAAAACATTTCTTGAGGAAAATATCCTTTCCACTTTAAAAAATGATTTTTAAATCATAAATCATTTATAAAACCTTTTTCAATGAAAATAACTTTAAAAAATTATAAATTAATATTTAAAAACCATTTTAAACATATTTGGAATCATTTTCCTTGAAAATACATAAATTATCATTTAAAACACTATTAAAACATTTTTAGAAAACATTGTTTTGAAGGAACACATATTTATGACTAAAGTGATAATAGCATTACATGAAAATTATAATATCATGAAAATAAGGATTTTCATGATACAACATTTCAAAGGTATGTTTATATGCCTTCTAAAAGAATATATGTTCATAAAATAACATGTTTATTAAAGAAGAAAAATTGAGACAAAATTCGATTACCGATTTGGAAACTTTTGAATCGCAAACCACATGAAAAGATATCATAAAATGGATATGTAAATACCCATAAATTTATTAATAATTATAATAGATTATATTCATGGTTATTATATACACCACATAAAATAAATGAGTGTTGAATATGGAATAAGTCCCACAGAAATAAATGTGAGACTATAAATCTCCTTACCTTAAGTCTTGACTTCCTTCATACATGTTAAAACCACATGTATAATAAATATATGTTTATTATAAATCTAACACATAACTATATTCTTATATACAATATAACTTCCCAAGTAAATAAAGGATATGATATTTTATTATTTATTAATATTTGTAAATTAAATATTAATTTTACTTTAAAGGTAATATTATGTTTGATGGCATACCTCACAGGAAACAATGGGTTTCTCCAAAATCTCATATTGCACACAAGGCTGAGTCATACTGAAAAATAATAATATAATATTATTTTAAATGGTAGTTAATGTCTAGTTGTTGTATTTGTGGGAATGGAAAAAACTAAATATATTATGATTATACATGTTTGTTAAATTTTTTTACATTTATCCAATAAAATTTAGAGGCTAAAAATGATAATGAATCTGATTTTAAGCATGAAAAACTCTAATATTTTTAAAAGGTCTTTTTACCGTATTTTGATGGAGAACCCTTTTTAAATATAGTTTTTTTCACTTTTATATGTTCCATTTAAAAAAATAAACTTCTTATTTAGAATAGGGGGATCAAAATTTACTTTGGGAATTTTTTTATATTTTTCTAATAAAGTTCATTTTTTTTATGAATAGTGAAAAATACTGCATTTTAATTCAAAACTGTATTTTAATCTAATTTATTTATGTAGTTAGATGTTTCTTTTTATAGGTTTTAAAGTTTAATTGGATTATATTATTACCATTTAATATAATTTTTATCATTGAAGTAATTTCACTTTGAAATTGTGTATAAACAAGTGTCAATCTTTTGATAGTAATTATTTCTTAAAAACATGCTTTTTAGTATTGACAACGGAAATTAATTTTAAATTAATTTATGAAAAATTTTTTTTTAATTTGGAAATATGGATTCCATATTTTTAATCAGTAGGTACAAATTTTTTAAATAGGTAACTTTTATTTTTAGACATTATGAATAGTAATTTCAGTAAATATTTTATTTACCATGGTTAAAGGGTAAATCTGGTAAATAAGGGTAAAAAATAATATTATAATAATATTAAATTACCCTAACACGTATCCTAATCCTATTTTTTAATACATGTCTGACCATGTTCATTCTTGGGTCAATTTTGGGACCCCATAGAGCCACTTGTTAGTGAAAATGACACTTTATAAAAATTAGTTTAAAGTTGAAGAAAATGTAACATAAACATATATATTTTAGTAAAATAAATTATCTGGGGTTATATAAGTGTTATTTTTGAGTATAAATAGTCATTATAAATATAAAAATATTTCCTAGATTATGATATTTTATTTATAATTTTTAGACATCAAATAAATAAATTTATTTATGACACAATTATGATGTAATGATTACCTCATTTATGATTTGTTTAAATAATGAGATTATAAATATTAAAATAAATTTATTTTTGAAACTTTTTATGAAATTCACGAATTTTAGATATAATTATGACTTTTTATCTTTGAATTAATGAAGTTTTTTAGAAATAATAAAGTTGTTTTGGATTTTTAAAAAGTTATGATATTAATAGTATATAAATTGACATAAATGAGTTTTTAAATCAATTAATATTTTATTAAATGATAAAATTGTCCAAAAAATCTAAGATTCTTAAAAATGACATATATGATGTTAAAAATGTAATTAATGATCCATTTTTGGTCTATTTTCATTTTATAGTAAATATATTAACCATATAGTATGAATATACAAGATGACATGGTAAAAGCTAAATAAGTTAACAAAGGCTTAAATAAAAAAAGATAAGGATTAAAAAATATCCAAAACCTATCCAATTATTATTGAATGATTTTATTTCGGATTATATTCATCTTTTATTTGACTTTAATGAATTTTGGAACTTTTCAAATTGAAAATCAATTTATAATAAAATAATTCTTTCAAGCTTTCCCAAAGAGCCCCTCTGCCCTCTTATAAAGGGCCAAAACCTTTAACCCATTACTCACATATCTCAAGAACCTTGGCTCAACCAAACTCTACTTCAATAAACTCTAAACATTATTATATTTCTCTTATAATCCTTACCCTAGGCATAAGGAAATTCAAGAAATCCTTTTGGTTCAAACCAAAGGGAGTTCCCTGATTTAAAGGTAATGTCTTCTCTTAAGTTCTTTTCTTTTATTTTTTCTTCTCCAATCCCATAAATTTTTTTATTATATTATTTCATAAAAAACCATTATATTAAATATACTAAGATGTTTTTATTATAATTATTATAATTACACATCCACACACCTCCATCTAATGGATACGAACATACAGTTTCTGTGTACGGCAAACTACTGCCTCACGAAATGATGATTGTTCAATTATTTCCTACAACCTATCATGGTGGCCATTATGATGGAACTATATTTAAATGTGATATATATTATATTTATATTGTCTCTATGATTCTGTATTTTTCATTTATATCATACCTTTATGGTTTCCATAATGGGTAAATACGATAACTTCATTTGAGGAAGTGTGGACTACTGCCCCCTCAAAGTGATATGACTTGTTCATGCCATACGTGGAATGTATAAAGGATGGAGTTAATTAAATTATATATGATATTATACTTGAATTATAATATAACTATGTATCATTTAGTTTTCATTCCAATAAATATGAAATAGAAATGAAAGTAATGTTCATGTGTACGTACGGCTTACCATCTCCATGAACGGTGCATTTCATTTCTTATATCAAAATGTTATGTATTATTATAAATAAATATATATATATATACTAGATATATATGATATATATTATATACAAATCATGTATATCATTCTGGAGATAATGGACTTTTGACCACATGGACAACTTGTAATTATAAGAAGTTCATTTTTTTGACTCAAGTACCAAATATCGACGAAACGACCATTATTAACTTAAATGATTATGTAATATTTATAATGTGGTAATAAGTGATATAAAAGGAATAATAAAGTTTAAAATGTTTTTTAAGAAAGTAGAAATTAACATTTTTTTATTTTTCAGGAGATTAAAGAACTAACGAGTCATGTCGGACACAAGGTAAGGGAACCTTTCACCCTCCTCTTCTAGTCAAAGTATCCTTTTATGTTATGTGTTTAAATATACATTTTCAAATATTGGGATATGTTATTTTATATCCTTATTGTTGTAAATTTTATGTCCATCTGATGAGAGACCATTTTCTCTCCCTTCAACTCATTTTCGAAATTTTAATGTGATGTCCTTAGGCTGCCAAATTTCCATAAGGGACTTCATCTCAATCTTATTTCACTGAGGCATACTTTGATTTATACACGAATTTATTTTATATGTTGTATAAAAAAACTTTTTAATTTTACTTTTATTCAAAAGTAAATTTTTTTTTACGAATCATTTTACTAAACTACAAAAAGAATTTTTCTTTTTAACGTACGCGATGACAACGACCTTTCTGCCGCCGCAAGAATTATTTGATATTTAACTTCCTTAACAAGTCATAATGTTTTTAAAAAGGAAAGTAAATACCATATACCCTTTTTACGTATTTTGGTATTGAAAATGGTTTTGATAAAGCATTTATTATTTCAATATCTTGAAATGATATATTTTTTGATTGTAATGTGGAAATGTTATCTTTCATTTATGCTTGTTTTACTGTTCTTGGTAATTGTTTACATATATGGGTGGTTCCGTGATAAACCTAGGATGGGTGAGCCTAATATTGCTCTCCAATGAATTGGCTAATGTGATAGAGGTAAAAATTAATGTTTCTCTTAAGAGATTAAGGGAATATACTATGATGGATATTCCAAATGTAACTCTCTATGTAGCTATGAAAGCTACAACGTAATTATGTTATGAATGCCACAAGTTACCTTTATGATTTATGATTTCGATGTGTTATTCATAAATCTTATGATTTTATGAGGTATATTAAAGGGCTTATGTTTTTTATGTATTGATGGATTAAAGTTTTCTTTCTTTATTTTATTACCCTTACTGAGATTTTTATGCTCATACCAAGTCTTTGAAATATTTTTCATAGGGTATAAGGAAGGGTAAGAGAAAGGAAGATTTTAGGAAGATTTATATCAAGAAAAGAACTCTGATTTTCTTTTAAGAGTTTTTATTTTATGAAAAAAAATGGATACTGAGTAGTAGTGTCTACATGTAATATTCATGATGTAATGTAATAGTTATGGCCTATTTCTCTAAAACTCTAAACCTGAAAAGATCCTAAATGTTAATTATTGATTTAACTCAAGATTAAGTAATTTTTTAAGGCAGGGTACATATAGTTGGTATCAAAGGTCGGTTTAGACAAATTTAGAAGTTAGGATATTGTTAAATTAATATCCATAAATTAATTTATGGTAATATTTAAATGACATAGCATTTATAGATTACCATGTTGCTTCGCCTAAGATATTTTTGTGTTCAGAATGGTTTTCCACAGAGGAAACAGGGCAGCTATGATGGGATGACATCAATAGGAAAACAACCTTCTAAATCAGCAACATGAGATGGTTAGAATCAGAACTGATTAGTTTTTTGAAGTGATGTAATAGTTGACTCAGGATATAAATGTTGGCGATATCAATGCATGAGATCATCCAGACCAATAATAGAGGAACATATTAGTAGTGGAGTATTCCATCAAGCAACATCCCCCATCATTTATAGGATCATCTAACCTTGTACTAGCTTAAGGGTGGATTAAATAACTATAGAATATTTTTGATGTCATTTGGTGTTCAGGACATCAAAAGGTTATTCTTAATGTATATCGTTTTGAAGGTGAAGCCGATCAGTGGTGTTCTATAGTAAAAATATCAGGGATAGTGAGGAGATTTATGCTCTTGATTGGGATGAATTCAAATGTATGTTTCTTGATAAATATTTTACAAAGGTGGTTCTTCTTAGGATAGAAAAAAAATTCTTATAATTGAGGCAGGAGGATGACTCTGTGGCTGCTTATGAAGAAAAATTCACTCGACTAGAAAGTTATGCTCCAAAATTCATACGAGATTTTGATAGTAAAATCAATAGTTTTTACTTAGGATTAAATCAAAATTATCAAATGGATTTAGCTTCTCATGAGTTTAAAAGTTATAAAAAAATTGTTCTATGTGCGTAGAAGGTGGAAATGGAGTTTTTCAATGATCAAATGTTCTTTGGAAAATAATAGAATAAGAGGTCAAAGTGGAAGATAAAAGGGAATAACTCTTCAAAAGAGTCTAATGGTAAGAAACTTAAGTTTATTGTTTGCGAAAATTGTGATAAAAATCACGCTAGGGAATATCTTTTGAATTCTGTTAAGTGCTACTAATGAGGTAAAATGGGACATAAGGCTTGTAATTTCACTGAAAAAGATCAGGGCAATGTTAAGATGAAATCTGATTTACAATGAGTAATATGTTTTAAGTTCAATTAAATGGATCATTATGCAAATGAGTGTCCAACTAAGAACAAAACTGAGGGAAAGAATCTAGACTATAAGTAGAAAGGGGTGGTAAAATCCTTTGAAACTACTTCAGTAGATTTTGGGCCATCGAATGAAGTAGTATCAGGTACACTGTTTGTTTATTCAGATTATGACAATCTGTTGTTTGATTTAGGATCTACACATTATTTCATTTCTGAGAAATTTTCTACTAAATTGGGAATTCCATCTCAATATATGAATCCTGAACCTATGGTAAAAACACCGAGAGGAAATGTTGAGACAAAAATAAATTATAAGAACCTTTCTTTCCTTATGTGTAGAAAGAATCTACCTGCAAAACTTATTGTTTTTCCTCTAGTAGAGTGTGATGTTATTTTGGGTATGGATTGGCTTTCCATTTATCATGCTAATATTGACTATAGATCTAAAAAGGTTTCTTTTCAGAAAGAATTTCATTTTGCATACAAGAATTAACCCTTACTTTTGATAACATATCAGGAAGTTGAGAAACTAGTAAAAGATGGAAATTAATGTTACCTTACACATATTGTTGAAAACAAATGAACTTTTTAGATTAATGATGTTCTAGTGGTAAATGAGTATCTCGATGTTTTTTCTGATGATTTGGTTGATATAATACCTGATCAGGATGTTGAATTTACTATTGACTTTGTTCCTAATTCTAATCCAATTTCAAAACCCCCTTATCGAATGGCTCAAATTGAACTTTTAGAGTTAAAGAAGCAATTGCATGAGTTATTAGATAAATGTTTAATTAGACCTCTCACATCACCATAGGGTGCTGTTATATTGTTTGTTAAAAATAAATATGGTTCAATGAGACTTTTCATTGATTATAGAGCATTTAATAACATCAATATTAAGAACAAGTATCATTTTCCTCATATCGATGATTTGTTTGATCATATCCAGAGAGCTCAGTATTTTTTGAAGATTGACTTGAGGTTGGGGTACCATCATTTGAATGTAAAGGAAGAATACATTATTAAGACCACATTTTATACTAGATATGGCTATTATGAATTTGTATTTATTCCTTTTGGGTTAACCAATGCACCTGTTGTATTCATGGATCTTATGAATATAATTTTCCGTGAGTTCCTTGGCAAGTTTGTAGTTGTGTTTAATGATGATAATTTGGTTTATTCCAAAAGTAAATAGGAACATGAAATTCATTTAAGGTTTTTCTTTAAAACCATAAAATAAAATAAATTGTATGGTAAATTCAGCAAGTGTGAGTTTTGGTTACAACCAATTTCATTCCTTGTTAACATTGTATCAAAAAATGGCATAATTTTTTATCCTTTTAAAATAAAAGATGTTGAATAATGGTCAAGGTCCACAAATATAACTGAGATCCATAGTTTTCTTGGTTTAGCAGGTTATTACTGGAGGTTTGTTAAAAAAATCATGGTTATATAGCCCACTGACTAAGTTAACTCGAAATGGTGTTAAGTTCATTTGGACAAAAGAATGTGATGATTGATTTCAAGAATTAAAAAGAAGATTGGTGAATGCTCCAGTTTTGGTATTACCTTCCATAGATGGTTAATTTTTTATCTAAAATGATGCTTCATTAAAAGGATTTGGTTGTGTCCTTATGCATAATGATTAGGTAATTTCTTATGTTTCACGTCAGTTGAAACCTCATGAGTTAAATTACCCTACACATGATTTGGAATTAGCGACTGTTTTTTTTGCTTTAAAAATTGGGAGGCATTATTTATATGGAGTAAAATGTGAAATATATACTGACCACAAAATTTTGAAGTATATATTCACTCCAAAATAATTAAATCTGATATAGATGATATGTCGGAATTAATCAAGGATTATGATTGCACGATCTATTACCATTAGAGAAAGGAAAATAATGTGGTTGATGTTTTGAGTTGAAAAGTAATGCTACATTAACCATGTTACATTTTAAAAAGATCCTTTAATTAACTATTTGATGAAATTTGGAATAGAAGTTGTCAGTGTAGAAAATTCTTCTATTTTGTTTCAGGTGTCAGTGAAATCATCTATATCAGATAGAATTAAGCAAGCATTGAAAGAAGATAGTGATTTGCAGAAAAAGGTAGAGTTGGTTTAGAAGGGTAAGTTGCCTAAATTTAACATTGATAATGATTGTATTTTGAGATTTGGAAAGAGATTATATGTGCCTTGTGATTCACAATTGAAGGATGAGATGTTATGTGAAGCTCATTATTCTCCATTTTCATTTCATCCCAGCAGTAATAATATGAACAGAGATCTTCGTGAGTATTACTAGTGGAATGGAATGAAAAGAGATATTTCTGACTTTACTGTGAAGTGTTTGACTTGTCAACAGGTTAAAGTAGAGTGGCAGTTACTGAAATGGATGTTTTGGCCTTTACCGGTGCCAGAGTGGAAATGGGAAAATATATCTATGTATTTCATTGTGGGGTTACCAAAGACATCTTGATGTAATAATTCAATCTAGGTTATTGTTTATTAATTGACTAAATATTCTCATTTTCATCCTATTCGAGATATACTATCTCTAGATCAAATTTATCAGTTGTATGTTAAATAGATAGTCAGGTTACATGGAGTTCCCTTCTCCATTATATCTGATCGTCATACTAGGTTCACTTATAATTTTTGGAAAGTCCTTCATAATTCGTTGGGTACTGAATTAAATTTTATTACAACTTTTCATCCTCAATCAGATGGGCAATCAAAATGAATAATTTAGACATTGGAATATATTCTACATTCTTACTCAATGGATTACCAGGGAAGTTGTAATCAACATGTTTCTTTGGTTGAATTTTCTCATAATAATATTTCTCATTTGATCATACAGATGGCTCTATTTGATTCATTATATAGAAAGCGGTGTTGAACTCCTGATTTTTGGGAAGAAGTAGATGAAAGGAAATAGATTAGACCAGAATTGGTAGAAGAGATAGCAGAAAAGGTTCAGTTGATTCTGAAGCACGTGATAACAGCTATGATCAGGCAGAAAAGTTATGCGAATAACTGGAGGAAGGATATTTCTTTTGAGGTAAGTGATCATGTCTTTATCAAATTTTCTCCATGGAAAAGTGTGATATATTTTGGTAAGAAGGTAAAGTAGAGTTCGAGGTTCATTGGACCCTATAAAATTCTAGAGAAAGATGGATCAGTTGCGTATAGAGTGGATTTACCTCCAAGTTTATTCCAGGTACAAATTTTTTTCATGTTTCAATGTTGAGAAATTATATGTCGTGTCCATCTCATGTTTTGAGTCCAAAGGTAGTTCAGTTGGAAGAGAATATCTCTTATGAGGAACAACCAATCCAGATTCTTGACCAAAGAGAGAAAGTGTTGTAGAATAATGTAATTCATCAAGTAAATGTTTTTAGGGAAAACTATATAGTTGAAGAGACAATGTGGGAATTTAAAAATGTTATGAGGGATAAATACCCCCACTTATTTTATAAGTAAATAAAAATTATGTGGATGCAATTTCCAAAAGGGGGAAGGATGTAACATCCAAGGTAAATAAAGGATATGATATTTTATTATTTATTAATATTTTTGAATTAAATAATAATTTTACTTTAAATGGTATGTTATGTTCTATGGATTACCCAACATACAATAATGGGTTTCTCTAAAATCTCATGTTGCACACACGGCTGAGTCATAATGAAAAATAATAATATAATATTAATTTAAATGGTAGTTAACGCCTAGACATTGTAGTGGAAAGAATGTAAAGAACTAAATAAAATATTATTATACATGTTTTTTAAATGTTTTTTCATTTATCCAATAAAATGCAGAGGGTTAAAATGATAATAAATCTGGTTTTAAGCATGAAAAACTATAATATTTTTAAAAGGTCGTTTTACCGCTTTTAGATGGAGAACCCTTTTAAAATATAGTTTTTGTCACTTTTATATGTTACATTTGACAAAATAAACTTCTTCTTTAGAAGTGAGACATCAAAATTTACTTTGGGTAAATTTTTGGTATTGTTCTGATAGTGTTTATTTTTTTATGAATAATGAAAAATACTGCATTTTAATTCAAAACTGCTTTTTAATCTAATTTATTTATATATTTAGATTGTTATTTTTTTTGTTTTAAAGTGTAATTGGATTATATTTTTACCATTTAATCCAATTTTTTCATTAGAATTAATTTCACTTTGAAATTGGATATAAACAAGTGTCAATCTTTTGATATTTATTATTTCTTAAAAACACACTTTTTAATTTTAACAACAAGAATTAATTTTAAATTCATTTCTACAAATTTTTTGTTTTGAATTTTGATAAATGGATTCCAAATTTTGAATCAGGTGGTTCAAATTGTGTAAATAGGTAAATTTTATTTTTAGACATTATGAATAGTAACTTTAGTAAATATTTTATTACCATAGTTAAAGGGTAAATCTGGTAAATAATGGTAAAAAATAATATTATAATAATATTAAATTACCCTAAAATGTTTCATAATACTATTTTATTATACATTTCTAACCATGGGAATACTTGGGTCAATTTTGGAACCTCATGGAGCCACTTGTAAGTGAAAATGACACTTTATAAAAAATAATTTAAAGTTAAGGAAAATGTAACATAAACATATATATATTATTAAAATGATTTTTATATGGGGTTATATAAGTGATATTTTTTTAGTATAAATAGTAATTATAAATCTAATAAAATTTCATACATTATGATATTTAATTTATAATTTTTATACATCAAATAAATAAATTTATTTATGAAAAAATGATGATGTAATGATTACTTCATTTATGAATGTTTTAAATAAATGAGATTATAAATATTAAAATAAATTTATTTTGAAACTTTTTATGAAATAAATGAATTTTAGAGATAATTATGACTTTTTATCTTTGAATATATGATTTGTTTTTAGAAATTATCAAGCTGTTTTGAATTTTTAAAAAAGTCATGATATGAATAGTATATAAATTGACATAAATGAGTTTTTAAATGAATTAATATTTTATTAAATGATAAAATATTCCTAAAAATATAATATTTGTCCAAATGACATATATGATGTTAAAATTTTCATTAAGGATCCATTTTGGGTCGGTTGGAATTTTATTGTAAATATATTAACCATATAGTATGAATATACTAGAAGACATGGTAAAAGATAAATAAGTTAACAAAGGGTTAAATAAAAAAGATAAGGATTAAAAAATATCCAAAAAATATAGAATTATTATTGTATGGTTTTATTTAGACTTATATTCATCTTATATTATCATTTAATGAATTTTGGACCTTTTGAAATTGAAAATCATTTTATAATAAAATAATACTATCAAACTTTCCTAAAGAGACTCTCATCCCTCTTATAAAAGTCCATCACCTCTAACTCATTAATCACAACTCAAAATCCCCTTGTATCATCCAACCTATGCTCCAATAATCTCCCAACATCCCTATCTTCCTCATAGAAGCATTCCCCTTGGAATAAGAAAATTTAAGAAATCCTTTTGGTTCAAAACAAATGAAGTTACCCGATTTAAAGGTAACGTCTTCTCTCAAGTTCTTTTCTTTTATTTTCCTTTTCCAACCCCCTAAACTCTCTTTATTCTATTATTTTATAAAAAACCAGTATCTTCATTATACTATGATTATTTTATGGTAATTATTCTAATTACACATCCACACACCTCCATCTAATAGATATGAACATACTATTTCTGTGGACGGCGAACTTCAGCCTCACGAAATGATGATTGTTCAATTATCTATTACCGCCTCTCATGGGGGATATTATGATGGTAAAGTATTTATATGTGATATATATTATATTTATATTGTCTATATTCTTCAGTATTTTTAATTTATATCATACCTTTGTGGTTTCCATAATGGGTAAATACGATAATTTCATTTGAGGAAGTGTGGACTATCGCCCCCTCAAAGTGATATGACTTGTTCATGCCATATGTGGAATGTATAAAAGATAGAGTTAATGAAATTATATATTATATTATACTTTAATTATAATATATCTATGTGTAATTAATTTTTCATTCCATTAAATATGAAATAGAAATTAAAGTAGCGTTTATGCGTACGTACGGATTACCGTCTTCGTGAACGGTGGATTTCATTTCTTATCTCCCAATTTTATATACTATTATAAATACATATATATATATATATATACTAGATATATATGATATATATGATATATAAATCATGGATATCATTATGGAGATAATGGACTTTTTACCACATGGACAACTAATAATTATTCGAAGTTTATTTTTTGACTTAAGTACCAAATATCGACAAAATGACTGTTATTTACTTAAATGATTATGTAAGGATTATAAAATAGTAATAAGTGATATAAAAGGAATAATATACTTTAAAAGGGCTCTTAAGAAATTATAAATTAACTTTAATTTATTATTTAGGAAACAAACGAGTCAAGTCGAACATGAGGTAAGGGAACCTTTCACTCTCCTCTTTTAGTCAAATACTCCTTTTATGTTATGTCTTTAAATTTCAATTTTAAAATATTCAGATATATTATTCTATATACTTATTGTTTTAAATTTTATATCCACGTTATGAGAGACCATTTTCTCTCCCTTCAACTCATTTTCTGAATTTTAATGTGACGTCGTTAGGCTATCAAATTTACATAAGGGACTTCGTCTCAATCTTCTTTCATTGAGGCATACTTCGATTTATACACGAATTTATTTTATACACTATATAATAAACCCCTTTTAGTTTTAATTTTATTCAAACAGAATATTTTTTTTATGAAGTGTTTTACTAAATGACAAAAATAATGTTTCTTTTAACATAATCGATGACAACGACCTTTCCACTGTTGTGAGAATTATTTTATATTTGGCTTCCTTAACAACCCATAATGTTTTCAAAAAGGAAAATAAATACCATATACCCTTTTTACGTATTTTGGTATTGAAAATTGTTTTTAAAAAACATTTATTATTTCAATATCTTGAAATGATATATTTTGTGATTGCAATGTGGAAATGTTATCTTTCATTTATGCTTTTTTTATGGATCTTGGGAATTTTTTACGTATATGGGAGGTTTAATGATAAACCTAGGGTGGTTGAGCCCAAGACATCTCTCCAATGCATTGGGTTACGTGACGGAGGTAAATGTTAATGTTTCTCCTATGTGATTTGGGGAATATATTGTGATGGGTATTTCAAACGTAACTCCCTGCATAGCTGTGAAAGATACAATGTAAATATGTTATGAATGCCACAAGTTTCCTTTATAATTTATGATTTCTATATGTTATTCATAAATCTTGTGATTTAATGAGGTATGTTAAAGAGCTTATGTTTTGTATGTATTGATGGACTAATGTTTTCTTTCATTATTATATAACCCTAACTGAGTTTTTTATGCTCATCCCAAGTCTTTGAAATGTTTTTCATAGGGTATAAGGAAGGGTAATAGAAATGAACAATACAAGAATATTTATATCAATAAAATAACGGTTTTTTTCTTTTAAGAGTGTTTATTTTATGAAAAAAATGGATACTGAGTAGTAGTGTCTACATGTAATATTCATGATGAAATGTAATAGTTATGGAATAATTCTCTTAAACTCTAAACCTGAAAAGATCCTTAATGTTAACTATTGATTTAACTCAAGATTAAGTAATGTTTTAAGGACAGGTCCTTATATATAATACCATATATGATTTACTTATGAATTTATAATGCTCATTTATTAATAATTCCATGTTAATGTTGTGTTTCGGGTGATAATCGCTTAGTTTTTCATACATGTTTTGACTGGTTATTTTTTGTCCTCCTACTAAGATCAAAATTTATCCATATCAAGAATTATAAAAATTACATAAATATAATTTATATTTATCATATATTTATTTATTATGATTCATATAATTTAGAGTTAAAAAATAAAATACATCGTTCATGGAGACGATGGTTCATACGTATGCATGAACACTATTTCCATTTTATTATTAGGTTAAAAGATATAAAATTATATTATATAAAATCATTATAGAATCATTTATCTATTTTATATGTCAAATATTTTTATTAAAACCATTTTTAATACATTCTATGTAATGTGTGAATGAATCACTTCGCTTTGCGAGGTGGTGGTCCATTGTACACATAAACGATGTTATCGTATTCCCAAAAAATGGTAAGCATGAAGTTATATGTGATATAAAAATTTTAGAATCATAATAAAATAATAAAAATAATATTTATCATATATAAAGTATAAATCCATCATTATTCCCAACCTTTAAAGGTTGTAATGGAAGAATGAATGACATCGGTTCACGAGGTGGTAGTCTTTCGTACACACAAACGATGATTTTGTATCTCATTTTATGGATGTGTGTGAAGTTTTAGGTCATATCCTTAACATAAAAACATCTTAGTATATTTAATATACTTAGTTTAGTATATAAACACTAGATAAAAATAATTTAATGGGTTTACGTAATAAATAAAACAAAAATGTTTGTTGATGAACGTTACCTCTTCTTTGGATATATCCTTTTGATTTTCACACAAGGAATTACTTGGTTGGATTTATTCAATAATTAAGTAATATGTAAGGAATTGAGGTAATTTTGAAGTATATTTGGATATGGTTTTTCCAAACCAAATAGGTTTTTAAGTGTTAATAAAATATAAGAATAGGTCCCCTTTTATAAGAGAGGAGGACCACTTTTGGAATTTCTCAAAATATCAATTTATAATAAATTTAATACTGATCCAAATAACTATAAAAGGCCATTAATTTGAATATAATATATGAAAATTCTGTAATTTTATCAACCAATATATTTTTTACAAGTTTTGATGTTATTTTAAACCTTTTCATTTTCATTAACTCTTAGTTACCCCATTTTAATTTTAGCTATGGTAATAAAAAATTTAATTTTGAGAGGATATAATTTTTTACTTATAAATTGTAAATTGAACCATAAATGGACATTTAATTATATTTTCCACAATATATAATACTTTTTTTCCTTATTATATATTTTTATGATTTATAAATCATTTAATAAAATATTTTTTTCATAAAATATCATAAGTGTCAATTTCGACATTATTCATTACTTTGACATTAGAAAACTCAATAAAACAAGATATATTTGAAACAAATAATTTAATAAACATATAATATAACATAAAAATCTATAAAATTCGTGGATAACCTTAATTAAGTCAAATTATATTTCTTTTAATATTTATAATATCTTTTAACTGATTGTTTTACTAATTGAATAATTACTGCAACATCACTGTGTAATTATTTATGATAAATATTTGTGAACTAAAATTCAAAAATAAATTTCCATGATGTAGATAAAAATTTATATTTCATAATAATAAATATATTCTATAATATATTCTATTTAACCCCATATTAAAAATATTATACTTATTAAAAGTAAGAGTGTGACATTTTGTCACTCTCTTTGATTTTAAAAATATCTAAGTCATTTACTAGAAAAGTTTCCATTAAATAATTTAAATATGAACCTTAGGTGTTAAGGGTCAAATTAAAATCATCAAATAAAATTTTAATATGTGTTATAGTAATTTTATTGTTTTTATCAATTTATTTTTAATCTAAATTACCCAATTTTATCCTTTATCGTGACAACAAAAATTACCAATGTTACTATTCATATGGGCCAAACATAAAACGGACCTATTTACTAAATTTGTATCTTATTATTGAAAATATAGAATCCATATTTTAAAATTCAAAAAACATAAGTGGCTAAAATTAATTTAAAATTAATCTTGTAGATGGGGTGAAAAAACGGTTTTTAAAAGTGAAAACATTCAAAAGATTGAAATGTTTTTATATACAAATTCAATGTGAAATTGATTCAAATTTCCTAAATTGGATTAAATGATATAAAATTGATATAATTATACTTTAAAATCAGTAAAAAAATATGACTTAATAGTATAAATTATTTAGATGAAAAAGTTGTTTTCAATTAAAATTCAGTATTTTTCATTATTCATCAAAACATGAAATTTATCAAAAAATACCAAAAAATAAACCAATATAAATTTTTATATCACCATTTCATTGAAAAAGTTTATTTTTTCAAATATAATTTATAAAATTTTAAAAAATTAGTTTTAAAAGAGGTGTTCCATTAAAAGACGATAAAACAGCTTTTAGAAAAACTATAGTTTTAAGAATAATACTATATTATTTTTTATATCATGTCTAGAAAACACATAGGATGAATGTTAAAAATTATATTTAACATTTTATAAATATAATTCATTAATATAATCCAACAACAGTAATTTTTTTATTTTATTAATATAAAACACACTTGTGCGCATTTAAATAGATTTTAAGAAAAATATTTCCTTTTAATTTAAAAAGGGTTACATATTTGTAAACCATAATTTCATAATTCAGTTAATAATGTTCATAAATACCATTCTAAAGGATGTTCTATAATTATCCTATTTTAATAACTATAATATTAAAATTATTTTTTATAGAAATTCAGTGTTGCGTGTAACGTGAGCTAAAATGGTGTTGTGTGTAATGAAAAACATAAAATAAATAAAAATATTTAGAAAATAATCGAAAATATATTTAATAAGAATATTAGGGTGTTACAATCTACCTCATACAATTTATGCTTTACTTTTCCAATATTGAGGCTTGATTCGGTCTGATTCAAAATAAATTAAAGAAACGGACATCCACACTAAAAATAGGGTGAATGAGCTTGAAGAAAAAAAGCATAATAGATTGGAAGATGAACTGAAATAGGAAGTAATTGGATTATAGTGATTACCTGTAGTTATCTAACACTTCTAAAATTATTTAAATCAGAGTCCAGACCCATAGAGATATCAAGATCCCTAGGTTAGAGAGGAAGAGATATCATTATGGGAAAAGGGAACTGATGTCCGCTAGGGAGAAGAAGAAAAAAGAGAGTTTTGGATACTAGGTTCATTAAGGTAATTTTATTAATTTTTTCATAAAATAGGAGGCGTGTGGTTTGGCCACATGGTTTGTATAAAGCATGCACAAATCATGCTCACTTCATTATCTAAGGAGGGACACCACACGGTTAAGACACAAAATTTCCCTAACTGTGAAAAATTCCACTATCTAAGATGTTTGAAATCTTGCATGGGAATGAATATAAGGTCTTATGGTTATAGAAAAAATATGTGGCCCATACTACTCAAAATTTTCCCCTCATGGTTAGTACTAATCATGTAGTAACCGTACGGCCTGCCCTTTTATCCATTTTCCATAAATCTTAGATCCGAACAAGACCCAAATGATACTAGGGCCATCCTTATTCCATAGTTCAAATTTAACAATATTTAAACAAGGATTTAATCTAAAAACAAAAAATACATAACTTCATGAAAAGATAGTTCATTAAAACCTCTACACCTTTGAACTTCTCATACCTATAAAGCCTTGGCTAAAAAAACAAAAACTTAACCTGAACAACAAGGGTCGTGAAGTCTCATTAAAATTGACATGTTTCATTACCAAACACCCAAAGCACCTCCCATAATTTATTAAGTGTATGATGTTTAAGATATCACAACATGATTCAATGCTTATTTTCCTATTGAAACACTGAAATGCTGATTATCCATGCATGTTTAGCTGGAGACATGACAATGCCATCGTATCTTTAAACATCTCACTAATGGCGCTCCACACCATAGGTTTTAACATAAAAGGGAATAATTTCAAGATATGGAACCTCCACTATCAGAATTTCCTACAAATATTTCCCTAAGTGTTCTAACGATGCTCCTGCCATGATTTTGAATTTTTCAAATGGTTGATTCCCCCACTAACCATATTTATCCAAGTTGTGCTAAATTTTCATGAAAAGACCCAATCGACGCATACCACACTCATCTATGCCTGAGGATGTGCCAAAAATGGTTCTTCACTGACCATGTTCTTTAATAAAAAATAAAACAAGTTGATATTACTCCGACTGACCAATCTCAAAATGCTTGGCTTAGAAGGCTATCATAATACAATCTAAACCACAATGCCTTCTTCCATGTAATCTCACATTTACCATGATCACGTTCACTGAAGACCTTACCTAACTTTTGGTGGTGTTCCCTGATCAAACCATCACCTGAACATTTAATTTTTTATTTCTCAACATGAACAAGGCTGTAACCCAAATCAAGCCCACTGGAATTCTCACCCTTTAAAAATCACCCCTGAGCCTGAAATTAAGTCTGATATAACCTCAGATTCATTAAACAGGAGTCCAAAGAACTAACCCAAGGTATTAAATACTCTATTTATATAAGTGAGATTTTGGTACAAGTCCAAGATTCCAACATCAGAACATTAACTGAGCCAAGAGTGTCATCCGCCTGGTGGTCAAGTTAGAGGAAAGTGGTTGGGGTCCAAGAATCCATCCAAGGTGTTTCTACATAAGAACCCATGTATCACTTAGGACTAATCATTTCTCAAGAAAAACCACATTTTATATGTGGAACTTTTTTAAATATTGTTTATTGAGAAATAAGAACATTTTAAATATTTATCTAGTCTTATAATCGACGCTCTCTTAGTGCATCAAGGATGGCGTCAAGATAGGGTACATGCTCATCACTAAGAAAGAGTAAACTAAAAGGATATCAAAAATTCCAAAAAGGGCTGATATTTCTACATCATGTCCAAGATGAATTAATTATTATGGTTTCCAAAAAAACCATACCCAACTATCAAAAAGAAGATCAGTCGAACCACTATAGGTCGACTTCTTAGAAGAAGCTCGGGTTCACCTACCGACACATCGTCATTAACTAATCACAAGACTTTAACACCTGAGGCATCCCTTGATCACTCAAAGTTAACCATAGAAGTCTATCCATGACCAACGGTGTTTATCAATGGTTGTGTACATAGCCAACCACATCAATTTAATGCTACCAAGAAATCACCAACATGTTACAAGACTCACCATCCTCACAGGAATTCAAAAACCACATTGACCGTTTTCATGTGGTCTTCCTTGGTTATATTCTTTATTCCTGTAAGGATGTGCATTCAATAGAAATTATTAGATTCTCCCTACCTTAGGATTGTCCTAGTCATCAAAGATAGAGATGTACTAGCCATTCATAAGCGTGCCAGGTCAGATTCACCTTAAACTCACATGTGACACTTCTCCAAGTCACGATAACAAAAATCATAAAATTTGGAATGAAAGCCAAAACCAACCTGGCCGGGGTATTAAAACACCTGATCCTCTTAGAACGTCATCTTGATTATTGGTAGGAATTGATTCCTTTAACATCTTGGTCACTCTACTCCAGAGATGACCCAATAACATACTCAAAATCTCAAGGCTCAATGATTCCACCAAACTCAACCAGTTCATTATATCATTAGCAATTCGATGGGTACTGTGTATATGAATGCACACTATCCCGATGTTTTATAAGTAAGACGGAATATCCTTGATACTATCTATAGTATGTCCAACCTATTCATCCAAGTATCAGGTGGTCCATGAAAGAGATTTATCCGATATTCGTATTACCCCATACGACCATTAACCTGGAATATGACATACCAAGTCATCCATTATTTAGGAAGAAGATATGGTCACATTACTTACTAAGCGACTGACCATTCCCTATGCATGTCTAACCTGATATAACTAAGCATTACTTCATGATGACACACATATAAAAGGCCAAGGATACCATGACTACCCATCTAAAAAATGAAGTCATTTAGAATCAAAGAGTTTTATTAGGGACAATGTCACCTGAATGACACTATTTGATAGAAAACTCGTAGAATTTAGCAAGGCATTTAAGCTCTAAGGGTGTTACCTATCACGGGCTAGCCCCTTACTAAAACATAATTGTCGACCCTATTACTAGGTCACACAAAACAGATTTCACTAGGCCCTACGCCTATCATTTAATCCCATGATAAAAAGGAGAAAGGATTTTGTAAAACACTCACTTTTCTATTCAAAGGAAACTCAAAGAGATATTTAAACTACCCTTATACGATGGTTTAAACTAGGATACCACTTAAGGTTTCATTTTTAAGTCATTAAATTGATTCACATTCAATATTTAAACATTTAAAAGATTTAATTCAGAACATCAAGTATCAATTATAAGACAAAATCACTTAGTACCTGATTTAACTAATGTAATAAGGAAAAATATGTAAGTATTATCAAACTTCCATTTTAAACAGTAATCATTTATTGACATCCCAACATATTTAGGAAATTTATTATATAAATTTATTTTAATCATTTTATTTAATCATAATTTTTTTTATAATTGGGCTTAGTTAAATACCAAATCATAAATGATGAGGTGACCTATAAGGGTCCCATTAAGCCAAACTAGGTACATCAGAATGCAACCCAATAGTAGTTGTTTAATTACTAAGGTTTTAAAAACACCCATAGTGCATTGTCTCATAAGAAACATGCCCCAAATGACCTACTTGGTTCCATTTGTTCATTTATAAATTTAACCATATAGATCTCCATACCCATTTGATAGAGTCAAAAGCCTTTATAAAGGCAACCCTCAACAGTTTAAATTTTTAAATTACCCTTAATGGGTTTTATCTGATAATATTAAATACCATAACCAACCTGGTAGGGTCAATTCATATAACAGGTTTATAAGAAACCAATTCATTTTAGATAAAAATTAAATTTATTTCAAATTTATAACCATTTCAAAATATATCATAGTCATATATAATTGTTCAATTATATGGGTTGTCATCTTCCAATCTATAAAGCGCTCGTACACTTTATAGACCGTGGGATAGATCTCATTTAATAAAAAACCAATTCACATTAAAATTTTAAATTTATTAGATTTTATATTTTAAAAATAGTCTATAAATATATATACAAATCTCCAAAGATGGTTCAAATACATAGGTTACCTTTCTCCAATTTATAAGGCGCTCATACACCTTACAACTAAAAACTTGTTTTTGTTTAATCATAACTGATATGTGCATCCCATGAAATCAATTATATATCAAAATAATAACTATGAATGTTATCATAAGCACTAAACATATAGGAACATGCTAATAAGCACAAAATCGGGATACATAGGCAAGACAAGATAAATAATCAGACATTATGGTATATAATTACATAATCATGGTAGCAGATTAACATGCTAAATAAATCACCCAAGCATGTTATATAAATATAAATGATAAATAAATACCTAAATAGGTACAAAATTAAGCATATCACTAATATACCAAACATGGTCTATAATAGCTAGGTTAATTATCACATAAGTTGCATCATCAAAATCAGTAGGCATCCTTCAAATGAAACAACAAGGAATGACATATGCATGGAATGTGAATCTCTATGTGCCTATAATGATGCATGTAATACTACTTCCTTTCCATACCAGAACAAAGGAAAAATAACATAAATTTAATAAATCGATAATCAGCAGAAAGTATGCCAATCACTCTAGGAAAAATAATAATCAAATGTAATAATGAACGGCATGAACAACAATTCTATCCCTGGCCACATGGAATTTTCCTTGTGGGTGGGTTGATCACTCCTAGACACTGTTATTTACCAAGCGCTAACACATTCCTAGTATCCTATCTACCAACCCCACATAGTAAGACAAAGTAAAAAAAAAGAAATCTCTAATACCACTTTGTAACATCCCATCCCAACTTCTTATAAAATAAGTAGTTGGACTGGTTGCCACATAGCCTCACGCACACCTCCCCATATACCAAAGGTTTCCAACTAGAATTGAGAGTATAAGGATGGTATAGTAGGGACACTACACCATCATGATCATAGTAACAAAATGGTCTATCAAAAAATAAATAACAGACAACATCAGAAGAAGTAATAAATAAAAGACGGGGCAGTGGAAGAAAAATATCAAGTAAATATAATAGGTGACTAATTCCAATATACAAAAATGTATGCATATCCATATGATGATACATAAACTAAAACATTATACACATAGTAGTAAACATGATATAGAACATTACACAAATAAAGGACAGAAATAAATAACTGAGGGTGGACCCTATGAGTATCCCGAGCTCCATCTCAATCCCCTGCTCCAAACTCCCAGGTACAAGTATAACAGCTCAAGAAATAATCCATGGTCATGCGAACATGATATCTACTTGGGTACCCTGGTACAATGGTGGCCTGATAAGGGTGTGAGATAAAATACCAATAGGCAACTGCCAATAGTTTCTACAGCTAAATCCAATCTATGAATATAAGGTATAGTAGTATGCAGATATAATTAACTAATCAATAATTCTGAATTAATAAATATCAACTTGCTTAGGTTCCTAAAGGACACCTGGAGGATCTACCTGCTTCAGCTCATAGATGGAATAATGATCTGACAATTAATCATATATATAGTAATAATAATAATAATAATAATATATTGTAGTTATATATTTCATCCACCTATATGGACTAAGTATGTACAGATGTAAGTATCCATATACATGGAATACTAGGTTCTAGCTAGGCTGAGGCATAAATAAATCATCCACAACCTGTATAAACTATCCTATAATCTCAATAAAAGGGTAAAAGCCTTACATATCATAATTAATGAGAGAATACAGGCTCAACACTCAATATGGTTGATGTGTTGTCATTCCAACACCTAAAACAAGGGATGTGGTGTGTCATGCCCATAATAAATAGTGTCAATGGTGTGAGACGTCTTGCTCAACACCTAATGTAAGGGAGTGTGAAATTACATGATCAAAAAGTCCCTTAACCATCATATCACATCCATTATCATCGGCATATTAATATTAATAATAAGGGATTACCTCTTAAGATAATTCATAAGGCCAATATAACCAAGGGAATCAAAATTCAATTAAATATTATAATAAAGCATGTAATGATTGGTATTTCCTTAGCACCCCTTAAAATTCATTAAATTAAACCATTTAATTAATTTAGCCCTGAAAACCATCATGAATAAAGTCATTCAATATAATCAATCCATTTCATTTATCAAGGTAAGGCTTTCTATGTAAGATTACGAACTTCGTGGAGGTATATCCTTATTAAAATTGTAGTTTCAATATCTTTTTTTTTTATGAAATGTTTATAGAAGTATGAGGGGCCTTGGGGGTGTTTCAGGGGCTTGGGACATTAATGTAAGGAAAATTAAGCCAACCTATGCAAGGTGCATGATTTGTGCAAGGTTAAGTAAACTTTGAAACCTACCCAAGAAAACAATGCAAACATGGTTTGTCAAAGTGTGTGACCTTCCTAGGTAATTGTGTGACACATATACCCTTGGATAGTGGATTTATCATGGTTTTCACACTGTTTGGAAAACTGTGTGGGTAAACCATGTTCCCCTATAAAAGTTGGAAAAATTACAAAATTTTCATTACAGGATTTTAAGACTTCCCCTTATTTCCTCCCTTTAAACCTAGTGATGAAAAATAATCCTAAAGGGATTCCAATAGTCTATCTCCATAATTTCTTAGTCATTTAGAGTGTTATTGGTTATGGAATCAATTTAAAAGTGATTTTAATCTCATTCTTTCTGCTCTTTTTCAGATTAGGGTTTGTATCTTGGGTTATCTTCTTTCAAATATCTAAAACCCTTATTTTCTAGTGAAATATATATTAATTCTTAAAGAAGTATTCTAATCTGTTTATGAGACCACATTTAGGAGTGTGTTTGCCAACAGAATTTAGATAGGTGGTCTATAAGTTATATCCCATAGTTTCATTATAGATTTGTGCATGTTCAGTTTTTTTCTTGGTAATATCTAGTTTTTATTTTGATGTATTTGGTGATATTTGGAAAAATGGGTGTCTAAATAGTGAATAGAAACCCTCATAGTCCCCATGGGATGCATTAAGGATGATTTTACTGATTTAGGTCCATCTATGGGGTGCACCGTCTTTCCCAGACCTATGAATTGGTAAAGTACATTATAGGTCGATGTGTGATAATGTAGTTCCCTTGATTAACATATTGATATGTTTAGTTGAGTTATAAATGGTATATTTTTAGTCTAACTATACGTGATAATGGATTAAGGGGTTATTTGGTGTGGCACAAAAATGGGTTAATTGGGTTAATTGAGATCATGACATGTGACTTATGAATTATGTTAGAAATTCCTAAGAGATTTAGTGAATATGAAATAGTGAATATGTTGAATTGGTAATGTCATATGAAGTGAGAGATATGTTAAATGGGTTTTCATAAAAGAATTAATGAATATATGAAATGGGTTGATATAACGGAATTATTGGATATGCTTAGTGAGCTAGGAATGAGAATGGGAATTGGGCTAAATATGCTATACAATGTAAATGAAAAATGAGTTAATGGGTTGTGGAATAGTATTAATTTTCATATTGATTATTATGAATTATGATTTTTATATGTATTGGTTATATTTTCTTGTGATACAGTTTGTGTGTGGTGAATGGATAAATAAGAATGTGCACATGGATTTGGGTGTGGGATAAAGGATTTAGGCTCCCCCCATGAGTCGATTTAGACTGATGTTATAAACTCCACCCACAATGCACAGGTTAGGGAAGGGGATGGAGCTCTATTCCCATAATGGTTACATACCACCTAGACTGAGGCTTCGAGGTGATGATATTGTGGTTGTTGTGATGTGTTATCCCAAGTGAGATAGGGACTTGAATTATTCCCTTATATAGAATGATGAATTCCTTGAATATTTATGAGAATGATGTAAATTCCAACCCATGGATTACATGTTGATGATGATATTAGTAATTAATAAGATACAAATAATGAATTTGGTTATATGGTTAGTAATATATAAGTAAATATTGTTAAATAGTGGCCCCCAAACTATATTTTATCTATTTTTCATTCATTTAATACTTCCATGCACTGTCTATTTAGATTGGATATTTTATAGACACCATTAGTGGTATCCTACTGAGTTGTACTCCAACCCTGCTCGGGCTGTTGTTGGGTACCTGAGCAGATTTCATGCTTGCAGGTCGGGAAAACGGAAAAGGACCTATGCATGGGAGTTGAGTCTTACTTGATAGGTACATGTATGAGGTTCTAAACATGGAGTTAGTACCATTTTGTGTATTCTGTTGTTTTTCTTTATTTTGGGTTTTGTTCACTTGGCACAATAGCATGATAAGAAATATTTACTGTTGGTTATGGTTTGTACCCAATTTTTGGGAGATGGTTTTTATGCATGTTCATTGGACATTCTATGTTTCTTCTACTATTAAATTTATTTTTTGTTGTTCCCTACTCTTTTAAAGAGGGTATAGTCTCCCCACATGACATTTTGACCCTCGATTCTAGTCGGAAACCTCTAGCATATGGGGAGGTACTCTTGAGGTCATGTGGTGACCTAGATCAAGTCACCAGTTTAGTGGATCCCATGTTAGGGATGTTGCATTCTATAATAAATCCATTAAAACCCACTTAGAAGCTAGTTGTACTTTGAAATAATTAGTAACAATAGATATTATACCCTTTTATTCAATCCATTTAATATTATCATTTGATTCCACGTACAAGGAATGAAACATATCTATCAATAACCTAAAGGCATAGTAAAACACTAATTTTATAAGGCCAATAAATATTTAAATCACTAATCACCACTTTTTAGTTTAGAAGATAGTGCACCTCATCTGAGGAGTTTTATTATAAAACATGACATTATTAATAAACAATTCATTTAGAAAACCCAAGTATCACATTCAAGAGGCATAACTCAATTCACCAACAAAATCATTTTAGAAATATACCAAACATGGAAAATTAATTTCATGGTTTATAAATATTACCTATAAGGGGTAAATTCATTTACAGTCCAAGATGAACTCTTAGAAGTAATTATGGGCTTTTAAAAATTTTTATAAAACATGAAAAATCACTTGGAGCACCCAAATGGGTGGCTAGAAATGAGTTCAACTTCCTCTAATTAAATATAAATGATTAACAAGAGTAATACATCATGTTTATAACAATTTAGAAAAGAAGAACTCATTTTATAGCGACAAGCGACAAAGGCATGCACGCGCCACAATAGAAATATTTATTAATAAATCAATCCAAACTTGGGTAAAGAGGTATATAACACCTACCTTATACCATGTATTCTTCATTCATACAATATCAGGGATTTATATGGTTCACTTTAGAATAAATCGAAGAAACAGACATATGCCCTGAAAATATTGTGAATGAGCTCGCACTAGAATAGCTCAATAGATTGGAAGAGGAATTTATATATTAAGTAAGAAGATTCCAGATAGGATCTCTAGTTATCCAACACTTATGAAGGGGTTTGAATTGGATTCCATATCCATGAGATATCAAGATCCCTAGGTTAGAGAGGGGGGAGATCATCATCAGAGAAGGGAGATTCTATCTAATGGGGAGAAGAAGAATAAATAGGGGTTTAGATACTAGTTTCATTAAAGAAATTTTAGTAATTTTTCCCACAAAACAGGAGGCGTGTGGTTTGGCCACATAGTTTAGTCAACTCGTGTGAAAATCATGCTACCTTTATTATCTAAGGAGGGACCCTGTATAATTAAGATTCATGGTTTTCCTAACCATGTGAAAAACATGAAAAAGACCAATGCTAAATATTTTTAAATATCACACATTTGTGCACCATGGTTCGCATGGTTGTATACAAATTGTGTAACCCCTACTTCTCAAGAAGTTTCCTACATGGTTACTACTAATCATGCGCTAACAGAGAAGCCTACCATTTTTCACCCTTTTCTAGAACTCTAGGCTCTAACCAACCCCCAAACTATCCTAGGAACTTCCTTGGTCCATATATCATATTGATCAATATTTAAAAAATGTTTTAAACTGAAAAAATGATATATACCTTCAGGAAAAGATAGTTTGTTACAATTCTACTCATAGTAATCCTGAACTATCATCACAACCCATAATACTATGTGATGCCCATCATTTAGGGAAAACTCAAAGTCATACTTTGAGAGGATATTATCATTCAATTGTTTATGTAATATAAATGTATCACATGTAAATGAATTAGAAATAGATATTTCATTTATTATAAAATCATGATACATTCTATAATTATAGTGACTTGACCCCACAAACCCGTTGATAGACTCTGAAACTAATTATATTAGCATTATTAAAAGGAATCAGGACTTGATGGACTAAAGAGTTTAGTAGTCTTCATAAACAAAATACATACATGAGTCTTGAATTAAAAAATAATACACTAATTACTACACTAATTTTTTCTAAATAACTTATATAATTATAACGTTATTCCATCTAGAGTATCCTTGAAAAGCTTTCATATCACATTTATTGGATTCATGGGGAGAGGAAACATAATAAGGGTGAGATCAAATTGTTAGTAAGGAAAAAATATAGTGGAAGAAATAATTAATCATTTATAATAGTCAATATTCCAAGGTAAATAACTGAACATGCAAGCCATGTAATCAATAAAATGAATGGAAGTGCATAAACAATATGGAAAATTAATAACTAAGAACACATGCCATTAAAATAAATATAAAAGGAAAAATGAATATAGTAAGGTAAGAAACTAAAACACGTGTCATTTAATCAATTAACTGAATATGAAAAGTATACATAGATATGTCGACGCAAAATTTCATAAATGAATAATAACTGAAACTAAATGAAGGAAATGCTTTCTTAATGTACATCACACCTAAGGAACATGAAAACATATATCGTCAATACCTTTCACAATATCATTTAAAACTATGGATATAAACCCATTTTATTTTTGCAACTTATTTTTCTCATGAGAACCTTTTGATGTATCGAGGAGCTATATAAATTCTGGGATACTCCCATCAATGTCTGTCTAAATCATTCCTCATATCGAATATTAGAAATAAATAATATGCCTTATCAAATATCTGTATTGAATGAAGAATATTGAATTTTAAATATTTCTCCAAAATAATCAAATAACTATCAAAGTATATACCATATGTAAAATGGTTTATGATTTAGAAAATACTAATATCCATGATATATAAAATAGATAATTAGGGGGAAATTCAATGTTCAATGATCATAGAAGATTGAATATTTCAAGGGGAATAACAAATAATTCAAGAAAGTAAATGTGAATATTTTCCTTATACAAATAAATAATAAACCATCCAAAGTAACAATAAGGATGGAATCAATACAAAAATATATGAATTGGAGTAAAAATAAAGGGTTTTTATTGAATATGAATAGAAATATTACAAAAATATATATTAAAATCATTCTAGAGGAAAATATCCTTTTGTTTTGTAAAAATATTTTGAAAAAATTTATCATTGAAAATCACTTTTGAAAACATTTTCTTTAAAAATTACCCTTTTAGACATGAAAAGGAAGCTTCAAAGAAATGACGGAATGTAAATTCATACTTGATATACATGGTAAAATAAAATTACTTTTTATGGTAAAAAGGTATGAAAAATGACTTATTAGGAGAGAGAAAAGAAGATTAATTTGAAAACATTGGTTAAAGAAAAGGGTTAAAATTTATTTACAAAATCATTTTAAAATCATTTTTGAAAACATTTTAATAAAACATTTTTTTAGAAGAAAACAAGTTTTCCGACTAAAGAGAGAAATAAAGTCAGGTTTTATGAAAAACATTATCTAAAACATTTTGAGTACCAAATAGTTTAAAAATGTTACTAATACTTGATAATTGTCATGAATAACCATAGGATAAAAAAGAAAGGTTTTATTGAAAAATGATCATATAATTTCCTCGAATGGAAATACCATTGAAAGGTCATTAAAGTTATTGTTGAGAAAAATAATCTTTAAACCTTCCAAAGTGTCCAATACCACTTTGAAACATTTTAAATAATAATCCTCATAAAGAAATAACATTAAAATAAAGTTTAAAATACCATGATGACAAAAGAGTTAATGATATAATATAAAAAAAGGGTTCGTAGATACACCACACAAAAGATGTAAGTGAACATGACATTTATCTCATGGATGTAAAAAGTGGGATGAGAATCCCTTACCTTGACTTTCTTTTCAGGTGAATGTCCTTTAACTTACTATATAATAAAATTATGTTAATTTTATACATGATTCAGAACATTTTTAGTTTTATCGTTACTTTTATTTCACTTATTACTATTTTATGTACAACTACTTAAATAATTAAATTTACATTTGTTGTTTTGACCAAATTTGGTTTATGTGTCAAAAACAAATTGGTAGGAAAACTATGTAAAAATGGTTCATTATATAACATATCCATAATAATATTCATGAAATAATTATTATATTTATACATCAATTTTACTTTTTAAAAACAATAATTACATACAGTTATGAAAAATGAATCAACGTTACAATCATGGAGACAGTACGCCATACGTACGCATGAGTAACGTTCTTATTTTTCAATGAACATTATGAAAAGAAATTAAGTAACACAATATATTTCTAAAATGATAATTATATCATAAATAACATATTATTTAATCATATATACTTATATATAGAATTCTTGTGATGAAAAATGAATCACATCATGTTGAGGAGGTGGTAGTCCATACATCCACGAATAATGTTATCACTTTTTAAGTGTGTAAAAGGGTTATAAAAAATGATATATATTATATTTAAATAAAGTTAATTATTTCATGAATATAATACATATTTATTGTGTGTAACATGTGTTTAATTAAAACCATCCCTTATACATTCCATATATCATGTGAACGAATCACATCGCTTGAGGGGGCGGTAGTCCACACTTCAACAAATGATGTTATCATTTTTACACAAAATGTAAAGTATAAAGATATGTATTTTAAAAGAATTAAAGAGGATGAAATATTTAATAAATATCATATATAACATATATAAATATATTTTCCATCATAATGACCACCATGGGAGTCACTAAAGAAAGAACGAACAACCATCGTTTTGTGAGGTGGTAGATAGTCGTTCACATAAATAGTATGTCCATCACCCATTAGATGGAGATATGTGTAAGTGTAGGTATAACACTTAATAAAAAAACATCATAGTATATTTAGCATACTGGTGTCATTATATGATCATTATTTAAAAATAATTGAGGGGTGTAGGAGTAAATGAAATAAAATAGATCATTTGAAAGTGTTACCTTAAAGTTTGCATAACTCATTTTGGTTTATAAGAAAAGGCTTACTTGGAAGGATTTCTTTCCAAAGGTAGGATTCAAGGTCGAGGGGAGGTATGTTGAAAATATATTGATTGATATTTCCAATATTAAAATCCCACATCATAAGAAGGTTTTGTAAAACATCCTCTAGAAAAGAGAGAATGATAAGTAAAAAGGTCGCATGTACTACCATATAAATTGGTCCCTATATAAGAGAACATTAGTGGAAAGTGAAAATACAAACTTGGATAAAAAGTATAAATATTTATAAGGAGTGATTGAGGTCATAAATCATAAACAAGTAAATGATCAATATAAATTTTAGGGTCTCAAAGCCATAAATCTGTGATGATTTAGAAGAAGATCGGTTCAACAAAAAAATAAGGTATTAGGAAAACATTTTTTTTAAAGATAATTTTCCTAATGATGAGGAATTATTTTACTACCTATCTATACTTGATATAATTATATAAATAGAATTTAAAATTTTGGTTGTGCTTCAATCTATTTTCTAATTCATTCAAAAATTAATATTGATGCATGAAGCACAAAAATACATTTTTAAAGGATCTTAAGGCCCATAAAAGAGTGTTAAGTTTGACTATTTGTATTTAACTATCTTACAAAACCAATATAGTTAATATATTAATCTCTAATCCTCAAAATTGATAATACTGGTTCATCATTAACATTTGTTTGTCAAATTATTTAACTAAAAACAAAGAAAAACTAACCATGACATTACGTAGGTTAGTGGTTGGTGTGAAAGCTTTATTGGCCTTTGGTCATGTGATTATCCAATAAAAATACATATTTTAATTAAATTTTAATGGTATTAAATTTTAATTTTTTATCTTATGGGCATGAGTTAGTGGATTTTAATTTTGAACATCCATTCTTATCATTTGTGCACTTCATGCCTAATGTACACCAATTTAGGCCAAATGATTCATCTAATTTTAAGGATTGTAATTATCCATATTTTAATTTTATATTTTAGGAACTATGTATACACTAAGATATGAACATTTTTTATTCAGAGATCAATGGAGGATTCATAAAGGATGATGGAGATATTTGGCAATGAAAGGAAAGAATTCTGGAGAAGGCAGATTGGACACCAGCCCACTGATGAAAATGTGGGACCCAAAATGCAAACCCAATAAAGCCCAAATTTAATGGGATACTATAATAAATATATAGGAGAAAATAATTATTCAGGATCCAGTGCTAATTCTCCCTCAATTATGGTAATTAAGGCGTCCCAAATAGAATATCAAAATCTGGTCCAGAATCTGCGGCCCAGAATATTATTCCACTAAATCGAACATAACTCCCAATTCACAACTCCAAATGGGACCATATTTTACAAGAAGTTATAATACATCGGTATACCCATTTTATTCATCTATGTCCTACTCTAATTCGGCAATATAGAAGGTCATTTTGATGCGTCTGTTCGGTGGTTGCAAGTTGGCTTCCACCTCGGGTCAAGAGTGGAAAAGTCCAAGTTCCACAAGCTTTCCACCACCCTAGGCCTACCATAATCAAGTGGGATGATTTTTACTATTGGAGGCTCAAACCAAGGTTCCCAAAATACCAATTTAAGGCATTTTTAGTGGATGAGTTTATCATATTTTGAGCTTTCTTTCATTGTAATGTTATAATGTGATTTTGTTGTCTCAAGTTTTTCTTTCACATGTAAGTTGTTTTAATTCGTCCTAGTTTATTAATAAAAGTTCTTATTATACTATTATTATGTTCTTATCCATATCACTTTGATACCGTTTCCTCAAGGTGTGAATTTATTCACACCAAACCTGGTGAAATTATTCACACAACGGTGGAGTGATCATTTTCATTTTATTGTTTTCTTTACTTCTTAAATTCATCTCTCATGATTCTACTTCCTACTTCCATTGAAACCATATAATAAATGGAGTACTAACCCACTTATGGGTTAATCCAAGGGAGTAGAAAGCGGATGGATTTTATTTTATTTATCACCCCATTAATTTCTAATCACTTTTTTAATTGAGATTTTTATTTGATGATTTTTAAACTTCATCGTCCTTGTTGAATTTAAGGCCACACACTTCAAGTGCTAATATGATTCTTTAACTTGAAGTTCTCAAAACTTTGATCCTTAAAGTGTATATGTTATTAGTATTAAATTGTGTAGGTATTAAACCCGTAAGTGAGGATGTTTTTTGATCTTCTTAAATTAACCCATCTCAAATATAAGAAAATGAAATAGTTGAAAAATAATTTCATCCAATCCCCCCTGAGAGATAACCTAGGATTAACTCATTCCTTTAAATTGAATTCACTTAAATCTATTAGTTATCATTTAAACCCATATAAAATAAACCAAAGTTTGCCACTTCATAGCCAAAAAAAATCCATAGAATGTACATGTTTATAGGTTACTTCTTAGGTCTCTGAGGATTCGACAACCCAAGATAAACTACAAGGATAGTTCTACCTTCATCTCTTGGGTAAATTTGAGCGTGAATAAAATTTTGGCGTCGTTGCTGGGGACCCAAGTAAGTCATATCAACACCCATTATATCCTCCTCCATTTACTCTATTCTCACCCAAGATATCTTATCTTTTCCCTTTCTCGTTTTTTTCTTTTGGCACATGTCTGCCTACACTCGTGATTAATCAAACCGTCTAGTTAGGGTAGATAGTCCTAGGGTTGGGGAGTCAATTACACCAATGGAACTCTTTCCATTAGATCCTAATCTTCCTAATAATCTAGATTCAAAAATTGATCACATTTCAATGGAATTTATTCAAATAAACTAACTCATAAACCCGGGTGGGAACCAAAATGGAAACCCAAATGAGGCAGCCCCAAACTTGGGGAATGCAAATGATCAAACCATGAATGACTACCTCACACCTGCCTAGACCAATTCCCCCTCATGCATTAGACAAAACTCCCTAGGAGATTCCAACTACATCTTTAAACCCCATGTCCTAAACCATCTTCCCACATTCCATAGAATAGAGTCCGAGATTCCCTACCTTCACATTAATGAGTTCAATAACATTGTTGAAACCATGTGTCCCCCACATCAACTAAAATCAGCTAAGATGAGGCTATTTCCTTTTTCATTAAAGGATCAAGCTAAAAATTGGCTAAAAAATTTGAGACCATCATCCATCAACTCTTGGGACCAATTACAAAGAGAATTATACAAAAAATACTTTCCCCACCACAAAACAAAATTGCACATAAAAAGAGCATCCAAAACTTTTTTGAAATAGAGGGAGAGTCTTTCTATGAAACATGGGAGAGGTTCAAGGACACTCTAAACATGGTTCCACACCATGGTTTTTCTATTCCTAAACAAGTGATAATTTTCTATGAAGGTTTGGGTCTGGGGAACAAACAATTCATTGACATGATGTGTAATGGAACCTTTAAAAACAAATCCTCAAATGATGCTTACGAGTATCTAGAAAACCTTTCTAAACAAAACCAAACCTGGGGAACTTCACCTTATTCTAAAAAGCCACAAAAAACTAATGGAATTCATACACTTAGAGAAGAGGAAAGCCTTAGGTCTAAACTCGCAGCACTCTCTAGGAAGGTTGAAGAGATAGACCTTAGGAAAGTCCATGAAATCCAAACTGTAGACACTATTTGCACAATTTGTGACAAACATGAACATAATACAGACAACTGCCCAACCATTCCATATATCAGGGATGTTCTTTTAGGAGGACCCCCAGCAGAAGTAAATTCTTTAAACTTTCAAAAGACTCAATACCAAAACACCTACAACCCAATGTATAACGACCACCCTGGCTTCCGCTGGAAAGATAACCAACACTTAGCCAACCACAAGGAAAAAATCATTACCCCCATCAGAACTACCAAACCCATAACTATTTCCAAACCCAACCCATCCAATACCAATATCCATCGGTCCATTATCAACAAACCATCCCACATCCAAAATATCCTCTTAGGAAAAACCAATATTCTCAAGCACCAACCCAAACTGTTCCACAAAGCCTACTAGAACAACTGTGAAAACAAATGGAAAAAATGAACTCAGAATTATCTTCCCTAAAACAAGAACTTTAAACCATAAAAATTGGAAAGGCACCCATGCCTACTCAGGTGGTATCATCCTCAATTTTAATGGGAGAGTCAAGTTTCACTAAAACGACTCATGAACAACTAAAGGTTGTGACTATTTTAAGAAGTGGTAAATCAATTGAGAAAACTGAACAACTAATTCATAACCCATCTGAAGAATAAAACTTGGATGAAAATTCAAATGAACCACATGATCAAATTGAAAAACACGATAATATTTTCAAATAAACAACTCTTCAACAAAAAACCCCACAAGATGCATCGTTTCCTCAATGAATAAGGGGGGAAACCAAGCCAAAATTGAGTGAAACATTAAGATAAATCTTATCAAAAGTCAAGTTGAACATTCCCCTTCTTGATGTAATCCTAACCATACCTACCTACTCAAATTACCTTAAGTACTTGTGTACTTTTAAAAGAAAATTTTCACATAAAAACCAAGTCCTTTTGGCTGCTAATGTGAGTACCAACATTCAAGGGACCATTCCTCCTAAGTTGAAAGACCCGGGTTTCCCTTGCATTAATGTTGAACTAGGAGAGAGAAAAGTTTTCAAGGCCTTGTGTGACCTAGGCGATAGTGTCAATCTCATCCCCTATGTTGTGTACTTCCAGTTAGGCCTAGAAGAGATCCAACCCACATCTGTCACACTTCAACTTGCTGATCATAGCATTAGGGTTCCAAAGGGGTTTTTAAAGGACATTCTGGTAAAGGTTGAAAACTTCATCTACCCTTCTGAATTTATTGTCCTTGAAAACCATCCAAACTTAGAAAATAAGGAACAAACCCCAATCATCCTTGGTTGTCCCTTCCTTGCAACAATCAACTCTATTATTCGAGTCCACAATGGGAACATGACCATCACCTTTGGAAACATGATTCTAGGCTTGAACATCTATAATGCAAGCTCACAAATAGGGTATGACGAGGAAATTCATGAAGTAAACATGATAAAAATTATTGATAATGAATCCACAGAACGACAAGGAATATTTTATGGATGTTTAAGTCAGGATGAGATTGATTTCCTTTGTTCACATGAAGGAAGTTTATCTCCTTAGCTTGAATCATTTTCAAATTGCACTTATGATAAAGTCTTAGGTCCAACAATCAGTGAAACCTTTTAGGAAACCACTTTCATGGAGACCACTCCAACTTCCTTCCCTAAATTTGATCAAGTCAATCTAGTAGCTGAAACTTCTACATTTGGGGAATCAATCCTATCTAACACTCTAGGAAACAAAATTGAACTTGATCCAATGTCCCAATCTTATTATGAAATTCTGAACCAACCTGATCTTGAATTGAAGTAACTTCTTGCAAAACTCAATTATGCCTTCCTAGGGGACAATCAAACACATATTATTTTCATTTCTTATTCTATTGAATCCAATCATGAGAGGATGCTTCTAGATGTCCTTAATAAACATAATAAATCCATTGGTTTGATCCTGTCTGATATTCCTAGGATTATCCCACTTATCGGGACTCATAAGATTGTTCTGGAATCTGATTCAAAGACATGTCGTCAACCTCAACGGCGACTCAATCCTAATATCATGTAATTAGTGAGAAAAGAACTTCTGAAAATGTTAAAAGCTGGTATCATATATCCCATAGCTAAGAGTGAGTGGGTCAGCCCAATCCAAGTGGTTCCCAAGAAGGCAGGAATCACAGTGATAACCAATAAGGATGGAGAGATTCTTCCAACTAGGGTGAGTAGTGGATGGAGGGTCTGCATTGACTATAGAAAGCTAAACTCATTCACCAAGAAGGACCATTTCTCATTACCATTCATTGACCAAGTCCTTGAGAGAGTAGCAGGTCATTCCTTCTACTATTTCTTAGATGGGTACATGGGGTATAATCAAATTGAGGTCTCCCTAGAGGATCAAGGGAAGACTACATTCGCATGTCTATTCGGCACCTTTTCCTTCAAATGCATGCCCTTCGGGTTATTCAATTCCCATGGAACCTTCCAGCGGTGCATGATGGGAATATTCACAGACATGGTAGGGGATTTTCTTGAGGTCTTCATGGATCACTTCTCTGTCTTTGGGATACATTTGAAGGATGTCTGAGGAATGTGGAGAGAGTCTTGTCAAGATGAGAAGAAAATAATTTGGTCCTAAACTGGGAAAAATTCCATTTCATGGTTAAAGAGGGACTAGTTCTAGACCATCTATTCTCTGGTAGGGGGATTGAAGTTGATAAAGCCAAGGTGTACATCATTCATCACCTTCTATCACCTAAAACTGTCAAGGAAGTGAGGTCTTTCTTAGGACATGCTGGTTTCTATAGAAGATCCATCAAGGACTTTAGTTCAATCTCTCATCCCCTTTGTGCTCTCCTAGTAAAGGATGCTCCATTTTTTTGGACAAAAAGCTGTGAGGGTTCATTCTCAACCCTCAAATCCTCTCTCACCTCTCCTCCCATTATGATATCTCCAAATTGGAACCTTCGTTTTGAACTTATGTGTGATGCTAGTGACATTGTTGTAGGAGCAGTGTTAGGACAACATTATGATAAAACTCTTTATGTCATTTGTTAGGCAAGAAAATCCTTAAATGATGCCCAAATCAACTAAACCGCCACTAAAAAGGAGATACTTTCTATTTTGTTTTCCTTAGAGAAGTTTAGGTCCTACCTCTTAGGATACCCCATCATTGTGTTCACTGACCATTCTACACTAAAATACCTCTTCCAAAAACAAGATGTTAAGGCTAGACTAATTAGGTGGGTCCTTCTCTTAGAAGAATTTGACCTCACAATAAAGGATAAAAAGGGTTTTGAAAATTTTGTAGTTGATCACCTCTCTAGGATGGAATTCAAAGACTACTCAAATCACCTTTTGTGTCTGATTCATTTCCTGATGAATACCTATACTCTATGAGTGACTGCCCTTGGTATGCTGACATAGCCAACTTCTTAGTTACAGAAGTAATTCCAAAATTCTAAGGGACTCAAGCTCGAAGGAAATTCCTTTCTTATGTTAGACACTATGTGTTTGATGATCCATACCTCTATAAGTTCTGCCCTGGCCAATTCATTAAGAGGTGTGTCCCAGAATCTGAACAAGAGTCAATATTTAAATTCTATAATAGTGAGGCATGTGGAGGTCACTTTTCCTCAAAGAAAACTTCTACTAAGGTTCTTCAGTGTGGTCTTTTCTGGCCCACCCTCTCAAGGGACTCCTACACATTTTTTCAAAGTTTTCCTTAGTGTCAACAAGTAGGTTCAATCACAAAAAGGAATCAAATTCCACTCACTCCCATATTAGTGATTGAAATCTTTGAATGCTGGGGAATCAATTTCATGGGTCCCTTCCCAAACTCTAGGGGATACCTCTACATCCTCTTAGCTGTTTATTATGTCTCAAAATGGGTTGAATACATTCCCACCAAGTCTAATGACCATCATTTTGTGATCCAATTTCTAAAAGATCACATATTTTCTCGATTTGGAATTCCTAGGGCTATAATCAGTGATCAAGGAACCCATTTCTACAATCTTCCATTATCTTCACTCATGTATAAGTATGGGATTTCTCATAAAATTCCCACTGCTTACCATCCTCAAACCAATGGTCAAGATGAGTTAGCAAATAGGAAGATTAAGAATATTCTTGAAAAAACTGTCAATCCATCTAGGAATGATTGGTCTAAACAACTCTTGGATTCTCTTTGGGCATATCGTACAACATACAAAAGCATCATAGGAATTTCACCATATAGGTTGGTTTATGGAAAAGCATGCCATTTACCTATTGAAATTGAGCATAAGGCTTTTTCGGCAATTAAGAAAATAAATTATGACCTCTCATTGGCTAGAACAAAAAGAAAATTAGATCTCAATGAACTTGAGGAACTTAGGTTGGAGGCTTATGAAAATTCAAGGATCAATAAATATAGATTTCAAGCCTACCAATCTAGGAATATCAAAGTCAAACATTTTGAACTGGGAAAATTTGTGCTCTTGTAACTTCATTTACACCCAGGAAATTTAAGGTCTAGATGGTCGGGTCCTTTCATAGTGCATCATGTGTACCCCCATGGGGCAGTAGAGGTTCAAGATCTCACAAGTGGTAACATTTTTAAGGTTAATGGTCAAAGGTTAAAACCATCCATTGAATCATTCAATAAACAAGAAATAGAGGTTGAGTTAACTGAACCAACCTATGAACTAGAAAAAAAAAATTGATAGATTTAGGGTTCATGTCGAGCTAGCAACGTTAAAAAAAGCGCTACATGGGAGGAAACCCATGGTTTTCAAGTTTCCAATCATTTTATTTGTTTTAATAAACTTTATATTTTAAATAGGATTAATGAATCATTTTGATATTTAAAAATAAAAAAAATAGATTGTTGACATGTTCTTCTATTATGAATATGGATGGGTATGAAAGAGGAGCGCCATATTCATCTGTGTCACGTGGTATGATCCGTGAGTAATGCCTTACCCAGAAATTTAAAAAGAAGACAATTTATCATCAGTTCATTTTATTTTTATGTGTTTGTATGTTAAAATAAAAAAATATAATAATAAAAAAAATTAAAAGTCCACATCATAGGTTGTGGGGAAAACCCCATCACAACCAGTGAAGCCACGGGGACTCGAACCCGGGACTGAAGGGAGACAGGGGAGCGCGCTTACCACTGACCTACGGCTTATTGGGATTCCTTATTCTATAATTTTTATATATATACTTATATTTTACTTTATTTATTATATATATATATATATAGTTTTTTTTTGTTTACTTTTTTTTTCTTTTTTCCACTAGGGAATTCACAGAGTGACATCGAGATCAAGGGATTAAAAGGGACCAGCAAGAATTTCAACTTCAGCCACCAGGTGACTTCATTCCATGATCCTCATTTTCAATTTCTTTCTTGAACTCCCATTATCTTCCTCTACCCCCTTCTAAATTTTGTTTTCTTTAAATACTAGGGATAGTGTTATTTTAAGTTGGGGGGGAGATAAAATAAAAAATGCTTTTGTGTCAAAAAAATGAATGATTTGAAAAAAAAATGTGTACAAATGGAAGGAAATTTTACTTTAACTTTGAACATGGTAATACAAATTGCAAACTTTGAAACTGAATATCAAATAATTTAGCATGCCCCGATTCTGATTTTAATCCTTGTATAATTTCATGATCATTGATTTTGGAAAGTGTGGTTGTCCAATGTGATATTTCATCATTTATATTTTCATCCAAATAAAAAAAATTACAACGCATGTCCTTTGGATAGTGGGGTATTTGTTTGAGTTCATGGGATCCCCTAAATAAACAGCATAGTTTTTGTAATCATTTTAGTTTTAATATTAGTATTCAATAAAAAAATTAAAAAAACAATAAATTTGCACGTAGAGAAATGAAATGACCTAATGCATGGCTTTCGGCACTTGGGGATCGTGACTCCATAGTTGTCTGGCCCAAAGTTAGTAATTTTATCTTTATTTTTGGTAATTTGAATTTTTTTTACTGAGTTAACTCAAGATGATGCTCGAGTATGAGGGCTTCACTTGGTTCCCTAAGGTCTTTGAGCCTGGGAGTCATCGGTAAAGTCTCGCTACAGGGGTTGACTCTTTTGAGTGCAATTTCAATTACCATGAAAAAATTGCAAAAACAAAAAAATACAATAAATTTTTTTTTTTGAATACTCATCTTAATATTGAAATGTGATTCCACCTATCACTTCCATCATTTCCATCTTGAATAAAGATGAACCCCCCATGTCTAATGTGATGCACAACACATCATCACTCTTAATTAATATTGGATAAAAT
This sequence comes from Viscum album, assembly GCA_963277665.1. Lineage (NCBI taxonomy): Eukaryota > Viridiplantae > Streptophyta > Magnoliopsida > Santalales > Viscaceae > Viscum > Viscum album. The sequence goes on along the minus strand of OY728131.1, from coordinate 527,863,223 downwards.
ATGGTGATGAATTTGAACAAAGGAATGGGCATGGGATTGTGATCTGCTTATGAAACTATCTTGTATTAAAATATTTTGATGGGTTTCATGATTTTTTGGTATAAGGGTTTTTTGTGATCATTGTGTATTAAAATGTTTTTGGAAAATGGAATTCGAATTTCATATTGTTGAGATACATTTTTCTCGGGACTAGAAAATCTCAAGTTGGGGGTTTTGATTAGACAATAAAAATACATATTTTAATTACATTTTAATGGTATTAAATATTTTTTTTTTGATCTTATGGGCCTGAGTTAGTGGATTTTAATTTTGAACATCCATTCTTATCATTTGTGCACTTCATGCCTAATGTACACCAATTTAGGCCCAATGATTCATCTTATTTTAAGGATTTTAATTATCAATATTTTAATTTAATATTTTGTAAATTGTATCTAAACTTAAATATGAACATTTTTTATTTAGGGATAAATGGAGGATTCATAAAGGATGATGGAGATATTTGGCGATGAAAGGAAAGAATTCTGGAGAAGGCAGATTGGACACCAGCCCACTGATGAGAATGTGGGACCCACAATACAAACCCAATGAAGCCCAAATTTTGTGGGGTGATAGAAGACATATATAGGAACAAATAATTCTTCAGGATCTAGTGCTAATTTGTAAAGACCTGTAAAATTCAAGGGAAATTTTTTTCTTAATTTTCTTTGGAATTTTACAAGAGCGCAGTTTCTGACGGCACCTGATTCCAAGGCCCGGAGTGCCCGGAATCATTTTTCAAAGTTTGGCTCGGGTACGTTCAGTGAACGAATGAGCGGGCATTTCTAACTTTTGAATCAGTGCCCAGAATCAAATTCCGAGGGCACCGATGAACTCGCAGCGCTGATATTCGCTTAAGGAGACCTTTTCCGAGGTTGTGTTTATTGCGGGTTGAGAGTTAGTTTTTGGGTTTTTAAAATAAAGTTAAATAAAATGTGGAAACATATTTTATTTCTTTTTTTTTATTTATAACCTCCCAAAGGGAGTTAGGGGTGGGACCCACATCCACTTAACCTCCCTTGGGAGGATTAAGTGTGGTGGGGCCCACACGAACCCCAACTCCTCATCTTCTCTCAAAACTCCCCTATAACCCCCTTTAATTAATGTTTGACAACTTGGTTTAATTAATTAAGATGGGTTGATTTGAATTTCAAACCTTTGAAATTCAAGTTGATGTTTGTGTAAATAAAATAAGCCTTAGCTTATTTAATTTTGTTTAGCCATCTTGAGAGGATTTGAGAACTCCTTCTTCTTCTTCAAACTTTGACGAAGAACACTCAAGCTCCGACGAAGAACACCGCTCCTCTCTTCTTCATAGCCGGTTTGTTTCCGAAGATCGACGACGCCTTCCGTGTCAACGAAAGGGAACGCCGCTTCCTCCTCAGACTTCCTTCGTCGGCTTACGAAGATTCACCAACGACGAACCTCTTCGGACGTACCTCTTCGTCAATGGAATTGATGAACGTTTACCGCGACGCCCGACCTCCGCGACGTTTGTCTTCCGCGGGTCGTTGACGAACATCGTACTTGAAACCGAGGTAGGGGTTTATTTATTACTTTTGTTCATGATTTATACCCGAGAATATTTCTTCGTGAAATTTATCCAATTGTTAGCATTTAACGCGAGGGGGCCGGACCGTACGAACATGGCCGACCCTCCTCCTTTTCATATTGTTTTTGTTGTGGATTGAGACGGGTGAGGCGCGGTGCCTTCGCACCGTGCAGGATCATACGACAAGAAATGCGTGGCGCCGTCGCGTCGCGTCGTAAAATAATGCAAGGACGCGACGCCGTCGCGCCGTGTCGAAGAAAGTTGAAGGCGCCGCGGCCGGAGCGGGGCCGCGGCGGTGGGGCACGGTGCCATCGCACCGCGCCGAATGACGAAGGCCGCGGTCGGTTCCAGGCCGCGGTGGGACGTGAAGACCGGCGTCTATCCGGGCCACCGGTGTCGGAAGCCGGAAGGGGGACCGGCCTTGTCGGTCCCGTTGAGGAAGAACCGGCCGGCCATGTTGGGCCGGCCGGAAGGGAGAAGGACCGGGGGAATAAATTCCCCCGGCTCGCCAAAACCGGCCCCCCATAATGGGGGGGGCGCGGTTACACCAAGGGGGGGCAGCCCCCCCCCCCCCCCCCCCCCCGTTTTTCTCAAATCAAGCCCCCCACGTGGGGGGGGGCGGTTTCACAAAGGGGGGGCAGCGCCCCCCCGTTTTTCTCAAAGGCAGGCCCCCATGAGGGGGGGTCGGTTGATCAAAGGCGCGGCTTTCAGCCGCGCCGCTAGAAGGAAGCGGGGGCCTTGCCCCCCGCGCGTGGCACCCGAGCGGCGCACCGGCCGCGCCGGACCGCGCCCGCCACACCGCCGCGCCGGACCGCGCTGCCGGCCGGGCCGGGTCGACCCGGAACCGGACCCCCCATTTTCAAATTGACTTCGGTCGTTTGGCCATAACTTGAGCTACGGACCTCCGATTGATGAACCGTCAGTGGCGATGCGATTCTTGGATCGAGACGGTCGATTCGGTATATCGCACTCAAGGTTTCGGAATACTTTGAGTTCGGACGGGTTGGTTCGTACACGAAACCAACTGGGCCCTCGGAGCGGAAACGCTCATATCTTGAGCTACGGACGTCCGATTGACGTGCTGTCAGCTTTGTTGAGTTCCTCTTAGTGAGACGGATCTTTTGGAATACTCCGCCCGAGGTTTGGACGTAGGTGGAGTACGGTCGGGTTGGTTTTGCTTTAAAAACCAACCGGGCCCCTGGGACGAAAAAGCCAATAACTCTCAGACCGGGCGTCCGATCGACGCGCCGTCTGTTGCGTTGAGTTCCTGTTGGCGATAAGGAACTTCTGGATACATCAACTCTGGGCTTTGTGACAGTTGATGTATCAGCCTCTCGGCTCGTGGAGCGGACCCTCCCGAAAGAGCTTGCTGTGTGCGGGAACCCTAGTGCTGGTTGCGACTGTGACTGCTATTGCTACTGCTACTGCTACTGTGACTGCGACGACGATAGTACAGAGATCCTTAGTGGATTCGACGACGACGACTACAGTACTCAGCGATCCTATGTGGATCAGTGCTACAGGTCCTGTGTGGGCCCGATCCTGTGTGGGTCAGATCCTGTGTGGGTCTTTGCGCTCAGCGGTCCTGTGTGAACCAGCGCCTACAGGTCCTGTGTGGGCCCGATCCTGTGTGGGTCATTGCGGGGGTTAGTTACCTATCAATCCTTCGTGGGTCCGACGACTTAGATGGATCAGAGATCATCTTTATCATCCTTCGAAGAAGTATACCTGTGTGAGCTGAATCCTGTTGCTATCCTGTGAGGATTGTGTTGTGCTATCCTGTGTGGATTTCGTTTTGCTTTCCTGTGTGGAATACGTATACTTTCCTGTGTGGACTGAGTTGTACTTGGGCTCGGAGGTTGGAGCGTATTGGAATTAATGACTTAGGTATATGTATGGACATATACCTAAGCAGTGTCGGTTGTTACTTCGTGTTTGTATCTCACCTTTGTGGTTTATCCTTTGTGGATTTTGGGAGACCTTCAGGGGTCTCGGGGTCCCTACTGAGTAGCTTATACTCACCCCTGCATGGGCTATGCCCGCACTACGTTGTGCTGGTTGCAGACGACGGACAGCGTTGATCGTGGTTGAGGCTTGCAGAGCAGGACGGTACCTGGAGGTGGACCACTGGGCAGGACGTACTCGGAGCGGACGGTGGGACCCGTGGAGCAGTGGAGCTATCTGTACCCACCCTTCAGGTGGGATTTCCAGTGGACAGCTCGGTGTAGCGGCTTGTACTTTATAGTTGCTGTTTTCCCTTTCGAGTTGTACTTTACTTTCAGTTTGGGTTTGTATACTGTCCCATTTAATTTTCCGCACTTTCAGTTGTACTCTTTTTTTTTACTTAGTGTTTACTTTCCGCTTTCTTACTCGGTGGTGCTTGTTTACTTTACAAAGGCAATGCCTTCCCTTTTTACCGGGATTTACGCCTTGGTGCTAGTCGCCAGCCCCTGGCCTATGGAAAGCGGGCTTGGGGTAGTCACGGCACGGGCCCCGAGGACAGGTCGTGACAAATTGGTATCAGAGGAGTTCGGTTCTACCGTGAACTCTGATCTTTTCTATGTGAAGCAATAATGTTTAGCGAATTGAGTGTGGTTATCAGTCCAGGGAGTCCAGTGTTGGTGCGGCGGCTGACGTATCCGTACACCAGGACCCTGACTTCTGATTTCCGACTTAATGCACGAAAACATTGATTGCATGTGTGTTTCAAAGTTTTCTTTGTGATTACTTTATATCAGCTCACCAGGTATATTGTTCTGACCGTGGCACACCTGTTTCCTTTTCAGGATGGCCCCACGACGGCAGCCAGCTAGGGTTCTGAAAGTCGAGTGTGACGACAGCCCACCGAGCGACGAGGCCTCGGTGCAGGGCCCTTTGTCAGCAGTGGCACCGGCGGTAGCTCTACCCGTCGAGCCACCGATGCTTCCAGCACCAGCCGCTGACGATGCACATCGCCTCAGCACACTGCATGAGTTTCAGCGCCAACTACCGCCCAGGTTTCGTGGGGAGACGAACCCCCAGGCAGCCGAGGACTGGCTGGAGGCAGTGGTACGAGTTTTTAGGCTAGTGAGGAAACCTGCAGACCTCATGTTGATCCTCGCTGCGAGCCTACTGCACGCAGCAGCGGGCCGATGGTGGAGCTTGATGCTCCAGGTGCACGATGAGGCATCTCTTCTCTGGATGGACTTTGAGAGTCTCTTCTGCTCGGAGTTCGTCCCAGCCACCCTTCGTGCGGTGCGTATCCAGGAGCTTCTCCAGCTGCGGTAGGGCAGCATGACGGTCGCTCAGTACTCGGCGAGATTTACTGATCTCTCGCGCTACTCGACCGACATGTTACGGGACCCATTCTTCCGGGCCCGGACCTTCGAGCAGGGTTTGAGACACGAGATCAGGGCATCGCTGATCTCCCTCAACATACCGACTCAGACAGAAGTACTGGAGTGGGCCCTTTTGATCGAGAGCTTCCTTGCTGAGTCTACACCAGCGTCGAGACCCACCGCAGGGCGGCACGTGGCAGATTCATCTGCAGCAGGCAGTCGACGGATGACTCAGGGGTCCAGGCAGACCAGACCTTCGGGCAGACGACCTCAGGACACTGGCTTAATAGTGCGGGGCATACAGCGCGGAGCCAGTCTTTCGAGAGGCAGACAGTGCTACTCGTGCGGTGGGCAGGGCCACATGGCTCGTGATTGCCCGACCCGCCGTGCCGAGGAGCAGCAGACGGTTGAGGGACCACCGAGGCAGAGGCAGAGGGTCGACCGTGGCGGTCCGTAGGGAGGAGGCGGACGAGGCAGAGGAGCTGGCCGAGCAGCAGGTGGTGGGCGACACTTTGAGGCTCTGCCACCACCACCACCAGGAGGTCCACCCCGACCACAAGGAGCTGGCGGGCAGAGACAGGCACAGCTCCAGGCAGTAGAGGCCTACGGCCATGGCACACCCGAGATGATTCGAGGTACTATCTGTGTCTATTCCACCCTTGCTTCAGTTCTTATAGACACAGGAGCGAGTCACTCTTTCATAGCCGCTGCCCTTGTTCGGAGCTTGGAGATTCCGATAGAGCCGTTGGCTCGATCCTTACGGCTAGAGACTCCTACGGGAGCAGACTCGGCGATTACGCACTGGTGCCGGCAGTGTGAGCTTACTCTAGGAGGCGAGAGCTTCGGCTGGGATCTTCTTGTAGCAGCGTCGAGGCCTTACGAAGTCATCTTGGGCATGGATTGGCTATCTACGGTCCATGCGCAGATTGACTGTTTTAGGCGCAAGGTGCGATGTGTACGCACCGACGGGAGCAGGTTCACCTTCACCGGCGAGAAGGGAGCCTTTGCAGCACAGGATGGACTTCCGCGGAGGAGAGGACAGCCCATCACTCATCAGTTGGCTAGCCTCATCCTTGGAACAGTTGACGTGCGGAGTCCTGGTTTTCCTGCAATGGTGGATCAGTTTGCGGACGTTTTTCCCGACGACGTTCCAGGGCTACCTCCTCGCAGAGAGGTAGACTTTTATATTGACATGTACCCCGGGACAGCCCCGATATCCACTCCAGCATATCGGATGGCCCCCGCCGAGCTTCGAGATCTACGGGTACAGTTGGAGGACTTGCAGGGCAAGGGGTTCATCCGACCCAGTGTTTCATCCTAGGCTTCCCTGATATTGTTCGCCAAGAAGGTGGACGGGAGCTTGCGACTTTGTGTTGACTATCGTCGCCTGAACCAGGTGACAGTGAGGAACAAGTATCCGCTACCGAGGATTGATGACCTCTTTGATCAGCTCAAGGGAGCATGGTGGTTCTCGAAGATAGACCTCAGGTCAGGCTATCATCAGCTCAGAGTCAGAGACGAGGACGTGAAGAAGACGGCCTTCAGATGTCGGTATGGCCACTATGAGTTCTTGGTTATGCCTTTCGGCATAACCAATGCTCCAGCAGTGTTCATGGCCCTCATGAACAGGATCTTTCATCCATACCTTGATCGGTTTGTCGTGGTCTTCATCGACGACATACTGATTTACTCTACGACTAAGGAGGAGTATGCCTATCACTTGCGAGTTGTACTAGACACACTCCGAGAGCACCAGCTTTATGGTAAGCTCTCGAAGTGCCAGTTCTGGATACGTGAGGTGCACTTCTTGGGACACGTTATCTCTGAGGCGGGAGTTGCAGTGGATCCTACGAAGATCGATGTTGTGTTAGCATGGGAGCCACCCAGGAGCGTGACTGAGGTTCGGAGTTTCTTGGGACTTGCTGGATACTATCGGAGATTCGTGCCAAACTTCTCTAGAGTTGCGGCACCACTCACAGCTTTGACGAAGAAGGGGAAACCCTTTGTGTCGTCAGACAGATGTCAGCATAGCTTCCAGGAGCTGAGACAGATATTGACTAGCGCACCTATCTTGAGGTTGCCTGAGGAGGGAGTAGGGTACGTAGTTTACTGTGATGCATCAGGGATCGGACTCGGTTGCGTCCTGATGCAAGAGTGGGCAGTGATCTCCTATGGATCACGACAGTTGAGGCCACATGAGCAGAACTACGCTACCCATGACTTGGAGTTGGCAGCGGTGGTCTTCGCTCTGAAGACATGGCGGCACTATTTGATGGGCGAGCGCTTTACAGTCTTTTCTGATCATCAGAGTCTCAGGTATATCTTCTCGCAGAAGGACCTGAACCTGAGACAGCGGCGGTGGCTCGAGTTCCTCCAGGACTATGACTTTGACATAGTCTATACTCCTAGGAAGGGGAATGTAGTAGCCGATTCCCTCAACAGGAAGACGGGCATTCAGCTACTTGAGGAGGCGACGGAGCAGCTAGCCTCTTTGCAGATATCCTTCATGGATAGAGATGGAGAAGCCTTCCTCCAGTCTCTCACAGTCACCCCTCCTCTACTACAGCAGGTCAGAGAGGCACAGCGTGAGGACGCTGACTGTGAGACACGTCGTGCACAGATATCCTCGGCACAGGCACCTGATGGTTTCTCCCTTGGAGCAGAGCACGACATCCTTTTCAGAGGACGTACCATGGTACCAGTCGCTTTGCGAGAGGAGGTGCTGAGAGAGTTTCACACTTCTCCTTTGGCAGTACATCCAAGAGTGGCAAAGATGTACCAGGATCTCAGACGACAGCACTGGTGGCCGGGCATGAAGAAGGTTGTAGCAGAGTTCGTTTCTTAATGCCTCACCTGCCAGCAGGTGAAGGCTGAGCATCAGGTACCAGCAGTCTTGGTACAACCCTTGGAGGTCCCGGAGTGGAAGTGGGATGGGATATCTATGGACTTCGTGACTGGACTTCCACGCACTTCCAGAGGTCACGACTCCATTTGGGTGATTGTTGACTGACTCACCAAGTCGGCACACTTCTTACCCATCAGAGAGCAGGGCTCAGTGGAGAGCTTGGGACGTCTCTACGTTCAGGAGATTGTGCGGCACCACGGCGTGCCATCATCTATTGTCTCCGATCGAGATGCTCGCTTTACTTCCCGGCTTTGGAAGGGGTTACAGGAGGCGTTCGGGACGCAGCTACGTCTGAGCACAGCCTTTCACCCTCAGACGGATGGTCAGACGGAGAGGGTCATTCAGACTCTCGAGGACATGCTCCGCGCATGTGTCCTTGAATTTGATCGTAGCTGGGAGGACCACCTACCCTTGGTGGAGTTTGCGTACAACAACAGCTACCACTCCACCATCGGGATGGCACCGTACAAGGCATTGTACGGCCGACCTTGTAGATCTCCTTTGTGCTGGACAGACCCTGGGGAATCAGCACTTGTGGGACCGGAGATGGTCCAGGCCATGACAGAGAAGGTCCAGGTCATCCAGGAGCGGATGAGGACAGCTCAGAGCCAGCAGAAGTCATACGCTGATAGGAGGCGGAGGCCACTAGAGTTTGAGGATGGCGACCACGTCTTCTTGCGGGTCTCACCTCGACGTGGTATACGGAGATTTGGCCGAGGCGGCAAGTTATCTCCGCACTTCATCGGACCCTTCCAGGTCCTCAGCAGGATTGGCGAGGTGGCTTATCGCCTGGCTCTACCACCTCAGTTGCACCAGGTGCACGACGTCTTCCACGTATCTCAGCTGAGGAGATACGTGCACGACCCGACGCACATCATTGACCATGGGGAGCTTGACATTGACGATGGGGCGACTTTTACGGAGGTCCCGGTGGAGATAGAGGATCGACAGGAGCGGGTCCTACGTGGGCGATCGATTCCTCTTGTGCGCATCAGATGGCAGCACGGGAATCTCCAGGAGAGCACTTGGGAACGGGAGGCTCAAATGCGTGCTCAGTACCCTCATTTGTTTCCCTAGTTTTTGATGTATCTTTACGGGGACGTAAAGCCCTGAGGTGGGAGTAATGTAAATACCTGTAAAATTCAAGGGAAATGTTTTTCTTAATTTTCTTTGGAATTTTACAAGAGCGTGGTTTCTGAGGGCACCTGATTCCGAGGCCCAGAGTGCCCGGAATCATTTTCCGAAGTTTGGCTCGGGTACGTTCAGTGAACGAACGAGCGGGAATTTCTAACTTTTGAACCGGTGCCCAAAATCAAATTCCGAGGGCACCATTGAACTCGCAACGCCGATATTCTCTTAAGGAAACCTTTTCCGAGGTTGCGTTTATTGCGGGTTGAGAGTTAGTTTTTGGGTTTTTAAAATAAAGTTAAATAAAATGTGGAAACATATTTTATTTTTTTTTTTAGTTATAACCTCCCAAAGGGAGTTAGGGGTGGGACCCACATCCACTTAACCTCCCTTGGGAGGATTAAGTGTGGTGGGGCCCACACGAACCCCAACTCCTCATCTTCTCTCAAAACTCCCCTATAACCCCCTTTAATTAATGTTTGACAACTTGGTTTAATTAATTAAGGTGGGTTGATTTGAATTTCAAACCTTTGAAATTCAAGTTGATGTTTGTGTAAATAAAATAAGCCTTAGCTTATTTTATTTTGTTTAGCCATCTTGAGAGGATTTGATAACTCCTTCTTCTTCTTCAAACTTTGACGAAGAACACTCAATCTCCGACGAAGAACGTCGCTCCTCTCTTCTTCGTAGCTGGTTTGTTTCCGAAGATCGACGACGCCTTCCGTGTCAACGAAAGGGAATGCCGCTTCCTCCTCGGACTTCCTTCGTCGGCTTACGAAGATTCACCAACGACGAACCTCTTCGGACGTACCTCTTCGTCAATGGAATTGACGAACGTTTACCGCGATGCCTGACCTCCGTGACGTTTGTCTTCCGCGGGTTGTTGACGAACATCGTACTTGAAACTGAGGTAGGGGTTTATTTATTACTTTTGTTCATGATTTATACCCGAGAATATTTCTTCATGAAATTTATCCAATTGTTAGCATTTAACGCGAGGGGGCCGGACCGTACGAACACGGCCGACCCTCCTCCTTTTCATATTGTTTTTGTTGTGGATTGAGACGGGTGAGGCGCGGTGTCGTTGCACCACGCAGGATCATACGACAAGAAATGTGCGGCGCCGTCGCGCCGCGTCGTAAAATAATGCAAGGATGCGACGCCGTCGCGCCGCGTCGAAGAAAGTTGAAGGCGCCATGGACGGAGCGTGGCCACGGCGGTGGGGCACGGTTCCATCGCACCGCGCCGAACGACGAAGGTCGTGGCCGGTTCCGGGCCGCGGCGGGACGTGAAGAATGGCGGCTATCCAGGCCGCCGGTGTCGGAAGCCGGAAGGGGGACCGGCCTTGCCGGTCCCGTTGAGGAAGAACCGGCCGGCCATGTTGGGCCGGCCGGAAGGGAGAAGGACCGGGGGAATAAATTCCCCCGGCTGGCCAAAACCGGCCCCCCATAATGGGGGGGCCGCGATTACACCAAGGGGGGGCAGCGCCCCCCCCCCCCCCCTCGTTTTCCTCAAAGCAAGCCCCCCATGTGCGGGGGGGGGGGGGGGGGCGGTTTCACAAAGGGGGGGCAGCGCCCCCCCCCCCCCCCCGTTTTTCTCAAAGGCAGGCCCCCACGAGGGGGGGCCGGTTGATCAAAGGCGCGGCTTTCAGCCACGCCGCCAGCAGGAAGCGGGGGCCTTTCCCCCGCGCGTGGCACCCGAGCGGCGCACCAGCCGCGCCGCCGGCCGGGCCGGGTCGGACCCGGGTCGGGTCGACCCGGACCCGGACCCCCCGTTTTCGAATCGACTTCGGTCTTTTGGCCATAACTTGAGCTACAGACCTCCGATTGACAAACCGTCAGCGGTGATGCGATCCTTGGATCGATACGGTCGATTTGGTATATCGCACTAAAGGTTTCGGAATACTTTGAGTTCGGCCGGGTTGGTTCATACACGAAACCAACCGGGCCCTCAGAGCGGAAACGCTCATATCTTGAGCTATGGACGTCCGATTGACATGCCGTCAGCTTTGTTGAGTTCCTCTTAGTGAGACGGATCTTTTGGCATACTCCGCCCAAGGTTTGGACGCAGGTGGAGTACGGTCGGGTTGGTTTTGCCTTAAAAACCAACCGGGCCCCTGGGACGAAAAGGCCAATAACTCTCAGACCGGGCGTCTGATCGACGCGCCGTCTGTTGCGTTGAGTTCCTGTTGGTGATACGGAACATTTGGATACATCAACTCTGGACTTTGTGACAGTTGATGTATCAGCCTCTCGGCTCGTGGAGCGGACCCTCCCGAACGAGCTTGCTGTGTGCGGGAACCCTAGTGCTGGCTGCGACTGTGACTGCTATTGCTACTGCTACTGCTACTGTGACTGCGACGACGACAGTACAGAGATCCTTAGTGGATTCGACGATGACGACTACAGTACTCAGCGATCCTACGTGGATCAGTGCTACAGGTCCTGTGTGGGCCCGATCCTGTGTGGGTCCGATCCTGTGTGGGTCTTTGCGCTCAGCGGTCCTGTGTGAACCAGCGCCTACAGGTCCTGTGTGGGCCCGATCCTGTGTGGGTCATTGCGGGGGTTAGTTACCTATCGATCCTTCGTGGGTCCGACAACTTAGATGGATCAGAGATCATCTTTATCGTCCTTCGAAGAAGTATACCTGTGTGAGCTGAATCCTGTTGCTATCCTGTGAGGATTGTGTTGTGCTATCCTGTGTGGATTTCGTTTTGCTTTCCTGTGTGGAATACGTATACTTTCCTGTGTGGACTGAGTTGTACTTGGGCTCGGAGGTTGGAGCGTATTGGAATTGATGACTTAGGTATATGTATGGGCATATACCTAAGCAGTTTTGGTTGTTACTTCGTGTTTGTATCTCACCTTTGTGGTTTATCCTTTGTGGATTTTGGGAGACCTTCAGGGGTCTCGGGGTCCCTACTGAGTAGCTTATACTCACCCCTGCACGGGTTATGCCCGCACTACGTTGTGCTGGTTGCAGATGACGGACAGCGTTGATCGTGGTTGAGGCTTGCAGAGCAGGACGGTACCTGGAGGTGGACCACTGGGCGGGACGTACTCGGAGCGGACGGTGGGACCCGTGGAGCAGTGGAGCTATCTGTACCCACCCTTCAGGTGGGATTTCTAGTGGACAGCTCGGTGTAGCGGCTTTTACTTTACAGTTGTTGTTTTCCCTTTCGAGTTGTACTTTACTTTCAGTTTGGGTTTGTGTACTGGCCCATTTACTTTTCCGCACTTTCAGTTGTACTCTTTTTTTTACTTAGTGTTTACTTTCCGCTTGCTTACTCTGTGGTGCTTGTTTACTTTACAAATGCAATGCCTTCCCTTTTTACCGGGATTTACGCCATGGTGCTAGTCGCCAGCCCCTGGCCTATGGAAGGCGGGCTTGGGGTAGTCACGGCACAGGCCCCGAGGACGGGTCGTGACATAATTCGGCATCAATGATAGAAATTAAGGCGTCCCAAATAGAATATCAAAATTTGGCCCAGAATCTATGGCCCAGAATATTATCCCACTAAATAGGACATAACTCCCGATTAACAACTCCAAATGGGCCCAAAGTTTACAGGAAGTTATTATACACCAGGATATCCATTTTCTTCTTCTATGGATCACTCTAATTAGTCCATATATAAGGTCATTTCGATGTGTTTTTTCGGTGGTTTCAAGTTATATGCCACCTCGGATCAAGAGTGGAAAAGTCCAAGTTCCACAAGCTTTCCACCACCCTTGGCCTACCATAATCAAGTGGGATGATTTGTACTGTTGGAAGCTCTACCCAAGGCTCCCAAAATGCCTATTTAAGGCAGTGGTGGTGGTGGAGTTTATCATATTTTATGATTTCTTTCATTGTAATGTTATGTTATGATTTTGTTGTCTCAAGTTTGTGTTTCACATGTAAGTTGTTTTAATTAAGCCTAGTTTCTTAATAAAATTTCTTCTTCTACTATTATTATGTTCTTATCCATCTCACTTTGATACCGTTTCCTCAAGATGTGAATCTATTCACACCAAACCTTGTGAAATTATTCACACAACGGTGGAGTGATCATTTTATTTTTATTGTTTTCTTTACTTCTTCTATTCATCCCTCATGAGTCTACTTACCACTTCCATTGAAACCTTAGCATAAATGGAGGGATAACACACTAATGGGTTGATCCAAGGGAGTATCAAGGTGCTGAATTAGATATTATTTATCACTCCATTAATTTCTAATCACTTATTTTAATTGAGATTTTTATTTGATGATTTTTAAACTCCATCGTCCTTGTTGAATTTAAGGCCACACACTTCAAGTGCTAATACGAACCTTTACCTTGAATTGCTCAAAACTTTGATCCTTCAAGTGTATAGGTGATTAGTATTAAAGTGTGTAGGTATTAAACCAATAAGTTAGGATGTTGTTTGATCTTCTTAAATTAACCCATCTCAAATATAAGAAATTGAAATAGTTGAAAAATAATTTCATCCAATCCACCCCGAGCGATAACCTAGGATCAACTCATTACTTTAAATTGAATTCACTTAAATATGTTAGTTATCCTTTAAACCCATATAAAATCAATCCATGTTTTCCACTTCATAGCCAAAAAAAATCCATAGAATGTACATGTCTGTAGGTTACTTCTTAGGTCTCTGAGGATTCGACAACCCAAGCTAAACTACAAGGATCGTTCAACCATCATCTCTTGGGTAAATTTGAGCGTGAATCATCATGGGTTCAAGACCCACAGCCTTGCTGAATTTGATTGGTTTTCACATGACTTATGGGTTTTCCTTTTCTAAAACCAAATTAATATAATTCCAAAATAAATATTATGGAAATCCTTGAAATAAGTTGAATTACTAAATATCCATTTAAAAAGGTTTTCAATACAACCCTAATACATATATAATTCACCCATTTATTTCCACATAGATCCTTCCTTGGTATTGGGTTTATCCATAATATCATTTATAGGATTTTTAAACCATGAAACCATATCTTCAATCTAAAAAACCTTAAGTTTAACCTAGGTTATTAATTATTAAATCCTTTATAGTGTTTTGTAAATAAAACATGGATTATCCTAAGAATGTCCTCTGGGAGTGTCAATCCAAGTTCACAATAAGTCTTATTGTCATGTACTATGTTACCCTAAGCCAGGTTCGGAACACCGTATTAGAGTTATTACTTCTTATGTGCATCTATTCTAAAACCACACCCACTTATAGTATCCAGACATGGATTTATATCAAGTAAGACCCACATAATCTCTACCATACCAAAATTCTTGTATGTTCTTCTATACTTATCCTCAAAATCTACCTAAGGGTTATGTCCACTAACCTTTGTTTTCATAAATTTAGTTCCCAAGGTTTCTACTAAACTTCCTTTGATTCCAATTATTGATACAAAACCCCATAATCCCAAAGACTATGTTTTCTACTAATTAAATTTCCATGATTACAAGGAATCAATCCCCGAAGGACTAAAGGGTTAAGTAGTCTTGGTAAACCAGATACATACATGATCCTTGAATTGAAAAATAATATACTAATTGCAACGCAATTTTTTTCTAAATAATATCTAGGATAATAACATTATTCCAACTAGTGTATCCTTAAAAAGCATTATTTGAAAACTTCTTGGATTCTTGGGGAGAAAAAACATAATAAGGGTGAGCTGAAATGATCATTAAGGGAAAAATATAGAGGAAGAAATAATAAATCAATAAGAATAGTCAATATGGAAAGGTAAATAACTAAACACACATTCTATGTAATCAATAAACTGAATAGAAGTGTGTAAACGATATAGAAATGTAATAACTAGAAACATATTCAATTCAAATAACTAGATAAGGAAAAAATGAATATAGAAAGGTAAGAAACTAAAACACATTCCATTTAATCAATAAACTAAATATGAAAAGTATCTATATATGTCGACGCAAAATCTCAAGGATGAATAATATATGAAACTAAATGAAGGTAATGCTTTCTTAATGGATGTCATGTATAAGGAACATGAAAACCTATACCATCAAGACCATTCCCAAGATGATTAAAAACTATGGATAGAAACCCATTTAATTTGCGCAACTTATTTATATCATGAGAACCTATTGATGCATCAAGGAGATATATAAAGTCTAGGCTCCTCCCATCATTGACTATTTAAAGAATTCCTCATATCGAATAGTCGAAATATATAATATGCCTTATCAAATATCAGTATTGAATGAAAAATATAAAATTATCAATATTTTCTAAAAATAATAAAATAACTATCAAAGTAGACATTGTATGTAAAATGGTACATGGTTTAGGAAACACGAATATCCATGAAAAAAGAAATAGATAATTGGGGTAAAACTAAATTTTCAGTGATCATAGAAGATTGAATATTTCAAGGGAATAAAAAATGATTCAAGGAAGTAAATGTAAATAATATCCTTATCCAAATCAAAAATAAACTATCCAGAAGAATAATAAGGATGGTATCAAATCCAGGTAGGGATGAATTTATGGGTACTATAGTAGGGCACTATAGCAGCATTGTAGTAGTGGTGGAACTGTAGTAGCGACGACTATAGCAGTGGAGGCACTGTAGTAGGTACTATAGCGATGGCAGTCCTATAGCAGGTATTATAGTAGCATGGGTACTGTAGCAATATTTTTCACTGAGGGGTCCTTTGGGCCAAAAAATGGTCTTTCAAGCCCTGTATTCATGCCACTTGGACTTGGGATTTTGGGCTATGTAATGGGTCTCCCTCTACCCAGTCTTAAATTGGTATTTGCTTTAAATAATAAATTGAGTCTTTGGTCCCAACCATTAAAAAAACTATAAAAATATATCTTAAAATCATTCTTAAAGAAAATATCCTTTTGTTTTGTAAAATAATTTGAAAAAAATTCTTTGAAAATAAATTTTGAAAACATTTTCCTTAAAATTATCCTTTTAGACATGAAAAATAAGCTTTAAAGAAATGACATTTATTAAATCCTTACTTACCGTACGAGATAAAAGAACATTCCTTTTGTGCGGTAAAAAGGAATGAAAAATCCCTTATCAGGAAAGAGACAAGATGATTCCTTTGAAAAAATTGGTAAAAGAAAAATAGGATAAAAATATATTTACCAAATCATTTTAAAATCATTTTTGAAAAAAAATTAATAAAACATAGTTTGTAAAAGAAAACATGTTTTCTGACTAAAGAGAGAAATAAATTCCGGTTTTTTGAAAAATATTTTGAGTACCAAAATTTTTAAAAATGGTACTAATACTTGAGAATGGTAATGAATAACTAGATTATATAAAATTAATGGTTTATTGAACAATGGTTATATAATTACCTCAAATTAAAATTCTATTGAAAGATCATTAAAGTTATTGTTGAGGAAAATAATCTTTAAACATTACAAAGTGTCCCATACCACTTTGAAACATTTAAAATCATAATCCTCATGAAGGAAGAAAATTAAATTAAAGTTTAAAATACCATTAAGATAAAATAATTAATTATATAATATAACAAAATTTGCATTATATACACCACACAAAATATGTATGTGGTGAACAAGACATTTATCTTGCGGATGTAAAAAGTGAGATGGAAATCTCTTACCTTAAATTTCCTTTGGGGTGAACATCCTTTAACTTCATGTATAATAAACTTATGTTAATTTTATAATTACTTAATTATATTTTTTATATTTATTATTACTTTTATTTCACTTATTACCATGTTTTGTAAAACTACTTAAATAATTAAGTTTATGTCAGGTGTTTTGACCAAATTTGGTTTATGTGTCAAAAACAATTTTGGTAGGAAAACTATGGTCAAAGGGTTAATTATATAAAATCTATAGAAAAATAATAATGAAATAATTATCATATTTATACATCAATTATACTTTTTAAAAATAATCATTACATATGTTTATAAAAATGAATCCATATTACAATTATAGGGATGGTAGGTCGTACGTACGCATGGGTAATGTTCTTATTTTTCAATTATAATTATGGAAATAAGGTAACACCATATATTTTAAAAATGATAATTATATAATAAAAAACATATTATTTAATCATATATACTTATATATATAATTATTTTGATGAAAAAGTAACCACATCATGTCGAGGAGGCGGTAGTCCTCACGTCCACAGATAACGTTATCACATTTTAAGTGTGTGAAAGGATAATAAAGAAAATGATATGTATTATATTTACATAAAGGTAATTCTATAATTAATATCATATTTTTTTTATGTAACATATTTTTAATTAAAACCATTCTTTATACATTCCATGTATCGTGTGAATGAATCGCATCGCTTGAGGGGGCGGTAGTCCACACTTCCACAAATGATGTTATTGTTTTTACACTAAATGGAAAGTATAAAGATATGTGTTGTAAATGAATTAAATAATATTAAAGACATAATAAATATCATATATAACATATATAAACCTAGATTTAATCATAATGACCTGCATGAGAGGTGGTAAAGGTAGAACGAACAA
This sequence comes from Viscum album, assembly GCA_963277665.1. NCBI lineage: Eukaryota > Viridiplantae > Streptophyta > Magnoliopsida > Santalales > Viscaceae > Viscum > Viscum album. Next base: position 527,845,761 of record OY728131.1, on the reverse strand, counting down.
TCATCATTTCGTGAGGTGGTAGTTCACTGTTCACATAAACAGTATGTTCGTCACCCATTAGATAGAGGTTTGTGCAAGTGTGGTTATAACCCTTAATAAAAAAACATCATAGTATATTTATCATAATATTTTCATTATATAAGTATGATTTAAAAATAATTTAAGGGTTGTAGGAGTAAATGAAATAAAATAGATCGTTTGGAAGTGTTACCTTAAAAATCAGGTAAATCCTTTTGGTTTATACAAAAAGGCTTCCTTGGACGAATTTATGCTCAGAGGAAGTATTTTTGGTCTAGGGGAGGGATTTTGGGAAGATATTTGGGAAGATATTGGTTGATCCAAATTGGTTTTATAGTTTTGAGGAAGGGGGAGAGGTGGTGGCCTTTTATAACGGATGTAAAAGGATGCACTTGGTATTTTTTAAAAGAAGTTAGGTATACCCATGTTTTTACATAACAAAAGTCATAAAAACCAACAAAAATAAATAATTTAAGGTAAATTTTCAATTTATATCCGTAAAATATGTTTTGGAAAATTTTATAGGTCATTTTTTCCCTTTATATAAAGGTTTAGTCATTTATTAAGCTTAATTTTTCCCTAAAAATTGTAATTAATTTTAATTACTGTCACTAATATTTTTGGTCAAAAACTAAGTTGACCTTGTTAGAAATTATAAATTATGATGATTCAAAATGTGGAATTAATTTCTATTAATAATAATAACATAAGTGTAAAAAATTAATTTAAATTTAATCATGCGAATGGGATGACAATGCGGGTTTTTAAAGTAAAAACGTCCAAAATTTTGTTATGTTTTTATAGTCAATTTCAATGTAAAATTGATTCCAATGACCTAAATTGTATTAATTGATAAAAATATCATCTAATTAAATTTTTTTTTAAAATGAAAGTAAAATTTAATATTATAAATAAAATATAACAAACAGTAGTTTTAAACTGAAATTCAGTTTTTTAACTATTTGTTAAAAATTGAAATATTTTAGAAAATATCAAAAATACACCTTAACCTAATTATTATGTTTCTATTTAAAATATGAAGTTTATTTTTATATATTAAATCAATTAAAGTTTCAAAATTCATATTTAAAATGGGTTCTCAATTAAAAGGTGGTAAAATTGTCTTTATAAAAATATAAGTTTTTATGTGTAAAATAGAGTTTGTTCTTGTCTTATTCCTTTAAAACCTAATGGATGAATATAGAAAATATTTTATTTATTATATAATATATATTAAATTAATATTACTCACTAATTATAATTAATTTAATCTATTATAGTAAAATAACTTTTTGAGCCTAAAAATAGTTTTCTATAAAAATATTCATTGTATATTAAATTTCTTCTTATATTAATTTCTAATTAATTTTTAACCAATTAATTAATTTTATATTTTTTTAAACCATAATTTTAATAATTTAGTTATTAATATTCATAACTACTAGTTTAACGGCTAGTTTATAACTCATTATATTTTAACAATATATTATTGTTCAATAAAATTGGGTCTTACGTGTAACACAAGCCATCGAAGAAGGTCTCTCTTTCATGTAATGCATGCTAACTCAGTGTTGCTTGCATTTAAATATATATAATATATTTTAAATAGTAAATATATTATAAATTATCAACATATTGTGCTCATTTACTTTCTTGGTGTTGCGTGTTATACATGTTATCAAATACAAGGTTCTTACTTTAGAATTTTGGGGTGTTACAATAACCATTACATCCAATCTGTCATGTATCTAATACCAAGATATTCAATATGAACCTCATGATTTTTTTGCGCTGATGGTTTTTTCAATGTATCTATTACATTATCCTCTATATCCACCCAACATATCTTTATATCACCCCTCTCAACAATATCTCAAATGATATTGTAATTGTGAGGGTTGTGTTTGGTCCTTTGATGAGACCAAGGTTCTTTGGCCTAAGAAATAGCTTAATTATTATCACATTAAATCTCAATTTCTTCTACAATTCTAGAAACCACCCCATGTTTAGTGATGAGCTTATTAATCCAAATAGATTCCTTTTTAGTATTTGATATAGTGATATACTCATCATCTGTTTTTGAGTTATCTAGTGTGGATTATTTAGAACTTTTCCAATTGATAGTTTCACCATTTATGAAAAACGTGTAACCATATTGATATCTCATATCATCTATGTATAATTGGAAACTATCATATATGTAACCCTTTACACTAAGTTCACCCATACTTCTAAATACAATGAACATATCCTTACTTTTTCTTAAGTACTTAAGGATGTTCTTAACAGCAATCCAGTGACTCTCACCAATATTGGACACTAGGATTATATTAGTATATACCATTTATGATCAAGTAAAAAGATATATTTTTTCTAGTACAAAATATGGAATACATTATAGATTCTATGGAGTAATCATAAGAAATCATATCTATTCTTTCTGAATCTTTAGAAAGATCTTGAATCTACCTAATATTAGAGGTAAGAAACACTAGTAAAGACCTATTTTTGGAGTTCACCGTGCTAAATCACATTATCATTTTAAAAATATATGTGTTCTAAATTAATACAAGAAACCACTTATATATATATATATCTATAGATATTTATACCCAATATATAGGGTGGTTCACACTTATATTTTATTTAGAATAATTTCTAGAAACACATTTTTATAGAATTTAAGTTCAAGGTATCATTTATAATAATAAGTATGACATCTATATAAAGTATCAAAAATACTACCACACTCTCACCAATCCAATTATATACATAAGAATTATCTGTGTTTTTTATAAAACTTAACTCTTTGATTGCAACATAAAATTGGATGTTCCAACTATGATAGGCTTGATTCAACCCATAAATTCGTCATTTCAACTTAAAAACTAGAGTAAACTCATTTTTAACATCAAAACCTTTAGGTTATTTTATATTCATGTCATCGACTAAATTCTAGTTAAGGAATTTAATTTTGACATCAAATTGATATATCTCATAATAAAAAAGAGTTGTTATGGAAAGAAATATCTAAATGGAATTTATCATCATAATCATGGAAAAGGTTTCTTTGTATTCATTTTTATGAAATTACTTTTAACCCATTTTCACTAGGAAATATTTATAGGTAGAAACACTATCATTCATGTTAATTATATTTCAAAAAACCCACTTTCACCCTATGGTTATCAACCTTTCAGATGAATCTACCAAGTTTTAAACTTGGTTAGTGTATATGGAGTCTATTTTAGATTTCATGGAATTTTTACTTCGATCAGAATCATAACTATCAATGGAATCTAATTAGGTGGTAGGTTCATCATATTTTGACATAACTTCATCATAATTTTCCATAAAAAGTCTATATATATCATTCTTCTAATGAATCCTTCCAAACCTATGAGGTTATTATGTAACCTAATTCAATTCTTATATCATAACTCTTTATAGAATCATCTAAAATTACATATCAAGAACAATTCCTATTTTTTGGTCTTCAACTTATCCATGTTAAAATTTCCACTCACTCACTCATCATATTATATATTCTTTCTCAAATAATATACCATTTTTATACCACAAACACTTTTTTCTCTATAGAGACATAGAAATAATATCTCTTGGTTACCTTTGGATAAAATATAAATAATAACTAGTTATAAGTAGGGTATAGTTTATTAGAATATAAACATAATATATAATATTTACAACCAAAATTATTAATAAAAGACATATTGGCATGTATCTCAGTCTATAAACCATATGGTATCTTTATGACTAATTTAGATAGAATGTGGTTAAGTAGGAATGCAGAAGTCTCTAAATAATATCACCATAATGAAATAAAAAGTTCACATTGACTCATCACTGGGATATAATCCATCCTATTATATACCCCATTCCACTGTGGTGTTCTAGGATGAGTGATTTGAGGAACAATTCCACAATCTCTCATACGATCAGTGAATTAATGGATTAATTATTCACTGCTCCAATCTGATCAGAGAATTTTAATACTTTTTCCTAATTGATTATATAATTATTTTTGAAACTCTTTGAAATTTTTAAAAGTTTCAAATATGTTTCTCATAAAAAACACATAATCACACCAAAGTTTCCAGTAATGTTTAAAAAGTACCTAAATCAACTACTTTCTTTTGTACTCATTGGTCTGTATAAATTAATGTTTACAAGATACAAAAATCCACTATCCCTTTAATATTTTCCATGAAATGTTTATTTGGTTATCTTTCATAATAAATAATATTCATAATTATCAAATAATTAAAAATATAATGATTACAAAAATCTATCTCTATGGAATCTTTGAATGTGATTCTCATTTATATGTCTAAGGTGATAATTCCCACGGTAATTTGGGTTAGAATAAACCTTGTAATTATTATTATAAATGATATATATAGTATTATCTATATCCATAATATATAAACCATTTACTATATTCCAGATACTATAAAACACTTAATTATAATATATAGAATAACCATTTTTATTAATAACGAATAAAAAACCTATCTTGTCCAAAAAAGATACAAAAAAATGTTTATGGTTTAAATATAATAATATTTTTATAATTCTAGAACTAAGACACCGTGTAGATTTATATCATAAGTGCTAACCTCCAATGAAAAAACTCTTTCTCTATTCTCAAAATTTAGAACTACTTTACCTTTTTTTATTCCCTCATATCTCTAAGTCTGTTTTTATTAACAAAAATGTTTGATGCACACTCAGTATCTAATTCGTGTAATTAATAGTTTAGATAAATTGATATCTATAACATTAAAATTCATATACTCAGAATGATTCTATTTTATAACACTTATAAACCTTATATACCAATCTATAATAGTTGTATAGGTCATAACTGTAAGAGATATCAAAATGAAAAACATTATGTATTCCAAATTTTAAAAAAAAATACACATATATGGGTGAGTATAATATTTTATATCTTTTCATTATGTAATTATAATGAAATTATACCTACTAAAATGATGAAGTAGTATATAATATCTATTTAGTTATCTAAGACCCATATTGAACTAAGTAATGGTTTTACTTTGGTTTTTATCACATCACTTAATTATTTTGGTAAGGTGTCATCCAAATCATATCATATATGATTATTAGATGGATGATTGGATAAATCTTTATACAAATACATCATATGGATAAAATCAACTTTATTCCTTTAGTAATCTAATCCTATTAGGGTCACTCAGCTAAGTTTAATCCAAATAAAATTCCAATAGCAAGAACTTAATCCTATTAGTATCACCCATTACTTTCTTTCTATACATAAGATAATATAAGGGCACTCATATTTAAAATGACTTACCCGGTTAAATGATCAAGGTCTTGAAAAGTTATGATTTGGAATGAATCTCACACTTAGTATTTGAGGGTTTTTATTTTAAAGTATCACCAATTTAATATATATCATATTCATATTAAATTTATAACTATTTTATCCCATACAATATTAATTATTTCATGTTCTATTCCATTATTTATACATTCTTATAAAGATTTACTTTTGGAATCTTTATTTAATCAAAAAAATTAATATTTTTACACCATATTAATATGTAAATTTTTACATAGCTCATAGTTTGTGTTACTCACCCAAAAATAGAAACCAAACATATTCACATATATCAAAATGAATCATATATATAATATATATGAAACTTTAATATTATTGATAGTAACACCCCAATTTTTTAGAATTTTTTTTCAAATAAATTAAATTTATTTGATATCTTGGGTTTCACAAAACACCAACTTAATATTTCATTACACGCAACACTAGGTTAGCTTGCGTTACACATGAAATTGAGTTTTAAAAAAACTATGATATAATATTAATATACTTATTTAAACATGACTATTAAAACATAGTAGTTAAACATAGTGATATGAACAAAAATAACTAATTTTTAAATATTAATTATATTTTTGTTACATAAAGGAAGCATATTGATAAAAAAGTTCGTAATTTTTGGTAATGTCTTTATATGTTTTGAAAATGTTATTTTTTAAAAAAATGATTTTTGTTTTTTTCTTTGCCATTAGTAAAATTAATTTTTAACACTTTTAGAAAATTTATTTGATAAAATAAACATTATTTTTTAAATAATTATTCGGAAATTATCTTAGGGTGTTTTTTTGTATTTTTCTAAAAAGTTTCATTTTTTGATAAATACTAAAAAATACTTGATTTTAATTGAAAACTAGCTTTTCATTTATTTTATTTATAAAGTTAAATTATATTTTAAATTAGTTTTAAATTAAAATTATTTTAATTATAAATCCATTAATCCAATTTAGTTAAATTTAATCAATTTCATGTTGAATTTTTATCTAAAAACTTTGTAAACTTTTTGAACATTTTCTCTTTAAAAACCCAATTTCTCATCGCCTCTACGGGATTAATTTTAAATTAAATTTTAGGAATTATATAAATAGAATTTTGAAAAATGGATTCCATATTTGGAATAATAATAATTTAAATTATCTAATAATTTTAACTTAGTTTTTTACCAAAATGAATAGTGAAATAGTAAAAATTAATAACCGCGGTTAAGGTAAAAATGGGTTTACTGGAGGGGGTTAAACTAAAAAGACAAGGGTTAAAAATATACCAAAACTTTTCAGAAACCCATTTAATGGAAATATTTAGATCTTATCCCTTATAGTATCGATAGTGGTCCTTTATTAGGGCCTTGTGACATGAAAAAATCATGGTTGGAATTCTTTCTTTAAAAAAATCACAAGTGCACCACTCACCTCACTTATAAAAGGATACCAATTATACTATATTCTTCACACATTCAAACCATTTTTTTAACCCAATACCTTCCCAAATAACTTCCAAAATTCCATCATCTCATCGTATAAGACTTATTTTGGACATAAATCCAATCTAGGAAGGCTTTTGGTGCAAACTTAAGGACAATACCCAAAGAAGATGTAACGTCCAACAATAAGAGTTCCTATTTTATTTATTCATATACCTCCTTAAATTATTATTATAACATAATTATATAATAACATAATAATATTAAATATAACAAGATGTTTTTATAGTAATTTCATGAACTATATCCATCTCCACTTCCATCAAATGGTTTACAAAATCATCATTCGTGTGTACAGCGAACTACTGCCTCACGAACCAATGTCATTCATTTTTCCATTACAACCTCTCGAAGATGAAATTAATGATGGATTTATCATTTAAATATAATATTTATGATATTATTATTATTATTATGAAATTATTATATCACACATACCTTCATAATCTTCATTCTTTTGGAATATGATAATATTGCTTGTGTGTGCAGCGGACTATTGCCTCTTGAAGTGATATGATTCATTCACACTTTATATAGAAGGTAATAAGGATGGTTGAAATGAACATATGTGATATATATGAAATAAAAATTATTATTTAATAATAATTTATAATTTATATTTATTTATTTTGATCATACAATAAAATTTATACAGTTTTCATGCGTATGTACAACCTATTATCTCCATGAATGGTGTATTTTATTTTCTATCACTAAATTTTATGGATTACTATAAATAAATATATACTGAATATATATTATATTTATATAATGGTTAAAATTTTTTATATTATTAAATCATGATCAAAGTAAGATGACCAAAATTAACAAATCAAAATTTATACAAAAAAAAAAACAAAGTGGTTATTATTCTAAACATAACTTTAACATGGAGTTGTTAATAAACTGGGTAATAAAAGGTCAAAAGAAAATAATATATGGATGTATATATAAAAATATTGTACTATAATATATTTATAATAAACTTATATTTATTTTATAGAAGTTTTTAATGTGTATGATATAATTATTGACCTAAGGTAAGAGATTTATGTCTCACATTTTACTTTTGTGAGACACATTCCATATTTACCGCCTATTTATTTTATATGGTGTATATAAGTCCCATGATTTTATCTTCTGATTAATATCCTGAAAATTATTTGGTTTTACATATCCATTTTAGGATCTCTCTTTCATGGTGGTTATGGTTTAAAATTAAACAAATCAGTAAGGGATTTTTGTCTCAATTTTCCTTCTTCGAGACGTACATTATGTTATGCACCTATATTACTTAATGAGGTATATAAAAAAAACCCTTTTACATTTAATATCATGAATTTATTTATCCTCATGATATTTTAACTTCTATATTATGGTATTCCTTTATGGGGCTTTTGATTTGATATTACCAAAGTGGTAATGATTTTATGTTACAATCTCATCATTTATCAAGATTGCTTATGATTATGTTTTTTATGATAACATTTTATGATAAATATCTCAATAAACTCATAAATTTTGGTATACTATGGTTATTTGTGATATTTTCAAGTAATAGTACCATTTCCCACTCTTTAGTACATAAAATAATTGAGAGAATGTTTTTAAGAAAATATAACTTTATTTCTTCCTTTAGTCAGAAATCTATTTTCTTCTAAAACCATGTTTTCTAAAAAATGTGACTAAATTTTCTTAAAAAATTAAAATGATTTATTAAAGATATTTTTACCCATGTTTGACTTTTAAAAAAAATTAAAGGAATCTTCATGTAATTTTCTAAACAATTCATTTTTTGGATTTTACCAAAAATGTGAAAGGAAACTTTATTTTAACATGTACGACATGAACATAATTTCCCACCATTATGACAATTATTTTCTATAAATATTCTTTTATATGTTTTTGTGGTTATTTTCAAATAAGATTATTTTTGAAAATGTTTTATGTTTTAAAAAGTTTTTTTTCAAAGTAGAAAGGTTATTTTCCTAAAAAATGTTTTAGATGGTTTTTAAATATTCCTTTATATGTTTTTATGTTTATTTTCCAAGAAAGGGATTTCAAAAATATTATTAGTTTTTTCAAAGTAATTTTATAAGAAAATATATCTTCCTCAATAAATTTTACATCTAATTTATCTTTTAAAATCATTCTTCATCTAACATGACATCCTTTTATTTAACTTATTCTTTTGGGGGGATATGATCTAATGATACCATTATTATTATTTATATAAATGGTTTATAATGAAAATATGTTTATGAAACAAATTTATTTTCCATGGGTTATACCATTATAAAATTCTTATGAAACCCTCTTCTTATTCCATGGGCTATTCTATGATGAAATGATGAAATAATTATGAAACTTGTATCTTTTCAATAGGTTATGATATGATTAATTATTTATGAAACCCATTTAATCTCATGGGTTATGATATGGTGAATGTTTTATGGTCTTTTGGAACACATAAAAATGTTTTTCATTAAGGTGTATGTGGAATATATATCTCCCTTCAATGCATTGGGTAAATATTTCTATGTCATGTGATAGAAAAGACTAGAATAGAGAGTGAACTGAGTTCAGTAAGGGAATTTGTCTACTATTATGGTATTGGGAGTGATCCTTGACTAATATGATAGTTTTGGGAGTTAACTAATTCTAATATAATAGCCTTGTAAATTATCCTTGACTAATATGGAAAGTGTTCTCTATGCTTATGTGTATACCAAAAATTTATATCTTATGCCAATGTTATTCTCTCATGGATCATACTCTTTAATTCCCTTATGATTTATGTCTTATGAACTACCAATATTTATTCCATGATTCATGGTTATAATATTTTATATGTTGGTTATGGTTATCAAATGTTATTATTAGGTTCTTATACCCTTATGTTCATGTTATGATTATGTATCTTTCTTGTTTACCCTTACTAAGCATATGAGCTAAACCTTTCTTATGTTTCTTTTCCCCGTGTTATGGAGAAATGTATTATGTATGATATTTATAATAAGGATTATAGTTATGAAGATTATAGTGGGATATTATGTTTTTTTAAGAGGTGGTGCCTCAGTCAAAGACCAAGGCACAATTTATAGTATAACGAAAAAGAGTTACAAAAGTCTGAAAGACGGAAACTTATTATAATCCTTATTAAATAATGGGAGCAAATCATCAGGCAAGAGATCCAACCAGGTAATGGCCTGATAAACCCCCTTGTTGGCGAGACTATCGGCAACCATGTTCGCCTCGCGGAACACATGAGTGGCAATGTAGTTTAGGTTCCTGAGCGATGTAAGACATTTCATCCATCGAGAAGTGAGCGGCCAAGCAAGGTGCACCACGCCCTTCCAAATAGCTTGAACAACAGTGGTTGAATCACATTCAATCCATAGGTTGTTCCAACCCCTCTGCATGGCAAAGTCCACCGCATGAATGACTCCCAACATTTCCTCTTCCAGAGCCGAGGACATGCCACAACTTCCAAAGAAGCAGTCAAGGCATCTGCTATGCAAGTCTCTAAAAATGGAACCACAGCCTGCCAGACCCGGATTACGTCTAGAAGCACCGTCAACATTCACTTTAATCCATCCTGGTAGCGGGGCTTTCCAGAAGACCTCAAAGGTGCGACGGGGTAGCCTGTAAGATCCAGCAATTCTAAGACGACGAAGGATCTCAAAATCACCAACAGAGTTGTCAGAATGATCCTTCTGAAGAGAGGCAACATCCTTATAGAAATGAGGATACACATTTTACCTGCATTGAGACTGAACGAACATTTATTATAGTGGGATATTATGTATTTTACCTAGGAAATAGTTGTTTATGTTTCCAAGATTCCAAATACACTAACTATTATGGTCCCCAAGTGTGTGTTTTTGTAATGTAATGAATATTCATAAACAAATTATGTAATGTCTATATATGATAATCTTGGGTGACTATATTTGGGATCCTAGGATGGGTTTAGTTAAAAAATTTAAACTAGGATGATTTAAACCTTAGTGAGATACCTAAGGACGTGTCTAAGGATAAGTCTAAGGGTGAGTCAAAGTATAAGAAAATATCTTGGAATTTTGGTAAAGGATAGAGTGAATGGTTTCCAAAAAATTAAATCCCTCTCTAGATACTACAATTATAGGTATCTCTAGAACATATGTACCTATAGATAATAAATCTAAAAAGGGTGCATTAAGATGGACTCGATGATCACCTATTTCACAATAATGATCCTTACACCTAGTTTGACACTCTCGAGGGATATGATTTAGAAATTTACAAAATCTTTATGAACCATAATGAAGGATTCAAATAAAATATGAATATGATTAACCTATGATAAAAATAAGTTTTCATAGATTAAAGAATAATTTTTCATGATTTATACATCCTATAAGTGATTTTTTCTTGATTATGTGGTTACCCACTGTGATTTATATTTCATACACTATGTTTTTTGTTGTAGTTAATGGATGGAACCTAAAGGAACTATGTTGATTTTGATTATGATAGAAAATTCAATGATTTATCTCCTGATCAGCCACACGTTATGTGATATGGAATGAAAAATCTCATTTTTATGCTCACACAACTTTCTCAAGCTATGAATCATGTTGGACTTCCAAATGAACAAAGGATGGAAAAACATTCTATTGATTACAGCATGAGTAAATGTCCACCTTCCTTCAGTAGAAACATTTATCTACTAGTTGTTGAGAAATGGATCAGTAGGAATGAAAATATAATTTATATTCTCTAATGTTTGGAACATGAAAAATTAATTTTGGTTGTCTACTATTTGGAAGGTGAAAAGAATCAATGGTGGAATCTCATCAAGAATATGAGGATATGGGATTAAATTGACTTTGAGAATTAGGATGAGTTCAAGGAATTTTTTTTTAATAAGTACTTTCCTTTTATTATCCATATGAATATGGAGAAGAAGTTCCTTCAGTTAAAGAAAAATGATGATAAATCCATTAGTACCTATGAGAAAAATTTTACAAGACTTCTGAGGTACACCTCTAGTATTATCAACCAACCTAAAAGTAAGGTTGGTCGATTCTTCAGTGTCTTAAAACCAAGTCTCCATAGGAAATGATCCATAAAAGACTTCAGTAGATATTAAGATATTGTTAGATGTCCTATAAAGGTGTAAATGGAGGTTTTAGTTACGTATCAATATTATTGTTCTGATAATAAAAGGAATATGGAGTTCAATAAAAAACCATAGAGAGAAGAAGATGATATTTCTTTTATGATCAATGTGTGGGAAGAAACATGGAGGAAATTACCTTAAGGAGAATAGTAAATTTTTTAAGTGTGTAAGGGGAGTTCATTGGGAAATTGATTACCAAAATGATGGGAATACCTTAGTTAATTATGTGAATAGAGAGAAAATTGCACAGAATGCACCACCCACACTCCAGTGTTTCAAATGAAAGGAGTATATGAACTATGCTAACCAATGCCCAAATATGAAGGATAATGATGATGATCAACGTCAACAACGTCTTAAGATGAGGGGCATGGGGAAATCTCATTCCATCATTATTTATAGTGAGGGGTGTGATAACTATGTGGTGAAATGTAAACTTATCATCCAATCAAGAACTGCTAATGTCTTATTTGACTTTAGATCTACCTATTCTTTCATATTTATTGAATTTTATAAGGGTATCATGATGCCACCCAAAATATTTGATGTGGAATTATCATTGAAAACTCATAATGTTATGATGATCGTATCTCAAGTATATGCTTCCTCTCTGGTTGATATTGGTTGGAATGTGCTTCCTGCAGTCTTATCATTCTTCCTCTATTTGAATTTGATGGCGTATTAGGCATGGATTGGATTTCTCTACATAAATCCCATATCAATTTTCAAGTAAGCAAAGAAATATTATATATTATAAACCAGCCTATGATCAACTATAAATGTTCTGATAAGTATGAACTTATGATGAATATTACATCCATTTTAAGGGTCTTAATTCCCATTCAAAAGTGTTGTTTATCTTAAATAATTGGAGAGAAACTTGGCATCGATGACATGCCTACTGTTCAGAAATTTGTTGATGCATTTCTAGAATATTTTCATAGAATTCCTCCATAACATGAAGATGATTTCTCCATAGAACTCATATCTGGTACCATGAAATTTTAAGGACTCCTTATAAAATGGCCCCGATTGAGTTATAGGAATTGAAGAAGAAAATCCAGGAAAACCTTGACAAGGTATCCATTTGTCCAAGTGTGTCGCCTTGGGGTGCACCTGTTATTTTTGTTAAAAAGAAATATATATCAATGCAACTCCATATTGATTATATGGAGTTGAACAATATCACAATTAAGAACAAGTATCCACTTCCCCATTTTGATGACATGTTTGACCAATTATTTAGTGCTCAATGATTTTCCAAGATTGACCATCATTATAGACATCATCAATTTAGGGTCAAGAAGGAGGATATACTAGGAATGCATTCTGTACAAGGTAAGGACACTGTGAATATATATTATTTCCATTCGGTCTTACTAATTCTCCCTTTATATTCATAGATTTAATGAATATAGTCTTTATAGATTACCTTTATTAGTTTGTGGTAGTATTTATAAATGATATTCTTATCTACTCAAAGATAAAGAAATAGCATATATAACACTTAATAATTTCACTAAAATACCTAATTAAGGAGAAAATATATAATTGTTTTTACAAAGTGTGAATTTTGGAGGAAAAATATTTTCATTTTTAGGTCATATAATATCAAGAGAGAGTATATCAGTAGATTCATCAAAGAAAGAGGATATTAAATGTTGGCCCTGACTAACCACAATGACTGAGATCTATAGTTTTATTGGTTTAGCTGGATATTATCGATGGTTTGGTAATAATTTATCATGACCATATAATCCTCTAACTAAGTTAACTCAAAAGGGAGCCAAGTTCATATGGATAAGTTAATGTGAGGAATATTTCAAGGAACTAAAGATAACATTAGTCATCACACATTTTCTTACATTACCTTGTAGTAGAGAAGGGTTTTTAATCTATAGTGATGCATCCGTGAAGGTATTGGGATGTGTTATTTTATAGAATGATATTGTTAGAGCTTATGCCTCACAAAAATTAAATATTCATGTGAAAAAAATACCCAATTCATGATTTGGAGTTAGCTATGGTAATTTTTTCATTAAATATATGGATCAATTATCTTTATAAAGAAAATTTTTATATATATAATGATCATAAAAGTTTAAATTATATATTCAAAAAAATGAGTTGAATATGCACCAAAAAATATAGTTATAGTGGAGTAAAGATTATGAATTCCCAATACATTACCACCATCAGAAAGTGAAAAAGGTGTATGATTCTTTGAGTAGAAAAGATAAGGATATCTTTTGATGATGAGGATTACAAAAGATAAAATATTTCTATATTTTCAAAGGATGGATATGGAAATTCTGAAGGAAGGGAAAAATCTTATCTTTCTCAATTGAATGTTCAACCATTTATCCATATAAATATTAAATAGGTTCGTAAGGAATATTTAGAGCTACAAAATAAGGTTAAAAATGTTCTTGAGTTTAACCTTGATCAAGATGGGATGATAAGATTCAGGAACCATGTATTAATTCCTTTCATACCATATTTGAAGAAGTAGTTTGTAGAGTAAGCTCAAATTTATTCATTATCTATCCATCCAGGAAGTATGAATATGTATATAGATTTTAAAGAATACTTTTGATGTGATGGAATGAAGAGATATATCACAAATTTTGTATCATAGTGCTTGGTATGTCTACAAGTTAAGGATGAAAGAAAAAATTTTAAGGGGATTTTATGTCAATTAACCATGCCAAAATGGAAATGGGAAAACATAATCATGGATTTTTTTGTTGAACTCCCCAAAATGTCTAAAGGGATTAATTCTATATGGGTTATAGTCGATCTCCATAAAAATTCAATACACTTCATCTCTATCAGAGAATAAATCTATTGGGATTAAATTTCTAGGATATACGTTAAGGTAGTGGTAAGGTGTCATGGTGTAATGGCCCGGACCCTCCAGGTCCATTAATTTTCCAATTTCTGGTGTTTGGGATGCCTTGGACCCCATCAGTAGGTCTGTAATGCAGCGTGTCAGTGGCAGGATTTTACCATGGTGTCACCCATCGGAGACATCGACTGGTGTGTCCCTGGTCAGTGAGTCATCGATCGGTGTGTCACTGATCGGTGTGTCACCAATCGGTGTGTCCCCGGTCGGTGTGTTACTGATTGGTGTGTCACCGATCGGTGTTTCACTGATTGGTGTGTCCCTGATCTGTGTGTCACTGATCGGTGTGTCCCTGATCGGTGAGTCGCCGATCAGTGCCTTGGGGGTTTGTCGGGGGTTTCCTTCCCTAGTTCTCTTGAAACTCCAATTTTAAATCCTTTAACCTTTTTAAAGTAGTTCAAGGTCATTTTTATCCCCATAAACAATGTTTTAAATACCCTAAGAGTGGGGAGACCCTCAACCGACTTGTTTTCCTCTATTTAAATGAAATCCTTTAACACCCAGTTGTTATGGCCACCTCTCCAATGATAATTGTTAAATAAAAATTAATTATTTCATGTGTAATCATCCAACTGTGTGGTGAAACCACGATCCACCTTTAAAGCTGTTAAAAAAATCATATCACGTAACTCCATGATCTCACCTTTTATCACACTGGAATTTATTTCTTCTTCTTGGTCGGTCTCTTTTCTTTTCCTTACTACGTTTGGAGTCCCCCTTTTAGAGGCTAGTGGTGCACCTATGTTGGAGCCTTTCTTACTCATTCTTGGAGTCCTCATGGTTCTTCCCCTACAAGTCGTGCATCCCCAGTTCTTGGCATGAGGAGAAAAACTTTGATCATTAATCATCCAGATAGGGTTTTTCCTTCGTCTCTCCTTACTGGGTATCAGGTCGAGTGGGTACAATGATGTTCCTTCTAGGATGGATGAAACCAAACCTTAACAAAGATAATAAATAGTTTCTAAATAATGATGGGGTGTGTTTGATGATGCTAATATACTCTTTTATCCTTACTTATATGTTGTGAATTGTATGGTATTATGTCCACCAATAATCAGGGTCGTTGGTGGTCTTTCCTTGTGCACAAATGAACCCATATCTTCTATGACTATTGAATGGTTGTAACATGGAAATTGGTTAATCACTTAAACTCAATTGATTAAATGGATGTCCAATGAACAAGATTCCTTGTGTGATCACCCTATTTAACCAAACATAAAGAAGGAACTAAATGAATGGTGTGTTTGAATCTGAAAAACTCCCTTGCTCTGTCTTGGTAACATGTATGGTTGTTCTTTTTTATGCTTGTAGGGTGACATGGATAGGGATGGGATCCCCTGTTGTGAATTTGTTGGGTTGTGGATCTGAGGTTGTGTGAGGTTGTATGTTGGGGCTTGGTTTAGTTCCAGTATTTCGAGGGATCTCACGGATCCCTTTTGTTGTTGTGAATTTACAATAGAACCCAGTGTGAATACTTAAATTGATGCTTGACTATTTTTCCTTTCTTGTCCTGTGGCTATGCCTGTTATTTGCCTGGTAGTGGATTTTTATTTAAATGGAACCACTTTAATTTGTTAACCAGAATGGTTTTGATGGGGAATTGTTTTCCTAGAATAAGTTGTGCCTTAGTCATGGATTTTGTGCTTTTTATGAATGAATAGTAATGAGGGTGTTTTTGTATGGACTGGTTTTGGAAACCATAGGTTGGTATGAGTGCTTGTTTACCTATATGTATAATTTAGTTATTATGTTTTATATTCGCACCCCACCCAAGTTGAGAACTTCATGCCGAACACCCCCATTTCATGGGGGGTGTTTTTCCCAACACTCCTATGAGTGTCTAGTTATTAGCTCCTTTATTCTCCCTTTCCTGAGTATCCCAAGACTCTTCGGGTAGGTTGTGATGGCCTGAGGTCTATTATAACCCATGATCCTTCAGGTAGGGTATGATGTCGTGGTTGGCCCAGGTGTGTGATGGCGGGTTGTTTCCCAAGTGTCTTTGGGATGAGACACAGGTGTCTTCAGGCATGACTGTAGTTATTCTGACCTAGGTGTCTTCAAGCGTGGTGGTATTTTTTCTGGCCCATGTGTTTATAGTCATAGTTACGTATGGTTGTTGTGGCCCAAGTGTTTGTGGGTGGGATGTGTGGTTGTGGTATCCCAGGTGTGTGTGGGTGGGGTATGGAAGTTGGACTGTGGTGAGAATGGTGAGGGAGGTCTAATACGTAGGATTTCTTTAATAACCAGTGGGAAAGTGGTGCAGGGTACCCAAACATCAATGTTTTATTACTATTATTTTACCCGACTTGCATTATTTGGGGAGTGTGCCTTGGTGAGGTTGGGTGGATAGTTTCTCTGCTAAGTACTTTGGTTATCTCCTTTTCTCATGGGGAATTAGAATGCCTCCCCACTTTTGCATGATATCTTTTGGTTTTACCTATTGAGTATTCTTGAAGGCTCACCCTACGTATATGAAACTACTTTAAGGTTTCCAGGAGGACTTCAAGGACCGTTTCGGACCCTATTAGCTCGAACGCAGGGACCGTTAACATTGCTTTTATTTTATTTGGTACTTACCCTTGGGGGGTTTTGTATCTTCTTATAGCACTTATTATTGGAACATGCATATGGGAATGGATTGTTTTGGATTTAATTTTACCTCCAGTTTTGGTGTTGTTTGGTATTTATTATCTTATCTTCCGATCCTACTAAATAAAAAGGGTAATGCCCTCAAAATTACATTTGATTCTATACCCTTGGTGCTAGTATCTACTTTAGTACCTATCGAAGGTGGGTCTCAGGGTTCATTATCTCTCATTCAATATAAGGAAGGAAGGGTTTGGAAATCTGTTGTCCCTTCCCTCATCTTGGTGAAGGCAGGTCGTGACAGAATGGTATCAGAGGAGAGGTTGAGAGATACGATGGAGTCTGGAGTTAGGCATAGTGAGGATTGCATGGGATGGTAGGGAAATAGTGTTAGTAAATCTTGGAATGTGAAATAGGCTAGGGAAGACTGGCTAGGACATGGGATTTTAGGGCCCCTCGTGATCTGATGCAAGGACTATAGACCTACTGAACGGCCAAGTGAGGCTACACTGATTACAGGGTAGAGACCCTAGAAAAGATACATGCATCATAATGACTTGTGTTCTTGTTTTTCTTGGGTATTTTGGGGATTTAAAATAAATAAAAAGTCTAATAAAAATTTAAAAGAAATCTTTTACACTACTCGGGTTTAGGCATTCATTGTTTACCTTGCAGTTATGGCACCCGGATGGTAACCATGGGTAGTGCGGGCGATCAAGGCCCAGGAGGCTGATTTGGATGATCAGTATAGGGATTATTGGGAGGAGGAGGATGACCAGTGGCAGATGAATCTTTGTTCCTTTCAGCAATAGACCCTTGGGAAGTACGAGTGAAGTGTCTCGTACATAGAGACAAAGAGCTATCTTGAGGAGTTGGTGATAGATTTCAGCTTGATCTGGGCTCCGATGGAGTACTGGGTTCCTCTATCTATAATTCAGATACGGGGAGCGGCACGTCAGTGGTGGACACTCTATCTTGGGAAGAAGAGGGAGGCTGAGGTTTCATGGGATGACTTCGAGAAGGATTCCTCGGTGGAATTACTCTCTTCTATGATGAAGGCTGAGAATAGGCAGGACCTACTCTCCCTTTAGCAGGGGAGTATGTCATTGAGGGATCTAGATATTTGGGCATGGTCGGGGAGGCGGCCAACAGATGAGGGGCAGAGGAGCTGGGCGTGGGCAGTTGCACGCCGTAGAGGCAACAATTCCAGTGGGGCCAAAGGTCGTTCAAGGTAAGATCAGATTGCTTAGAACTCTTTCATGATCCTTGTTTGATTCAGAAGCTTCTCACTCCTTTGTTAGACCCATTATATACAATTATTTGCGTCTAAACACAGAGAGACTTCCCATGCCCCTGGTTTTGAGTACGCCAGTTGGAGGCCAGACCAGCTTGTCTCATGTTTTCCAGGGATGTAGACTGATATTGGGACTACATCAGTATAGTGGGGACCTTCTTTTTCTGTAGATGTAGTCATATGATGTCATTCTAGGCATCGACTGGTTGTTATATGTGTGTGTCATTATCGACTGCTTCCGAAGAAGGGTCATGTTTTCATATATGGGCGGGCAGCATGTAACTTTTGTGGGCAAGAGGGGTTGTGAGGAGGGTAGCCAGTGAGTGGAGCCCCTTCTTTCCTTGTTATCCAAGCTATTAGTGGAGTCAGTAGACTTAGAGATGGTGTAAGTTTCGGGAATGGTCAGTGAGTTCATGGACATCTTCCCTGAAGAGGTGGTGACTCTACCCCCTCGACGTGATGTTGATTTCGGGATAGACTTGCAACCCAATTCCCGTCCGATTTCGATGGATCCCTATTGGATATCACCTTCTGAGTTGTGGGAGGTACGGATTTAGATTGACGACCTGATGAGGAAGGGTTTTGTTCAACCAAGCACGTCACCATAGCGTGCTCCAGTCTTGTTCACAAAGAAGGAATATGGTGGTATCAGGCTGAACCAAGTGATGGTCAAGAACTGTTACCCCCTCCCGAGGATGAAAGACCTTTTTGATCAGTTGAAGGGGGGATGGTTCTCCAAGATCTACATGTGGTCAGGATATCACCATTTGAGGGTGAAAGAGGGTGACATCTCGAAGACTGCCTTCAGGTGCAGATATGGGCACTTTGAGTTCGTGGTCATGTCGTTCGGCGTTATGAACGCACCAGCCGTGTTCATGGGGCTCATGAAATCTGTATTCCGGTAATATCTGGACCGGTTCATAGTTGTGTTTATTGATGACATCCTAATCAACTCATGATCAGAGGAGGATCACATAGAGCATCTGATAATGGTTTTAGGGGTCCTCTGACAACACCATCTCTACAGGAATTTGTCCAAGTGAAAGTTCTGGACATGAGAGGTACACTTACTTGGACATGTGGTATACAACCAGGGAATAGAAGTTGATTCATCAAAGTTGAAGTGGTTTTTTCTTAAGAAGCACCCAATAATGTGACAGAGGTTCGAAGTTTCCTGGGTCTAGTAGGATATTATTTGAGGTTCTTACCTGACTTCTCTCAAGTTTCAACTCCTTTGACAGCTTTGACTAGAAAGAACCAGGCCTTTGTGTGGAGTGAGCAGTGCTAGGAAGCCTTCAGTTATCTGAAGGTGAAGTTGGTTAGTGCCCTATTGCTGAGGTTTACAGAATAAGGGGTGATGTTTGAGGTGTTCTGTTATGCTTTATGCCAAGTCTTGGGGTGTGTGTTGATGAAACAGTAAGGGTGATCTCTTATGGGTATAGGCAGTTACATCCCCATGAGCGTAACTATGCCACCCACGACTTAGAGCTCACAGCGGTTGGGTTCGCACTAAAGTTATGGTGGTATTACCTCAATGGGGAGTGCTTGGTGGTCTTCACAGATCACAAGAGCTTGAGGTATATCTTCTCTGAATGAGACCTTAACTTGCGGTAGTGGAGGTGAATGGAGTTTCTTCAAGACTATGACTTCAAAATTTCTTACAACTCAGGAAAGGGGAACGTGGTGGCTGATGCTTGAGAAGGAAGTCATAGAGGGAAGCTGTTTAGGAATCTATGGATGCTTGGAAAGTAATGGAGGAGTTGGATTCCTTACACCAGGATGAAAGGGTGGATGGTGGTAGAGGTTGTTTGTTTCATATGACAATGTATTCCTCTCTATTGTAGCAGGTGGAGGAGTCTCGGTGGGGAGACTTATAGGATAAAGTGATGTGCGATCGTGTTATCTAGGGTGATTCTCTGGGAATATAGTTAGAAGATGGGTAGAATTGGATGTTGTTTCATGGAAAGTTGTTCGTCCCGATGGAAATGTGCAAGAGAGTTCTTGTTTAGTTCCACAAATCACCCCTAGCGGTACACCCAGAAGTTTCCAAGATGTACCAGGGCTTGAGGGGTCAGTTTTTGTGGCTCTAGGTGAAGTGGGATGTGGCAGAGTTTGTGGAAAAGTACCTCTTGTGTCAATAGGTGAAAGCTGAACACCACATCCCAAGAGGTCTGTTACAACCTTTAGATGTCCCTGAGTGGAAGTGGGATGACATATCGATGGTTTTTGTCATGGGACTACCCAGAGTTCAAGGGTTTGTGATGCTATCTGGGTAGTGGTGGACCGGATGATGAAATCAGATCACTTCCTGGCAATCAAGGAGTTGAGTGTGGTGGATGCCTTAGCACATAGGTATATAGACGAGGTGGTGTGGTTTCATAGAGTTACGAGATCCATAGTCTCAGATCTGGACACACAGTTTACCTCACGGGTCTGGAAAGGATTGAAACATGATTTTGGTACCTAGATATTCCTTAGCACTGCTTTCCACCCCTAGAAAAATGGGCAGACAGAGTGCACCATCCAGACATTGAAGGATATTCTATGGGAATTTGTTTTGGACTTTGGAGGATCGTGGGTATGACACTTACCTCTAGTAGAGTTTTCCTATAATAATAGATATCACTCTAGCATTGGCATGGCTATATTCAAATCCTTGTATGGTAGGCCATGTCGCTCCCCAATGTGTTGGGTAGAGGTCGGGGAAGCAGGTGTTCTTGGCCTGGAGGCAGTGCAGAACATGACAGAGAAGGTTCATCTTATACGGGAGAGGATGAAGGTGGCTCAGTACAGACAGAAGTCGTATGCCGATCATAGGAGGAGACCTTTGGAGTTTGAGGTTAGGGACCACATGTTCTTGAATGTCTCCCCTCTGTGTGGGAAATGGAGGTTCTCTAATGGGATTAAGAATTATCCCAGGTTCTTCGGACCCTTCGAGGTGTTGCGGTGGGTCGGTGAAGTGTCCTATCAATTGGTGCTACCATCGCCGCTACTATGGGTGCACGATGTATTCCATGTGTCCTATATTTTTCGATATCTACACGATGATTCACACATCCTCGACTGGGTAAATCTAGACATCGAGGATGAAACGACATTTTTAGAGTGACCAATGAGGATCAAGGATCATGAGTATAATGTGATTCATGGATAAACCATTCCCTTGGTTCTTGTGTTGTGGAGGCATGGTGGCCTTGAGGAGAGTACCTGGGATTGAGAGGCAAATATGCACACCCAGTACCCAAAAATATTTTTGAGTTTTGTTCTGTTTTGTTTTGTACTTGTTTGTGATGTCGTGGTTGACCTTGTTAACTATGAAATGTGTTGTTTTACGTTTTCTCTGAATGTGTGTGAAGAGTCATGAATGTGGAAAGGGGAGGACTTGATCCATAATCAAGATGAATTAAAGTGTATGTGATTAAACCTGTGTGGGTGAGTCAGTACCTCCCAAAGAGGATAGTATCTTGACATGGGTCAAGGGGCTCCCAAATCCATAAGACCAGACTATGTGAACCTTATATGTTGTGTGGTCACTTGTGGGAGAGGCATTCCCAGATGTCTAGGGTGGTTTTTCTGTGAGAGGTATCTTTTGATTAAGTTGTTTGGACCCCTATCTGTAGAATCAGGTTTAGTTTTGATTCTTGAGGATGAGAATAGTTTGAGAGGTATCTCGTGTAATAGCCCAGATCCTCCTAGACCATTACTTTGCCAATTTTTGGTGTTTGGGATGCCCTGGACCCCATCATTAAGTCTGGAGGGTGGCGTGTCGGTGGAAGAATGTCACTGTGGTGTCACCCATTGGTGACACTGATCGGTGTGTCCCCGATCGGTGAGTCATTGATCGGTGTGTCACCTATCGGTACCACACTCAATCAGTGCCATGGGGGGTTGTTGGGGGTTTCCTTCCTCAGTTCTCCCGAAATGAAAATTTTAAGTCCTCTAACCTTTTTAAAGTGGTTCAAGGCCATTTTTATCCCCATAAACAATGTTTTAAATCCCCAAAGAGTGGGGAGACCCTCAACCAACCATTTTTCCTCTGTCTAAATGAAATCCTTTAACACCCAACTATTATGACTATCTCTCCAATGAGAATTATTAAATAAAAATTAATCTCATCATGTGTAACCGTCCAATCGCATGGTGAAACCACGATCCACCTTTAAATCCATTCAAAATTCATATTCTATAACTCTAGGATCTTGCCTTTTATCACACGGGAATTTATTTATTCTTCTTGGCCGGTCTCTTTTCCTTTCCTTTGTGAGTTTAGAGTCCCCCTTCTAGATTCTAGTGGTGTGCCTATGTTGGAGCCTTTCCTAATCATTCTTGGAGTCCTCAGAGTTCTTCCCCTCCAATTTACACATCCCCAGTTCTTGGTGCGAGGAGAAAAACTTCAATAGTTGATCATCCAGGTAGGTTTTTTCATTCATCTCTCCTTATTATGTATCATTCGGGGTGGGTAAGATGATGTTCCTTTGGGGATGGATAAAACCAAACCTTAACAAAGATAATAAATGGTTTCCAAAGAATGATAGGGTGTGTTTGATGATGATTTTATACTCTTTTATCCTTTCTTATATGTTGTGAATTGTATGGGATTATGTCCGCTAAAAATCATGGGTGTTGGTGGTCTTTCCTTGTGCACTAATAAACCTCTGTCTTTTGTGATGATTTAATTTTTGTAACATGGAAATTGGTTAATCACATAAAATCAGTTGATTAAATGGATGTTTAGTGAACAAGATTCCTTGTGTGATCACCCTGGTTAACCAAAAGGAAAGAAGGAACCTAATGAATGGTGTGCTTGAATCTAAAAAAATCCCTTTCTCTATCTTGGTAACATGTGTGGTTGTTCTTCTTGATGATTGTGGGTTGATGTGGATGGGGATGGGATCCCCTATTTTGTAGTTGTTGGGTTGTGAATCTGAGGCCATGTGAGGACATATGTTGGGGCTTGGTTTGGTTACAATACTTCGAGGGATATCACAGATCCCTTTTGTTGTTGTGACTTTACAAGAGAACCGGATGTGAATGCTTAAAGTGTTGCATGACTGTTTTTCCTTTATTGGCTTGTGGCTATTCCTGTTAGTTGCCTGGTAGTAGAGTTTTATTTAAATGGAACCACTTGAATCTGTTAACAATAATGATTTTTATGGGGAATTGTTTTCTGAGAATGATTTTTTCCATAGTCATAGCTGTTGTTCTTTTTATGAATGAATAGTAATGAGGGTGTTTGTGTATAGGTTAGTTTTAGAACCCCTAGGTTGGGATGAGTGATTGTTTACCTATATGTATAATTTAGTTCTTATGTTTTATATTCTCACCCCACCCAAGTTGAGAACTTCGTGTCGAAGACCCCCATTTAATGGGGGAGGGTTTTTTTCCAACACTCCTATGAGTGGCTGGTTATTAGCTCATTTTTTCTCCCTTTCCCGAGTATCCCAAGACTCTTCGAGCATGATTTGATAACCTAAGGTCCATTATAGCCCAATAGGGGTAGGTTATGATGTGGTGGTTGGCCCAAGTGTGTGTCGGAAGGTTGTTTCCCAAGTTTCTTCAGGATGAGGTCTAGGTGTCTTCAGGTGTGGCAGTAGTTGTTCTCACCTAGGTGTCTTCGGGCATGGCGGTAGTTGTTCTGTACCAGGTGTCTACGGGCATAGTTACATGTGGTTTTTGTGTCCCATCTGTTTTCAGGTGGGATGTGTGGTTGTGGTATCTCAGGTGTGTGCGATTGGGGTATGGTCGTGGGACTGTGGTGAGAATGGCGAGGGAGGTATGACATGTATGATGTCTTCAATAACCAGTGGGAAAGTGTAGTGGGGTACCCAAACATTGATATTTTATTACTATTATTTTACATGACTTGCATTATTTGGGGAGTGTGACTTGGTGAGGTTGGCTGGATAGTTTTCCTGCTAGGTTCTTTGGTTATCTCCTTTTTTCATGGGGCATTAGAATGCCTCCCCACTTGTTCATGGGAGATTTTGGTTTTCCCTACTGAGTATGCCTATATGCTCACCCTACGTATATAAAACTGCTTTCAGGTTTCCATGAGGACTTTGAGGACTGTGCCAGACCCTATTAGCTCGAATGTTGGGACCGTTGACATTGCTTTTCTTTTCTTTGGTACTTCCCCTTGGAGTTTTCTGTATCTTCTTGTAGCACATATTATTGTAACATGTATATGGGAATGGATTGTTTTGGATTTACTTTCACCTCTAGTTTTGGTGTTGTTTGGGATTTACTATCTTATCTCCCAATCCTACTAAATAAAAAGGGTAATTCCTTCCATATTATGTTTGATTTTATACCCTTGGTGCTAGTCTCCACTATAGGGCCTATCAAAGGTGGGTCTCGGGGGTCATTATCTCTCCTTCAACTTGAGGAAGGAAGGGTTTGGAAATCTGATGTCCCTTCCCTCATCTTGGTGGAGGCGGGTCGTGATAGAATGGAGTAGCACATTCTATTGTGTTTTATTGGGATCTGTGGTTTACCTAAAAGTTCTAGTGAATTCTTCAGCAAGATCTTGATACAAAGTTGATTTTTTCACTGTGTATCATCCTTAGACAGATGGTCAGTATGAGAGAACAATTTAAACCCTATAGGATATGTTTAGATCTTGTTATTTGTATTTAAAAGGTGGTTGGGATCAACACCTTACTCTATTTGATTTTTCTTATAAAAATAGCTTTCACTCGATAATTCATAATGTAACACCATGAGATTTTGTGAAATATTTTTTTCAAAATAGTTTAATATTTTTGAAATTTTTCATTTCATGAAACACTGAATATAGTTTTTATTATATAAAATAACTAAGTATGGCTTGTGTTATATGAAAAATCAAGTTAATCTTGCACTACACACAACACTTAGATTAGTTTTTAGTACACATAACACTATATTTTTCTTGTATTACACATAATACTGAGTCCTTCCAATAGCTTGAATTATACGTAAGTCTGAGTTTTGCCGAACTACAATATATTATTAATATCACTATTAAAATAATATTATATCTAACACCTAGCTATTTGAATGGAAGTTATGAATAAGATTAATAAATTGGTAAAATATTATTTACACATGTTTATAATATTAATCGTTTGGTTATCAATTAGTATAATTGAATATAAGAACTATTTGAAAATAAATAAATTACTTTTCTAAGAAAACCATTTTTCTAAGTACAAACACAATTATATCTCAATAAATTAAACAACCCACTTTAATTAATTTTTTCAATAAAATTTATATATAATATATTCAATTGATATTTTTTATACTCATATAATAGATCTCATAGGTATAAGATAACAATAAAGAAATTGTCTATTCATATTTTAACCCTATTCTCCCTTATATAAAATTTTTAACATTATTTGATCAAATTTACAAGGAAAAAACTTGGATGTAATTCCCTTTTCAAAACATTACAAGAACGTCACTCCTCCTACACTATAAAGAGGTACTCATCCCTTATAATTATTCACACATATAAAGACATTTTATCACCCAAAATCTACTAAAATAATATAAATACATCCCTATCATCATTATATAATCCTCCCTTTATGCATAAATCTATATAAGGAAACTATTTGGTTGAAACCAAAAAAAAATACCCAAAGAAGAGGTAATATCCTTCCTCAATCTCCTTTATTTTATTTTCATTCTCCACCCCCTAAAACATTTTTATTACATGCTTATATAATAAAATCAGTATAATAAACATAATTATTTATTTTTATTATAACTTTATACCTAAACTTACACACAATTCCCTTTAATGAGTAATGAACTTATCATTCTTTTGTACGGTGAACTACTGCCTCACGAAATGATGTTGTTCATTTTTCCTTTACCACCTATAATTGGTGGGAATTATAATGGAAACTCTATTTTTATATGATATATATGATATTCATGATTTATTTATGCTTTTGTAATAATTATATAAAACATTTCCTCATGATTTCCAGTTTTTGTAAATACGATAACTTCATTTGTGGACATCTGGACTACCGCCTCCTCAAAGCGATCTGATTCGTTCACACTTTATATGAAATATATTAAGGATGGGTTTAGTGAAATTATATTATATATATGACATAATAATTATACTAAAATTATTTTTAAATATATATACATGTATTTAATTTACTTTCTTTCTTTCAATATGATAATAAAACGGAAACATCATTCATGTGTACGTATGACCTACCATCTCCATGAACGGTGTATTAAATTTCATAATCCTATATTTTATATATTATTATAAATATTTATATACTAAAAATATATGATATTTATATCATGTTTTACATTCTTTAAATAATTAAATCATGATCTAAGTAAGATTATCAAGAATAACAAGTCAAAATAATTATGAAAAAGAATGTGGATATTACACGAAACATAATGTTGACATTGAATTGTTAATAAATGGGTAATATAAAGTCATAATAAAATCTTATATGGTATTATATATAATAATATGGTTTTTTAGTATATTTATAATAAACTTATATTTTTTATATATCATTTTTTAATGTGTATTAAGAAATTCAAGACTTAAGGTATGGGTTTTCTCATCTCACTTTTATTTTTTATGAGATACCAGCCATTGGGATTCATCATTTTAGACCTCTTGAATTCAAGAACTTTTTCTATGGTTATTGCCTTGGTATTCATTATTTCAGACCTCCCAAAGGTGTTTAGTTTTGATCTTTGATGTTATTTTTCTATCCTTTTCAATAAAAATAATAATTTTCAGTCACAAACACATTCCATGTTATACACTAATAATTTTCTTATGAGGTTTATATACTTCCTTTAAAATGTTATATAATGAATATCCTTATATTTATGATATTTTATGCTTCATATAATTTCATTATTTATTTTGTATTATGATTCAAATTTTCCAAAGTGGCAACGGTTTATTGTTACAATTGCATCATTTATCGAGATTATTTATCATTATGATTCTATTAATGAAATATTACAATATATCTCTCAATAAATCTCATGAATTTTCTTAAACTATGGTTATTCATGTTATATCCAATTAATGGTACCATTTTTTCCACTCTTTGGTACTTAATATAATCAATAAAATGTTTTTATAAAATTATAACTTTATTTTTCCTTTCTTTCAGAAATCTATGTTCTTTCAAAAGCATGTTTTCTAAAAATGTTCTCAAAATTGTTTTACTATTATCCTAAGTAAATTTTTACCCTTTTATTAACTTTTAAAAAAATGGTTTTAAAAGGAATATTCTTTTCATCTTCTGATTAAAGAACTCTTCTAAGATTTTAAGGTGTAAAAGGAATATTTGGAATGTACTCACTTACCCACCATCATGGAAATAATTTTCTTGATGATTCCTTTATAATTTTACAAATTTATTTTTTTTAAAGAAAATTTTTGCCTAATATTCTGGAAATTTTTTTATTTTAAAATTTTTTCAAAGAAAAATAGTTTTAAAAAAAATAATTTGTAAACAGTGTTTTAAATGATTTTCAAAGCTTAGTTTATATGTTTTCAAAAGTTTATGTCTAAAGAAAATGATTTCAATAATCTCATAGATTATTTTATAATTTTTAAAGTATTTGAAATGAAAAGCTTTTTTAAAAAAATCAAGATTATTATATAAGTTTTCATGGAAAAGGTTTTTAAAAAAAATCAAACTTTCTTTATAAGTTTTCAAATAAAAAAGGTTTTCAAAATGTTTTCAAATATTCCTTTATAAGTTTTTAATTTTATTTTCAAGAAAATGTTTTTCAAAAGGATGTATTTTTTAAAAATAATTTTTCAAAGAATAAAGGATAACTTCCACATGAAACTTTTTTAAAAGATCATTCAAAATTATTTCCCATCTAAGATGACATCTGTTTGTGTTACTCATGCCTTTATAGAGAAATGTACCAAATGTTTAATTCATATTATTTCTCTGAATGGTTTATTTATTGATGATAGGGTGTTTAAGAAACTTTTTTCTATTTCATGGGTTATATTTTTATAAAACCCATTTCCCTTTCAAAAGTTATATTATTATGAAACCCACTTTTTATAGGTTATTATTTGATGAAATGATTATGAAATATGTCTATTTTTCTATATGTTATGATATGATTACATGTTTATGATACAAATTTAATTTCATGGGTTATGATATGATTGTTTATAATATTATGGTGCACATATTTATGATTTCATTATGAGATGGGTGGGATCTATATCTCCCTCTAATGCATTGGGTAAATATTTATATCTCATGAGATAGATATTGCTAGAACGAAGAGTGAACTCATTTCAGTAAAGGATTGTGTTCGATAATATGGTCTTGGAAGTAAACCTTGACTACTAAGATGGTCATGGGAGTGAACCATGACTACCAAGATGGTATGGGGAGTTAACTCATACTATTATGATGTCCTTGGTATTGATTCCTTGAATAATATGGAAGTCATTTTATATTCTTATGTGTCTTTCACAAATTCTATGTCTTATTCCTATGTTATGCTTTCATGGATTATGATCTTAATTACCTTATGACTCATGTATTATTAACTATCAATATTTATTCCATGACTCATTTATATGATCTTTGATATGTAGGTTATTATCTTCAAATTTTATTCTCATGTTATCATACCCTTATGCTCATGTTATTATTATGTATCTCCATTGATTACCCTTACTGAGCTTTTGAGCTCTCCCCTTTATTATGTTTCCTTTCCCCAGGTTATGAATAAATGTTTTAAGTTGAATTACTAATGGGTAATATATTTATGAGAAACATTGGAGATATTTAACCATGTTATAATATTTTTTTTCAAGTTTCCAAAGACACTAAACTAGTATGGTCCTCGGGAATGTATTTTTTAAATGTGCTGAATATTATTCTAAAATGATGTAATATCCATGTATATTAAGCATGGGTACCTATAGTTAGTATCAAAGGAAATGTTTCTTCAACCTTTGGAAACTAGGAAGAGAAAAATTTAGTGATATCTCTTGAAATATTTCTAAGGATGTGTCTAGGGATTTATCTAAGGATGAGCATAAGGTATAATAGGAAGGTGTCATAATTTAGACATCCTATAAGTAATTTTTAATGATTATGTGGTTTAAACTATGATAATTTTTTCTCACACTATTATTTCTAGTTTTAATCAAAGGCGATAACTAGAAGTAACTGGGTTAACTTTGAATATGATGGAAAATTTTCTAATGAGCAGTCAAATGGGATGATCACTAGAGTAAAGGATGTTGTGATCATGCCTAATCAGTTTTCATGGAACATGATTAATGATGTGTACCTTAACCTACTCTAGGACTCACCAAAGAAGAGAAGGATGGAGCTAACTAAGAGTTTTAGTAATGGATACCATGGAGTAAATAAGATTTAGTTTCCTACATGTTGATAATGTGTAAGAATCACCCAAGTGAATGTATGAGAGAAATAGGAAGATACTTTGATTGTGGAAAAGAAAGATAAAAATCAAGTAACAGTGATGGTAAAATGAAAATTTCAGTTAATTCTATGAAAGTAAATATTTTCTTCGCTAAGTTATTATCAATAATTGAATGTTTTATGTATGGAATGAATGGGCATTATGAAAATCAATGTCCTAATTGGAAATATCCCGAAGAGAATCAAAAAGGTTGTATGAGTAATGGTTATATTATTGATAATGATGAGACTATAAATGAAGTTTGAAAGGAAATATGTATTAAGTAATAGGATAAGGTATCATTATTATGGATTAAGGATGAAGTGTAATAATCAAATTTTTTATATATTTGGATTCAGAAATTATGTTATATAAATGGTGAAATATATAAGGATTATTCATTTTATGTTTTTTCATTAAGTATTTTCAAGAATACATTGAATGGTTCCAATGGACTTGAAATTTGATTTAATAGAAAGGTGATGTTCATGTAAAACACAGGATTAATGGAAATATAACCCTTAATATGTTCCTTATGTTAAGATAATGTTGTTTATATAAAGATATGGTAGATATGAAAAAGTAAATTGGACGGTGCTGATTACCTTGGAACTAATTAAGTATTTGTTTACATGTGGTTTATGCTATCATTGATGAAGTTTAAAACATTTTTTAATTTAAGTAATATATCCAATAAACATTGGAATAAGGAAATATGCATGTTTTCAATAAGGATTTATGGTAATTCAAGACATTACCATATTTGAAGAGAATACTTGATGAAGGTATTCACATGTTTGGTATGTGATATATATAAGCTACTATATGATATATGGGGGATCATGTTAATCTAGTTTTAAGAAATTTAGTGGCCTTATTTATATAGTTTTGGAATTTTATCCTCTAGAGGGGTTATAAAGTTAACTATTTATGGAATGGTTTATGTTAAACTTAATATGAGGTTTTAGATATTAAAATATTATCTCACCATATGTAGATTTATATATATTGGATAGCATGTTATAACCTTTTTTATAACTAAATACATATGGAATCGTCTATCATTCTATTTATGGATCTCATGGTCTTCTAATGATTCATGAATTTCAAATTCGCCATCATTTCTTGGAATAAGAGAAGAAGTGGAAATTGATCAAGGCATAGAAAAGGGTGATGTTGTCCCGAAATCATGTAAGTATATCATTTCATGAAAATTTTTCAACTTTAGGAAAAACAGTCTTAAAATAAAATTTTATCAAGTTATCATCATTTTTTATGGTATCAATGACCTTTTTCAATCCTCTTTGAGCTATGGCTTTGTGATTGTTAACTTTGTTTTAACCATATTCCTCATCACTCTCCATTAGAACTTGATAGTTAAATTTCTCTTCCATGTTTATGTTTTCACTTTCCACCTATGTTCTCCTATGTGGAAACCTAATTTTTGAGTTACTTGGGTAACTGTTATGTTTCCAACTTTCCTTTTTTAAAGGAAGTTTTAGTATTCATTTTTACGATGTGGGTTTGTATGAAAGGAACTTTCAAGTATTAAACCTTTAATACCCCAGATGAATTTTGATGGTGAAATTCATTTTAAGTGGGGTATAATGTGACACTCCAATATTTTGTGAAATATATTTTTTTGAATTAATTTAATATTTTTCATATTTTTCATTTCATGAAACACTGAATATAGTTTTTATTATATAAAGGAACTAAGTTTTGATTGTGTTATACCCAACACCAAGTTAATCATACACTACACGCAAAACTTAGATTAGCATATGTTATATGAAATGCTATATTTGGATTGTACTACACACAATAAAGAGTCTGTTAGATAGATTTTTTCACACTCAGGGTTGATTTTTACCTTACTACAATATATTACTAATATTAATATTAAAATATTATTATAGTTACCCCCTAGCCATTGGAAAGGAAGTTATGAATAAGATTAACTAAATTGGGAAAATATTATTTACACTTTTTTATAAAATAAATCCATTGGTTATCAATTAATAGAAGTGAATGTAAATACTATTGGAAAATAAAGAAATTACTTTTCCAAGAAAACTATTTTTATATGAACAAACACAATTCTATCTTAATAAATTAAACAAACCACTTTGATTAATTTTTTCAAAAAAATATATATATTATCTATTCAATCAATATTTTTTATACTCATCCAATATATTTTATAGTTATAATATAAGAATAAATCCAAATTTTTTAATAAAAAGATGTATTTTTTTAAAGGTAATTTTACCGCCCTTTAATTGAGAACCCATTTTAAATATGATTTTGACACTTTTATAATTTTTATTTGAAAAAATAAACTTCAATTTTGGAATTTTAATATCCCAATTTAATTTGGGTGAATTTTTTTATTTTATTAAGAAGTTTCATTTTTTGATGAATAATGAAAAATACTGAATTTTAATTCAAAATAGCTTTTTTGCCTAATTTATTTTTATAGTTAAATTATATTTTAGTTTATTTTTAAAGTTTAATTATATCAATTATACATAATTTAATCCAATTTAATTCATTATAAATAATTTCACAGTGAAATTGGATATAAAAACATTTTAAACTTTTGGACCTTTTTGCTTTAAAACTCTACATTGTTGTCTTGTTTGTAGGATTAATTTTAAATTAATTTTCTGCCACTTATATAATTTTAATTTGGAAAAATGGATACCATATGTGTAATCAGAATAATTTATAATTTCTAATAATTTCAACTTATTTTTGGACTAAAAAAATTAGTGAAAGTGATTAAAATTAATTACAGCGATTAAGAGAAAATTCAACTCAACAAAGGACTAAACCTTAAACTTAAGAGCCAAAATGACCTATAAAATTTTCCAAAAGACATTTTATATTAATATTTCCACTATATACTCCATTTTATATAATTTTTCCATTATTTTTTCCACTTTACATGGGAAAAACGTGGGTGGAATTCCCTTTTCAAAAATTTACAAGAATAACACTCCTCCTCCACTATAAAAAGGCACTTACCCCTCCCACTTATTCACACCTATAAATCCCTTTTTATCACCAAAAATCTACTAAAGTAATATAAAAACATCCATACCTTTATCATATTATTATATCTTTTTTCATAAATCCATTCAAGGAAGCTCTTTGGTGAAAACCAAAAGAAGTTACCCAAATAAGAGGTAACATCCTTCCTCAAACTCCTTTGTTTTATTTTCATTCTACACCACCTAAAAACTTCTTATTGAATTATTATATAACATCATAATTATCCTAAATCTATTGATATGGTTTTATTCTATGGTTTTTTTTTTTACACTTAAACACACTTATATCTAATGTGCAATGAACTTATCGTTCTTGTGTACAATGAACTACCGCCTCACGAAACGATGTTGTTAGTTTTTAATTTACCACCTCTCATAAGTGGGAATTATGATAGAAAATATATTTTTATATGATATTTATGATTTATTGGTTCTTATTAAATTATTATATAAAACATATCTTCAATCATTCCATTTTTTTTAAATACAATAACTTCATTTGTGGACGTGTGCACTACTTCCTCCTCAAAGCGATGTGATTTATTCACACCTTACATTGAATGTATTAAGGATGGGTTTAGTGAAATTATATTATATATATGACATAATAATTCTAATAGAATGATTATGTATATATATATATATCATTTACTTTATTTCTTTCAACGTGACAATAAAACTAAAATAGTGTTCATGTGTATGTATGGCCTACCGTCTCCTTGAACGGTGTATTCCATTTTAAAATACTATATTTTATAGATTGTTATAAATATTTATATACTGAATATATATTATATTTCTATAATTTTTTAAATTTTTTTAAATAATTAAACCATGATATAAGTAAGAGTATCAAGATTAAAAAGTCAAAACATATACAAAAAACAACACGGATATTACCCGAAACATAACATTAACATAGAATTTTTAATAAAAGGGTAATATAAAGTCATAAGAAAATAATATATGGTATTATATATAATAATATTTTTATTGTTTGTATTTATAATAAAATTATATTTATTATATAGGAGTTTTTATCATGTATGAATAAATTTAAGACTTAAGGTAAGGGTTTTCTCGTCTCACTTTTATTTTATGGGAGATACAAGCCACGGTCACCTCCTATTTCTTATATATTGTGTATATAATTAAAATCGATGTATTATATGGTTATTATACTTAAATTTATGTTTATTTACATATCCATTTTATGATATTTCTTTCAAGTGGTTTATATTTCAAAAGTTACCAAATTGGTAGGGTAATTTTGTTTCAATTTTCTTTCCTTGAGACACATGTCATGTTATGCACCTATATTTTTATATGAGGTTTATATACTACCTTTGACATTTTATATTAGGAATATCCTTATTTTAATGAAATTTGAATCTTAATTTAATGTTATTATTTCCATTTTATTATGATTCAAAGTTACCAAAGAGGTAACGGTTTATTGTTATAATCTCATTATTTATCAAGATTGTTAACGATTATGCTTACATTGATTAAATATTATGATCCATATCTCAATAAATATCAATAATTTTATTACACTATAGTTATTCATGTTATATCCAAATAATGGCACCATTTTTTCTACTCATTGGTAATGAGGATAATTAAGAAAATGTTTTTATAAAAATATGACTTTATTTCGCCTTTTGGTCAGAAATATATGTTCTTTCAAAACCATATTTTATAAAAATGTTCTAAAAAATGATTTACTATTATCCTATGATTTTTAAAGTAAATTTTTAACCATTTATTAAATTTTTAAAAAATGGTTTTATAAGTAATATTCTTTTTATTTTCCTATCAAGGAACTTTTCTAAAATTTTAATGTGAAAAAGGAATGTTCGGCATGTATGGACTTACCCGACATCATGATCATAATTTCCATAATACTTAATTTATAAGTTTAAAAGTTTATTTCTTTTAAAGAAATTTTTTTTCCTAATATTCTATAAATTTTCTGATTTTAAAATGTTTTTCAAATAAAAAGGGTTTTCAAAAAATATTTTATGTTTAAATAGTTTTTTAAATGATTTTCAAATACTCATTTATATTTTTTTAGAAGGTTATTTTAAAAGAATAGAATTTAAATTATCTCAAATATTATTATATAATTTTTCAAAATATTTTGATTGAAAAAAGTTTTCAATTTTTTTTCAAACATCTTTTATAAGTTTTCATGTAAAAATGTTTTCAAAATGTTTTCAATATTTATTTATAGTTTTAAAAGAAAAGGGTTTCCAAAATGTTTTTAAATATTCTTTTATATATTTTAAAGTTTATTTTTAATAAAATGATTTTAAAAATGTTTTATGTTTTAAAAATAATTTTTCAAATAATAAAGGATAATTTCCTCATGAAATGTTTTTAAAATATCATTCAGAATCATTTCCCCATCTAAGATGAAATACATTGGTGTTACTCATGACTTTATAGGGAAATGATCAAAAGGTTCCATTATTATTTCTATGAATGGTTTATGTATTTATGAAAATATTTTTATGAAACCTATTTATATTTCACGGGTTTTATATTTATGAAACTCATTTCCCTTTCACAGTTTATATTCTTCTGAAACCCTCTTCTTTTCACAAGTCCCTTTAAAATTATTGATCATATCAAGATGGTGGCCTATAATTTTGAGAATCCACCAAACCTATCTCAAGTACATGATCTATTCGATGTATCTTTACTAAAGAAGTACATACCTAACCCTTCATATATACTAAACTCAGAGGTTATACCACCTGAGAAAGATATTTTTTATAAGAAAAAATCAATTGAGTTTTTGGATCATATAGAGAAAGTTATATGAAACAATACCACCCACCTTGTTAAATTTTTTTTATGAAACCACTATTTTGAGAAATCTACATGGGAACTTGAGGATATTATGAGGAAAAATTGTCCTCATTTTTTTGTATTAGAGTGATGAATTTTGAAGGTGAAAATTATTTTAAGGGGGATATAATGTTACACCCTGAGTATTTATGATTTTTTTTAATAAATTAAATTTATTTGATATATTTTATTTCATGAAACACCAAGTAAATATTTTACTACACCTAACACTCGGTTAGCTTGCGTTACACATGACATTGAGTTTTAACGAAATCACGATATAATATTAATATAGTTTAAACATGGCTATGATAACCTAGCCATTAAACATAGTGATATAAATATTAATAAATAATTTTTAAATATTAATTATAATGGTTTTACATAAAGTAAAAAAATGATAAAAAAGTATAGAATTTTTGGTAAAGTATTTATATGTTTTGAAAATATTATTTTCACAAAAAAATATTTTTGTTTCTTGTTTTGAACATTAATAAAATTCATTTTTGAAAATTTTAGAAAATTAGTTTTATAGAATAAAATTAATTTTTTAAATAAGAATTTCGAAATTATCTTAGTGTAATTTTTTAATATTTTTCTAAAAAGATTCATTTTTTTATGAAAAGTGAAAAATGCTAAATTTTTATTGAAAATCACCTTTTCATTTAATTTATCTATAATGTTAAATTATAATTTAAATTAGTTTT
This sequence comes from Viscum album, assembly GCA_963277665.1. Lineage (NCBI taxonomy): Eukaryota > Viridiplantae > Streptophyta > Magnoliopsida > Santalales > Viscaceae > Viscum > Viscum album. Next base: position 527,808,828 of record OY728131.1, on the reverse strand, counting down.
AAAGTATAATTAGTTCAATTATACGTACATTAATCCAATTTAAGTGGTTGAAATCAATTTTATATTGAATTTAGATCTAAAAAACATTGTAAACATTAGAATAATTTCTCTTTAAAAACCTTCTTTCTCTTCGTATCTACAGGAATAATTTTACATTAAATTTTTACACTTATGTGAATGGAATTTTTAAAAATGGATTCCATATTTTTAATTATAATAATTTATATTATCTAATATTTTCAACTTAATTTATGACCAAAATGATTATTGAAAATAGTAAAAATTAATTATCATTGTTAAAGTAAAAATAGATTTACCATGGGTTAAACTAAAAAGATAAGGGTTAAAATAACACAAAACTTGTAAAAAATACATTTTATGGCCATATTTAGACCTTATCCCTTCAAGTATCAATAACGCTCTATTATTGGAGTCTTTTGACATGAAAAAAACATGGGTGGGATTCTTTCTTTCAAAAAATTAAAAGAGTGCCACTCACCTCATTCATAAAAGTCCACCCCTTATCCTCTATTATTCACACATTAAAACACTTTTGGTTTACCTAATACCTTCCAAAATAACTTCCAAAATTCCCTCCTCTCATCCTATAATCCTTATTTTGGATAGAAATCCAACCTAGGAAGCACCTAGTACATGTCAGCCTTTTCATATGGTGTCCTCAAGAAAAGTCAGCTGGATCACATGGAAGACACCTTAGACATGTCTTCTAGACATCATCAGGAAAGTTATAGACATCTAGGAAATTTCTAGAAATCATCCCCAATATGTCAATTATTTCATACAAAATCCCCTGACATGTGAAACATGTTAGGAAGACACCCTGAGACATGATAACCTTGTATGATGGACACACTTGGACGTACACTATTTTGAACTATGATGACTCTAATTCTTGTCTAAACAGGATATCTAGAATGCCTTCCTAATGTAAGATCTCTAATTAGCTATCCACCTTGGTTTAATTCCCTCTATATATCATACACTCTACCCCATGGGACCCAAACTCTACAATGACTTGAAATTTTTGAATGATAATTGTTTCTTTAAAATGTGTGTTATATTATTTTAGACAACAAAACTATATCTCATTAATAATTAAGTGAGTATAATTTGAAATGTTACCATCAGGTTTCGACTGTTATATGACTATTAGTAAATTATGACCATTGGTCAATATGACCATTGGTCAATATGACCATTGGAAACTATACTCTTTGTAATAAGTTTAATGTTATAATTATTGTTTATAAGTAGAAATGAAAAAGGGAAAATGCAGAAATAAGAGTCTATGACTTCATCTAGTAGATTCATATCGTACGAAGCCCATTTTTTGGATCTTGTGAAGGAGGTAGCACCATTGGTATTCTCTCTAGACCAAGCCCAATTCGAGCTTCAACATGTTAAAATTGAATGAAATCGCCTACGAGAGAAGTTCAAGTTAGTAGATATTACCACTCTGGCAATGTTATCTGTCACACCCGGACTTCACATTGAGGTATGTTTTTAATTTTAATTTTTATCTCATAATTTTATCTATCTTCTTAATAATTTTTTGGTTGAAGTGCAGGCTGAACCCAATGTGAGTTTTGTGTTTTTGTGCTGTTAAATGAGCGTCAGCTTAACATCGCTCGACGCGCGGGCAGGGCATTGGCAAAGCTGTGTGTCTTCGCCAGTTTAACGTGAGGTCTTCCCAGTGCGTGGATGGTTAAATAACCTAATAAAAATAAAATTTTTATAATTATAATTATTATTTCCATTATTATTATTATTATTATTATTATTAAAACTATTGTAATTAATATTTTAATTTGGTTAACATTAATATTTTAATGATATTAACTCTTAATATTAATATTGTTATTATCTTCTTATTATTATTTTAGATTGGTTTAAATATTTTTTTAGGTTAGCATAATTATTTTTTTAAGTTTTTCTTCCACCTTTTTTTCTTTCTTTTTTTCTTTTCTCCATTTCTTTTTATCTTTTCTTTTTCTTTATCTTTTTTTATTTCCTCTCCCTAACTCACTCTCTCCTTGTAGCGGCCCCCCAGTTCATGTAAACCCTAGCCACCCTCCTTCACCACTTTTTCTAGAATGACCTTTCACCCAACTCTAGCTCAGCCAATGCCATGCCCCTCCCTACTGTCTTGAGTTTTTCCACCTTCCACCCTCCTTTGGACAGTCTCGGTGCTCCTCCTCCTCCTTTGTGCCGAGCAACCCTATTCCTGCTTGGCCCAGACGACGCTGCACACCTCCCCCCTTCATCCTGCCTCGCACTGAGCCGTGCACCCCTCCCTTCTGGACAAACTTCTGGCGCAGCGCAGCTCCACGACATCTCCTTCTCAGCTGAACCATTGCATTATTTTTTTTCTTCTTTTCTTTTGGTGATCTTATTCTATTTTGGAGAAAATTTTATGTTATGAGTGGTCCGTTCTTGACTCGATTAATTTATTTACTTGTTTTTAGGTTGTATTTGGGTTTATTTGAGCTGCATTTGCATGCAGTGGCTTTTACGCACCAATTTTATGAAGCTTGCGACACACCCGTAGGTGATTCCACACATAAATATTATCTAATGATCATTTGAATGTTTTTTTAATTAATTTATCACCTTATCAATTAGTTTTCATGCTGCGAATTATTTTTTTGATTAAGTTTTAATTGTTCATTTAACTTGTTAGAAGTGTGTCTAAGTGATTTAGTCCATTTTTATTTTGAAAACCCACTTTGATTTGTTTATCATTGTTTTGTAATCTATGAAGTGTGTGTGTTAGGAAGTACGGATGATGAGGTTTATGTTTTGGCATGGTGTCAGAAAATGTTTTATTTTGAAAAGGGTTTGGAGTGACTTTTTTCCCTTTAAAATTTTTGTGACATGTTTGGAAACTGTTTAATAATTTTTCTTAGAGGTTTGCTTGATTATAAAAAGTGTTTTTATAAAACTATGCAGCTGGTTTAATTTAATGTAGAAGCAGCGCAGGCTAAGTTCTAAAAAGTTTTTGCCTGCGTATGGTTTTAAAAGAGGGTATCAGTGTTTGAATGATGTGTTTTTGTGTGTAATAACCTTGTTTGGATTTTAATTATTTATGTGACATGTGATGTGAACTTAGATTTTAGATGAGCACAAAGAGGGAAGCATGTGGTATTAGGTGGGGGGACTAGGACTAGTGAGATAGTGTGCCAGAGGTGTCTTGGCCCGGTTTTACTAGCAGGATTGACGATTGCAACACTAACTAAACATATGAATGATTTAGGGTCGTGGTTTCTAAGACACATTTTCTGAGGGTCGTGGCTTCTAAGACACAGTTTCTGAGGGTCGTGGTTTCTAATCCACGGTTCACGAGACATGATGTTCTAGGGTCCCACATATTACTAGTACCCATAGGGCCTCTCCCATATTTTAGTGCTCTTAGTTACTTTGCACACACCAATGATAGATGATATGTCACTTGATTTATTACATAAACATGGGTTTTCTTTAAACTGCTTTTCTTTAAGGTCATTTCATGAAAACTATTTTCATTATCGTTGTTAAGCATTTACTTATTTCCTTTATTTTATCATTGCAAATGTAATTGTCTTTTAATACTTGTGCATAGAATCTTTTCTTGGTGGACTCCTATTGGGTGATTTCTCACACCCTAATTACACCTTTGGGTGTAAGTAGATTTGTTTATGTCTGATACAGGTAAGGTTTCAACATTTGGGAGTGGTGGTTCAGGTTGTTAGCAGACCTCTTGATGTGGCGTTGTGGTGATGGATTTAGGGTGGTGTCTTCTCGTTAGGTGGTAGTTTTTGGGATGGTTTTTAGTGACCATACCTTTTAGTGTTGTTTGGGTTTTGATTTTACATGTGACTCAAAATCTGGTTTTGGTTAAAGTCTTGTTTGGATGTGACTTCTACTTTTGGTTTGGTTTATTTTTTTGGTTTCTTTATATTTTTTTATTTAGGTAAATCATTCTGATGGTTTATTTTGATACTTGGGAACTTGTTCTAGCCTGTGGGGATTGGGAATGCCCTTCATGTCTTGCCACGGACTGGGTCGGGTGTCGGTTCGGATGGCGACCCAACTTGGTTCATGACAAAATGGTATCAGAGGGTAGTTTTGTTGTCTAAGTTATTTTATTTGGGATGAGTCTGGTTAGATAGGAGATAGGATTTTTGGGGCTCAGAATTCTGGTTGCGAGTAGGGTGCCTGGCCAGCACACCTTGTGACAAACCCTGAGTCACCATGGGGTGTCAAGATGCTTGTTTGACTTTTCTTACAGGTGGGACGTGCAGGCTGCAGACTATGCATGGACATCGGACGGAAAAGAAGTCGTTTGGACATGATGTTACTTTTGCATGTTTGGTTTATTGATGATTACTTATCTTGCTGAATTTTTTTTTCTTTAGATATGATATATTAATGATGTTATTTTATGATTTTTTCTCTTTGCAGCAAGATGCCTCCCTAGAGAGCTTACATGCACCCACAGGAGGAAGCCGGAGAGAGTTCTCCCTCGCTGCTTGATCAGAGATTGGTAGAAGTTGTGGTTCGAGCTGTTCAGGATTTAGGACAAGGGGTGACTCCTGCCTCCACCCTTATTCCAGCTAGAGGAGATGATTCTGGATCCAAGAAGGATAAAGCTCAGGATTTTCTGAAGAATAAACCTCCTTTTTGAGGTAGTTCAGAACCTCAAGAGTCATAGGAATGTAATGAAAAGATAGATCATATGTTCGAATTACTTGACACACCTGAGGAGGTCAGGGTAAAGTGTTCCAAATTTCACCTAGAGGGTTCCAGTCCCAAGTGGTGGGAATCAGTGATTCGGGCTGGGAAGCATGATCAGATGAGTTGGAAGGATTTCAAAGCCATCTTTAACGAGCAGTATTGTCCCAAGTTCCTGACCAACTCCAAATCCCGGGAGTTCATGGATCTTTCACAAGGGGATCAGACAGTGATGGAGTATGCAAACCGTTTTTCTGAGCTAGTGCGATACGCACCTGAGATTGTTTCAAATGAATATTTGAAAGCTCGAAAGTTTGAGAAGGACCTTAAACTAGAAATTTACTCTCAGGTTTTCTTGTTCAAGCAAGGAACTTATCCTGATGTGGTCGATCATGTTTGCATGGTCGATATTGACTAGAGAGGAAAGTTGGGGTATTCTGGATCAGTGTCAGGGTTTGGTAGTGGCAGTTCATCCGAGAAGAAGAGGAGGCGTGATAAGAAAGGGAATAAGGTGGGTGTCATCTCAAGCCATCCTTTCAGGTAGACCTCATCTATTGCTTCTGATAAGAGGTCCATTGTGTCCCATCAGTGCGGAAGTACAGGACACATCCGACCTGCATGTCCATACCCTAACAGACTTTTCCATGGGTGTGGAGTTGTGGGACATCTATAGTGCTTTTATAGAACTATACACCCTTACCAAAGTGGGAATATATATGTGGCTTCCATAGGGGTATCAGTTTAGTCAGAGATGACCAGGATGATGGGATCTCATTTCAGTGGTCGTGGTGGTAGGACCGGACCATCTTCAGGGTAGATCTAGATCATGGAAGAGCCTTGGGCGAGCATTCATTCCCAAGTAGAGACTAGGCATCTGCATGTTGTGGATTAGGAACCAGCGGAATCTGATGCAGGACCTTTGATTGTTTGAGGTACCATTTTGATTGTATCTTCTATAGTAGCAATTTTATTTGATAATGGTGCTTTAGTTTCCTTTATATTTGACTGTCTTGTGAATCTACTGAATCTACCAACTGAACTGTTATATTTTTCCATGGAGTTGGTAACACCGTTGGGGGGAAAAGAGGGAGCAAGGCCTTAGGTGTCTATCGTGCGTGCTCTCTCTGTCATGAGTCGAGATGGAGTGGGATTTATCGGTCCTTGATATGGACCTGTTGGATGTGATCCTTAGCATAGAATGGATGGTGCGCTTTCATGCACATATGAACTGCTATTAGCAATGGGTTAGTTTTATGGCACCTGATGGAAGCCCCCATGTATTTTTTAGGGAATGATATCCTCGGTTGGGTCGCGTAGGGCCTCCACTTCCTGAGTTGGGGAATATTGCTTATCAGTTATCGTCACTCGCACTAGAAAATGATATTGTAACTTCTCAGAGTGGGTTACCTCCTGTATTGAATGAGTTTCCAAAGGTATTCCCAGATGATTTTTCACGCTTACCCCTAGAGCAGGATATGGAGTTCTTGATTGAGTTGGCACTGGGAACACAGCCTATATCTCTTCCTTCATATCACATGTCCCCCACCGAATTGAGGGAATTAAAGATACAGCTGGACAATTTGAAATCCAAAGGATTTATTTGCCTGAGCATCTCTCCTTGGGCCACCCTATTTTTATTCATGAAGAAGGTCGATGGAACCCTCCATTTTTTCATTGATTACCGGAAATTGAATAAGATGACCGTAAAGAATAAATACCCTTTACCCTAGATTAATGATTTGTTCTACCATATTAAGGGTGAAAATTGGTTCTCCAAAATCGACTTGCATTTGGGATACCACCAACTCAGGGTGAGAGAAGCAGACATTCCGAAGATGGCTTTCCGAAGCAGGTACAGCCACTTTGAGTACTTGGTCATGCCTTTCGGATTGACAAATGCTCTAGTAGTTTTCATGGAACTCATGATTAGGGTGTTCCACCAATATCTCGACTCATTTGTCATGGTATTTGTGGATGAAATTCTGGTTTATTCTGGATTTGAGGAGGAACACGATCATCACCTTCGGATCATTTTGGAAACTTTTTGGGATCACTGCTTGTATTCCAAAATTTTGAAGTGCACATTCTAGATCAGGGAAGTGAATTTTATGGGGCATGTTTTCTCAGAACAAGGGGTTTTAGTGGATACTGAGAATATTAGTGCAGTGATGTCATGGGAACAGCCGAGGAATGTGTTTTAGATCAGGATTTTTCTTGGATTGGTAGGTTATTATAGGCATTTTGTTCTGGATTTCTCGCGGCTTGCCTCCTCCATGACTGCACTCACCAGGAAAGGGGTGAAGTTTAAATGGAGCCTACAGTGTCAGGAATCCTTTGAGGAGTTGAAGAGGTGGTTGACCACAGCACTTGTGTTGTTATTACCAGATTTTGGGAAGGGATATGTGGTTTATTATGATGCTTCAGGTATGGGCCTTGGGTGTGTACTCATACAGGATAATCATGTGGAGGCTTATTGTTCTCGCCAACTCCGACCGCATGAGAAGAATTATCTGACTCGTGACTTAGATTTGGAAATAGTGATGCATGCCCTGAAGACTTGGATCCACTGCCTATTTGGGGAGAAACTGGTGGTCTATTCTGACCATAAGAGTCTAGCCTACATTTTCTCTTAGAAGGATCTCAATCTGAGGCAGCACCGCTGGATTAAGTATCTGTAAGGATTTGACTTTGACATTGTTTATACCCCGGGAAAGGGTAATGTGGTGGATGACACTTTGAAAAGGAAGGTACTAGTGTAGACATTGAGGAATTCAAGCGATTAGTGGAATTTTATGGGGATCTTTTCCCAAATACACTTGGAGAACATGGAGCATGACGGAGGTACTTTCTTGGCTATCATTCAGTTGACTCCCGCTCTTCTAGAGTTGATTCATTGAGAGCAGCCCAGTGATGAGTTGTGTTATCGATCTCTATAGTTTCTTCATGGTGGTGAGACTCCTTCTAATTATTTTTTAACTCCCAAGAGGATCTTGTACTTCAAGGGTCGTGAAGTGGTGTCGTTGTCCTTATAGAAGGTGGTGATCCAGGATAGCCACCAGTCTCAGTGGGTCATCCGTCCTGGTACTAGAAAGATGTATTATAATGTTAGTTGCCATTTCTGGTGGCCAAGTATGAGATGGTACATATCCAACTTTGTATCGAGATGCTACACTTGTCAGCAGGTGAAAGCATGGCATCAGAGACCATTTGGTTTGCTTCAACCCTTACCCATTCCTACCTAGAAGTGGGAAGAGGTCACTATGGACTTCATTATTGGATTGCCTCATACACCACGGGGAAGGAATGCTATTTTTATGGTGATTGATCATTTGACCAAGTCATCTCACTTTATACCAATCATAGATACAGCGAAGGTGGATGATCTAGGTCGTTTGTATGTTTAGGAGGTGGTCAGACTTCATGGTGTTCCATCAGTGTTTGTTTCTGATAGGGACCGCTGCTTTACCTCTCGGTTTTGGGGAGGACTCCAGAAGGCTTTGGGGTCATAGATTAAGATGATCATGGCATACCATCCTCAGACAGATGGCCAGATAGAGTGGGCGAATCAGATTCTAGAGGACATGCTTTGTGCATGTGTGTTGGATTTCGAAGGTTCGTGGGATAGCCATTTGGGATTGGTTGAGGTTTTTTTATAATAACAATTAACAATCATCTATTATATTGGCACCCTTTGAGGTGCTCTATGGTAAACCTTGTCGGTCTCCTTTGTGTTGGGCTAAGGTAGGTGATACCTCACTTTTGGGACCAAGCCTGGTTCAGGAGACATCGAAGAATGTCAATTTGATTAGACAATGATTGTTGATAGCTCAAAGTCACCACAAATATTATGCAGATCATAGGCGTCAGGATGTTGAGTTTTCAGTGGGGGATAGAGTGTTCTTGAAGGTGGCCCCTCGCTTGGTTCATTTCCACTTGGGAAAGCAATGGAAGCTGACACTGAGGTATGTTGGGCCTTTAGAGATTACTGAGCAGATCAGCAAAGTGGCATACATGTTATCTTTACCAGCTAATTTGATGTCGATTCATGATATATTCCATGTCTCCCAACTGAAAAGGTATAATCCTAATCCATCGCATGTGTTTAATTAGGAGGAGTTAGAGATAGATCCCAACTTATCAGTGTTTGAACAGCCAGTGCGAATAGTGGATTCTCAGGAGAAAGTGCTTCGTGGGAAGTCCATTCCCTTGGTTCACATTCTTTGGAAGCATGGGAATGACGAGCATGAGACTTGGGAGTATAATTTATGGGTTGTGCAGGAGTACCCATTTCTATTCTTTGGTCAGGCTTCAAATTGACTTTTTGAGGGTGGAAAGTTTCCAGGATGGGGAGAATTGTCACACTCAGACTTCGCATTGAGTTATTTTTTTAATTTTAGTGTCTATCTCATAATTTTATCTATCTTCTTAATAATTGTTTGGTTTAATTGTGGTACAAATCTGATGTGAGTTTTTCATTTTTTTCATTGTTAAATGAGTGTCATCTTGACATTGCTCGATGCACGGGCAGGGCATGGGCGAAGCCATGTGGCTTCACCAGTTTAACGTGTGGTATGCCCAGTGCATGGATGGTTAACTAACCTAATAAAAATAAAAATTTTATAATTATAATTATTATTTCCATTATTATTATTATTATTATCATTAACACTATTGTAATTAATATTTTAATTTGGTTAACATTAATATTCTAATGCTATTAACTCTTACTATTAATAATTCTATTATCTTTTTATTATTATTTTAGATTGGTTTAAACATTTTTTTAGGTTAGATTAATTCTTTTTTTAAGCTTTTCGTCCACTTTTTTTTCTTTCTTTTTTTCTTTTCTCCATTTATTTTTATCTTTCTTTTTATTTTTATTTTTTTATTTCCTCTCCCTCACTCACTCTCTCCCCGTTGCGGCCCCCTGGTTCATGTGAACCCTAGCCACCCTCCTTCACTGCTTTTTCCAGACTAACCTTGCACCCAACTCTATCCCAGCCAACATCATGCCCCTCCCTACTTCATTGCACCGGGCCACCTTCCACCCTCCTTCGAATAGTTGTTGTGCTCCTCCTCCTCCGTGCCAAGCCACACTCCTCCTTTTCCCATCTGATGTCGCACACCTCCCCCCATCCTCCTCCTGCCTCACACCGAGCCACATGCACCTCCCTTCCGGAAAAACTTCTGGCGTGGCGTAGCTCTGCGATGGCTCCTTCTTGGCTGAACCATTACAACATTTTTTTTCTTCTTTTCTTCTGGTGATCTTATTCTCTTTTGGAGAAATTTTTGTGTTCCAAGTGGTCTGTTCTTGACTTGATTAATTTATTGCCTTGTTTTTAGGGTGTATTTGGGTTTGTTTGAGATGTGTTGGTGTTTGGTGGATTTTTCACACCAATTATTTAAAGATTATGACACACCAATATGTGATTTCGCACACAATTATTATCTGATGATCATTTGCATGTTTTTTAAATTAATTTATCACCTTATCAATTAGTTTTCAGGCTACAAAATTATTTTTTTGGATTAAGTTTTAATTGTGAATTTAACTTTTTGAAAGTGTGTCAAAGTGATTTAGTCCATTTTTATTTTGAAAACCCACTTTGATATGTTTATCATTGTTTTTTAAACTATGAAATGTGTGTGTTAGTAAGTGAGGATGATGCGGTTTATGTTTTGGCGTGGTGTCAAAATATTTTTTATTTTGGAAAGTGTTTTGAGTGACTTTTTTCCCTTTAAAAATTTTGCAACATGTTTGGAAACTGTTTAATAATTTTTCTTAGTGCTTTGATCGATTATAAAAAGTGTTTTTATAAAACTATGCATTTGGTTTAATTTAATGTATAAGAGGTGCGGGTTAAGTTATAAAAATATTTTTGCATTTGTATGGTTTTAAAAGAGGGTATTGGTGTGCGAATGACGTTTTTTTGTGTGTAAGAACCTTGTTTTGATTTTAAGTGCTAATGTGACATGTGATGTGAACTTAGATTTTAAATGATCACAAAGAGGGAAGCCTGAGGTATTAGGTGGGGGACTAGGACAAGTGAGCTAGTGTGTCAAAGGTGGCTTGACCTGATTTTACTGGTAGGATTGATGATTGCATCACTAAATAAACATATAAATGATTGAGGGTTGTGGTTTCTAAGCCACATTTTCTAAGGGTCATGGTTTTTAATCCATAGTTTCTAAGGGTCTTGGTTTCTAAGCCATAGTTCACTATGACACGACGTTCTAGGGTCCCATCTTCTGGTGCTCTCAGTTACATTTAACATACCAATGATACATGATATGTCACTTGAGTTATTACCCAAACATGGGTTTTCTTTAAGCTTCTTTTCTTTAAGGTCATTTCATGAAAACTATTTTCAGTATTGTTGTTAATCATTTCCTTATTTACTTTATTTTATCATTGAAAATGTAATTGTATTTTAATGCTTGTGCATGCATTATTTTCTTGCTGGCCTCCTGCTGGGTGATTTCTCACACCCTACTTACACCTTTGGGTGTAAGTATATTTGTTTATGTCTGATACAGGTAAGGGTCCAGTATTTGGGAGTGGTGGTTCAGGTTGTTAGTAGACCTATTGACGTGGTGTTATGGTGATGGATTGAGGGTGGTGTTCTCTCGTCATGTGGAAGTTTTTTGGGATGTTTTTTTGTCCCCATACCTTTTAGTGTTGTTTGGGTTTTGATTCTACATGTAACTCAAAATATGGTTTTGGTTAAAGGCTTGTTTGGCTGTGACTTTTACTTTTGGTTTGGTTTATTTTTTTTGGTTTCTTTATATTTTTTTATTCAGGTAAATCATTCCCAAGGTTTATTTTGATACTCAGGCACTTGTGACATCCCTTAGGGATTGAGAACACCCTTCGGGACTTTCCACGGACTGGGTTGGGCGTCAGTTTGGATGGCTACCCGACTTGGTTCGTGGTATTATCTGAGCCGCCCCAAGAGTCCATCACCATCGCACACCTTAACCTTAGGTCATATGCAGGTGTTATATGTGGTTATGTTTCAAGGCCCCAGTTACATAATATTTAATCCATTTATTTTAATAAAATTTTTATTTCATCTTTTCAATTTTAAGAATAGTTTTTCTTGAAAATTGATATAGAATTTGATAAATTGATTTTTCGGGAAAAAATGTACTTTTCATAGATATATAAATTATTATATCAAACTAAGTTTTATTAATAATTTTTATTATAATGAAATGGTGTTATAAAAGAACTCCTTTCTAATTATAAATGATAAAAAATTCAAATATCTAAAATTTTACTATGCATTTTCTATCTACTATTATTTTTAATAAATATGTATTTTTATAGTTAAAAGTTAAATTTATCATATTTATATAATTATTGTGATAAACTAAATTTCATTTTTTAAATCATAACGTTGATATTAGTTTAGGGTGAATTAATGAGAATTTTATAAAATACATTAGTTTTTCGTGAATAGTAAAAATACAGTTTCTGTTTTTTTGTATGTTTAATGGCATCGTAAATGTGTCATAATGATGTAATGAGTAATATAAAATTATGGTCAAATATTTTAGATTAAAACATGATAATAGGTTTACCAAGTTGCCAATACCATGGTCAAATGCCATGGGCAAGCCCATTGTTTTGTAAATACCACTAATGTGGTGTCCGGGGAAATTAATAAAAAAACTTTATCTATTTTTCTATAAATACCCACCCATTTATCTGTTTAATTTAATTAAAAATTTATCATCTATTAATATCTAATAGTATTACCTCCCAAGTATTCCTTCTAAGGTTTTCTCAAGCCCCAAAGGTCATTATCCTCATGTTTTTGGAACACTCTTCAAGGTAAGAGGAATCTCAGCTTCTCTTTTCCTTTCAAGTTCCCTTTTTATATGGTATGTATTTAAAATTTATATAATATATTATTCTATATATTTTATTATATAAATTCATTTTATTATGATTATTTTATTAATTGTATACCCTTTTCCCATCTCTTTTAAATGTTTTATAAAACTATGTTACATACCCGTTATGCTATTGATTTTACTTCTCAAAATTCCTCTCTTTTTCTTAAGAAATTATTTTATTTTATTTTTTGAATAACCAAAACTATTTATTATCTAGGGGTATTCACATATATTTCAAAATTATCCATTTTATTCTGTTATTAACTAACATTAAACCCACCTTCCTTTTCCATGGGTTTAAAATGAAAAAAAAAAGGATATCATTTTTAAGCACTTTCTAATATACCATGATTTTGAAATGAAACCTGTTTCTTTTATTCTCCACAGGTTATTTATGAAATGTTTTATTATGATATATGTTGATTCAAATTAATTAGTACATATAAATGGTTCATCTTATTAGTGCTCCAATTCATTTGGTAAAGAATTTAATCTCTAGAGATGACAAGTTTTATGATACATTGGTCTATAACCTTGGAAATTTTTATAACACCTTGGGGATAAGTATTGGTGATATACTTATGAATGACTCAATTAAATTTTTTAGCCACATTTATATGTTATGAATCATGTTATTTTTATTATTATAGGTCTATTTTACCATTTCTCATGACTTTATAATATTTCTTAAGTTCTTATCGATAATTCTCATGATCACATGTAAAATGGTTCCCTTGCTTTCACTTACTAGGCCTTATGCTCACCCTTTCCGTTGATGTATGTCCCCAGGTTATGAGATACTATAATTATACTTAGGATAAATTTTTTATGAATCCTTTCAAGTGGATTAGAGTAATTTTTTAATTTTTCATGTATTATGTTCCTTTTTTCCAAGAAACTAAACTTTAAAAGATTCTCTATTTTGTATAATATAATAAAAAGTTATGTAATAAAAATGTGGTATTCCATAGTTGGCATCAAATTGTGGTTTATTTACTTTTTAAATTAGGATTTTAAAACTTTAGGAATAAACCTAGAGAAAATTTTAAATATAGGAAAAATTCCTATTATTTTTGTGAAATATTAAGTAAGTGTTTTTTGAACAAATAAATCTCTATCTAGATATGAACAAGTGGATGTGGATCTGGAATATATGTAACTAGGGGTACCAACTCAAAAAGGTGTGTCAGTCTTGACTCAATGTAACTTAGTACATGACAATGGGCCTTGTTTCACTCCTGATTTGACACTCCTAGGGGATATTTTTTGGTTAATTACAAGCTTTTTATGAAACATTATAAAGGATTTAAAGAAAATTTAATTATTTTTAATGAATAACATGTTTAAGAATGATGTTGTAAGACATAAAATTACTTAATAATTATAAGATTATTAAAAGAAACACATTTCTCACTAAGGTTTTATTATTTTATAAAATTGATGGAAATATGAGGAACTGCATAAATATTGAATGCAACAGACTAGGAACTGACGGCCTTCCTATGGAATTCAGAATGGAAAACTTCATGAGAATGATTACTTGAGTTATGAACAATAACTTGAATAAAGATGAGAGGTAGTATTCACCTCAAAGTGAACAAAATTCCATTGAGTCCTTTATGAATAAACTAAGACCTTATTCAGTGGATCTACCAACCCATTGATTGTTGAACAACAGATAATATCTATAGAAAAGATCTTTTTTGTACTCTATTGTTCAGAATAAGATAAATTCACCCTGGATGTGTACTGCTTAGAGGGAGAATCTTATTAGTGGTTGACACTAGTTAAAAACATGAATCCAAGAATGGATATTCAAAATATGTAGTGGGATGAGTTCAGGGTAACCTTTTTCAAAAAATATATCCCTTGTTCGATGTGAATGAAAATGGAGAAGGAATTACTAGAGATAAAGCAGAAGGATAATGAATTTGTGGTAAGCTATAAGATGAACTTCAAAAGTCTTTCTCACTACACCTCTAGTTTTTTTATGGATCCTAATGGAAAGTTTGATAGATTATTCAATGGAATATGACCCCATATATGGAATAATATTTCCAATCGAGACTACGATAGCTATGAGGAGATAGTATGATGTGTTATGAAGGTCGAACTAGATTTCAGTGAGACATAGTGGTCTCACAAATCGAATGAAAAGAAAAGATATTTGGATCCAAAATTGAATATAATCTTTGATCAAGGAAGAGGTGGAAAGAAATTCAAACTTCTCACATGAAAAAAGTGTGGGAATAAGCATTAATAGAATTTATTTCTTGGAAGTGTAAAATGTTACAAGTGTGGAAGAGATAGCCATATCACTCAGAACTATCATAGTGAGGTGAAGCCTTAATTTCTCAACCCAGACAATAAAGGGAATATGGTGTGTGATTTTCCTAAATTCCAATGCTTCATGTTTGGAAAGATTGGTCACTTTTCTAATCAATTCCCAAATTTGAGGGCTATGGAGGGGAATCACCATCAACATCAACATAGTCCAAGGGAGAAAGATCATAATTTTTCTATCACAATAGCTGAAGTTGAAGCTCAAAATGATGTGGTGTAAGGTACTCTCATTGTTATATCAATTATATCAAGTAATTTGTTTTATTCTAATTCTACACATTCCTTTATTTCCTCCAAGTTTGCAAAGAACATAGAATCGGTCCCTAAACTACTAGAAGTATAGTTTTTAGCCACGAATCCTAGAGGGATTATCCCTACATAAACAGTGTATAGAAACTCTAGTATTCAAATTGGTGAGCACAATCTCGTCCCAAATATAGTATTCATTCCCATGTTGGGATTCAGCATTATACTAGCGATGGACTAGCTCTCAAAGTATAATACTAAGATCAAATGTAGAAGCAAGGAAATATCAACAGTCTTGAATGGACAACCTATAGTTTTTTTCAAAGGAGATATATTTTAACCTAATATTTGTCTATAAGCACCTCTCGTGTCCTTATTTATGAACATGATTGGTGAAGATGAAGAAGTAAATGAAAGTATATGAATATATAATGAACCTATTGTTCAGGAATACATTGATTTATTTCTTGAGAAGTTTCTTAGACCACCTCCAGAAAGAGAGGTAGAGTTCTCCATTGAGCTCATGTCTACATCCAAGCCGATATCAAAGACCCCATATATAATGGAAAATGTAGAGCTAGAGGAATTAAAGAAACAACTCCATGATATTTTGGAGAAGGGGCTTAACTGACCGAGTGTGTCTCCTTGGGGAGCATATGTTCTCTTTGTGAAGAAGAAGGATGGATCAATGTTGTAACACCCCAAGGGTGTCTTGCTTATCCAACAGTGGGAGACAGGTGAGGATGATGCTTCAAATAGTAATAATCTAGTGTTGCTTATGCATTTTGATGAATAAATGGTTGAGGAATCTCTTGACATCAATGACATACAAGAGGAGGTGGACTGGATGATAAAAAGGATGATCTGTGTTGATACGAATGGTGTGTAGTGTTCTTGGATCAACAAAGAAGAACTTATACTAACAAGAGGTTTCAATGAAGGGATGACAAACTATGAGGAGTACATCCAAACTTGGGAAAAATTGGCTAATCAATTTTAATACCTTATAAAGGATGATCCAGGAACAAAGGTAACAATGTTATCTTGGAAAGTATTTAGGGAATATGATACTAATACACTTAATATGTTTTTCAATGAGTTTGTGATGTCTTATTTTGTTTTTCATCTGGGGTGAAAACTTTTGGTTTCTCACTTTCTTCCTTAAATGTTTTTTGATAATAAAAAGATTTATTTTCAGTTAGTCCGTAATAAACACAACATTATGTCTCTGTGAAACAAAACTTTGTTATTATAATTTTTTAAAGGATATATCTATAACCTAGACATTAAACATAATAATACTAATATTAATAACTACTATTAAATGTTATTTATAATTATTTCACAAAATCAAAACATATATTAATCTAATTTGGATCATTGGAATTATTTTTTTATTGAAATTAGATATGAAGACTTATTGAAATTTTGAACATTCTTTTCACCCACTTTCTCGCTACACCTACGAGATTAGAATTAAAAATAAATTTTTTGCTTCTGTGAATTGAATTTCACAAAATGGACATACACTGTTGTAATAAGTAAGATATTTAGATTTTGATAGGATTAACTATTTTTTTTTAATAGTAACTTGACCCTTTAGAGTAGTAATGTTACCCTTATTAATAGTAATATGACCCTTATGAATAGTAAACTGACCAAATGAATAGTAAACTCACCCATGAAAGTATAAATAAAATTTAGGAATCTTATAAATGCAAGTATGATACAATTATATCATAGTATAAGTAAATAAATACTTTAAAAATTATTGTTTAAGTGTTGGTGTTTTTATAAGTCATAAATATTTAATTAAAATTTTATAATTAATAAAATAATTTAAAAGAAAATAAATTTTCATAAAATGTACACATAAATCAATATTCTGTTTTCATATGATTTTATTATAATTTAATGATACCTTAGTTAATTTTTCATAGTTTTATAAAATCTGTTATAATTTTAAAAACTATATTTTTCGAGTAAATGATGAATATAATTAAAAATTAAATTTCTCATATTTATAAAAAAATTTTCATAAAATGGATTTAGTTTTTTAATTCAACACATTGAAAAATGTTTAGAGTAAATTTTTTATATTTTTTTAAAATACTAGAATTTTTGTGAATTGTAAAATAAGACAATTTAGGATAAATACTAAAAACATGAATTATAGAGTCATATATGATGTATGGTTGATGTAGGAATCCTTGGTTTGAACTCACATGCACTTATTACTATATTTATTCACAAGAATCGACACTATTTCCTATCTCAAGAAAAATTAAAAAAATAATGAATAAAATGATGAGAAATCACCCCTCTCCTACACTATAAATACCACCCTCACCCCCTCTTCTCCTCACACATCTAAGCCATGAAGATTATAAAAATTATGAAAAAATACACTTACCTAGTCTCTCTTCCAGGTCCAGGAGATCTTGGTCTCAACAAAAGACCAAACCAAGATCCCTTAAGGAGGTACTCAAAGAGGTGAATTCCAGAGGTAAATCCCCTTTCTTTTTCTTTTAATCCCCTTTTTCATTTATTGTCATATCCTCACATCCTCTATACAAATGAGTATAATAACTAAAAAATCATATATATAATAGAATTATATCATTTTAATTTAATATACTTCATAAAACTCCTTTCTATCTATCTCTTTCTCTTTTATATTAAAAATGAAATCATCGTCCGTGAGGTGAAAATTTACAACTTTTGTGGACGACAAATTTTTGTTCTTAAATTTCTCCTTCAAAGCTAGTAATGAAACCATTTTTATGTTTGATACTGATTATAAAATATTTATTACATCCGATTTAATATTTTGGAACCATTATATACATAGTATTAATTAATTAAAAAAATTAGTGTGTAATGATTGAAAAAATGCCTAAATAATCTAAGCAATTATCACTAAAATGTTATCTAATGATTCATCTTCATAACACTTAACCAAATGATATATATATAAATAGTTAAACTTATATATTTATATTAATAAAATATAATTCCAATTCTGGAGAATTATACCCATTCCACATGAATTTTCATATATGTTTACAAGTAAACTGATCATGAAAACCAAGGAAAAGAACTCTCCCGGATGATAAAATTTTATCTTATAACTCATAAAAAAAGCCATAAATGAACCTAATAAAATTATAATAAATAAAATAAATATAAAAAAATTTATGAATTAATTAATAAATTGATTTAATATGATTTCCCATGACATTAATATCAAGTGCAGAACACATTCAAACATAATATAAGGGGTTTCTCGTCTCACTTTTATTTCAGTGAGATTTCCATTATTCGCCACTTATTTCTTATATGTGGTGTATGTTTACTATTATTTGATATATAATATCATTATTCTCTTTATATTCCTGGTATTAAATGATTCATTTAATTATTATGAATTTTTGGTCAAATGATTCGATTGATTATAATGTGGTAAGGGACTTCCTCTCAATTTCCATTTCATTGAGACTTACTTGGTATTATGCACCTAATAACTTTTATGTGGTGTATCTACTAACCCTTTGAGATAATTTTTCATTTGAAATTATATTTCTATTAAATATCCATATTATTGTATCATGGATATTATTATTGTCTTAGTCGTATATCATTTTACATGCAGTGTTTATTTTGAATGTTGTTTTAACTGGGTAAATATTGATGAATCTGTATTTTCTACTCAATAAAAATATTGAAAAGGCATATTGTTCTTCCATTAAATATATATATAAAGAATTATTTGGACTTTCAGTGATGTTCAGGGCCCATTATAGACCCTCGATGCATCGACAGGTCTCACGAGACAAAACAGTTGATGATAAACTCTTTGAGTTTGTTTCCAAAACATAGTCAGATGGGTATATACCCACAGACTTAAACCATATTGATGTTATGATGGTTCACATTCCAGATACATGATTTCCAAATAATAATCATTTTCTTTATTCAGTATTCTATTATTACTTTCCATGAGGTTTTCACTGTGAAATAATATATGGATGCATTCCCATTCTCAGTTTGATGATGGCATGTGCTTTTCAATTATTCACCATGCCATATTGATTATGTATAATCGATTATGATTCACTTGTTATTGATTCATGATTCTAATATATGTAAACCTTACCAATAATTTAAGATCTCTCTTTCATTTGTTTTCCTTCCCCATGTTACATAGAAGAGATCATTTATCGAGTTTTCAAGGATGTTGTTTATTTCATTTTATTATGTATTGTGTTTTTTTTTCTATATTTCCCAATGTATTATGGGTATCATGTATGTAATATGATATTAGAAGATTTCTCAAACGGTATGTCCTTTGGTATTTGATTCCTTGTAATCATGATAATGTAGTAAAATAATGCACAGGCTCTAAGCTTCTGGGGTTGGGGTGTTACAGTTGGTATCAGAGAAAGTTTAGCACTAACTTTGAAAACTAGATTTAGAAAACATAGTTTTGGGGATATAACCCTAAGATAGAATTTGGAGATAATCATAGAAATAACATCTTGGAATTTTGTTAAAGTACAGATTATGTGGATCTTCTTAGAAATACATCCCTATGTGGATACTATAAGTGGACATGGTTCTGGAACAAATGTACCTTGGAGTAACAACTCTGACAAGGTGTTATGGGCTAACTCAAGGTAACCTGATACATGACAATGGGCCTTAATGCACACCCGGTTTAACAATATCATGGGATATAATTTGGATAATTCACATTTTCTTTACAAACTATTTTAATGGGATTTAAAAATAAATATGTCCCCAAAGAAACCATGATTATGACTTTAAGATTAGTTATCAAAAATTCAATTTATTTTAATTTTTTTACTAGTATCAAAGTTTTTCTTTTTCAAAGTGAAATTTTAAATTACGATGATATAATTTATTGAATGAGGGGATAATGTAACACCCCAAGGATTTAAAAATAAATTTAATATATCCCATAATGCATACAACACTATGTCTCTATGAAACAATACTTTGTTATTATAATTATTTAAAGGAGGTATTTATAACCAAGTTGTTAAACATAATAATATGAATAGTAATAACTATTATTAAATCTTATTTATAATGATTTCACAAAAATAAAAAATATATTAATCCAATTTAGATCATTAGAATTGTTTTTTTATTAAAATTAGATATAAAGACTTATTGAACTTTTGAACATTCTTTGCACCCTCCTTCTCGCTACACGAGTGGGATTATCTTTAAACATAAATTTTCTACTTCTATGAATTGAATTTAAAAAAACAAACATACACAGTTGTGATCAATAATATATTTATAGTCTAATTGGATCAGCTTAATTTTTTTTGAATAGTAACTTGACCCTTTGGAATAGTAATGTTAGTCTTATGAATAGTAATATGACCCTTATGAATAGTAAAATGGTCAAATGAATAGTAACCTCATACATTAAAGTATAATTAAAATTTAGGAATCTTATAAATGAGACTATGATACAATTATATCAAAGTATAAGTAAATAAATACTTAATAATTGTTGTTTATGTGTTAGTATTTTTATAAGTCATAAATATTTAATTAAAATTTTATAACTAATAAATTGATTTAAAATTTAAAAAAAACATTTTCATAAAATGTACACATAAATCAATATTTTTTTGTCTTATTATTTTAGTCTAATTTAATGAGACCTTAGTTAATTTTTCAGAGTGTTATAAAATCAGTTATAATTTTAAAAACTGTGTTTTTCAATTAAATGATGAATATTATTAAAAATTAAATTTCTCATATTTAGAACATTATTTTCATAAAACGGAGTTCATTTTTTAATTAAAAACATTGAAAATGGTTATGGTGAATTTTTGATATTTTTCTAAAATACTTGAATTTTTGGTGAATAGTAAAATACGATAATTTTGGATAAATGCTAAAAACATGAATTATAGGGTCATATATGATATATGTCTAATGTAGAAATCCTTGGTTAGAATTTAATTATTATTTTATTTAGTCACAATAATCAATATTATTTCTTGTCTCCAGTAAAATAATAAAATAATGAATAAAATAATGAGAAATCACCCCTCTCCTCCACTATAAATACCACCCCTCAGCTCCTCTTCTCCTCACACCTCTAAACCTTGAAGAATGTAAAAATTCTGCACAATTGCACTTCCCTAGTCTCTCCTCCACGTCCAGGAGCTCTTGGTCTCAATAAAAGACCAAACCAAGGTCCCTTAAAGAGGTACTCAAAGAGGAGAATTCAAGAGGTAAATCCTCTTTCTTTTTCTTCTAATTTCTTTTTTCATTTCTTATCTTCTCCTCACCTCCTCTATCCATATGATCATGATAACTCTAGAATCATTTATATATTATAATTATATCTTGTTAATTTAATATCTTTTATTAAACTCTTTTCTTTCTCTCTCTTTTATTTTAAAAATGAAATCATCGTCTCTGAGGTGCAAATTTACAACCTTCATGGACGACGGATTTTTTTTCTTCAATTTATACTTAAATTAAGCTAATGAAATCATTTTTATGGTTGAAATAGATCGTAAAATATTTTTTACATCTTATGTAATGTTTTGGAACCATTATATACATATTGTTAATTGATTAAAAAAACTAGTGTGTGATGATCGAAAAAATGCCAAAATAATCTAAGCATTTATCACTAAAATTGTATCTAATGATTCATCCCCATACCACTTAACCAAATGATATATATAAATATTTAAATTTATATATTTATATTAATAAAATATAAATCCATGTTTGGAGAATTATTCCCATTCTACATGAATTTTCATACATGTATACAAGTAAACTAATCATGAAAACCAAGGAAAAGAATGCTCTCGAATGATAAAATTGTATCTTATAACTCATAAAAAGTCCATAAATTAACCTTATAAAATTATACTAATTCAAATAAATATAGAAAATTTTATTAATTAATTAATTAATATATTTAAACAGATTATCCAGGACATTAATATCAAGTGCAGAACACATTTAGACATAAGGTAAGGGATTTCTCTTCTCACTTTTATTTAAGTGAGATTTCCATTATTCGCCACTTATTTATTATATGTGGTGTATGTATACTGTAATTTGATATATAATATCATTATTATATTTATATTTATTGTATTAAATTATTCATTTAATGATTACTAATTTTTGGTCATACGATTCGATTGATTACAATGTGGTAAGGGACTTCGTCTCAATTTCTATTTCATTAAGACTTACTTGGTAATGTGCACCTAATCACTATTATGTGGTGTATATATTTCCCCTTTGAGATCATTTTTCATTTGAAAATATATTTCTATTAAATATCCAAATTCTTGTATCATGTATATGATTATTTTCTTAGCAGTATACCATCTTGCATGCGGTGTTTATTTTGAATGTTGTTTTAACTGGGGAAATATTGATGAATCTGTATCCTCTACTCAATATAAATATTGAAAATTAATATTATTCTTGTATTAAATCTATGTATAAATAATTATTTTTACTTTTAGTGATGGTTGGGGCCCTTTATATCCCCTTTATGCATCAACAGGTCTCATGAGACACAATAGTTGGTGACAAACCCTTCGAGTTTGTTTCCAAAACATAATTAGTCAGGTATCTACCCACAAACTTAAATTGTCTTGATGGTATGATGGTTCATGTTCCAGATAAATTATGTCCAAATAATAATAATTCTCTTTATTCAGTATTCATTTATTACTTTCCATGATTTTTTCACTATGAAAAAATCTATGTATGCATTTTCATTCTCAATTTAATGATGGCATGTGTTTTTCAAATATTTACCATGACATATTGATTATGTCTAATTGATTATGATTTACATATTATTGATTCATGATTCCACTATATAAAACCCTTACTAATAATTTGATCTCACCCTTCCATTTTTTTCTTCCATGATTTATGAATAAGAGATCGTTTATTGAGTTTTCAAGGATGTTGTTTATTTCATTTTATTATGTATCATGTTTATTTTTTTCTCTCTTTCCCAATGTACTATCAGTATCATGTATGTAATATGATCTTCCAAGACTTCTAAACTGATAGTTCATTAGGTATTTGATTCCTTTTAATCATGATAATGTAGTAAAATAATGCATCGTCTTTGAGATTATAGGGTTGAGTTGTTACAGTTGGTATCAAAGGAAGTTTAGCAGTAACCTTGGAAACTAGATTTTGAAAACATAGTATTGGGGATATAACCCTAATATAGAATTTTTTGATAATAATAGAAATAACATCCTAGAATTTTGGTAATTTATATATTATGTGGTTCTTCTGAGCAATATATACTTGTGTGGAT
Organism: Viscum album; assembly: GCA_963277665.1. Classification (NCBI taxonomy): domain Eukaryota; kingdom Viridiplantae; phylum Streptophyta; class Magnoliopsida; order Santalales; family Viscaceae; genus Viscum; species Viscum album. Next base: position 527,785,241 of record OY728131.1, on the reverse strand, counting down.
ACAACAAGTGGACGTGGTTCTAGAACAGATGTACCTAGGAGTAACCACTCCAACAAGGTATTCCGAGCATGACTCGGGGTAACCTGGTACATGAAAATGGGTTTTACTGCATACCTTATTTGACAATCTTGGGGGATATGCTTTGAATAATTCACATTTTCTTTATAAACAATTTTTAACGGATTTATAAATAAATATGTCCCTGAAGAAACCATGTTTATGACTTTGAGATTAGTTATACAAAATTTTCAATTTATGTTAAGTGTTTTACTAGTATCAAGATTTTTCTTTTTCAAAGTAAAATTTTTAATTTTGAGGATGAAATTTATTGAAGTAGGGGATAATTTAACACCTTAGGGATTTAAAAATAAATTTAATATAGCTTGTAATGCACACAACACTATGTCTCTACAAAACAACACTTTGTTATTATAATTATTTAAAGGAGATAGTTATAACATAGTTGTTAAACATAAAAATATGAATAGTAATAAAAATTATTAAATGTTTTTTATAATTGTTTCACAAACATAAAACATATATTAATCCAATTTAGATCATTGGAATGATTTTTTATTGAAATTATATATGAAGACATATTGAACTTTTGAACGTTATTTTCACCTACCTTCTCCCTACACCTGTGGAATTAGCATTAAACATAATTTTTCTGCTTCTATGACTTGAAATTAAAAAAATATATACATACATGTTTTCGATTAGTAAGATGTTTAGAGGCTCATAGGATAAACGTATTTTTTGGTGACTAGTAACTTAGCCCTTTGGAATAGTAATGTTACCCTTATGAATAGTAATATGAACCTTATGAATATGAAACTAGCAAAATTAATAGTAACCTCATACATTAAAGTATAATTAAAATTTAGGCATCTTATAAATGATATTATGATACAATAATATCATAGTATAAGTAAATAAATACTTTAAAAATTATTATTTATGTGTTGGTATTTTTATAAGTTATAAATATTTGATTACAATTTTATAACAAATAAAATAATTTAAAATAATAAAAAATTCATAAAATGTACTCATAAATCAATATTTTTCTGTCTTAATATTTTATTATAATTTAATGAGACCTTAGTTAATTTTTCAGAGTGTTATAAAATCAGTTATAATTTTAAAAACTGAATTTTTCGAGTATGTGATGAATATAATTAAAAATGAAATTTATCATATTTAGAAACTTATTTTCATAAAATTGAGTACATTTTTGAATTATACACATTGAAAATTGGTTAGGGTGAATTTTTGATATTTTTCTAAAATACATGAATTTTTGGTGAATAGTAAAATATGATAATTTAGGATAAATGATAAAAACATGAAGTATGGAGTCATAGATGATGTGTGGATGATTTAAAAACCCTTGGTTCAACTCAAATTAACTTTTTACTGTATTTAGTCACAATAATCAACATTATTTCTTGTCTTGATCAAAATAATGAAATAATGAATAAAATAATGAGAAATCACCCCTCTCCTCCATTATAAATACCACCCATCACCACCTCTTCTCCTCACACATATAAGCAATTAATATTGTCAAAATTATACCCAAATCCACTTCACTTGTCTCTCCCCCACGTCTAGGATATCTTGGTCTCAACAAAAGACCAAACCAAGGTCTCTTAAGGAGGTACTCAAAGAGAAGAATTCAAGATGTAAATCCTCTTTCTTTTTCTTTTAATTTCCTTTTAATTTCCTTTTTATTTCTTATCCTCTCCTCACCTCCTCTTTCAAAATGAGAATTATAACTACTTAATAATCCATATACTATAATTACTTCATGTTAAATGGAATATTCTTCATCAAACTTCTTTCTCTCTCTCTCTCTTTTATTTAAAAAAATGAAATTATCGTCTGGGAGGTGCAAATTTACAACCTTCATGGAAAATAGATTTTCGTTCTTTAATTTCTCCTTAAATGCTGGTCATGAAACCATTTTTATGGTTTAAAAATATTATAAAATATTTATTACATTCTATTTAAGGTTTTGGAACAATTATATACATATTATTAATTAATTAAACAAAACTAGTGTGTGATGATCAAAAAAACACCAAAATAATCTAAGCAATTGTCACTAAAATTTTATCTAATGATTCATCCTCATACCATTTAACCAAATGATATATATAACCATTTAAACTTATTTATTTTAATTAATAAAATATAATTCCAATTTTGGAGAATTATATCCATTCCACATGAATTTTTATACATGTATACAAGTAAACCGATCATGAAAACCAAGGAAAAGAACGCTCCTGAATGATAAAATTGTATCTTATGACTCATCAAAAAGGCTATAAATGAACCTAATAAAATTATAATAAATCAAATAAATATATAAAACGTTATAAATTAATTATTTAATCCATTTAATCTTATTATCTAGGACATTAAGATCAATCATAGAACACCTTCGAACATAAGGTAAGGGGTTTCTCATCCCACTCTTATTTCCATGAGATTTCAATTATTTGCTACTTATTTCTTGTATGTGGTGTATTTATACTTCCATTTGACATATAATATCATGACTCCCTTTATATTCATGGTATTAAATGATTCATTTAATTATTATTAAATTATTTTTCGTATGATTCAATTGATTACAATGTGGTAAGGGACTTGGTCTCAATTTCCATTTCATTGAGACTTACTTAGTATTTTGCACCTAATCATTTTTATGTGGTGTATATACTGACCCATTGAGATAATTTTTCTTTTAAAATTATATTTCTATTAAATATCCATATTCTTGTATCATGTATATGATTATTTTCTTAGTCGCATACCATTTTACATGCGGTGTTTATTTTGAATATTGTTTTAACTGGGGAAATATTAATGAATTTGTATCCTCTACTCAATATGGATATTAAAAAGTCATATTGTTCCTATATTAAATTTATGTATAAATAATTATTTGGACTTGAAGTTATGGGAGGGTCTCATTATATCCCCTCGATGCATCAGCATGTCTCATGAGACAAAACAGTTGGCGACAAACCCTTCGAGTTTGTTTCCAAAACATAATCAGATGGGTATCTACCCAAGACTTAAACCATATCCATGTTATGATGGTTCATTTTCTAGATACATGACATAAAAATAATAATAATTATATTTATTTAATATTTATTTATTACTTTCTATTAGTTTTTCACTATGATAAAATCTATAGATGCATTTTCATTCTCATTTTGATGATGGAGTGTGTTTTTCAATTATTCATCATGCCATATTGATTATGTATAATTGATTATGATTCACTTATTATTGATTCATGATTTCTATATATGTAACCCTTAATGATAATTTTATCTCACCCTTTATTTTTCCCATCCCCAGGTTATGAAGAATAGATCATTTATTGAGTTTTCAAGGATGTTTTTTATTTCATTTTATTATGTATCATGTTTGTTTTTTTTCTATCTTTCCCAATATACTATGGGTATAATGTATGTAATATGGTCTTCCATGACTACTAAAATTATCGGTACTTTTTTATTTTATTCCTTATTATCATGCCAATGTATTTAAATAATGCACTGGCTTCGGTCTTCTAGGTTCGGGGTGTTACAGTTGGTATCAGAGAAAGTTTAGAAGTAACCTTAGAAACTAGATTTAGAAAACATAATTTAGGGAATATAACCCAAATATATACTTTGATAAGAATCATAGAAAGAACATCATGTAATTTTGGTAAATTATATATTATTTGGGTCTTCCTAGCAATACATCCCTATCTGAATAATACAAGTAAATGTGGATCTGACATAGATGTACCTAAGAGTAACAACTCTGACAAGGTGTTCTGGTCCTGACTTGGGGTAACCTGGTATACGACAATAGGTCTTACTGTGCACCTGGTTTGACACTCTCAGTGGATATGCTTAGGATAATTCACATTTTATTTAAAAACCATTATTAAGGGATTTAAAAATAAATATGTCCCTAAAGAAACCATGTTTATGACTTTGAGAGTAGTTATACAAAGATTTCTAATTTATGTTAAGTGTTGTACTAGTATCAAACTTTTTCTTTTTTGAAGGGAAAATTTAAATTGTGAGGATGAAATTTATTGAAGTAAGGGGAAATGTAACACCATAAGGATTTACAAATAAATTTAATATAGCTTGTAATGAAAACAACATTATGTCTCTACGAAACAACACTTTTTTATTATAATTATTTAAAGGAGATAGTTATAACCTAGTCATTAAACATAATAATACAAATAGTAATAACTACTATTAAGTTTTATTTATAATGGTTTCACATAAATAAAATATATATTGATCCAATTTAGATCATTGGAATCATTTTGTTTATTGAAATTAGAAATGAAGACTTATTGAACTTTAGAACTTTATTTTTACCCGCCTTCTCGTTACACCCATGGGGTTAGCATTAAACATAAATTATTCACTTATGAGAATTGAATTTTAAAAAATGAACAACCATTGTTGTGATCAGTGTGATATTTAGAGTCTGATAGGATCAACTTAATTTTTTTGTGAATAGTAACTTGACCCTTTGAAATAGTAATGCTACCCTTATGAATAGTAATATAACCCTTATGAATTGTAAACAAGAAAAATGAATAGTAAACTCACCCATGAAAGTATAAATAAAATTTATGCATCTTATAAATGAAAGTATGATACAATTATATCATATTATAAGTAAATAAATACTTTAAAAATTATTTTTCAGTGTTGGTATTTTTATAAGTCATAAATATTTAATTACAATTTTATAATTAATAAAATGATTTAAAATAAATTAAATTTTCATAAAATCTACTAATAAATAAATATTTTTTTGTCTTATGGTTTTATTTTTATTTAATGAGACCTTAGTTAGTTTTTCAACGTGTTATAAAATGATTCATAATTTTTAAAACTATATTTCTCGAGTAAATGATGAATATATTTAAAAATTAAAGTTCTCATATTTATAAAATTATTTTCATAAAATGGTGTTCATTTTTTAATTCTGAATGCTGAAAATTGTTAGGGTAAATTTTTTAGATTTTTCTAAAATACTTGATTTTTTTATGAATAGTAAAATATGATAATTTATGATAAATGCTAAAAACATGAATTATAGAGTTGTAGATTATGTATGGATGATTTAGGTGCCCTTTTTTGAACTCACATGCACTTATTACTATATTTAGTCACAATAATCAGCATTATTTCTTGTCTTGATCAAAATAATAAAATAATGAGAAATCACCCCTCTCCTCCACTATAAATACCACCCCTCACCCCCTATTCTCCTCACACATCTAAACCTTGAAGCCTGTCAAAATTCTACCCAAATTCACTTTTTGTATCTCTCCCACATCTAGGAGCTCTTAGTCTCAACAAAATACCCAACCAAGGACTCTTAATGAGGTACTCAAAGAGGAAAATTGAAGGGGTAAATTCTCTTTGTTTTTCTTTTAATTTTCTTTTAATTTTCTTTTTCATTTCTTATCCTCTCCTCACATATTATATCCAAATAAGTATGATAACTATAGAATAATATATATAATATAATTATATCATGTTAATGTAATATACTTCATCAAACTACTTTCTCTCTCTCACTTTTATTTTAAAAACAAAATCATCGTGCGTGAGGTGAAACTTTACAACCTTCAGGGATGATGGATTTTCGTTCTTCAATTTATCATTCAAGGTTGGTCATGAAACCATTTTTACGGTTGAAATAGATTATAAAATATTTATTACATATTATGTAATTTTTTAGAACCATTATATACATAGTATTAATTTATTAAACAAAAATAGTGTGTGGTGATCGAAAAAATACCAAAATAATCTAAGCAATTATCACTAAAAATTTATCTAATGATTCATCCTCATACCATTTAACCAAATGATATATATAAAAATTTAAAATTATTTATTTTCATTAATAAAATATAATTCAAATTCTAGATAATTATACCCATTCCACAAGAATGTTCATACATGTATACAAGTAAACCGATCATGAAATCCAAGGAAAAGAACGCTCCTTATTGATAAAATTTTATCTTATAACTCATCAAAACGGCCATAAATGAACCTAATAAAATTATAATAAATAAAATAAATATAGAAAAGGTTATTAATTAATTAATTAATATATTTAATCTGGTTATCTAGAACATTAAGATCAAGTGCAGAAAACATTCGTACATAAGGTAAGGGGTTTCTCATCTCACTTTTATTTCTGTGAGATTTCCATTATTCACCACTTATTTATTGTATGTTGTGTATGTATACTACCATTTGAAATATAATATCATGATTCTATTTATATTCATCATATTCAATTATTCATTTAATTATTATTATTTTTGGTCATATGATTCGATTGATTACAATGTGGTAAAAGACTTCGTCTCGATTTCCATTTTATTGATATTTACTTAGTATTATGCACCTAATAATTTTTATGTGGTGTATCTACTTACCTTTTTAAGTAATTTTTAATTTGAAATTATATTTCTATTAAATATCCATATTCTTGTATCATGGATATGATTATTTTCTTAGGCGTATACCATTTTACATGTGGTTTTTTTAAAATATTGGTTTAACTAGGGAAATATTGATGAATATGTATCCTCTACTCAATACGGATATTGAAAAGGAATATTTTTCTTGTATTAAATATATGTATAAAAAATTATTTAGACTTTTAGTGATGGGTTGGGATTTTTATGGCCCCTTTATGTATCAACAGGTCTCATGAGACAAAATAGTTAGCGACAAACCCTTCGAGTTTGTTTCCAAAACATAATCAGTTTGGTCTCTACCTACGTACATAAACTATATCGACGGTATGATGGTTCATGTTCCTGATACATGATGACCAAAAAATAAACATTCTATTTATTCAGTATTCATTTATTACTTTCCATGAATTTTTCACTAAGACAAAATCTATGGATGCATTTTCATTCTCAGTCTGATGATGGGGGGGTGTTTTTTAATTATTCACCATACCATATTGATTATGTCTAATTGATTATGATTCACTTATTATTGATTTATAATTCCCATATATATAACTCTTATTGATCATTTTATCTCTCCCTTCCATTTGTTTTCCTTCCCCAGGTTATAAAGAATAAATCATTTATTGAGTTTTCAAGGATGTTGTTTATTTCATTTTATTATGTATCATGTTTATTTTTTCTATATTTTCCAATTTATTATGGGTATCATGTATGTAATTTGGTCTTCCAAGACTGATAAACTGATCAGTCTTTAGGGATTTGATTTTTTGTAATCATTCTAATGTAGTAAAATAATGCACCAGCTCTAGGCTTCTAGGTTCGAGGCATTACAAATGTGGCTATGCATTGATTATAAAGAACTTAATGTGGTCACATTGAAGAAAAAGTACCATATTCCAAGAATTGATAATTTATTTGACCAGCTTTTTGGGGCTCAATTCTTCTCCAAGATTGATCCTCAATCTTGTTATCATCAATTGAGGGTGAAGAAAGAATATATTCTAAAAACTTCCTTCCGATCAAGATATGGGCATTATGAGTTTGTTGTTATGCCCTTGGGCTTGAATAATGCTTCTGCTATTTTTATGGATTTGAGGAATAGAGTCTTTAAGGACTACCTTGATGACTTTGTGGTAGTTTTTATTGATTATATTCTGAGATATTTCAAAAGTCACAAGGATCATAAGGATCATCTAATGGTTATATTTCATATTATGAGGAAAGAGAGGCTATTTAGTATGTTCATCAAATGTGAATTTTGGTTACAATGAGTTTATTTCTTTGGGAACATTGTAATAAATGAATGAATCTCATTTGATCCTTCCAAGACAAAGGTTGTGGATGAGTGACCTCATCCTAAAATAGTAACTAAGATTTGTAGTTTCCTTGGTTTAGCAAGATATTATAGTAGGGTTGTAAAAAACTTTTCATAAATTTATAATTAACTAAAAAGTTAACTTGAAAAGGTGTCAAGTTCATCTAGAAAAAGGAGTTTGAAGAAATTTTCTAAGAGTTAAAGAATTCCCATGTTAACTCTACCCTCTATTAGAGAAGGATTCGTTATTTTTATTTATGCATCTCTGAAAGGCCTTGGGTGTTTCCTCATGAAAATGATAAGGTGATTTTTTATGAATCTTGGTAGTTAAATCCTCATGAGAAGAACTATCCTACGCATGATTTGGAGCTAGTTGTGGTTCTTTTTTCTCTAAAGATATGGAGGTACTATATTTATGGGGAGAAATGTGATATATACACAGACCATCAAAGTTTGAAGTATATTTTTACTTAAAAGGAATTGAACATGAGATAGAGGATATAGTTGGAACTTCTTAAAGACTATGATTGTTCAATCCATTATCATTCTAGAAGAGAAGACAAATTCACAGATGCATTAAGTAGGAAATGTCATATTGTACTGAAAATGATGAGGATTCAAGGAGATCCTTTGATCAAAGACCAATTAAAACTGAACATGGGAATCATAAGGGAAGGGACATAATCAACCCTATCCCAAATGATTTTTCAACTATCAATACTAGAGAATAACAATAAATCTCAAAGAGAAGATCCCTGTTATAGAAGAAGTTAGAGGATATAGAGAATAGGAAGTTTTCTAAGTTCAATTTTGATCAATAAGGTGTACTAAAATTTCATACAAGGCTATGTGTTCTATCTATTCCAAAAATAATGACGGAGCTGATGGATACAGCTCATAGCACTACTTTATCTATGCATCCTAGAACCACAAAAAAGTTTAGGGACCTTTGTGGTCATTATTGGTGGGATGACATGAAAAGGTAGATTTCCAACTATACTAAAAGGTTCCTAGTGTGTCAACAAGTGAAGGCAAAGTGAAAACTTCCTAAAGGGGAATTACAACCATTACCCATACCAGCATGGAAGTGGGACAATATCACTGTGGACTTTGTCACTGCTCTCCGGAAAACATCCAAATTAAACAATATGATATGGGTTATAGTAGACCATCTCACCAAGACAACCCATTTTATCTCTATTTGGGAATATTTTTCTCTTGATCAACTTTCCATGATTTACGTGAAGGAAGTGGTAAGGCTATATAGGGTACCACTTTCTATCATTTTAGATCATGATCCAAGGTTCATATAAAAATTCTATAGAAGTATTCAGAATGATCAGAATATTATTGCGAGACTAGACACTCATACGGCACATGATTCTAAGGCTTGGGGATCCCAAAATAAATGTTTGAACTTTTTTTAGTTATTTAAAACAGCTTGCATGTGCGGTTTTGGAAACTCCCAAATATGTGCATGAATTAAAATTATAAGGGCACTATTGTGTTTGGAATAAAAACTTTACCTAAGGAAGGACCTAACCGCGATTGGCGCGGGTCAAGGGTAAAAGTTAATTTTTGATCATTTTAAAGAGAAATAAAATAAACTTAAGTTTATTTTATTTAAATTGTTTCACTGCAACACAACATCAATCCGGATATTTCATTTCATAAATGAAATAGTGTAATGACACTGAAATTAAAGTGTAATGGAAACACTATTTTGTTTCATAAATAAAACAACATAATGGTGTGGCGACTCATCATAACAGAAATGTTGAAACACGTTTCTTCAACTAATAGCCTAACAGAAATTCAGGATTGTTGCCACGATCTTGGAGTTTTCTTGAAGGCTCTGGATAATTACCTTTGGCCAATGATGAATCTCCAGCAATGACAAACACCTTCCTTTTTTCCTTCCTTTCTCCCTACCTCTTCGAAGGATCTCACCATCGATGAGAGTTGCGGATTGAGAATTGAAGAACGGCGGCGGAGTGACTCTGTTCTTTATCAACGATAAATATGATTCTAGGTAAGGGGTTTTGTTTTTCTGTATGGTCTCCCTTCCCTTATTCTTTCTTTCAAATTGAAGAACATAGGTCAATCCACTAACAGATTGACTCACGGATTGGTTGTCTTTGCAATAATGGGAATTGACATGCAAGAATTCAAGAAATCGGATTATAACTAAGGGATTGTTTGAATTTCTTCCCTTTTTTAATACGATGAATGAAGTCCAAAGGAACAAGGCTAACGTTTGTCGCTTTAGGTGTTCTTTTTGATATCTCTCTTCTTGCATTCTTCTCTGATGGACCCTCATGGTTGCGTTGGACTCTTTTAAGGAGGTTTCGAACATGGTCAGATCCCAAGATCACTACTGCAAAAATATGATTTAACGTCAGTTTTTTTTATTTTTGACATCATTTTTTAACCAATGTTTATAAGGGAGACATAAAAAATATCATTTTTTGGATTGGTTTTTGGAAAATCGACACCAAAAATAATCTTTGTTAAGGGTTTCGGTGTCGGTTACTTTAAAAAACAACGTTGAAAATCGAATATTTTAAAAAAAATCAGCGTCGAATTTTAAAAAACCGATTTAGAAAGTTAAAAAATTATATAAAATTGAAAATATTACACTTACAAAATAATTTAAAACCCTATAATAAAAACACAATATACAAAAATAAAATGTTATTTATCATTGACTAAAAATCTATAACTTTCATGCTTGTATCTAGTTAATCAAAAAACTATCTACACATTTGTATTATAAAGTAGAATTAAAATACACATACCTGAAATTTATAACATGCTCATTATTAGTTATTGTTGAAGCATTCATTTGATTATTAGTATGTTTAAACACCTATTATATCAAAAGAGATAGTTTTTTGAACCCATATGTAATATTATTCATATATATTAGAATATACATACCTAAAATCCTCATCAAACTTAACAAATAGTTCATAAAAATAGATTGAATATGGGTAAGATCAAATTGAAAATAAGTTTGTGAATCATTGAATGCCTACAATAACATTGAATGATATGAGATAAAATAATAGAATAATATGGTAAAAAATATAAAAAAAAATTATACAACTAACCTTATCAAATTCAGTAGTTTTACTGGTTGTGACTATCTCATACATGAATCATTGAATATAATAACCACATTAAACATGTAATTTTTGACGATGACACTATAGTTATAAAACATTAAATTGACAATAAAAATCAATATATAACAAAAAAATAGAATAAAATCTAATATAAAAACTAATTACCTATACTTCTACATATTTGATTTTATTTGGTGTCTTTATCGACATGTATTCCTTGTTAAATTTTTTCCATGAACTATATTTGTGTATATATGAACTAATAATACATGTCTAAACAATTAGAATTAAACATAATGAGCTTATAAAAAAACTTGGTTGTCTAATAAGGTGAAATTTTTTTGCAAACATTCCCTAATAAAGAGAAAAACTAATATAAGGTACATTCACTTGGGCACAATACGCCTAACATCTAATGCCCCCTACAATAAAAAAAGTTCACAATTAATGACATTATAATGATCATTAGTTCATAATTAGGTCCATTTTATTACTTATCATGAAATGAAAGAAACCAACACTCAATCTTCGTATGTGATAATCTCTTACATATATATGCAACTCTATCAGGATTCTTTATATGTTGCACTTCCATGGAAATGAATTCTAGATCTATAAAACCGTAAATTCATGTACTTTCATTTTGTAGAAGAAGCATGTATAGATACCTAATTTAAAAATAAAATATAGTTTGTCACTTTAAAACTGTCTTTTATTAAATAAATACAAATTCAAATGTCAATTTACTTATATGGAAAACAGCTGCACCACATTCAGGCAGAGCTATTCAAAATCAACTAATTACATGATATCTTCTTTGAGTAATCTCAATGGATATTCTCTTCTGCATATATCAGTCATTATCCAAAACTCATAGATATAATTAAATGAAGAATAATCCTGAGAAAATCTTTGTATCCCATAATAAATATCTGAGGTATCTATAGTCGATCGTTTCTGAACATTTTGTTTCATTGTGCAGCTTCTTTTTCTTTCAGATAATCCTATATAAGTTAAATGTTAGAAAACATTATAAGTTATTTTGAATAATTTGTAATTAATATTTAAAAAAACATACCTAATATGAAATATAATGAAGAAAACTAGTTGGAAAAAGTAAAAAATAACCTAGACAATCCCCAAATATGGTGATATCCTCAGTAGGAAATCATAGTAGAGCATTAAGATCTATAATATAAAGTACTGATACTTTAACCTGACCCATCTGCATAAGCTGGTGATGTACAGAATCCTCTAAAAAATGCACAAGTCATCACACAACAATATGTATATGAGGATCTCCAGCAAAAAACTCACAGTAAACCTTTTAGTCCGAGCGAGGTGGTGGAGGATCAAAGTAAGTAGATAGGGAAGGGTAGTCCGGGTGAGAAGGTTAGGAAGGTGGAAAAATGAAAAAATTTATATTTTTCATGACCCGTCCTCGGGGCCCATGTCGTGACTACCCCAAGCCCACCTTTCATAGGATAGGGGCTGGTGACTAGCACCAAAGGTGATTTCTCGATTAAAGGGAAGAAATTTCCTTTAAACTTGTAACACACACATACTGAACACAAGTAGTAGAAGCAACAAGTACTAATATAGAAAACAAAAGTGTGCTGAAAGTAAGTGGGCAAGTATACAAACTCAATTGAACAACAGGTACAAGTATAATTAAAAAGGGAAAACAACTCCTGGATTTTCCACTGGGGAATCCTACCTGAAGGGTAGGTACAGAACTTGAACAATGCATTCTTGAGGTATGTCCCATCTAGTCTAGCTCCGAGCAGCCTCCTGTCTGTCACCCTCAGCCTCAATCACTGCTAACCGTCATCTGCACAGAACACAACAAGGTGCGGGCAAAGCCCGTGTAGGGGTGAGTATAACAATACTCAGTAGGGGACCCCGAGACCCCTGAAGGTCTCTCAGAATCCACTAAGGATAAACCACCGTAGTAATATACAATCACGAAGTAGAAACCAACCATACTTAGGTATATGCCCATACATATACCTAAGCCACCAATCACAGTCCGGCTCCAACTCTCGAGCCCAAGCAAAACCCATTCCACAATGGAAGTAAAGTTAATCATCTTAATGATAATAGCTGAAAGACAATACTCAGCTCACATAGGTATACAACTCATGAAGAGAGGTAGAGATGATTAGATGTATCCTCTGAATCATCTCCTTTGTCGAACCCACATAGGATCCTGTAACAGTATTAGCGTTGTCAAACCCACGGAGGATCCCGGTATAGAAGTCATCACTGTCATACCCACAGAGGATCCCGGTACAGAAGTCATCGCTGTCGAACCCACGGAGGATCCTGGTACATTAGTCATTGCTGTTGAACCCACGGAAGATCCTGGTATAGTATTGTCGTTGTCAAACCCACAGAGAATCCTATCATCTTAGTCGCAGCCAGCCATAGGGTTTCCGCACACAGTACGCTCGATTCCGGGAGGGTCCGCTCCTCGAGCCAAGTGTTGATACATCAACTACCACGAAGTCTCGATTTGATGTATCTTGTAGTTCTGTATCATCATAAAGAACCCAACGCGACAGACGGCGCGTCAATCGGACACCCGGTCTGTGAGTTATTGGAATTTCCGTTCCAGGGGCCCGGTTGGTTTTTAGGTTCAAACCAACCTGAACTTACCCCAACTGCGTCCAAACCTCAAGAGGGGTATGCCAAAAGATCTGTCATGCTCTAAGCCTTCTGTCGCCATAGACGGTTCGTCGTTCGGACACCCATAGCCCAAAACACGGATGAAATGGTGATTTCGGGTTAAACGGGTCCAGACAGGGGTCTGACCCGGTCCGCGGGTCCGACCCTGTCTGATGGAGCAGCATGGCCCGATGGTAGCCTGGCCTGAAGGCATCCAGGCCCGCTGGCCGTGTGGCCTGGCCCGGCTGGCCGTGTGGCCCGGCGGCTGGTCGTGTGGCCTGGCTGGCTGGCCGCAGCTGGCTGGCCACGCTACGCGGCAGGGGGGGGTGTTTGCGCTCTTCCCCCCCGGCTTCGAAGAAACAGCAGGACCCTTCGGGTCCCGCCTTGTAGAGCACTGCCGGCGTCCGGCCACCCTCCTTTGACCGTCGCGACCTTTGGTCGCGGTCCCTCTCTAGGGCGACGTGATGGCACCACGCCCCTCCACTTCGGCCCACTGCTAGCCTCCATGTGGCGCGACGGCACCGCGAACCTCCGTCGTGGCCCGCCATGGCCACAGCTTTCCTTCCGCATGGCATGATGGTGTCGTGCCCTCTTGGTGACCCGGCAGCCTTGTGCCGCCGGTTTTCTTCACGGTCGGCCCGATGTCGGCCGTCATTGCTCCACCTCCGTCATCAACACAACGAGAAAAACAACAACGGGGGAGGGTCGGACCATGTTTGTGCAGTTCGAGCCCTCCTCGTTAAGTTGTTAACAATCGGCATAAATAATCCGAGGTTTGAACGACAAAGAACAAGAATAAGAAATCCATTCAAACTCCTACCTCGTTTCGATGAATGTTGATGAAGTCACGGTAAAAGGCGGCGTCGATTCGTTGACGTCAAGAAGAGTCCGAGGAAGAAGCTTCGTCGGCGTTCTTCGCGGGCGGATCCTTCTCTTTTGTCTTGGTTGAAGATCAAAGATGGTTTTCATCATTCTTCAGTGGAAAGTGGGCGTTCTTCGTTGGAAAAAGTCGTTCTCCAAGAACTCCAAAGCTCTCCCAAAAGAAAATGCCCCAACCCAAAAATAATAGATGAATAGTCTATTATTTGTTGGCACAACCATTCAAATTCTTCTATTTTAATTAAATGAAACAACTCACCTAATTAATGGGTGGAATGGTTCAAATTCAAAAAGAGTAGGGGAGGTTAGGAGTTCCATTAAATGAAGAGAGGTGTCGAATTAAATAATGGGGAGTTAATGGGGGGTTTAAGCTCGTGGGGGCCCCACATAATAATATCCTCCCAAGGGAGGTTATATGAGGGTGGTCCCCACCACCATAACCTCTCTTGGGAGGTTAGGGTGTCGTGGACCCCACCACTAACCTCCATTTGGAGGATTAAAACCCCAAAAAAATAAAAATGAGTTACACTCATTTTTATCTAATTTATTTAGAATCCCCAAAAATTAACTTCTTTCCTCGTTAAAACACAACTACGATGATGGTCTCACTAAGAAATCACTGATGTTGTGAGTTCAACAGTGACCTCAGATTTCAATTCCGAGTATCGGTTCAATATATTTAAAATATCTCTCGTACATTTATTGAATGTACCCGAACAAAACTTGATAAATTGATTCCAGGCACACCGGACATCGGAATCAAGCATCGTCAGAAACTGCGGGCTCGTAAAATTTCCATGTATTTAAAAAAGAAAAAATTCCACATAATTTCTAGGTATTTACAATATTAGTGTTTATAATTTATAAAATTGAAAAATTGATGACAAATATATAATATACCGATGGGTCCGAGCGAGGATGTGGAGGATTGAAGTGGGAAGATGGGGCAGGGTAGTCTGGTTGAGTAGGCTGGGAAGCCTGAAAAATGAAAAAGTTATATTAGTGTTTATAATTTATAAAATATAAAAATTGATGAAAAATAAATAATATACCTAGGAAGGCTTCTCATATGGGGTAGGGTAGGCAGATGGGGCAGGGTAGTCTGGGTGAGCAGGCTGGGAAGGCTGAAAAATGAAAAAGTTATATTAGTGTTTATAATTTATAAAATAGAAAAAAAATTGATGACAAATAAATAATATATGTAAGAAGGATGCTCATATGGGCAGGGTAGGCAGATGGGGTAGGGTAGTCCAAGTGAGCAGGCTCTAAAGGATGAAAAATGAAAAAGTTATAGTAGTATTTATAATTTATAAAATATAAAAAATGCTGACAAATAAATAATATACCTGGGAAGGCTACGCAAACTGTGATTGTCTTTCCAAGTGTTCTAACAAAACCTTCTTCACTGCTATTTGAATTTGATCACCCATAGAATGCTTCATATTTTTCAGCTCGTATTTTAATGATTCGATTTCTGAGCATCTTGATTTCTTACTCTGACCAAAAACCTTTCAAATACTAACACCTACTTGATATCCTCTAACATGTTCAGGGTGTTGTGCCTTTCCCAAATCAGTGGATATGATATCCATACTACCCTCAGGGATAAAATACCCCTATGTCTCTTTCTACTAAAGTTTATCCAGAAATAAAAATTTAAAAGTTATATTAGTGTTTAAAATTTATAAAATAAAAAAATTGATGACAAATAAATAATATTTAATTACAACTTTATCAGTTTCTTAGATTCCTCTGTAATATACTATTCATTTTTAATTCTTCTTTATCATTTCCATTCTTCATGGAGAGTGGGAGGATATGAAGGACCATGTTGAACCTCTTTTAAACCACTACTAGATCGAGCTCTTAATGCTTCAAAATTTTATTCAATCATTTTATGCTCCAAATACGGATACCCTCCATGTGATAAAGTATGAGGGTATACATTTCTCAACTGAATCTCTTGATGAGATATCCTAGAGGCCTATTATATGAAAATAAATTATTAAGTAATTAGAATAATATATAATAAATTTTACAATATAAAATAATTATCATGCCTAAAAGTTTTATTCATCACGACTGTCAACAAATTACTTACATGTATCGTCCTCTATAAACTGATAATTGAGGCATGGGTTTTCAAACCTACTCAACATAATTTTTTGTTACTTTTGTTTTAAAATTTCTCCATCAAACTGCCTCTAAAGAGAGATTTATTTTCTTAATTTCTTTGGTTTCTTCAAAATTGAATGTCATCTATAATTGAATAAATTAAATATGTCATTTAAAATATTTAATATTCAAAAAATAAGATAAAAGAAATAAATTAAGATATTTTACCATCACGGCCTCCCAAAGTTGTTGTTTCATCATCCAGTCCACTGACTTTCAATCAAGATATAAAATACTAATCTTGCAATAGCTTTACATCGATATATAACTGATAAACTAAACTATATTTGGGCTAGTTGCGTTATTATTATTATCAAAATGGATGTGTAATCTATCATCATTGCGAGCAAGTGATAGTTTTAGTAAACGTGTGCTACCATGTTTACCAACTTGATAAATTGATTTCTTTATTAGTAATAGGAGGAGTCTACTCTACCGAGGATGCATTAGTAGTCCTATAAAAATTGTAAATTAACAGTTTTCTTTCATTAAATAAGTATATTACTGAATGTTTAATAATATGAAAATATATATATACCTCAGTAACTGGTCCTCTCTATCTGTATCTGGCATTGCTACTAGAAAGTGTAATAAAATTTTGTGTACCTACTTATCATTAGAAAACTGAATATTTAGAAACAAGAAAGAAAAAAATAAGTAGGTAAAAAAGAGGCATGCATTTGTAATTTTCAAAAAAATAAACAAAATATAAATATTTACAAGAAAAACTAAGAGACTAATTTAGTGTTTTCCCACATGCCTTCATCATGATCATTACTTATTACATGCACTATGTTTGTCTTATACTCATTGTAATCATCTGAAAATTGTGTAATAGATGAATAAGGATCATGTAAATCAATAACATCATCAGCATCATCCTCATTACCCAAATGGTGTCTTTTTTTCTTACAAAATAATGGAACATTGATCATTCGATGGATAAATGACATAAAATACTTGTTTTTCATGTGTCTCCATGATAAATGGTTCCTTGTTGTAATTAAATCTTTTCAAATCAACCAGTTCAAACCCATATTCAGCATGTTTCAAACAACTCTTACTATCAACCCAATTACACTTAAAAATGGTGACTCGAAATTTAATATAATAAATTTCCCATATGTCTTAAAGAAATCAAAAATATGGCATTGACGCAGAAATTGGGTTTTTATCTTTAGAACTCAAAAAATGCACTAGGCGTAGTGGGATGGTTCGGGACAGAAGTGGCTTGGTGTTAGTAGCCTTTATCAGATTTCATGTACCGAGAAGCTCATTGGGAACAGAGGGTCAGGCGTTGCTAGCAGGCGATATGCTATTCAAAAGGTTATCGTTTCCAGTCTCGGAAGTGGAATCAGACTCAGAGGTACTGATTCGGGCACTACAAGGTAAAGGTGAGGTTTCTTGGTGTTTAATTTACATTTTTTGGGGTTGTGCCTTAGAAATTGGTAATGGCTATGTGGTTCAGCATATTCCTAGGGAGGCCAACTTTGTTGCGGATGCTCTCTCTCGAGGGATTAGTCTTCTCAAGAGTGGGGAATCTACACCAGAAGTAGTCTTGACGATCCCTTGGTGGTATTCTCAGGAGTGGGGACTCTACCCCAGAAATGTATTGTTGTGATACGTGGGGATGCTTTAGGGCTTCATCATTTTAGATAGCCTTGACTTGTATTGGATGAATCTTATTATTTGAATAAAAAATAAATTTTCAATCGAAATTCTCTTTAAACCATGAAACAAATGTATTCTTATGCTCAATCATCAACCACTTTTCATTTCTTTTCTGATATCATAACTTTAATTCAGCAATATGTGAGGATATATATGATTGAACCTCATCTATGCTGTTCAAAATATATAAATGTTCTTGCATCACTTTATCACATGGAATGAACTTTACCTTTAAGCCTCAAACCCCTCTACCTTCACTATCAACTATCATATGTCGAGATATAGGGAGACCAATATGCTCTACCTCATACAAATAATCAATACAGAACACAATCACCTCTTCCGATACATATTTTTTAACAATAGAGGCCTCTGGTTGATAAGTATTTTTAACATATCCCTTCAAAATTTTCATATATATTTCAAAAGGATACATCCATTGTAAATAAACAAGCCCATATACTCTTATCTCACGCACTAAATGAATCAGTATATGAACCATTATATCAAAAAATGTTGGTGGGAAATACATTTCTAGTTGAAAAAGAACAAGATTTGCTTCATTCTCCAACACATCTAACAAATTTGGATCAAAAATTTTGCTATAAATGGATTTGATAAAATTACATAACCCGGTGATAGTCTTTCTAACAGCTGTCGGAAATATACCACGCACTGCTATTTGTATAAGTTGTTTCATAAATACATGGAAATCATGAGATTTTATATCTATTAATTTATAATCCTTCAATGACACTAAATTATTCACATTTTAAGAAAAACCACTCGGTACTTTAATACCACGAATACACTAACAAAAAATTTATCTTTTCAATCTTTCTTAATGTATGACATGCCGAAGGTAAATATGTTTCGTTTCCTTTCACATTGAGAGATAACTCCAAACGTATTCTCATTAATATCAAGTCCAATCTATCATGAAATCCATATTTTTTATTTCCTTTTTTGTCTAAAAAAGTTACAATAAAACTATCACATATGTTTTTCTCAACATGCATAATATTGAGGTTATGTTTTATCTCTAAAAATATCCAATAAGGTAGTTCAAAAAAATAGACTCCTTCTAGATATTTCTTTGAAGACCAGAACTTATTTTCTTTCCAAATATCGAATCAATATTTTTCACCCTGTCATAATATTCTTCAGTTGACAATGGCTGAGGGGGAAGGTTGTATTCTTGTAAAATGTTAAATTCTTTTTTCAATCTACGATAAGGACGATCAATTCAAAAAAATCTTTGATGTTCCTTGCAAACTATCTCTCTTACATTCTACAATTGATAATATGAAGTTTTTTCTTCACAAATTGGACATGATTTATGTCCCTTAACACTATATCCAGATAAGTTTCCATATGTGGGAAATTATTTTATAGTGAAAATCATCATAGCAAGCAAAAGAAAATACTCTTTCTTGTATACATAGAAAACTTTAACACCTTCCTCCCATATCAGTTTCAAATCATCAATCAATGGTGAAAGATATACATAAATATCACTTCCCAATTTTTTTGGTCAAGAAATCATCAAGCTCATCATAACATATTTTTTATTTATACATAGATGTGGGGACAATTTGTAAACTACCAGAAAAATAGGTCATGAACTATGTTGGCTATTAAGGCTCTGATATGGATTCATTATATCAGTACACAATCCCATTCTAATATTTCTAACTTCACTTCCAAAATCATGAAATTTTTTATCAAAACTCTTCCACTGTGGTGAATTGGCAGGGTGACTTAAGTTTCCATCAGAGATGTGCTCATTTGAATGTCATCGTAACCTTTTTGCGTCAATTGAATTTGAAAATATACACTTCAAATGAGGAATTATTGGAAGGTACCAAATTAATTTAGTAGGAGTTTTGATTTTGGTACCTAATAATGAATCGCAGTTGAATTATCATAATTGTATGCAAAAAATATTGGTTGATATCATTAGAAAGTACTAAATTGGTTTTTCATGGCGTTAGATTATAATACCTAAGAATGAATCTAAGTTGACTTTCATATCTATCTTATATCATGATGTACCACATGTAGGAAAACTTGATAAATATTTATATTTTTTACTATACATTACACAATCATTGGGGAAAGCATGTATCTTTTTAAACCCCAATCCCATTGGGAATAATATTTTCTTCACCTCATAATTGGAATATGGAAGGCTATTTCCTTCTGGAAGTAGCTCTTTTAAAACATCAAGTAAGCTGGAGAAAGTTTTATCACTCCACCCTCCTCCAATGGCCTTAAGGCCTTCATTTTTTATTGATTTTTGATAATCCACCTTTCAAGGGGTGAGGTGGAACCCTTACAAGGCCCGTAGGCATAAGTATTACATGGCTTGTAGGTCTTAGAGGAATTCATTGCCTGTAGGATTCAAACATTACATACAACCCAGACTAACTACTTGGAACTACTCCTCTCCAGCATCTTCATCATGAAATCAGCTCTCCACCTTCACATGGCTATTCAGATAGGCTTTCCCGTGCATGAAAAGGCTTGTCCCGATGGAAGGTTTCATACCCTCTCATTCTTGCAATCCATTTAGCTTCTGCTATGGTGAAAGATCCTTGCTCCTCCTCCTTCTAAAGTTTGTTACTTTGTAGGTTGTATGGTTTGCATCTTCACTTAATGTGGCTCGAAGTCCTTGAGGTGGCCTAAAGGCCATACTGACCCGAAGGCCTGGGTGGCCCAAAGGCCTTAAAGGACTCGGGGACCAAATCGGTGGCCCTAAGGCCCAAACGGGGGAATATTCTCGACTGCTACAGTGACTACTACAGTTCTTGCTACAGTACTACTGCAGTAACCCAAAAAATAGCCTCTGCCTAGATTTGATCCTGGGTCTCCTGAATTCACTTAAGTATTCCTAACCAACTGGGATGAGGTTCATGTGCTTTATCACTCCACCCATTTTTTTCTTTTAATTTAACTAATCTCAAAACTACTGATAACACTGTATATTTACTACAACCTAGGAATAATTGTTTCTTAGAATCTCCATACAATCATTCAATAGTTGATTTTTTTATGGTTTCAACACCTAAATCATGAATTAATCTTCAATATGATCCCCTACCTCGTTATGAATACTGTCATCAACATTGGATGTTGAATTTTCAGTTTTTTCACCATGCCAGATCCAACATGTATAGTTAAGGCTAAAACCATAACAAATGAGATGATCCTTAATTTATATGGAGTTTAAATTTCTCATATTCAAACAATTTACACATGTACAAAAAATCAAATCAATGTTTAGAAGATGTCATTTAGAAAATTCCAAGAATTCATCAACTCCTCTTTCATACTCACTAGTGGTTCTTTGTAAATGTATCCAATTACGATCCATTAAATACCCGATATCACAATATAATTGGTGAATACATTAAAACATATAAACATTTAAATATATATTTATTTATTTATTTACAGATAAATTGTAAACAGAAACACATTTAATAAAAAATATTGATAATCAAATAGAAAACAACAGATATGAAACACATTTACAAATAGTAAACTTTTCATTTTAATATTATATAAATCTGTTTTATTGATATTATAATTTAATTATAATATCATTATTCAAAAATTTATTAGTTCATTTTACATATTTGTTGCATTATTTTGATGTTTAATGTGTCAAAAGTATTAAAAATTGCATTTATTTAATGGGGAAAAAATTACTTATTATTAGTAATATGAAATAATAATTAGAGTAAATTTTAATATTAATAGTGAAATCAATCATAATACTCCCAAAATTATGACA
Organism: Viscum album; assembly: GCA_963277665.1. Lineage (NCBI taxonomy): Eukaryota > Viridiplantae > Streptophyta > Magnoliopsida > Santalales > Viscaceae > Viscum > Viscum album. The sequence continues at coordinate 527,763,051 of OY728131.1, read as the reverse complement.
GATGAAATTAAATACATAACTAAATTAGTATATCTGAGAGCATGTTCATTTTTTTGGTACTATAGAGATTTAAATTTTTTATAATGTTGAGTCTTCATGATCTTCTCTAGATCGTGAAAGGTGGAGTTTTGTACAAGTTTGTTGGAACGAAGGAGTATAAACTATCACGAGAAAAATATATGTGTTTATCACACTAGTTTAGATTCATGATGAACTAAGTTATGTGAAGCAATTCAGAAATTCAATATTCTTATGAATACTCACTGGTTTATGCGATTATTTTTGTAGAAACCGCAAATCAGTGAAAATGTTCACTGTGTATTGCGAGGATCATTAAAAACAGAGAACCAAATATTTATGAAATGGTTTTAACAATGATTATATTGTTGTGTAAAAAATGGTGGCCATGTTCTTGTGCATAGATATTTTTTTAATTACGTGCACATACTGTGAGTCCAGAGGTAGTGTGAGATTCTATCACGCAAAGGACGAACACACAGTGACATTTTGTCTTGCATGATAGAATAATGCGTGCAAGGGTCTATATGAAGAAATAAGTGAATAATTTCATGCATACGTAAATGAATAATAATTTGAGATTATATTCATAATCTCATGCAAGTAAAATTGTGTGAAATCCCATGTCAAATATGCATAAAAGCATGATGTATACAATATTCATTCATAAAGATTATGTGAATATTTCACATGAGTGAGCATTTCACGAAATAAATTATGTGTGATTGAATTTTCATGAGAGAAGCATGGTTAGTGAGTGTGTGCTTCCAAAAGTGTATGTGATGTTGAGAAACTATTATTTGTTTGCTTTCATCATACAATAATAGAGAGATAGTATTGTGGGAAGTGAGAATCTTGTGTATTGAAGGAAGCAGAACAAGTGTGAATTCATCCAATTGAGTGAGTACACTATTAATAATTTTGGCAGTGTTAAAATACAAAAAATAATAGTGAAGAGATGGTATGTGATACACATGAATGAAGGAAGTACAATGAAAATATATTATTTTCATTTATACACATGAAATATTTCATAAAAATAAAAAGTCCATTCATTTTATTTTACATGCATGAGGTACATGCAATATAAATTTAATGACAAGTTTGAATTGTATTTTTGAGAGTTAAGATAAATCATTATATTAGAAGTTAATTTGCAAGGCATTGATATATAATTCTATGATTGAGTAACATGGACTTGCATATAATTCATTCTAGACATAAAAAAATTATGATTTTTATATATTAAAAAGATGAAACAGTAGTAGTAGTAGTCCCATGAGTTATTTCATGTTGTGAGCAAGAGAATAAAAAAATATTTAGTGTTTTTAACTCTAGGAATGACTACTATTTTTTATTCATTGTATACATACCGGGTAAAAATTTCTAGGTTTTGTTATTAGATGATTTTAATAATTTTATTTCACTATAATTGAGTAAGTGGATCAAAATTTATTGGTTTAGCGACACCCTTGGATATATTTTCAATCTACATTAACGAGTGGATGGAATCTAAACAAATAAAGATGAATTAATTTGAACCAAATCAAACAAACTTGGCCTAAATAGACTCAACCAGGTTTAAACCAAATTGAACAATATTATACTAAACTAAATTAAACAAAAATAAAGTAAATTTATATAGGAATATCACTTTTAGGGATAACTATTAACCATGTTCAAAAAAATTATAATAAACTATAAACTAATAATTGAAGCAAATCAAAAACATAATTAAATGAAAACTAATTTATCTTCAAAATTTAAAAAAAAACTTACAAAATTCGGAGTTTAACATGAAAATAGATCCAAATCCTAACTTTGATCCATATAATGCTTTGGAATATTAAACGCTTCAAAATCTATACAAAAAATGATTGTAAAAATGAAAAATAAAGATGAACAACAAACTAAAATCAAACAGCGGTTGAATGTCACTGGAAATAAGCTTTAAAAGAAAAAATAACCCGTAGATGATGAACAATGGGGATATAATCAAGAAATTAGACCTTATATCATGAAAATATAATAAAATCAATAAGAATGGTGGTTTGGTATCACAAATATGCCTTTGAAGTCGTCGTGAGTCGAGAGGGGTCACCACGATTTAGCTTTCAAAGATCCAAAAACATGAGGGCTTCTTGATCCCACTAATTTTAAAAAACTTTTACCGTCAGTTTTTACAAAAACTAACACCAAAGAGTCCAAAAATATTTTTGTTTAATATATGGTGTTGGTTTTTATAATAATTGACACTAAAAGATCCCTATTAGGGGCGTCTGTTTTTTTAAAAACCGATGCCAAAACTTTTTTTTTGTGTCGGTTTTTATAATAACTGACACCGAAAGATACCGAGTTTGGGATTAATGGCATCTATTTTTGTAAAAATCAATTCCAAAAAAAAATTCGATGTCGGTTTTTTGAAAAACTGATTCCATATATCATACCTTTCAATGTTTTTTGCGTCAGTTCTACTAAAAAATGATGCCAAAAACAACTCTTAAAAATGTTTGGTGTTGTTTTTTAGTAAAACCGATGCCAAAAATTTCTCCCACGTACTATTGGTGTCAGTTTAGAAAAAACTAATGTCATTACTTCGATGTTAAATTTGGTATTTCCACTAGTGGATCAATGTATAGATGGATTAGAGCACACGCTAGTGGAGGCAGTGACCCAGGGATCCCAACGGTACTCCCATATCTAAAAACAGACCACCGGAGTGAGTTCGGCGGCCCGCGGAAGAACCCACCCATGCGTCGACACTATCAGCAACGCCATAGATGGTCAGTGGTGGCACGCGGCGGTGGGAGAAGCCTGTGGCATCGACCAAGGTGGATAGGGTAGGCGGCTGCGGCGGATGCGGTAAGTGCGCTGCGTCACACGGTTGTAGGTCGTGGTTCATCTGGACCGCAGAGACAACCTATGGCCAATGTCGCGGGTGGGACATGGTGCCCACTGCATCTCGGGCAGAGTAAATCAGCCTGATCCAGCGGACCGGGTGGGACAGACGGGTCAGCCCCGGGCCGGGTCTAGCACATTAGTTCAGGCCAATGTAGTGAGCCAGGTCGGTACAGTGAGCTAGGCCAGCACATCGGAATGGGCCAGACCTATCCGGTCCAGGACGGGTCGGTTCGGTAGACCCCGGGCAAGGTCGCGTCGGGTTGGTCCGACCATGTAGAACCAGACCCAACCAGCCCCTTTTTACTAAAATGCACATATCTTCTAAATTGTATGTTTGATTGACGAGCCATTGTGGTGTTGGGACCCTCATGACGAGGTGGTCCTTTTGATATACTCTAATTGGGTTTTCATGGAAGTTGAGATACAACCAATGGATTGAGGAGTAGATTCTCCTAGAATCAAGCGCACTATGAGCGGGAATCCTACGGTTGGCCGTGACGATAAGATTGTGACGAGAAGGTCTAGGTGACCTTGTAGGCCTAAGTGACGAGCGATTCTAGGTGACCCAGCAGGCCTAAGTGAAGAACGGGTCTAGGTGACCTAGCTAGCCAACATGATGAGCGGGTCTAGGTGACCTAGCAGGCCTAAGTGACTCATCAGGGATGAGTGCCTCAGTAGTACGAGGTCTTCAGTGTATTCAACTGATAGTCTTGCTTTTTATACTTTAGATTATATATACGTGAGCTGACAACACTTTGTGAATAATTTCCTTTGTGGTATTACCTTTGTGTTTTGGGGTCCTCACTGAGTATTATGTTACTCACCCCTACATGGGCTCCGCCTGCACGGGTCATGTCTTGTGTAGATGATAGACGCTTTAACAGAGACCTTGGTGGTATAGGAATAGGTGGTGCTCAGTGAGATTCGAGAGATGAGGCATACTTCTATGGCTTCAGGTGGCATCACCCTTCACCTACCCTTCACATAGGTTTTACCATAGACGGAATTCAAGAGCTTGTACTTGTCTTTTATTAGGCTTGTATTCTGGCCCCTTTTCTTTAATTTTTGTGATGTTACTCTCAGAGGTTGTCTTAGTGGAATGCATGTTTACTTTTCATCATTGTGGTTTGGGTATGTGTGTGTGTGTGTGTGTGTGTGTGTGTGCATACAGGTACTCGGTAAAATGCCTCCCACTTGCGAGATAATGTCTTTGGCGCTAGTCACCATCCCCTGGCATTTGGAAGGCAGGCTTGCGGTAGTCATGGCATAGGCCCTGGGGGACGGGTCATGAAAAATTCATGACATAAAAAAACATTAAATATAATGATAATAGATAAATTATTGATATATAATTTCAAATGGGCTTTATATACACCTTATAAATGAATAAAGGTGAATAACTTCAAGAATTGCCTCAATGAAGGGAAATTGAGAGGAGGTCCCTTATCTTGAGTTCGACTTGTCACGTGTGTCTTTATATTACTTAATAATAAACTTATTTTAATTATTTACTTTCTTGATAACCTTTTAAAAGTTTATTATTACTTTTATTTCAATTATTAACAATTTATATACAATTACTTAATCAATTAAGCTTAAGTCAGATGTTTTGACCATATTCGGTTTATGTGTCAAAAACAACTTTGGTATGTTGACTATGGTCAAAGGGTGACTCATTTAAGAATATAAATAATAATAATAATTAAATAATTATCATATTTATACATCAATTATAATTTTAAAACCAATCATGAAATATGGTTATGAAAAATGAACTATTGTTACAATCATAGAGATGGTAGGTCGTACGTACGCATGAGTTAAGTTTCCATTTTTCCAATTATCATTATAGAAATAAGTTAAGTAAAATTTATCTTTAAATAATGATAAATATATCATAAATATAATTATATTTAATTATATATACTTACATTTATTAGTTTTTTGATGTAAAAGTAATCACATCGCTTCGAGGAGTTGGTAGTCCACACGTCCACGAATGATGTTATCACTTTTTTAGTGTGTGAAAAGGTAAGAATATAATTATATATTATATTTTTAAAATATTATTATGTCATGAATATAATTATTATTTTATTTATATAATATATATTCATTATATTTAACCTTATTATCATTCATGTAACATGTTAGTGAAAAACACTTCACATCAATTTTTGAGGCAGTAGTCTGTCGTACACACGAGCTATGTTATCGTATCCCCTACAGTATTAAATGTAAAAACTGTGTATATGATATAAGGAATATAGAGGTATAATTATATTATAAATATCATAATTATAATATATTAAAATTATTTCCATCATTATTCCAAACCATGATAGGTGGTAACGTAAAAACAAATGACATCATTTCACGAGGCAATAGCCCACCGTACACACAAATGATGATTTTGTAACCCATTTGATGGAATTGTGTGTAAGTGCAGGTCATAAAATTAAAATATAAACATATCATTATATTAAGGATACTAATTTTTGTTTATAATAATGGTATAATAATAATTTAAGGGGATATATAAAGAAATAAAACAAAAATTCATGTTGATGAACATTACCTCAGGGAGGTGAGTGGCACACTTGTAAATTTTGGAAATAGGGAATTCCACCCAAAATTTTTCAAGATCAAGTGGCTCCAATAATGAACCAAACTAGATAATATATGGTAGAAGGTCTAAATATAGATATGCAATTGATTCTTGACAAGTTTATATTTCATTTTTTCCCCTATGTTTAAAGTTTATTCACTTGGCAATTCTTATTTTTACCTTAATCGTTGTGATTAACTTTAATTGTTTTCACTAATAAATTTAGTAAGAAATTAAGTTTAACTTATTAGAAATTATAAATTATTTTGATTCCAAATATTTAATATATTTTACCAAATTCAATTCACATAGGTGGAAAAAATTAATTTCAATATTAATCTCATGGTCGTTGTGAGACAGTGGATTTTTAAAAACAGTATTTTTTTAGAAAACAATGATTATATATTAACTCTATGAATAATAATAATAATTGAATTAAACTCAATTAATATTTAATGATATATATTATAAACATTTAATTTAAAACATTACCCATTGGTTATTATTTTAATTATTTAAAAAGGTGACACATTATGCATTTTAAAATAGTTTTTAGAAAAACTCATCTTTAAACCCAAAAACAAAATTATATTAAAACCAAAATAAAGTTGACTCAAAAGTAACTTAGGGGATTAAATATAACTTAAATAGTATTTAGGTTACTTTAAATAATATTAAAAACATATTGGTACTCTTAAATTACTTAATCTATTAAAAGAAATGATTTTTTTTCAAAATTCAGTATTTTCACTATTCAATGAAAAATCAATATTTTCTTAAAAAATCTCAAAATTTCACCCAAATTAAATTTTGATATTCACATTTAAAAAATGATATTAATTTTATAAATTTTAAATTCTAAAATTTAGAAGTTAATCTTTTCAATAAAACTATATAAGAAAGGTGTTTAATTAAAACAATTTCATTTTTGATTAAAAATTACTAAATATTTTTATAACAAATATAACTATCTAATACATACTAATAAATATGAAAATTATTTATTATATCATTAAATAGGTTTTTACACTTATATTTCATATTTCATATGGTGTCTTCTCTATTCATGGACTGAGTAACACTGTATTTTGAGTATGCACATCCACTTTCACCGCTTCTTTCCAGTAGTGACATGAGATACCACTTTATATCAACATTGTCCTTGAAATTTTAATTATCATACAATTTATTATTTATATATTCCCATTCTATTGGGGAGTCCTCACTAATGATAGTTCATGTTTTATACCATGCTTTTTAAGGTAATTTTTAACCTCATAGGATGTGTACTATGTTCTATTATTTGATCTCATGATCTTTATAGTTATTAACAATTTCATTTTTTACTCTTTTTAAGAAAAATGATATATTTTTTATTTATCAAAGGATATAGTAAAAACCATAAGAAAACTGAAGCAGATTAGGGGGCGAAAAAAGTGTAAACCCGGAGCATCTGCTCACCCATCATCCGCACATTTGGGGGGAAGAGATCCCAAATTAGAAAATAAGGTAAGATGTCCATTATCATTATCCATATAAGAAAGGGAATACTCTTATTTTTTTCCTTCACATGGAGTGTGAATTACCTTCACATGGTCATTCAAATGGAGTCTTATCCTTCGGATGATATAACTTATGTTCTATGTAATAGAGCCATGTTTTTTTAGGGAGTTGTGAATGATCCGGGAATCTATCTACATGGCCTCCAGGTTCAGATTATGATCCCTTAAAATATTGATTCCAATCATAAGAGAATTTTTCTCCACCATTAGGGAGTCCCCATACCCATAGGTAGCTGAGAAGACAATAACAACTGAGCTCTTACCATCTCTCATCACACTGCCACCACGCATAAGACCATTTTTATAGAAACTGTCGGTGTTAAGTTTCATACCATATGAAGAAGGGTTCCATTTAATCCATCTACCCTGGGTAGCTAGCATCTGGAGTAAATTGGTAGAAAAATACCAGAAAACAGTGTCTTTGGTGATAAAAACTTCTCCCGGTGATGAAAAATAGTCCCCGGCTCAATCGCCAAGCAATGTGATTTGACACTCAGAGTGAACTACAAGATTTAAAAATGCTTATGTATGGACTTTTTTCTAGCACACCAGATTCTAAAAAAACTAGATCTCTCCTTATACTCATTATTATTACTCCAATATCCATAAAACCAACTTTGGAGAAAATAATAAATGTTACCACCTTAAAAATTGAAACAAAAAAAAACTCACTGAGACTCCTCCAGATTGCATACACCCAATCGCCATGAAAGAAGAGATGATTAGTGGATTAATTGTTTAGAACTGAGCAGTAGGGGAATTTGGAAACTAGGTGAATACATTTATGTTGGGTCTCTTTGTCAATGTGAACTTCATGAGTTCTTAAGATTCATATCAAGAAGCAGAATTTAGTGTATATTTCATCAAACCATAGGATCTCACCCCACTCATCCCTGACGATAGGACAATGAAGTTGTGAGTGATACGTTTTCATATTGAAGACCCGTGTTGGGGAGAACATGTAAACCATTCTATCATACTCATTATTCAAAATGATGTTATCAAATATGTCACATTGTTGTGTGTTTATCATAGTCTTAGTGAGCACCAGATACCTGGTTGCTTCATGGAAGTCCATGTTCTGAGTGGGACAACTTGGGAATCCCAGAGTCATCCCCGCCCAGTTTTGGTTCTTAAAACTTATGTCTCCATGACCAATAATTCAGTGAGCGTGTTTTTGAAGGGCTTGTACATGGATTTGAATATTTTTACACATCCCTGTAGACCATTCTCTTAGAACCTCTTGAATAGACCCATGCTTCTGTGCTATGAAATTATCCCACAAGGATATACCCTTTAAAACATCCCATGCAAACTTTTATTTCATGAAGTGGATAGATTCTTCCATATTTCTCACATTGATATCCCCAGTCTCAATTTCCTTTTCTATTATCTCCCATGAATCCCAATGACAAGGTCCCTCCTCGTTTTCATCCCATATACACTTCATAAAAATCTTCTCCATTCTTCTAATCATAGTTTTTGGAATGTATGAAGTGGATAAGATATGAATGGGAATGGAAGACAAGACACGGTTCACCAAGGTAATACAACCCCCAAAAGATAATAAATTATTCTTACAATTGATTATTTGGCTTGAAATATTGTCTAGAAGCCCCTTAAAATGATGAATTGGAATACAATATGGTGAAATTTTAGACCCAGGTACTCTATTTGGAAATGGATTCTTAAAATACCAAGATCATTCTCAATATCCCCACTCCTTCTCTGCGAGAAAAAATTGGTGATATAAACATTTATTTTTTTTCTTGTTAATAATCTACCCAATACACTTGTTATACTCATCAAGGACCTTGTTGATGTTTTGGATGGACCTACAACTCCCATTATTAAATATCATAATGTAATCGAAAATAAGTAAATGATACATACCAATGATCCTTGCTCTACATCGGTACATGAGGATAGATCCATCACTTATATTTCTTGTGAGGATTATTATAAGAGCATCTTGGGGAAAAATTAATATTTTGGGTGATAAAGGATCCCCTTGGAGAATCCCCTAGACCACTTTAAAGAAACCACATTTTTTCCCATTAAAGTGATGGAGAACCATGTGGAACTGAAACATATAAAAAGAAGATCAATCACCCACATGAAAAAACTCATGGTAGATATCACCTTGATAATAAATCTTCACTCCATTATTTCATAAGGATTTTTCATGTCCAATTTTATTGTAATATTATAACTTAAATTTTTAGTTTTAAAATCTCCAATCATATCTTGTTCCATCCTAATTGTATCCTGAATGGATATACTTTGAATTAACCCATGTTTCTCCTCTTATACCATAGAATAAAAGTGTTTCACGAGTCTTCTATTTATAACACTCACCAAGTGTTCCATGAGTATTCTTAAAAACCTTTTTATGAAATCAATCACTTCAGTATTTGATTAAATATACATGGCATATTAAATCAAATATAATCATTAAAAAATAAGATAAATTAATTATCACTATATATTCCAGCTTGACTAATTGGACCATAAGCATCGATGTTGACCAAATTCAGTAAACTTGGAGCTCTCTTATTCTTAGTAAAATAATAATTTCATATCATATTTTATCTAAACAAAGAGTCAAAAACTTTATCTTTGATTCTTTTTAATAAATAAATATCAAAAACAACATTTAACCTTGATAAATACTCCATACTCTTCTAATGAATTTTACCAAGTTTCTATTTCCATAAACTATTTTCTTCTTCCACTGTTAAAAGATATGGATTCTCTTTTCTATCTACATGACATAGATAAATATTTTTCCTCCAAAATTTCATAAGAGAATTCCAAGAATTTACTTTTATATTATATCCTTTCCAGTTGAATATATATTCTAAAATTTATTCACAAAGATGGATAACACTAAATAAATTAATATTAATACCATTTATATAAATTACATCATAATTCTTCAATTCATCATAATCCAATCGGGTTTTTACAGTTCCTTTAATATTTAATGCTCCAAAATTTCCAAAATTTATCATTCCATCAAATATTCCCATCACATTCATCAATAGGTTTACATTACCAATCATCTGATATGGATACCCATTGTCTAGAATCTAGGTTCTACTATTATTTGATTATTTAAAGTAAATTTAATCAAAATTATCCCTCTAAATTTTCTTTCTTTCCTTCCAAGAATTTCCAAAAATGATTAGGTAATTGTTTTGATATATTCTCATTTTATTTTTCATAATCAATTAGATAAAATTCTTTGTCTTTAAGAGGATAAAACTTGTTTTCCAAGTGAATTAAATTTTATTGTCTTGTATCTATTTTCCTTTAACTTACATAAAAGTATATACCTCTTCTATTTTTAAGATATACTAATTTATACCCAAAGTTCAAGAAATTAAAATAATAATGATAGAAATAATTTCTACTATGACAAGAAGATTATATTCCAACTCTACTTTATATATAACCAATAGATTATCCACGTATATAAATTTTTAAGTCACTACAATATGATATAGTGCGGATAATAAAATCATATAACTAATAATTTATCAATGGAAATATTGTGTTGCTATCATTTCTCCAACAATATCCTACATTTTAATACCTCCTTGAATTTTGGTAAGCTCTCTATAGTTGATAACTTTCTCCCTTCATCTACTTCCCTGTGATTTTCTTATTTATAGACTTTTCCATTGATGTTTCACCATAATAACCAAGACTAATTTTACCCATATAACCTCATCTTTGAGCACTTATCATTTCCTTAAAAGTTTTTATAACTTGAACTACCATTTATTTCAAAACTTAATCTAAGAGTTTAAAAAAATGGAATTTCTTATTGAAACTATCTATTTTGATCTTTGATTCAATATTATTTATTAATAATAAAACTTCCTCTTTAAGTGTTTCAATTTGTTTAACTTTATCCTTGATATATATATTAAGATCATGAATTATTTTGGTCGATTACTCAAGATTCAATCTTTAATTCAAAAATTCTTTAAATTTCACATGATATCTCTCACATTATTATACTACCTTTTTAGGATGATCAACTTTTTCTTCTAATTCATCAATATAACTTGAATAATCTTTCAAAAAAACTCTAATTTTTATGTTCTTTTTTTTAGATCAAGATCCTCAAGTTCCCCTTATAACTCTTCTTGGAGATCAAAAACTCCTTTTTTTAACATGTTCTTTAACTATAGGTTTGGATTTTTTCCACCAATGTCATAATAGCATCTTCCACATCTAACATAAACTCAGTCTATATTCCTTCCATCAAATCTTCCTCTACATAATCTTCATCTCTACTTATTAAGGCATTCCTTTGAAATGTTTTTCTACTTCCACTGTCTGAGTTATAGTTCTTTCAAGTGGGAAACTTATTTTTTGTTTTAGTGATAATTAAAACTCACCATCAAATATATCAAACTTCTTTGTACATCTAGTAGATATATTTCCAATCTTCCCAAAATTGAAACATTCAAAGGGTAATTTACCCTCAAATCTCTCTTATATTATTTTAAATTTTCTAGCCACTAGTGATAATGATTCATCACTTAAATTATCTTTATTTTAAGCCGATTTAACCTCTTTTTTCTTAATAGATTTGAATGTTATCTATTTGGATGAATGTTATTAAGATCTCTCCATCTTGACCCTTCTTTCATAGGTTGTTATCTTTCTGTTTAAATCATCAAGAGGTAATTCCCCAAGGTTCATTTCTTCTAGTGATGACACTTTTGGGTTATAAATTGGTGGTAACCTTTTGATAATTTTATTTACAATATCAAAATTCTTTATCTCATGACTGATTCCATGTATTGTACCAAAAATTTTAATAAGATGGTTAAATAATACATCTATATTTTTATTAGAACTCAACTTTAGATCATCAAACCTATTTTGAAAAACATATAGTTTTTCTTCCTTAACTTTTCTATCTCCTTCAAAGATGTTATAAAATTTATCCCAAACACCATTTTCCATTGTAAAATCTATCACATTGATAAATATATAATTAGATAATTCTCTAGATAAAGAATTCGGAGCCTTAGTATCATTATTCAATATCCTCTTATTTGCTTCTATTATTGATTTTTTGGTGTAATCACTAACTTGAATTCTATAAACTATTATTGAGTATCCATCTAGCTCAAGAGATCATAGATGTGATCTCATTTTATTTTTTTAAATCTTAAAGTTACACCCATCAAATAAACTAACTCCCTTAAAATTCACAATATTCTCTATGATAGTAGATTTCTCTCTATGGATTCAATAAATAACTAATGGATCTAATATCACTTATTATACTCTGTTATACCATTATACACTCTATAAGGGGGTGAATTAGGGTGTCTTGAAATTTCTTATTTTCATTATATTAATCAGATATTATATTCATGTTGGTAAACACAGCTTGAATTTTTCTTGTATGTTCAATAAAATACAAAAACAATAAGGAGCATGGAAACATGGTTTTACTTTATTCACACACAATGGGCTATGTCCAAGGAGCACATATCAATGATGTGATCATATTTAAATTAACCACTACTTCACTAGTATGTGATTGTAAGATTTAGGATGAGCTCACTTATCATCCAAGGTTCACAACATCTCCCTCTCTTACACTCACTGCTTTCAAGAGGGTTACAAAGATATAGTCAACACGTATAGGTCAATCTCATAAAAAATATTAAATAAAATATTAAATAAAATACTATAATGGTTTTTCTACATGAATGTTTGTTCTTAACTTCAAGATCTTTAATGTATTACATAAAAAATATATATTTTATTCTTGATATTCAATGTAATTTGGATTGATCACACTTTATCTTTCAATACCAAATATTCAATGAACTTCACTATTGATTCTCTATTTATAGATCTTCAAGATTTATCTCTATCTTTTCTTTGTGTGATACTTTCTTTCATTACATAGAAATATCCTCTATATCTAGATAATTTGACATTAAAATTCAAAATCTAAATCAATGAAAACTTACAACAAATTTTTCTTCAATTCCACCCCATGAATAATCATTAAATTGATCTCCACCATAAAAATTGGAATAAGTAGTTATCATCTAATCAAATAACAACCAAACCATCATGAGATGTCCATATCTTCAAAAAAAATTGAATTATCTAGAAAACATAAATCACAATGTGATTCCATCCATCATAGTGTACCAGATTAGTTTCCACCTTACCTTATTTAAACTTCTAGAAGATCCATGGTGTGATGTAATTCTTTGCAGTTCATACCTATTAATAATATAAAAACAACCTAAAACTCCAAAATCATGGACTTTTATCTTTTCCTTGGTGTTAATTCATGGAATTATTCCTTCAAAATGTATTTTATGTTTTATTTCTATCATGTTGTGACACTCTTTACATAGATCGAGTTAGTTTAAATTGTTCCACTAAAAAAGCACATATAAACCTTTGAAACGTGATTAAACATATCATGGTGTGAATTATATTTCTAGTATCACTAAAACTCACCCAATAATACTTCATAATATGAAATATATGTCACAACATGTAACTTGAAACTCTAAATTTAGAAAATTAAGAAAACTTACACATCACCTGAATGGATCTTACAGTTTTTCCAAATAAAACTTATGCAAACTTGTTTCATAGTGCGATGTAATGGGTCATAACATGATATATCCATTTATTAATACTTCTATAATCTTCAAATTTCATCTCAACATGTCGCCTAATATTTCAATATTACTCTACTCATATTAAATAGTAGATATAACACTAGTAAATTTTATCTATTAAAGTACATTTTCGTAAAGGTGATTTAAAAAAAATACTTTTAAAACATAGTAAGAAAAACCTAAAACACATAAAAATATAAAAACAAGAGGTTCAGTCTCAATACAAGAACAATTCCTCTTCATTTGACAATAACCCACTATCAATAATGTTTATTAGAATGACTAGTATTATCAAAAATTTGGATCAGGTATAGATTAAAACAACATACAAGGCTCTAAAATCTATCACATAGCCTATCTCAAATGTTTATTAGGAGTACAAAGATGACATAAATAAAGGAAAGAGTATATGAGTACTCTTATATTATATACAAGAGTGTGTTCTTAATAGATATATAAAGAAATTTATGTATAACTCAAAGGTAATATGGAATAGATATAGAGATAGAGATAAAGGTTTGATATAGTGTTAGCTCAAATTTTAGTTGTTATGGAGTGGTCTCTTATATTCTAAATGTCTTCTTTTGATTTTGAGAGTAGATATAGATACTGGAAAATTTTATTAGATCTTTTAGTGAAGAATATACAAAAATAGTGTATAAAAAATTTTTAAAAATAGATCACTTATTTGAATTTTTTCACACATGAATTTTTTATTTCTGATCTTATTTTTAAAATAAATATTCCTCCAAAAATATCCATTGAAAAATAATCATTATGAATCCTCTTACTTGGCATGAAATCCAAGTGCGTTGACTACTTCTGAATTTTCATTTAATTATGCACGAATGGTCATTGGTATATATATTATTAAAATATAATTCCACTTAGACATGGTTGCATGAAGTGAGTCACACCAGATTTTTTATGGTCAATACACCACTTTACAAAAAACATTGATCAAATACATTGACAATTCATGATATCAATTCATAAAGCATGCGGTCACTTCATCTGAACATATGATCACTCAAAGTGTATACAGTCACTTTAACACTTTACCAAAATCACAACTCTATAATATGATCACTTGACTTCATCATATGATTGATTAAAAACAATGTTCAGTCACATCAATACATTAAAATTTGGATGAATTAATAGATATACCATGTGGTCAGTTCACTTTAACATGTGTTATTTTGGTTACTCTTACAATCAGTCAAAGATTTTTTGAAAATTATACCATGGTCAATCAATTAGGTATGCAGTCAATTAATTTGGTCATGTGGTTGCTTCAACCCATAGAAATTTTTTAAAATGTTTCATATTACCTAATGTGGTTAATAAAATCCTTTTTTTGGTTAATTTAGTACTTTTATGATCACTTGATTACTTATATTTTACTCTTCTAAATCATGGTCATTTTTTTGGATTACTTGGATTTACAATCACTCTGACACATAGGAATATTTTCATAGATAACTAGAAAATTCATGTTTCTAAAAAAACATAGGATTCATTAATAATTAAATAAACATTATTTGTGATCATTAAAATGAGGAATTACTGGACTAAGATAAAAATATCCCACTTTTATGATAAAAAATCATGGCATAAATGAATAAATAAAGTGCACTGATTAAAACTTTTAAATGAAGAATTCGGCCATAACATACTATATAGTATTTACTGACCCTTTTGGGATTATCAAAAATATTTTATAGGAAATTTTAATGATACTAATGGAAAAATAAAAAATATATTAGATTACATTATAAAGATGCATAAAAAACAAAGAAATGAAAATAAAATATATAAAGAGATGAGAATGAGTAAAATAGATTCCATTTATTTTCAAAATGTTATGAATAATTATAATTTCCCTATTATAGGCATTTAGTCATAATAAAAATCATAAAGGTATCAAATTATTGAAGGTTAAATTTGTGCTTTCCATTTTTTCCTTTGATGGGGTAGGAGAAGGTGTGGGGATATATTGAGGAGAATGTAAATGTCCTATAATTAGAATTCCTTTAGAAATAAGTGCCTGATCTGATAGATAGATTGAGTAATACTAAGAACAAAGTGAGTGGTAGGAGTTGTAGAAGCTAGAGATGTGGTTTTGGAAACATTGATTATAATAAGAGTTTGAGGAGATAGGATGGAAGTGTTTTTTGTGCACATATAAGGCTCTAAATACCGAGAGATATTAAATATAGCTCAGTATCCATGCTTGATTATTTTTAAAAACTCATCCTTATCCGACATGAACTGGTCCAATAAAAGATCAATTACTAAAATATTTTTCATGTTTGATTTAATAACTTGGTTTTAAGGTGTAATCTTTAAATCTCTAGCCAAATACCTAAACTGGTTCTTTAAATCTGACTTTTAGAAAATCTGATGGAGAAAATATAACAGAACCAAACTCGCACTCCTGGATTTAGTGTTAAAAACAAAATCTTTATATTTTTGGATTGATACTGATAAAAATGACCCAATTTTATCCATCCAAAACATAAAACATCAATAGGATATACTAGCACATGATCCTCATCCCAGTTGGTGAGGTATCCTTATGTGCATCCACGAGACCCAGGTTCAAAACCAGGTAGAGGCATATTTCTGGGGGCTATAGCAGGTACTGTAGAAGTACTATAGCAGACTGTTCACTGTGTGGGTATTGTAGCAGACTATACACTATGAAGGTACTGTAGCAAAACTATACAATGTGTGGTACTGTAGCAGGCACTGTAGTAGGTACTGTTCGGTACTATAGCAGCTAGAACTATTCACCCTGGGCCACCGGTTTGGTCTTGGAGTACTTAAGGATTTTGGGCCACCCAGGCCTTCGGGTCAGTAGGGATTTCAGGCCACATTTAAGGCCTTTGGGCCGCCTCAAGGCCTTCGAGCCACATGCAGTTTCCCCAGACAGACTCTACAAAAAAGGAGTAGTCCCAGAAGAGGATTCCGAGCAGGTGCACTCACCAGAGTAGATCCAAATGGATTTTTCAGAATAAGAGGGTATGGCTATGTCATCGGGACTAGCATGTGCTTGAACGGGAAGCCTAGCCAGATGGCCATGCGAAGGCGGAGAGAAACTATCATGATGCAGATGTTGGGGAGGGGCAGTTCCTTGTAGATAGTCTGGTTAAATTCCTTAAGACCTTTGGGTC
This sequence comes from Viscum album, assembly GCA_963277665.1. Lineage (NCBI taxonomy): Eukaryota > Viridiplantae > Streptophyta > Magnoliopsida > Santalales > Viscaceae > Viscum > Viscum album. The sequence goes on along the minus strand of OY728131.1, from coordinate 527,746,100 downwards.
GTGTAATCTCCTAAGCCTACAGGCCATGTAATCTCTGAGCCTATGGGCCTTGTAAGGGTTCCCCCTCATCCCTTGAAAGGGGGGTTATCAAAAATCAATAAAAAACAAGGCCTTCGGGCCATTCGGGCAATAGGATATACTAGATCACTTATATACCCAAGGAAATTTTAGGTCTATAGTTTTTGATAATTAGGAAAACTCTTATATAACAACTTGCATAAATAAATAACTAGTTCATAAAAATATACATTATATCCCAATAAGTTCATCACATATAGTAGCCTTATTGAGCATAAAATACTTAAAAAATATATTTACAGCTTAGGAAAAATAAAACATGAGAAGTTTGAGCACAAATACTCAGTAAGCGTAAACCTAATCATTAGCAATTAGATGTAACTAGTGAGCATAAGATAAGAATAAGGGTATGATGGAATAATAAAATTTAATGATCATAACATAAGAGAATTAATACCCATAAAAACATTTATCATTAAACATGTAACTTGGAATAAATCTTTAACAAAGGAAATATTTATAGGAATCAATAATCTTGATCCATGTGATGTCAATATTGATTAAAAGAAACATTAAAACCCCATAGAAAGCATAAATAAAACGTTTTGGTATCTTGGAACATTATCTTCATAACCTTTTTCAAAAATAACTAAAGCCCAATTAAATACGTATTAGAAATATCCCTCGTTAACTCCATACTTCATTCCTTTGAAGATAAGAAACATTACCCATTGCATTATAAAACTATATCAGGATCACCCATCGTATAAGTTGTATCGGCCTCACCTATCATATAAGTTGTATTATAATCCCCTGTTCATATAAGTTGTATCGGGCCCACTCATTTCTATAATCTATATTAGGATCACCCATAATCATAAATAATTCCCAATTACGATTCATGAATAAAACATTTGGAAGATTTCATTTTCATCACCAGTCTTTTAATAATAGTTTGTGTTCCTTTATAACTCGATTTACCCATAGAAAAGAAATGGGTTTCATGAAATTATCCTTGAAATAATCATAATTCATCTAGATAAATAATAATTATTGTTTCATTACAATGTATCCCCATTACATCATAAGTAAAATAAATTATATTTGTCATTGATGAATAGAAATACCATAAAAAAATCATTAAAAAAATTCTTGAGGAAAATACCCTTTCCACTTTAAAAATAAATTTAAAAAACTAAAAAATTACAAAATATTAGGAAAATGACATTATTTTAAAATAACCATGTAAAATTATAAAGTAATCTTTAATTCATTAAATATTCATGATAGCGTTAAATTATATTAATTCCATAATTGTTAAGACAAAGATTATTTTCACACCTTCAGTAAAAAGTACCTTGTTTGAAAAATGAAAAGAAGATTATTTTAAAGATTTTAAAAAAAATTAAAATATGGGTAAAAATGAGTTTAAAAAATCATTTAATAATAGTAAAAAAAATTGTAATCATTTTAGAAAACATGGATATGGAAGAGAAATTTTTTTTAACTTAAAGATTATAAATAAGGTCGACTATTCTTACAAATATTTTTTGAACAATTTTGAATACCAAAGAAAGAAAATGGTAATTAAACTTTGGAATTATAGAAATATCCAATGGTGAATAAAATAAAATGGGTTTATCAAATAAGGATCATAGAATTTCCTCAAAGTAAATTCATTCATAAACAATCCCAATTAAAATGTGGTTGAAACATAAACCCCTTACCACTTTGGTAACTTTAGAATCATAAGACCCATCAAGGAAGAACTTCAAATGAAACTTTAAATATCATGAACTTAATAATATTCATGATATAAAATTTCAAAGGGGAAGTATATACACCTCATAAAATAAGCTATGTTCATAACATAAACTTATATCCCAAATAAAGAGAATTTGATATGAATAACACTTATAAAGATCTTATTATTGAATTGAGAATTAATTAGTGGAGATATTATGTGTAACAAATTTAAATCCACAAAAAAAATAAAAAATATATAATAAAATAATCTATAGATAAATTTAAACATAATCATGTCATAACAAGGTTAATGAAGTAGAAGTATGACCTAATGAATGGAAATTATGTTAATAAACCTCTTACTACTTTGGTAACTTCCCAATCAAAAACCCCTTGGATGAAGTAACAATAATTGTAACATAAAATATCATGAATTATTAAGGGTTAATTATATAACATTTAAAAGGGTATTATATAAACCATTAAAATAAATTATGTGTACAACATTAAAACATGCCTCAATAAAGGAAAATTGAGATGAAATCTCTTACCATGACTCCATACTTTCTATGTATGTCCTTTAATATCTATATAATAAAATTATATCAAATTTTTTTTTCTTAAAAAAAATTTACAATATTAACACCTTATCCTTTAATTATTTATTTCATTTATTTTAATTACATATTTAATTACTTAATCAATAATTTCTACGTCAAGTGTTTTGAGGATGTTCAACTCATAATTTCAAAACAGATTCGGTGTTTTGACTATAGTCAAATGGTTTATTATTAAATCATATCCAGAATAATAATCATAATATAATTATTATTTTTATTCATAAATTATACCTTTAAAATCAACTATGAAATATGGTTATGAAAAATGAACTACATTGTAATCATGGATATGGTAGGTCATACGTACGTATGAGTAACGTTTCCATTTTTTCAATAAAATTGATAGAAAAATATTAAGTTTTGTTTTATCTTTAAATAATGATTATTATATAATAAAAATCATATAATTTATTTACATACACTTATATATAAAACCCATTTTATATAGTTATGAAAAATGTATCGCATCGCTTTATGGAGGTGGAAATCCACATGTACGCATGAACGATGTTATCATTTTTCAATGGATGGAAAGGTAAGAAAATATATAATATATTATATTTATATAATTATAATTATCTCATGAATATCATTTATATGTAGGATCGAAATAATGATGTAGATTCTCAATATATAAGAGGGGGTGAATTGTATACTTTAAAAATTCCTTTGGAACATTCAAAGACTGTAATGTTTAATAAAGTTAAACAAGGTAAATTCACAAGACCTCTTAGTTCTATAGACTTGCTTGATTTCGAAAATTTGGTTCCAGAAATGAAACTTAAGAAAAGTTTACAAAGATAAAGATTCTATCTTAAAGCGTATATAATCTTACTAATCAGAGTAAAAGTATAAGAAAATATAAGATAGTTATACTTTCCTTAACAAACAAAATGCAGTGGAAAACAAACATGAAACAATACAAGTAACAAGTAAGAAATCTTTTAACCCAAAGTGCAGGGTATCCAACAACCTTGGATAAAGGTCCCTTGATTTATACTTTCAAGAAATTCTATCTTACCCATGCGAGGATAAGACCTCGATATGAATATCGGATTCTGTCTTTCTATACCGGCAAGCTCTTGTACTTCAAGGTAGTCAGCAGCTCTGCCTTCATATCCCCATAAGCCCTAGAATGTACTCAGAAACATTCAGAGTCGCACGAAGCAATTATGAACAAGATGTTTAGTATGCACAAAGCATTAAAGTCTCTCTCTCTACAAATAACCTCAGCAGCATGTAATCTCTAGATTGATCAACTTCTTCATCAAAGTTGTGAGCTCTTTCAAATGAGATTTTATTTATAGACACATATTCAACAGTCGGCTCCCTCCTCCAACGGTCATATTTTTCCTTAAATTTTAGAGGGACCTGTACACGTGCCACTCAAATAATGGTTGGTTAGAAACAAAAAGTACGACATCGTTTCATAACTATAACAAGGGTAATAAAAATATGGTTTCTTATCCAAATTCATTTTTCGGAGTCTAAGAAAAAAATAAAAGTTTGGAGTCTAACCAAAAAACCATTCAGTGTCTATAATACATGAATATTCGGATTCTATCTTCAAAAGAATTTGGAATCTGAATTCTATAGAATTCCAGAGTCTGAATTTCATAGAAATCCAAATTCTAAATTCTGAAGAATTCGGAGTCTGAATCCGTAAGAATTCAGATTCTGAATTCAAAAGAATTTGGAGTCGGAATTCATAAGAATTTGAAACCTGAATTTGGATCCTCAAAACAGAATGCTCTATATCTGAGTATTTATAGGATTCTGAGGTTTTAGATATGAAACCGGATTTTACACTTAGAAATAAAATGAGTTAGATTTAAAGAAATTTTGACATGAACAATGAAAACATGGTAAGGATAAATTTTCCTTGAGGAAGGAAAATTTTCCTTATTAACATAAATCTTAGGTGAAATGAAATTTGCCTTAAGATAGAGTGTTTTTTATTTTAAAAACATGAAGGAATTGAAAATTCATAAGTAAACCTTATTTACTGAACAATATCCCCTTTTTTGGAAAGCACAAAAATCCTTACGAAAAAGAATATAAGGACTTAGAATTATTATGATCTTAAAAAAAACTTATCTCCCTTTACTTATAGATCATAGTGAATATGACGAACACCCCCTTAGGCTTTGGAATCACTAAGGATCATATTCTGAATTTCCTGAATGAGATTTCTCATTTTCTTTCATACAAAAATCTTCATGATGAAAAATCCCCCTTGGATAGGGAAACTCCCCCTTTTTTAGGGAAATTTCTTCTTTACTAAGTATTATTTTTTTGAAATTCCTTTCTCCCCCTTTGTTATTTTCAAAAAGAAATACAGGGAATGGGAAAGAAAATATGGTACCTGAAATATTATTACTAGACAAACAAAAATAAATAATATCCAAAAATTTCATTAATATTGGAAGAAAATGCACAACAAAGAAAATACAACAAAATATTGGATTTGGAAAATATTATCCTTAATTATCCTTCGGCATCAGATTCTTCACTATGGTTTTGAGCTTCTTGATTTCCTTGTGATCCTCCTCTGCACATTTGAGAAGATGATCTTGATCTTCTGTTTTCTTCTCTAAGGGTTTTATTTTTTCTTCCTAAGCCTTAAGAGATTATGCCTAACCCTTTAGAACTTTCTCTTTCTTAACTAGCTTCTCTTCTATCTCAATCCTGAGATCCCTTTCTCTCTTCCAACTCTGAGAAACTGAATATAATTTCCCATTCAAATCTTTCACTTCTTGCTTCTGAGTATTTTCTTCAAGAGATATATTTTATTCAAAAGACTTGGTGAGATCTTTGAACTTACTAACTTCGGTTTCAAATGCATCCTTGACATTATCTTGAAACTCATCAATAATTCTCATGTATTACAAAGTTTTATTTGACCAACTAGTCATCTTCTTGAAAGATCTTTTGTGGGCTTCGTAGTTTATGAAAAAGGTTTTGAAATCAGTGTCAAGTTTGACACACTTATCCATCACCATGGATACTGAATCCGATTTTTGATTTAAGTTATGCTGAAGCATCTGGAATCTAGATTCTATGCTTGTAAATAGAGGGATAGTTCCAACAATCTTTTTCAAATACTGGACTACAAAATCATGTCCAAGATAGGATGATTCCAAATCAGAGATTTTGGTTGGTGAGGATTCTTTTTCTATATCAGTAGCTTTCCTCTTTGATGAAGCACCCACTTCTTTCTTATTCACCACTGCTCTGTTATGTGTATCCACAACCACCTGTTTTCCCTTATCAGCTTTCAGAATGACTTCTTCTTGATTGGGTGATTCGTGTTCACTATCAGATAGTTGCACAATTTTATCTTCATCTACCTCTTCCTTCTCAACTCCTTCCTCAGCATCCTCTGGCTGCATGAAATCATGATTACTACTATTCTCTTCAGACAACTTGTTCACTTCTTCCTCTTCCTTCTCATCTATACCTGGTGTATCAAGTTTTAAAGACTCAGCTTCAGAAGTTCATATTCATAATTTTTCAGAAGGGCTTTCCTTCTCATAAAAATCCTCAACTTTCTTTATCAAATCTTCAGAATCACCAATCCCTTCTTTTTCTTCATCCACTTCCTTTTCTTGAACTTTTTATGAAGTCACAAATTTCTTTCCCAGAGTCTCTGGTAATGATTTTATCAGAAATGATTCTGGTACTGGAATTTTTTCAGAGACTTTTTCAGTAGACGTAAGAAGTGATTGTACAATCTCGGCCTCAGAAAACTTTTTCTTCTGCTTCTTCTCTTTATTTTTCTTCTCAAGCTCTTCAACTACCTTTTCCTTCAAATATTTTTCCTCAGTAGGGTCCAGGCCAAACTTAGGCTCCCTTTTTTTCTGATTTTTCTCATCTTCTCTCCACTTTTCTACTAATTCATCAGGATAATCTTTTTGTTTCTTTGACTTTGGGGATGCTGGATGAATTTCCTTAGTCGCTTGGGTTTTTTCCTTCTCTTCTACTTCTTTCACCTTCCTCTTACTTCCACCATTTTTAGAGGTTTCATCCACTTCCTATTTCTTTGAAAGTGTTTCAACTTCCTCTTCAGAAAAATCATAGAATTCTTCGAATTCTTTGGAAAAACCAATTTTCATCCTTCTCAAAGTATCATCACTCAACAACATGACTTTGAAATTCCTCGACTTAGAACTGCAAGGAATTTTGAAGGATTCTAAACACCGAACAATCATCTTTGACAGAATGGCTGGATACATAATAATTTGATATTTCAAATTCCCAATCTTGATATTCTCAATCATAATTAGAATGTACTTAACCAAATGTATCTTCCTTAGATTCACCAATAAATCCAAAATATAGATATCACTCTTCTTTAGAATATCCTTATCACCTTTTCTCGGAATAATGAATCCTTGAACCCACAATTCAAAAATCCAAAAGTTTGTAGATAGGTGAATAATCTTCAGAGTCTTTACTTTTTAAAGACCAAGAAAATCCATGGATTTTTTCTTAATAAAACTTCCTTGAACATTAGGTAGCTTGTGAGTACATAAATCAGCTTCCCCGTCATAAGAAATACCAACCAATCTTGCATCCTTGGTGTAAGAAAGTGAATATGTCTTTCCATAACACTTGAAAGAAAAATTACTCCTAACTTATTCCTTAAAGAAAGTTACTGACTCATAGAAATCTACTAACAACTCTGGATATACCAAATCTTGAGCTTTTGGTTTTTAAATACATACACTCTCCCAGCCATTGAGTTTGATATTCTTGGAAACAATAGAGTCATATTTGGCATAAAACATTGGATCAAATAACCTTTCTCTGTATATCTTCCATTCAAAGATTGACTTGACATTCGACAATTCTTTCTGGGAAGAGACTTCAGCAGACATTCAGAAGTAAGGAAGATATGAGAAGTTTGGAATGGACTTATGTAGGAAGGGTAGAGCTTCAGCACGCAAGAGATTTGAGATCGATGTGGGAAAACCATCGGGGGGTCCTTTATATAGGCGTTGAGGTGACTGTTCAATTTCCATGATTGATTCAATGGTTGAAAGATTCTTGAGAAGATCTAACGGTTGAGATAGCCGAAGAAGAATTTTGATTGAATCTTATATTTTGAGGTTTTTTAAGAAAAACATTCAGATTTAAGGAAAAAACATATGAAAATACCAACAAGTAAAAGATGATTATGAAAATTTAAGAAACATACCTTTCGGATTGCTAGGAAGATTATTCATAATGAGGAAAATTCTTCTTAAAGAACATTAGATTCTGGATATTTTGATTACAAAAACATTGACTATGAATAATCTAGCTACAACAATTTTCATTATGATAATTTTAATTACAAAAATTTTCATTATGAAAAAAAAATTAGCTACTAAAAATTTTCATTATGAAAAATTTTAAACTAAAAAAATTTAGACTAAGTAAAATTTAGACTACGAAAACTTTTTCACTATGAAAAAATTTTAGACTACAAAAAAAATTTAGACTACGAAAAAAAATTAGACTACGAAAAAAAATTAGACTGAAAAATTTTTAGACTACAAAAAAAAATTAGACTAAGAAAAATTTTTAGACTACGAATAATTTTTAAGCTACGAAAAAAATTTAGACTACGAAAAAAAAGTAGACTATGAAAAAAATTTAGACTACGAAAAAAAAATTAGACTATGAAAAAAAATTAGACTACAAAAAATTTTTAAAATCTAACAAACAAATGTACTCCCCCTATGAAAAAAAGTTCCTTACTGTAATGAGATTGGTTTCAAAAGGGATTTAACATGGAATATTACCTTATGTTTATCATTACTAACTTCTGTTTAATTTATTCAAATCTATCAGATGGTAAATATTTTGTGAAAATATCAGTAAGTTGATCTTGTGTTCTGATAAATTGAAGAATGATATCTCCTTTTTGTGTGTGGTCCCTAAGAAAGTGATGCCTAATATCTATGTGTTTTGAACGAGAGTTATTTGTAGGGTTTTTACTTAGGGAAATAGCACTAGTATTATCACAAAAAATTTGTGTTTTGGTAAAACTAATACCATAGTCTGTGAATGTGTGTTGCATCCACAACACTTGAGCACAACAACTTCCAGTTGCTACATATTCAGCTTCAGCAGTGGAAAGTGATACTGAGTGTTGATTTTTGCATGACCAAGAAACTAATTAATCTCCTAAGAAATGACAAGTTTTGTATGTACTTTTTCTATCCATTCTACATCCACCAAAGTCAGCATCCAAAAAACTTTTTAAAACAAAATCATTTCTAGAAGTATAAAAGAGTCCTAGATCCATGGTTCCCTTTAGGTAGCGAAAAAAATATTTTCACTGCCTTTAAATGAGATTCCTCAAGATTGGATTGATATCTTTCACATAATCATACTGAAAACATTAAGTCTGGAAGACTAGCTGTCAATTAAAATATACTTCCTATCATACCTCTAAAAGATTTTTCATCTACTGGTTTCTCAGCTGCATCAAGATCAGGTGAATTTGAGGTACCAATAGGAGTACTTATACTCTTAGTGTTGTCATATCCATACTTTTTAAGAAGATCTTTAATATAATTATGTTGGGATATATATATTCCTTTCTGGTTTCTGAGAAATTTGAAAACCTAGGAAAAATGTTAACTCATCCATCATACTCATTTCGAACTCATATTTCATTAGATCTGCAAAGGAATCAGTTAAAGATTGCTGATTTGAACCAAATATAATGTCATCAACATAAATTTGAAAAATCAAAACATCTTTCTTATCTTTATTTATAAAAAGGGTTGGATCAACATTTCCCTTAACATAATTATTTTTAAGCAAAAATCTTATTAGTCTATCATGCCAAGCTCGAGGGTCTTGCTTAAGTCTATATAAATATTTGGTAAGTTTGTAAACATGTTCAGGATGTTTTGAATCTTCAAAACCAGGAGGTTGTTCAACAAAACTTTCTCTTGTACCAAACCATTAAGGAAAGCACAATTAATATCCATTTGAAAATTTTTGAAATTCAAGAATGTTGCAAAAGTAGAATATGAATAGATTCAAGTCTAGCTACCAGAGCATATTTTTCTTCATATTCTATTCATTCTTGTTGATTATAGCCTGTATCAACCAATCTAGATTTATTTCTTACTATGATTCCATTTTCATCACATTTATTTCTTAAGACCCATTTTACTCTAATAACAGAAGTTTTCTTAGGTCTTTCAACCAAGGTCCAGACTTTATTCTTTTTGAATTCATTTAGCTCATCTTTCATAGCTTTTATCCAATCATCATCACCTAAAGCTTCATTAGTGCTTTTTTGTTCTAATTGGGAAAGGAATGCTATATGTTCTACTTCATTTCTTAAGGAACTTCTTGTCCTTACAAATTTATTTACATCACCAATGATACTATCACTTGGATGATTTTTAAAAAAAATTGATTTGGGTTTTGTAAAACCTGTTCATCAACATAGGGTAGGAAATCTTTTGGGGTAAATGTTTTAGAAATACCTTCATGAACATTTTCTTTATCAGAAAGATATTCTATCAAGAGTTGAAAATTAGTTTTTGAAAACACATCTGAATATGTAGGTTGAGGTTGTTTAAAAACAAAAGGATCAGTTTCATCAAATTTAACATGTACTGTTTCTTCAACAGTACAGGCGTTTTTATTGAAAACTCTATAAGCCTTAGAAGTTGTGGAGTAGCCTAAGAAAATTCCTTCATTAGATTTTGGTGAGAATTTGTGTATATTATCTTTAGTATTTAGAATGAATACCTTACACCTAAAAACCTTGAAGTAAGAAATTCTAGGTTTTATACCATTCCATAACTCATAAGGAGTTTTATTAAGAAAAGGTATAATCAAAACATGATTTATAGTCTAGAAAGCAGTACTTATAGCTTCAGCCCAAAAAAATTTGGCTACCGAATATTCACTCAACATGGTTCTTGTTATTCATTTAAGAATTATATTTCTTCTTTCAGCAACACCATTTTGTTGAGGGGTTCTTGGTGATGAGAAGTTATGAGTAATGAATTTTCTACTATAAAAAGTTTTAAAATCAGAATTTTGAAATTCACCTCCATGATCACTATGAATAGTTATCAAAGAAAGGTTTTTATCATTTTTAACTTGGTCTCTAAAAGTTTTGAAATAAGAAAAAGCATCAAATTTCTTTTCTAGAAAATAGACCCACATAAATCTAGTGTAATCATCAACTAAGACAAATACATAATATTTGCCTTCAATGCTTCCAGTTTGTGTTGGACCAAAAAGATCCATATGCACCAATAGTAATGCATCATTGGTTGAGACTTAACCAACTAATTTAAAACTTGATTTATGTTTTTTTTCATATTCACAAGGATCACAAACTTTTGAAGAATCAAATCTAAGCTTCGATAGATCCTTAACTAGTCTTTTCTTAGAGAGTTTTCATAGGTTCCTAAGGTTACAGTGTCCTAACCTTCTATTCCAAAACCAATAATGATCTTCCATTTCACTAAGGAAAGGTATATCTTGGCTTCTAAGGTCTTCTAAGTTTAATGTGTAAACATTCTCTTTCCTATTGGTAGAAAGAATAAACTATTCCTTAGAATTATTTACTAAGCACTTCTCATTCCTAAAATTCACAAGGTAACCTTCATCACATAATTGACTTATGATAATGAGGTCGTGCTTAAGAACCTTAACAAATAAAATATTTTAAATCAAATTTTTTCCAAGAGGAACAATGTTACCAATACCAATAATTTCTCCCTTAGCATTATATCTAAAAGTTACTTTTCCTCCTTTCGTCTTGATAATATTTTCAAAGAAGTTTTTGTTACCAGTCATATTCTAGGAACATCCACTATCCATGTACCATTTATTGTTGTTGGTACTATCTTTATTTTCCTGAAAATAAGAGTGTTAGACTTTCGAAACCCAAATTTTCTTGGATCTAAAAACTTCAGAAAGCAAAATTTTAGGAATCCACATTTTCTTTGAAAAATAATCTTTATGAAAACCTAAAGACTAAGTTTTGTTTAAGGAACAATTTTTTTCCCAATGCCCACCACACTGACACTTAGTGCAGAATGGAGCACTTTGAGGAACAAAATAATTGTTACTAAAAATCGGTTTTGAACTTGTATAACCAAAACCAGAATTATTCCTTAAAGGTCGAATTTGGAAATACATATTATCAAAATTATCCTTACCTAAGGTAAAGTTTTACAAACACTTCCTCAAGGAAAATATTTCTGAATTTAGATTAATAACTAAGTTCTTATCATCAAAAACATTAGTTTTAGCACTAGAGTTAGGCTCGAAAACATTTTTCTTAGAAATTAGTTTTTCTAGATCCTTAGAAAGTTTATCCTTCTCAGAATTAACTTCCTAAAGGTTTTTTGAAATACTTTCAAAATAAAGGGTTTTCTTATCAAGATCTTTAGAAAGATCTGATATTTCCTTAGTAAAAATAGAAATTCTAGAATTTTCCTTATCAAGATTTTTCTTGACTTTATAATTTTCATTCTCAAGAAGCTTAGAAAACCTAGAAACTTCTTTATAAGTTGGTAAAGTATTATCTTCATCATAAGAAGATTCTTCATCCAAGGATTTATAGTATTTACTATCACTATAATTAGCATTCAAGGATACATTGGTTATGGATTCAGCATTCTATACCTTAGCCATTAAACAATGATTTTCAATAGGTATCTATGATAATAGACCAAGATTCTTCTGACCAGAAGATTTTTATTCTGATGATTCTTCAGAAGAGTCTCCACCACTGGCACTTCAGGTGTCCTTAGCTTTCAAAACTTTCTTAGCTTTATCTTTTTAGTACTTCTTTCTATTCCTTTCAGAATTATTTTCCTTTCTATCTTTTCTCTTAAGCATAGGATAATCTGGCCTTATATGTCCTGCTCTTTTGCATCCATAACAAGTGACTTTAGAGTCTTTCTTGTCCTTCCTTTCTTTATTCTTGTATCTATACTGAAAGTCTTTCTTCCCAACTATCTTGTTCATCCTTTGAGAAATATTAGCTAGTTCATTCTCAAAATGTTCACTTTCACTTGATTTAGATAAAACAGTAACCTTCTTAGATTTAGATCTTGTAACTCTCTTAGGAGTCTTGGATTTCATATGATTAGAGGTAGCTGTAAAAGCAACACTTCCATTCCCATTATTTTTCTTAACATTGTCACCATCTCACTTAATTCTAGTTTCATGTTAAAGAAGAGTTCCAAAAAATCTCATCAAGAGTGATCTATAAGACTTTCCTATTCTCATATATATCTTTCCTCTTGGATTCTCACTCATTAGGCATGATGTCAATAATCTTGTCTACAAGTGCCACATCATCCAAACCTTTTTCACCCATGGATTGTAAGTTGTTGATAATAGTCATAAATCTATGTTGTACCTAACATATAGGTTCTCCATAAGGAAAGAAAAAACCATGGTACTCAGCTCTAAGCATAGCTCTTCTAGTTTCAATAACTTTGGAAGTTCCAAAATGAGTTACTTCAAGCTTCTTCCAAATACAATTTGCAGCTTCACAATAAGAAATCTAGTTATATATATTCCTGGTCATGAAACATAACAAAGTATTGCATACCTTATAGTTTATTTGATATTATGACTTCTCTTGATTATTAAAATTTCTGACTTCTTTATCAGGAATCTTGTAATCTCCAGTCAGCATAATAAAGTTGTCCACTCCAGTATTAATAACAAAAGACTTTATACGATCTCTCTAATATTCATAATCATTCCCATCAAAAATAGGTGGTCTAGTATGATTAATATTGTCAATCTAACCAACATTCATTCCTGCCATCTCAAAGAAAATATCCTTCCACACAAACTTGTTAGTAATAAAAGTTTGTAACCAGGGATAAAAATAACCTAATCAAGGAAAATATAGAATAATGAAAACTTGAGAAAGAAAACTTATATGTGAATATAATTATTTCAGAGACCGCCTGTGATACCAATTGTAGGATCGAAATAATGATGTAGATGCTCAATATACAAGAGGGGGTGAATTGTATACTTTAAAAATTCCTTTGTAAATTTCAAAGATTATAGTGTTTAACAAATTTAAACAAGTTAAATTCATAATACCTCTTAGTTTTACAGACTTGCTTGATTCTATAAATGTAGTTCCAGAAATGAAACTTAAGAAAAGTTTACAAAGATAATGATTCTATCTTAAAGAATATAGAATCTTACTAATCAGAGTACAAGTATAAGAAAGTATAAGATAGTTATACTTTCCTTAACAAACAAAATGCAGCGGAAAACAAATTTGAAACAATACAAGTAATAAGTAAGAAATCTTTTAACCTAGAGTAGGGTATCCAACAACCTTGGATAAAGGTCCCTTGATTTATAATTTCAAGAAAGTCTGTCTTATCCACACTAGGGTAAGCATTTGATATGAATGTCGGAGTCTGTATTGCTATCCCCACAAGCCCTCAAACTTCAAGGTAGTCAGCACCTCTGTCTTCTTATCCCCATAATCCCTTGAATGTACTCAGCAATATTCAGAGTCGCATGAAGTAATTTTGAACAAGATGTTCAGTACATAAAAAGCATTAAAGTCTCTCTCTCTCTAGAAATCACCTCAGCATCATGTAATCTCTAGATTGATCAACTTTTTCATCAAAGTTTTGATCTCTTTCAAATGAACTCCTATTTATAGGCACATCTTCAACAGTCAGCTCCCTCCTCCAATGGTCATATTTTACCTTGAATTTTGGAGGGACCTATACACGTGTCACTCAAAAAATGGTTGGTTAGAAACAAAATGTATGACATCATTTCATAACTATAACAAGGATAATAAAAATATGGTTGCTTATCCAAATTCATTTTTTGGAGTCTAAGAAAAAAATAAAAGTTCGGAGTCTAACCAAAAAACCATTTGGTGTTTATAATACATGAATATTCGGATTCTTTCTTCAAAAAAATTCGGAACCTGAATTCTATAGATTTCTAGAGTCTGAATTCAGAGAATTCAGAGTCTAAATTCAGAGAATTCAGAGTCTAAATTCAGAGAATTTAGAGTCTGAATTCATAAGAATTTGGAGTCTGAATTCATAAGAATTCAGAGTCTAAATTCATAAGAATTCGAATCCTAAAAACAGAATACTCTATATCTGAGTGATTGTAGGATTCAGAGGTTTTAGATATGAAACCGGATTTTACACTTACAAATAAAATGAGTTAGATTTAAAGAAATTATGACATGAACAGTGAAAACATGGTAAGGATAAATTTTCTTTGAGGAAGGAAAATTTTCCTTATTAAGATAAATCTTAGGGGAAATGAAATTTGCCTTAAGATAGAGTGTTTATGATTTTAAAAACATGAAGGAATGGAAAAGTCATAAGGAAACCTTATTGAATAAACAATATACACATTAAATCTATCATTATGACCAGTCGTGAGAGGTGGTGATGGAAAAATAATTACATTGGTTCGTGAGGCGGTAGTCCTCCGTACACACGAACTAGGGATTCATTTCCCATTTGATGGTAGAGGATATGGATATAGGTTATGTAATTAGTATAATAAAATATAATTATATGTAAGATAATTATTTTATTATTTTAACATGTTTGGATAATATTTTATGGAGGTAGAATAATAAATTAAACTAAAAGATTTGTTTAAAAATTATACATATTCTTCAAACAACTTCTTTTTATTTACACCTTAATCCCTAAAAGAATGGTATTATGACCAGACTAATACCTATAGAACATGTTTTGGTATATTATATAGGTATTTGGGTAGTTATTGGATGGAAAAATGGCTCTTGAAGTTTAGAGAGAAGTGGAGAGGGGTTCCCTTTTATAAGTGAGGGAAAGGGAATTCTTATAATTTCTTAAAGTATTAAATTAATATAAATTAATTTTCATGTTAAAATGGATCAAAATTAATATAATTAGAATATAGGATGAATATGGGTTTAATTACTCTCATATTATAAATTTCTCACAATTTTATATTATGTTTTTGACCTTATCACTTTGTTTTAACTCCCTCGTTAACACTTTCGATAATTACGGCGATATCAATGTTTTTTCTCTTTACGGGTCAAGAAAGTTACTATAAAAGAAAAAATGACCAATAATTGTACCATGGTTTATATTTTGAACCATATCCTATTAAATTATCCAACTGTAATATTTTTATGAATTTTAAATCCTTCAATAAAATATTGTTTATTATAAAATATCATTTATGTCGTTTTTAGAAATACATGAAATATTATAATATAGTATGTGTCTAAATCATGAAAAATGGTTATAAAATGATTTTTATTAAAAGATATGTAGTTTATGGTATTAATATAATCACTAAATCAAATTTATATAGTTTTAGATATCATTTTAAAACTTATATTTTGGTTTAGCCCCTTTGTTAACCAACTTTAACCTTACCTATGGTAATGAATTTTTCAATATTAAAAGGTTATAATTTTACTTATAAGGTGAAAATTAGATAATAAATAAATAAGGGATGAAATTTTATGCAACTTATCATCCTAATTTTACTATTTCAATATTTTTATGCTTGATAAATAATTTAATAAAATTTTATTTAACATAAAATACTGTTAATGTAATTTTAAGAACTCTTCACATAATTTGATTTTTAAAACAACATTAAATAAATGGAATTAGAATATAAACCTTTAAAAAATATATAATATGTTATTTTTATCTATAAATTTTTTTGGAAACTATAACTCACCCAAAAATATTAATTTAGAGTTTTTAAAACTATTTAATTGATTTTTCTATTGCTTGCACAAGCACTGAGTTGGAATTGTGTAAGCATTTAAGGGGATTATTCCATAACTATAAATTAAAAAAATAAATTTAAATCATAAAAAAAATTAGTTTAAATATAAACCTTTATATTTATTAAATGTGTATATTCACCCACATCTATGTCATGACAACTTATTTAATATGTTCTTTTGACTTTTCCAACCTTGCACAAGTATTTTAAAAGAATATGAATAAGTCACTTGTTATATAACTAAAAAATTAGAATATATCCATAAAAATTATAAATAATACAAAATATTTATTAAAAAAATTTATAAAAAACTTCTTCTTTATCAAGTTTTATCTTTATGACACCAAAATTGACTTTTCCAGTGTTTTGCAAACATTGCATCATCACTGAAAATTATTTTTAAATTTATCATAAAATAAATTATAATTTATATTTTTTGAATTATTTTTATATTATATTTTTATTTTATTATCATACATTATTCTTTCCAAAATTTTGATAATTTTTTAGATCATATTTCTGTTTTTTAAATATCATAAAATATATTGTAATTCATAAAATCTATAATTTTTACTATTAACCAAAATTATAACTTCTTTAGAAAAATATAAAAAAATAATCCTAGGATAAATTTGAATTTATGAATCCAAAAATTAATTTAATTTTATCAAATTAAATTTCTATAAATTATAGAAATTAATTTTAATATAAATACATAAAGCACAATGAAAAAAAGTTTTTAGAAGAAGAAAAAATAAGTCCAAAAATAAACATATATTAAAATCAATTCTAATGCTGATTAAAATGTGAAAAATTAGATTATATCTAATTAAATAATATATATGTTACATTAATATCAAATTTAAATAATAATGTTAATTTTCAATGAAAATAAAAGATAGACTTTCAAAAATCAGTATTTTTCACTATTCACTGAAAAATAAATCATTTTAAAAAAATCCCAAAATATTACCCTAAGATAATTTTTATATGGTGATTTAAAAAGAAATATATCCTTTTTATAAAATAAAATTTCTAAAATTTCTATAAATTAATTATAATATTCACACACAAAAAGCAATAAAACCATTTTTGAAGAAAATGTATTTTTGAAGAATAAAATGAATTTACTAAAAATTGAATACTTATTTCTAAAGAATTAATAAATAAATTTTTATTTAGTATGAACTTTATATATATTTTATCATAAAAATTTAAAAACTAGTTTTTAACAATAAAATTTAAATAAAAACATTTCATGGTTTTTTTAATCTCGATGTTGTGTGTTTTATACTCTATCAAACATAGTGTTTTTCAAAATCTTGGGATATTACATCCCCTTTAATAAATTATGTCCTAAAAATTTTAAATTGATCTTAGTAATCATGGGCTTGAAATTTTAAAATACCTTTTTTAAAATCCCACATCTTAAAAATGGTTAATAAAGCATCCTCATGAAAAGAGGGAAAAGTAAATATGAAGGACATCTTAAATAACACATTCTACGTTTAAAAATTGGAGAACATTAGTGGGAAGTGAAAATATGGACATGGAGGAAAATTTAATATCTAAATAATGATGGAGAGTGGAAAATAGAATTGATCATAAGAAATTAAATGATCATGAGAATGATAATGACTATAAAATAGTAAATCAATGAGGTATAAAAAAGATAATTGATTCATCAGAATTAAAGGTAATAGGGTGGCATTTTTATTTCAAGATCTTTTTCCTGGAGTTTAGGAATTTATTTATTATCTAGACTAAGAACATAAGTAAATATAATTACTTGACAAGTATAATTTCATCATTTGATCTATTTTCACCACAATATAATCTTTTTATCTAAATGATGATTATTCAAGAAGTATTTTTCATGCATGTAGCACTGAAATAAAATGCTAATGGTTCAAATAATCAACTAAAGGATAACAAGTTATTCCTTATATATTTACTAAAACCAAAAATTAAATGTTTATCATAGGTTAAGATAATATCTAAAATGTATAAACCTTTATATGAATAAATAATACATTAATCTCCAAAATTTTCATAATAACACCAAAATCTTAACTTAAATCACTCCATAAATAAATAATCCTACATCCCAAATTACCTCAATAACCTCAACATTGAAGAATGTTTTTAACCACAATTTTTTTTCATACCTTTTATCTTACATATCCAAAAATGTAATAGTATTCTTCTAAAAGAGTCCTTCATATTAAATCACATGTTAAACCTAAGGGTTATATATAACTAAACCCAATAAAACATCTCCCAATATATCATTAATCACCTCAAATGCCATAACTTAAAACCTCAAAAGATATGTTTAATCCTTTTAACTTATGATCATACTTAAACTTATAAACTCATAATGGTATCCATAACTCTTAATTTAACCTCACATGAAAACATATTAATCTCCAAATTTGTCTAAACCATGCTTTGATACAAACTATAATAGTCTTGAACCCACACTCCCAGATTTTATTCTAAAACATAATATTTACATTTATAGATTGATACCAATAAATGTGACCCAATTTTATCCATCCAAAACTTACAACATAAAATATAAATATTGGATAAATTACATACCCAAGGACTTTTTGGGTTTTGAGTTTTAGATAATTAGGACAACTCTTACATAAAAACATGGATACATAAACTAATGGTTCAAAAAGATCTGCTTCATCTCCCACTAATTTCATCATATATAGTAACCTTAATATTTATAACATACATAAAAACATTCTTTAGGCCCTAGGAAAAATGAAACATAATAAGGTTGAGATCAAATACTCAATAAGGATAAACATAAGCATTAACAATTTTATGTCATTAGTGATCATAAGAGGAGTATAAGGGTATGATGACATAATCAAAGTGCACAAGAATAACATAATAGAATTTATATACATCCAGACATGGATCATTAAACATGTGATATGGAATAAATCTTTAACAAACTAAATATTCGTATGAATCAATAATAATGAGCCATGCGTTGTAAATCTTGATCAAAAGAATCACTAAAACCCATAGTAAGAATAAAGAAAATTTGTTGGTGTCATATAAAATTATCTTCATAACCCATTTCAAAAATAACTAGAGCCCTATTAAATCCATAGATGAAACTTACCTATTTAACTCTATCATTCTTTCCTTTGAAGACAATGAACATTACCTGATGCATTAGAGAGATATATCGGGCTCGCCTATTATATAATTTGTATCATACTCACCCATCATATAAGTTGTATCGGTATCACCCATTTGTATAAGTTGTATCGAGATCACCCATTAATATAATTAGTATTGGGATCACCCATCATCAACAATAATTTTTAAGTATCGTTCATGAATAAAACATTTTTAATCATGTATTTTCATCATCAATCTTTTAATAATAACTTGCATTCCTTTATAACTTGATTTAACTATGGAAAATAAATGGGTTTCATGAAAATATTCTTGAAAAAATCATAATCCATCCATAGAAAGAATAATTATACAATCATTATAACATATCCCAAGCAGTGCATAAGTAAAATAAAGTATTTTTGTAGTTTATGAATAGAAATACTCTAAAAATCTCATTAAAAAAATTCATGATGAAAATACCCTTTCTACTTTGAAAATAACTTTTAAAATTAAAAAATCCAAAATATTAAGAAAATAATTTTCTTTGAAAAGAACCAAGGAAACTTATAAAGGAATCTTCAAATCATCAAGTAGTCCTAACAACATAAAATTTCATTCATGTCATAATCATTAAGACAAAGATTCTATTCACACCTTGGGTAAAAAGTACCTTGTTCAAAAAATGAAAATAATGTTATTTTAAAAAAAATTATAAAAAAGTAAAAAATGGGTAAAAATAACTTTAAAAAATAATTTAATAATATTAAAAACATTTTTGAAAACATTTTATCAAACATGGATATGGAAGAAAAAAAATTTCTGACTGAAAGAGGAGAAATAAGGTCATATTTTCTTTAAAATATTTTTTGAAGCATTTTGAGTATAAAATAGAGAAAAATTGTAATAAAACATAAATATCTAATAAATATAAAAATTAACATAAAAAATAAATGGTTTTATCAAATAAGTATCAAATAATTTCCTCAAATTAAATTCAAGTATAAATAATCCTAATTAAAATGGGGTTGAAACATAAACCCCTTGAAACTATGGTAACGTTTGAATTATAATCCCCGTAAAGGAATAACTTAAAATGAAGATTTAAATATCATAAACATAATGGTATTAATTATATAACATGTAAAAATAGGATTTAAAGTGCATATCATATATGTATGTCCCAAAGAAAGATAATTTGAGACGAATATCCCTTATAAAGATCATATCATTGAATAGAGAATTAATTCGTGGATATATTATGTGTAAAAAATAAAAAACCACACAAAAAAGTGGAAATACATAATAAAATAATTTATATATCAATTCACATATAATAATGGCATATCAAAGACACTGAAGTATAATTATAACATAATGAATGGAATTTGATTTAAGAAACCTCTTACCGCTTTAGTAAATTCCCAACAAAAACCCATTGGATGAAATAACATGAATTTTAACTTCAAATAACATGAGGTAAAAAGTAATCATGATATAACATGTAAAATTATAGTATATAAAACATATAAAATAAATTATGTTTGTAATGTTAAAACATGCCTCAGTGAAGGAACATTGAGATGAAATCCCTTACCTCGAGTCGAGATTTTTTAGCTATGTCCTTAAAAACCTATAAAATAAAGTTATATAAATTATTTTATTTCTTAATAAAATTTTAAGGGATTAATACTTTATACTTAAATCTTTTATTTCAATTATTTTAATGTCATATTTAATTATTTAATCGATTATGTCCACGTTGAGTGTTTTGAGGATAGTCGGGTAATAATTTCAAACGACTTCAGTGTGTTAAACATGATAAAAGGGGTTATTATTTCATATTATAAGAATAATAATCATTTCATAATTATCATTTTTATATATAAATTATAATTTTAAAATCATCCATGAAATATGTTTATGAAAAATGAACTACGTTACAATCATAGAGACGGTAGGTCGTACTTATGCATGAGTAACATTTCCATTTTTCAATAAACGTGATGAAAATAAGGTAGGTATTATTTTAAATGAAAAAAATAATTATTTTATCATAAATATAATATAATTTATTTAAATACACTTATATATATCATCCATGTGATGTGGTTACAAAAAATGTATCACATCGCTTCGTGGATGTGGTAATTCGCACGTACGCACGAATGATGTTATCGTTTTTCAGTGGATTGAAAGGTAAGAAAATAGATGGTATATTATATTTGTAAAATGATAATTATTTCATTAATATATATATATATATATATATATATACATTTAAAGCATAATTATAGCAATTTTTGATATTTAGTGATAGAAATATAATTACATCGATTCGTGAGGTGGTAGTCCGTCGTACACACAAATGACAGATTAATTTTCCATTTTGATGAAAATGGAGATTGATATAGATTATAACATTAACATAATAACATATAAATATATGAAGTATATTTATGTTATTATTTAATTATGTTTAAATATGTTTTTAAGGAGGTATAATAAGAAATAATACTAAAAAATTCTTCTAAAATCTATCTCTTCTTTGAACAACCTCATATTCTTTACACCTTAAGCCCTATTAGGTTGGTATTATACCCTAAAAAAGACCTATATAACATGGGGAGTGATTTTATTAAGTTATTTTTTAGTTATTTGATGAATAAAATGGATCTTAAAGTGTATATAGAATAGGAGCGGGGGTTTTCTTTTATAAGTGAGGAAAGGGGCATTCTTGGAATTTATTAAAGTATTAGATTAATATAAATTAATTTTCATTTTCAAATGGATAAAAATTGATATAATTAGAATATTTTATGACTATGGTTATAAATACTCTCATAAAATACAATTTTTAAAAGTTTAGATTATGTTTTTACCCTTATTAATTTGTTTTAACATCCTCTTAACCCTTTTGACAATTATGGAAATATCAGTGTTTTTTTACTATTTACTGGTAAAGAAGGTTACTATAAAAGGATAAATGAACCATAAATGGACCTTATTTTTTATTTTAAATTATATCCCATTCCCTTAGTCTAATATAATATTTTTATGAATTTAAATCATTTAATAAAAAATTGTTTATTATAAAATATCATTTATGTCATTTTTAGAAATACATTAAATATTATAATATAATATATGTCTAACTCATGTTAAATAGTTCCAAAATTAAATTTATTTGAATATAAGTATGTTATAGTATTAATATAATCACACGATAAAATTTATATAGGTTTAGATTTCATTTTAAACTTTGTCGTTATGTTTAACCCCTAGGTTAATCAATTTTAAGCTTACATGTGGTAATGACTTTTTCAATATTAAAGGATTATAATTTTAATTATAGGTTAAAAATTGGATCATAAATTTTAAAGGGGTTTGATTTTATACCATTTATCATCATAATTGTTCTATTTTAAAAAAATTGTGATTTTCAAATAATTTAATAAAATATTATTTAACATAAAATATTATTAATATCATTTTAAAAACTATTCACATAATTTGAATTTGAAAAAAAAATGACAGCAATGGAATTAAAATATAAACCTTTAAAAAATATATAATTTATTATATTTATCATAAAAATTCATTGGAAAATATAAATCATCCAAAAAAATTACTTTTATTATTTTTAAAATCATTTGCTTGATTTTTCTACTGCTTGCACAAGCATTGAGTCGGTGTTTCATAAGCATTTAAGTTAATTATTTCATCACTTAAAATTAAAAATAAATTTCAATCAGATAAATAAATTAATTAAGTTCAATATAAACTATTATATTCATTAAATATGTATTTTTACTCACATATATGTCATGAAAACCTATTTAATATGTTATTTTAAATTTTCTAGTCTTGCGTAAGCATTGCACAAGTATTTAGATAAGTCACCTGTTATATAAATAAAAAAATAAATATATACATAAATATCATAAATAATAATTTATATTTATTAAAAATTTATATAAAATACTTCTTACTTATAAAATATTATTTTTAGGATGCAAAATTTGACTTTTCCAGTGCTACGCAAACAGTGCATCAACATTGAAAATGATTTTCATATTTATCATGAAAGAAATTATAATTTATATGTTTTGAATTATTTTTGTATGATATTATTATTATATTATCATAAATTATTCTTTACCTAAGTTTAATAAATTTTATATCATATTTATGTTTTGGTGATATCATAAAAGATATCATATTTCATAAAAACTGTAATTTTTACTATTCACCAAAAATTTAACTTCTTTAGAAAAATATAAAAAATTTAACCAAAGATAAATTTAACTTTATGAATCCAAAAATTAAGTATTTTTTTTTCAAATTAAATTCCTATAAGTGACATAAATTTTTTTAATATAAATGTGTAAAACCCAAAGAGAAATAGTTTTTAGAAAAATGCATTTTTAATCCCAAAAATTGAACATATACCAAAATAAATTATAATACTGATTCAAATTTAATAAATTATATTATATAAAATTGAAGAATACTTGTGTTAATTTAAGATCAAAATCAATGGATATTGGGACTATTTAATGAAATTAAATGACAGATTTATAAAAAATTGTATTTTTACTATTCAATAAAAAATCAATCTTTTCAGAAAAATACCAAAATTTCAACAAAATATAATTTTGATCTGATGATTTAAAAAATTATTTTTATCAAATTAATTTTTTAAAAGTTACAAAAATTAATTATAATATTCATGCATAAAAAATTAAAAACCATTTTTAAAGAAACGTTTAAATAATAAAATGACTACTGAAACTTGTGTACTTATTTCCTAAAAAATAATCAATAAATTTTTATTGAGTAGGAACTTTATATATATATAATAAATCAAATTTAAAGGATATTTTATAACTATATCATTTAAATAATAATATTTTATGTTTTTTTAAGCTTGATATTGTGTGTTGTTTATGTTGTCAAACATAGTGTTTTTTTAAAATCTAGAGATATTGTAGATAATACTTAATGGAAACATTTACAACATCCTTATCTTTGGAATTATTAATTATCTCAACTTTAACCATATTAAACATATTCTCACCATGATAATCTAGATCCATATGCATTAAATTATTTGCATCCTAGAAACTAACAAAAAGATTTTGTATTTCTTCATGAAAAATTATTTGAATGGAATCTTAATCTAAGGACACAAGTGTGGAAAGAGGAGGAATTATGGAAGCATATGTGATATAATTGAGATTTATATGGTCAAAATTAATCAATATATCTATAAAATCTACCCAGATAACACCCACTTGTACTCTAAAACCTTCAATATCATGATTCATATGATCTACTTCGATAAACATCTTTGACTGAATAAGAGAAATAGCACTTTAAACGATAAATTTTATATCATCCTTTCTACAATATTCACCAAAACTTCCCAAAATAAGAAATATCCCTCTCAAAACATTCAAAATATCATTCTTAAATTTAATAAGTTCAACTTAAGTAATGATATAAGTGGAAGAAGAAGAAGAAAGCGATGATATAGAGAAAGACTAGGGGTTGATTCACTAAAAACAAAATCAAAAGTTCTTGATATGGATCCTTAATCATTTTAGGGGTAAAAGTTTGCTCTTAAATATCATGAATCAAAAAATATGAATCTTCTATAAGAACAATTTCTATTTAAGTAGATTAATCAATAATATGATCACCATGGATAGAGACATTTGATTCATAAATATAAGAATAAGGCTTAGTGGGTTCTGTAGGATTTGAACCAAATATATTTGGAAAAAAATAATCAATTTATAATTCTAGGTTTCATTTTTATTTAATAACATAATAAGAGGGACCCTACACAACTAGTTTTGGAGCTCTAGGAACAAGATAAATGGAATGTCCACTAATTTTGTGTGTGTTGGAGTTGGTTCCCTATAACCAACTGCTTCATATTTATTATTACATGTATATTAAAAGGAGTTAATATTAATAAAAATATCTATCACGTATTTATTATTATTCTATATAACATTGATGTGATAATTTTTTATAGTATGTATCACATTGATAAGGGCGTAGTAATTTCCCATTATGATGAAAACCTTGAAATTTCATGACGATGTTCTTAAAATAGTTCTATAGTTGGATAAAAAAGTATGATAGGGAATATATTATATAGATTACCAGGTGAGATTACTCATAAGAGAATGAGACTTCTTCTGATGAAGTTCACACATGATAATCTTCAAGATGAGAGATTATGAGAACAAACCCACCAGTAGGAATTCTGGATGTTTTGGTGTCATTGGATATTCCTATATATAAGCATGTGTAATGGTCCTTAGACTTTAATATTATCATTAATGTATGTCATGAATCACACACTTAGATTTACTAACAAAAACCATCATTCCATATATTGGCAGGAAGTAGGGTATGTTGGGTGCATCATGAATGACATGTTATTAATGAATAAGTCGAGGAAGGATTCGTTCATTCCATATTTATGGAAGTTAATATCTTGGACCTTTGATTGAAATATAAATCTCACATAAATTTCATGTCCATGGTGTAATAAATTTTATTTCATATAGTCAAAAAAAGATGTATCAAGCATATAGGTTGATGGCATAAATGTTCAACCTGTTTAATGAGATATTGAGTCAAAGGGATTGTATTACAAAGAGATCATTTATATGTGGTTGTCAACATTATAGCATTAAGTTCTTTCTCTTGGATTTCTTGACTCATTTTTAGATAGTAATCTTAGACTCTATGTAAGTCGGTCTAATACCGATGAGAAATAATCCCATAGGGACACACGCTAGGTGTTTCCATTGATCTTGATTAAATTATATTTTAATTTAATTATTGGAATAAATATTAATCTCAATACTAAGGAATAATTTTATTCCAATTTTATTGATTTAAAATATTTGCAAGGTAATAAATAATTATCTATTATATAATAAATAATTTATTTATCCACATAAATATATAATAAATATTTATTCATTTTATTGTAGATAAAATATTTATTTTATTGAAAATTTAATAAATATTTATTTACTATTTTGTGAATAAAATGATTATTTAAGTGAATAAAATTATTTATTCTGGTATTCAATAAATGTAAAGTAATTCAAGTAGAGAAAGATCACATCCAGAAATTAATATTAATTTTCAAGATGGTAAAATAATATTTATTATTATGTGAGTTAGCACACACTGTAAAATAATAATATTATTATTATTATTATTATCATATGGAATGTGGTTTGTTAAAAATTATAAAATTATTTAAGGGCTGGTATGCAATTAAATAATATTTTAATCTAAACCCTAGATCTATACATAGATGGTTATGTCTATTGTGTAGGGTTAATCAAGAATTGAGAATCGGTGCACATAATGAACTTCTCTCTCAAATTCATCCTCCTCACTTCCTTAAAAGAATTTGAAGCACTAGAGAGTTTCCTTCAAGCTCAAAGAAACTTGAAGTTATCAAGACGAATGACACAAGGTGATTGATTCACCACGCTAGCACCTAGATATGAATTGGTGTTAGTTAGAGATCAAATGAGCACATGTGGATCACTAATAGAGGGATTCTACACTTAGATCCTTACATTATAATGAATTTAATCCAGAAAAAGAATTTTTGGAATAATAAACATATACATTGAATAAAGAACTTAAGACGGGGTAAAAATTTGATCCAATCTATATAAATTTAACATGAAAATATCCTCTATTGGATTTTATGGAGACTCTAATTTAAAAATATATATATAATTCCCACCAAAGTAACTTTCTTTATGCCCAAAACCTTCAGGTGGACTGTCAACATTCTAATCATCCCCACCATCACTGTTAGGAGTAGATAGATCCAAATTTATGAGAGGGGTATCAGGAGACTCATCCTATATCAGAGGTGTAGATTCAAAAATTATTGCTCCCATATATCAAACATAGGTGGACTATATTCAACTAGAGGTTAATTATTATCATTTTCATAATTTGTAAGGCTGGTTTCAAAGAGAAAGGATCCTGGTGTACTCTCTCCCTCAAGAGATGCTACTCTTTATATGGGTTCTTCCACTTTTACAGCCACTAGAGATAAACTCAATATTTATTCATAATCCCTCAAGGATTCCACATTAAGATTTACTTTTGTATCCTCGTTACTGTTATCTAAGGAATAATCAGCCTCAACCACTTAATCAAGTTCCAAAACTAGATTAATGTTATCTCTTATTCTAGTTGGATTATTTAAAGGATTATAGTTCTCATACAACTTATCATCATTCACAACCCACATATTCTTCCAATTATTCCAACCAAATTTCATTCTTTAACATGTGGTTTGATTTAGAAAAATTCTACTTGAGGTATAATACTTTTCCTACCCTTGAGGAATAAGTCCCTTAAGCTCTAACATAGTTTAAATGAACTTAGGATAAGGTTAAAAAGTTGAACTGAGAAAAGGCCTTACCTAATTCATATATGTCACCCATAAAAAATATATGAAGACTTATTTTCACTCCTTGAATCATTATATAAATAAATAACCTGAATTGATTTATTAAAAATATTATATCCTCTTTTCTGTGGAAAATTGCATGTTGAATAAACTTGAGCAACAGCCTTCATTCACCACTAAACTCAAGAGTATTCATCTTTCTCAAACTTTTATTATGATTCATATATTCCAAGGATTTTTTAAACTCAAAATGGGGATTATTTATTGGGTAACAAATTTTATAGTCCTCTTACTCACCATGATGTGGTTCTTCTAGACTTATAACCCACAAAGTTGAAGAAAAGATTAGTTCTTGACCATCAATAACCATTCGAACATGATCTCATATTTCTCTAGATTCAAAACACATGTTCAAATAAAACACCTTTACTAGATAATGATAAAATAGTCTATTATTTTCCACAAACCAATTCATTCAAACTTATTCTATCATAGCTCCACACACTAAGGATTTACTTGATTTAAACCACTTTAAGTCCATTTCCTTTTCTAGAACAACTTCACATGATTTAAGGTGTATATTTAAGGATTTTTATGTTAAATTAAAGATTTATATCAATATTTTAGAGGTTAAAATGGATTTTATAGCTATATCCTCAAGTGAATGCTTCATCTTAGCTATTCTCAATTGATATTCAAAGGTTTAAAGGCTAGGGTTTGGTCAAAATTGGTTTATACTTAGGTTTGAATAGAGAGATATTATTCAAATTTTAATTCAGGGATATTTAAATCATTTAGGTCTTGACACACAATAAATAATAAGAAATTAATAAAATAGACTTAATGGAAATAAATTACATATGATAGCTTTAAAATAATACTTTAAAAAAATTCAATCAACCATATGTTCAAAATAATCCATAACATAATATTACTATATTTATTATCAAAATAAATGGGATAAATTACATAAACTAAATATCTTATATTAATTAAAATTATATTAAATATAAAATATATTTAACAAATTTAATCATCCCTAATTTATGTCTGATATAATTTAACCTCTCACCATTCATAAGATTTGTAAATATATCAGTAGGTTGATGTTTATTTTTAATGAATTCTGGAGTGATATCTTCTTTTTGAAAATGATTTATCAACAAGTGATGTATTATATCAATATGTTTAGTCCTATAATGAGATACAGGATTTTTATAGATATTAATATCACCTATATTGTAACAGTTTATAGGTACATGTCTAAACTGATATTAATAATCTAGAAATGTGTGTTTCATCCACAGAATTTGATCACAATAACTACCTCCATCTATATATTTAACTTTAATAGTGGATAATGAAATATAGTTCTATTTCATATTGCACCAAGATACTAGAGACTTTCCCAAAAAGTGACATGTTCCAGAGGTTCTTTTTATATCTATATTATATCCACCAAAATCAATATCGGAACTACTAACTATTATAAAATCATTCCCTATATAATAAAATAATCCAAAACTAATTGAATTCTTGAGTTATTTAAAAATTATTTTAATTTAATTTAAATGATATTCAATGGGGTTTTCTTGAAAACAAGAACACAGAAAAACACTAAAATTAATATTAGGTTGGATAGTAATCAAGTATAATAGACTTCCAATCATACCTCCATAATTTGTTTGGTCAAATAGTTTTCTAATTTCATCCAAATCCATTTTATATTTTTACACATAAGAGTTGCACTACCTTTTTGTGTTATTCATATCAAAGCATTATAAAATATCATTTTTGTACTTTCTTTTATTTAAAATAAATCCTTCCTTATTTTAGTAAATTTAAAAAACAAGGAAAAACATCAACTCACCCATTCAAATCATTTTAAATTGATTTTTCATCATTTTATAAAATTCAATACAGAAATAGTTTTTAGATGATCTAAAAATAATATCACCAACATAGATTTGAACTGGTAAAACATATTTTGAAATTAATTTTATAAATATGGTAGGATCTTCTATCAATTTTGAAAAACATTTAGAAATAAAGAAAGAGTTGATATTATCATTCTAAGATCTAAGAGCCTATTTTGAACCATAAAAATATTTAGAAATCTTAAAAACATAATTTGGAAAATGATGATTTTTAAATCCAAGGGGTTTTTCAAGAAAAACACCCTCAATAATATAACCATTAAGGAATACACTCTTGACATCCATTTGATATAATTTCAAATTTTGATGTGCTGCATAAGAAATGATTATTTTAATGACCTTAATTCTAGCTATGGGTGTAAAGGTTTCTCCATAATCAATTACATCTTCTTGACCATAAAATTTTACAACCAATATAGATTTATCTATAACTATAATTCTAGATTCATAAAACTTGTTTCTATATACCCATTTAATTACAATAGTTAGATAGTCTTTAGGTCTTTACACTTGTTTCCAGAATTTTTTTCTTTCAAAGTGATTTAACTATTCTTGCATATCCATGACCCAAAATTAATCATTGGTATATTTAGTAATTATTTTAGCATCAAGGTGTGACAAGAAGACTTGATGTTTAACTTGGTTTCTAAGAGATTCTCTAGTATAATTTTCTTTATCCAGGTCTCCAATAACAACATCTAAAGGATAGTCCTTATGGGTTCTAATGGTTTTAAGAACTGGGGAACTTGTTTAGTCCAAGTCTTACTCAAAAATAGGTAGGCCAAATTGGTCGGCTTTAGGAGATTCAAAATTTTAATTTATAAGATATTCAGGAGTATTTTAGGGTTTCTTGATATTCAAACTTGACATATAATCTTCAAGGTTTTCTATAGAATTATTAGGCTCATGTGGATTTGTTTCATCAAAAGTGATGTGTAAAAATTCTTCCACAACTTTGGTTCTTTTATTAAAGACTATATAGGATTTTATAGAGGTTTAATAACCTAATAAAATACTTTTTCACACTTTGGATCAAACTTTTCCATATTCTATTTTGTATTAATAATGAAGAATTTACATCTAAATGCTTTAAAGTAATTGAATTTAGGTTTTATACCATTACATAATTTACTAGAAGTATTCTTTAAAAGTGGTATGATAATAATCCTATTGATAATGTAGAAATATATATTAATAGATTCATCCCAAAATTAGATAGTTAAGTTGTATTCATTAATCATATTCTGACCGATTTCTTGAAGTGTTATATTTATTTTTTCAACCACTCCATTTTGTTGAGGAGTTCTAGGAGTGGAGAAATTGTGATTATAGCCATGTTATGAGCATAAAGTATCAAATTATTGATTTTTAAACACATGAACATGATCACTCCTTAAGGTTTTAATGGTGATTTCACTAAGGTTTTATATAGATTTAGCATATTTTGAAAAATATTTACAGGATTCTCTTTTGAGAGATAGAAAATACACCCACATGAATCTTGAATAATCATCAATAAGCACATAATAATAATTATTTCTTATTTTACTATAATATATAAGGTCCAAAAAAATCCATGTGAACCAATTATATGGGTTAAGATCTTGAAACGCCTTTCTTTGGTTTGAAATAAATTTTATGTTGCTTGAATTTTTAACAAAGATTGTAGACTTTATCTTTAGGCAATTATTTCTTGGGTAGATCCCTGAAAAAATATTTCTTGTTAATATTTCTAAGAGAGTGTATATTTTAGTGTCCCTGTCTCTAATATAATAACCAAGATTCTTTATGAAATTCACTCAAGCAAGAAACATTTTGAGAAATCAAAGAATATAAACTAACAGTATAAATATTTTCATTTCTTAAAGTAGTAAATACTGAATAATGCTTGGAATCATAAATTTTGTAATAATTATTCTCAAAATTAACATGAAAATCTTCATCACATAATTGAAAAATACTAATAAAATTATACTTTAAACTATCAATATATAAAATTTTATAAATTAAAACATATTCAAATTTACTGATTAGTCCATGGCCTATAATATTACTTATAGCATCATTACCAAAAGTGACATGTCCAGCATCAAATTTTATGAGATTATTAATTTTTGATAATTCTCTAGTCATATGTTAAGAAAATCCATAATCCATATACTATAAGTTATTATTGATACTCTTTAATCACTTTTCCTACACAAAATTAATTAAGTAGTGATTTTGGTATCTAGATTTTCTTGGGACCAAAAATGTTAGCACATAGAGCTTTGGGAATCTAAACTTTCTTAATAGGTCTATCAATAAAAAAATTAAAAATTTAGGAAATAAATACTTTATTTACGTTGATGGTACATGAACTATTTCTAGAAATATATGATTTATAACTAGGAACAAAATTGTTTTTCTGAATTTTTCTTTGATCGGGTTGGTAACCAATTCCAATAGTATATCTAGGAGTAGTTTGTTTACCTAGAATTATGATCAGATTTTATCTTACCTATGTGAACTTTTCAAGGTCCTTATTTTTTCATTAGATAATTTAAGTTCATTTTTTTCTTTTAATAGTAAAACATTCTTCTCTTCTTTAATACAAAGATAAGATTTAGTATCAGAAAAAGCATGTTATTTCATTAAACATTTATATTTATCTTTTAAATCATTAAAGTTTTCTTCTATTATATTACATTATTCAAATAAATATTTTGTAGAAATTTCATATTTATCACAATTTTCATTTTTATAAGGAATAATTATATTATTTTTTACCACAGTTTTCATTCCTATAAAGCATATATTTGACTTCTCATATGAATCGTCTCTGGATGATTTTGAGTCACTTTAAATATCCTATAATGTACTCTAAGTTTCCTTCATGTCTTCTTTGTGTTTATTTAATTGAACCCCATATTTCTTCTTGTATTTCAACTTTGTACAATCAAATTCGATATGTCATTTTCTATTGTACTCATAACAAGTAACTTCTATAAATTTATCCTTATTCTAGTTTCTATTCTTATCATATCTTTTTTAAATTTTTAATTTTTGAAGAACTTATTCCTATAAAAATTCTTAAACCTTCTTTCTAGATGATCCATTCCTTCATCACAATCTGAATCAGCTTAACTCCCACTGGTATTACCAGCTTTGAAAACTTCCTTTGATTTTGATTGAGATTATTTGAATGTGATTGATTTATTAGGTTCAATATCTTTATTATTCACTTTTATCTCTTATTCATATATCATTAGTTTTCCAATCGATTTCATGACTAAAAATTTTCCAATTTCACGGGATTCTTTAATGTAAATAGCATTTACTCTCCATTGATCAAGTATACATCTCAAGATCCTCAGCACTTGAGTTTTTTATCCACTTTATATCCAAGAGAAAACATGATGTTAATAAATTTATTAAACCTGAGATAAATGTCAGAAATAGATTCACTGGGTTTTATTTTGAATGTATCATATTTAATCATATAAGTATTTAATATTATATCTTTAACATTTGAATTTCATTCATGAGATACAAAAAGAGTATCTTACATTTGAAAATATGTATCACAAGTAGATATTCTATTAAATTAATCCTCCTATAAAGCGCAATACAAATCATTCATGGATTTTCAATTACAGTCATAAGCATCCTCAATGGAATCATTCTAATTAGCTATAGAATCTTTTTGTTTTTCATATTGATCTTCTATTATAGGCTAAATATCAAAACTAATACTATCAATATGAGTTTTCATTTTTATTTTCTATCGATCATAATTTTATCCATTAAAATAAGGTGGTCTATTTGTAACATGAACTTTAGATCTAGAGTTATCCATGACTACATAATTATAAGAATAAAATAAAATTTAGATCTTGTCTGGATGACATTATTAAGGTCTGATATAACAAAAAAAGGATAATGAGGAAACTTCCTTTGATGATAAATGTTGGTCAAAGTAGAGTGATCAAGAGGGGGTGAATTGAGCATCTAATAAAAAATTCAGTTAAAACAATTTATAAAATAAAATCCCCCATTTTAGAAAACAATATATTTTCTAATATGGTAGATATATCTAATTTAATGTTTTGAAATAACTTATCAATATCTTGATCAAAACACAGTTAGAATAACTTGATATTATCCTAATCATTAAATATTTCTCTACTGACATTAAATAATATATATATCACTAGTAAAATTCAGTTATCAAAGTATAGTTTTAGATATGTTATTTAAAAAATAGTTTAAAAATATAGTAAGAAAAACATAAAACACACAACAGAAATATAAAAAAAAGGTTCAGTCTCAATATGAGACTTAGTCCTATCCACTTGACAATAACCCATTGTCAAGAATGTTTATTAAAACAAATAGAATTATCCACAACCAAGATTGGGTATAGGTTTCAACATTACATAGAGTATTCCAAGCTACACAACCTCTTCCATAGTTATTAAGGGAGTATAATGATAAATTAAATAAAGGAAATATTATTTTCATACTCTTCTATAATGTATAAGAGTGTGTTCTTAACAAATATACAAATAAATTTCAACAAAACTCAAAGGTAATATGAAACACACACACACACACACACACACAGATATATATATATATATAAAGGTATGATACAATGTTGAATTGAAATTTAGTTATTCTGTAGTGGTCTCTTATCTTCTCAATTTCTTCCTTCAATTCTAAGAGGAGATAGAGAGATTGAAAAAAGTTCTCACATCTTTCAATGAATCATAAACGAAAACAGAGTGTCATAAGTTATTGAAAACGGAGCACTTATTCACATTTTTCCCACCTGTGAATTTTCTATATCTGATATTCTTTTCAAAATAAATATTCCTATAAAAATCCATTAAAAATGATCATTATTAATCCCTATACTCAACATAAAATCTATGATAATTAAATGATTTTTAATTTGAATTTAATTTTTCATAGATAGTCATTAGAATATATATATACTATTAAAATATAATTCCACTTTGATATGGTCTATTAAAGCATGCCGTATTAGATTATCCATGATCTATCCAGCACTTAGAAAAAACATTTATCAAATCCCTTGATAGGTTGTGTGGTTGATCCATAGAGCATGTGGTCATTTCATTTGAACATGCGGTCACTCAAAGACCATACGGTCACTTCATCACTTTCTCAAAATATAAAATCTACCATATGGTCTCTTGAAATAATCATGAGGTCGATTAGAAACAACATGTGATTGCTCCAATACTTTTTTATTTGGATAGAATAATAGATATACCATGTGGTCACTTTACTTGACCTTGTGGTTGCTTGGTTACTCTTGTGGTCAATTAAGTAGTTTCCTCATATGGTCTCTTGACATCATCATGTGGTTGATCAGAAACAATGTGTGATTGATCCAATACTTTTTGATTTGGATAAAATAAAAGATATACTATATTTTCACTTTACTTGACCTTATGGTTTCTTGTTATTATTATTATTTATCTTTAGAGGATATAGTCTCACAACTATCACCTCTTAGACCCACCATAGCTATTTGAAAACCTCTAGTGTATTTTTTGGAATGTCTAAGGTCTAGTGGTGAACTGGTCTAGTTACTATAGAGTGATCTAAGTTGGGGCATTATAATAAAACTAGTGAATATAGGTATACAGATACATGTGTTTGATGGAGATCATGCCAAAACCCTTTATAGGTTGAGAAGGACTGATTTTTTTCTATATATTTCTATTTTATTACATTTATGGATTTGAGAATTCATATTTTTTTAACACTAAAAAGGTATGTGATGTCACACTTTTTGATTTACTAAATTAGTATTGAGTTTACAAAACTCATAGAGAAACTCTAGAAATGTTATAGAGTTAATCCAAAAGGAGATTTGGATGGATATTCACAAGTTATTTCATATGATGTAATATAAGGTGAAGTTAATGATAAATTTCCAAAATAGTTCTTGATGATTTATTGTAACAACATGAAAATTTATTTTAAAAATAATAATAAGCTTGATGACATTCTTAACATGCAACATTGAGCTTTAAGCGAACTCTGATATACTATAAAAATATTGTTATATAAATGTGACCATTATAACCTAGCCATTAAATTGGAAGTATTAATAGGAATAACCATATTAGGAATAATATTAATAATGTTTTTATATAATTTATTGATTAATAAAAAATAAGTACTCAATTTTCAATTAATCCATTTTATGCTACAAAAATATGTTTTCTTCAAAAAATGGTTTTTATTACCTTTTGTGCACAAATACTATAATTAATTTATACTATTTTAATAAATTTTATTTTATAAAATGAATATAATTTTTAAAATTATCATTTAAACATTATCTTAGCATTATTTTTTGGGATTTTTCTAAAAATATTTATTTTTTAGTGAATAGTGAAAATTTATGATTTTTATGCAACTTTCATTTATTTTCATTAAATAAAGTAATTTAAAAGTATCATTATTATTTTTACTTTTATATTAAATTAAAATAAGTCTCATTTAATTAGATATAATATAATTAATTACATATTAAATAGAATTATACTTAATCTTGTTATAAAAATACTTTTAGACTTAAAAATACATTTTTTAGAAAACTGTTTTCCGTCGTGCTTTGTAGGATTATTATAAAATAAATTTATACCAATTATTGAAATTAAATTTTTTAAAATTTATTAAATATTTATAATCATAATAATTAATATTATTTAATAAGTTCAACTTAATTTTTGTTCATAATGAATGATAAAAACATTAAAAATTTATCTTCACAGTAAAAGGGTAAATCGGGCTAACCTGGGTTAAAACTAAGTAATAAGGACACTATTTTTCATTTAATTATTATTTTATGAATTTATTTAAACCCTTATCACTTTATTCTAAATATTTAATTATTTATGGGACACTTTTCCATGAAAATGACCCATATAATATTTTAAGTAAAGAAAAATACAAAATGTCACTCTCTTGTATTTTAAATTTTTCTTATATGTTCACATAGGGATAAAAATAATTTGTGAATGAATCATAAATTTAATTTTGATTATAATAAAAATATTATCATGATCGTAATTTATTTCTAATTTTTAGTGATTATATAGTTACCTTGAATGCTTATACAACGCAGACATAGTTCATATGCATGTAGTGGAAAACTGAAAGTAAATAATTTTAAAAACATTAAGAGTAATGTATTTTGGGTTATTTATGGTTAAAAAAGAATTTTATAGTTAATAATAATGTATTATTTATGTTCAAATTTATTATATTTTAATTCTATTTCTATCTTCATGTATTTAAAGTCAAATTAAATGAATGGTGTCAAAAATGACATGAATGATATATTATGTTAAATAATATTTTATTAAATTATTTAAAATTCATAAAAATATTTAAATAGGAAAATTAGGATTATAAATGGTATAAAATTTCATCCATTTTAAATTTATGATCCAATTTTTACATTATAAGTAAAATTATAACCATTTAATGTTGGAAAAAGTCATTATGAGGTTAAGGTTAAAATTGGTTAACTAATGGGTTAAAGCAAAAGATAAAGCTTAAAATGATATCTAAACCTGTATAAATTTTATTTTATGATTATATCAGGACCATATACTCCTTATCATCAAATACATTTCATTTTGGAATCATTTGGAATGATTTAGATACATATTATATAATAATATTTCATGAATTTCCAAAAGTGACCCTCTCCTCACTTATAAAAGGACACCCCTCCCCTTTCCTCTTTACAGCACCTTGAGGAACATATCTCAACCAAACTCTAACCAATTATCTTATAAACTTAATTATCCTCAAAATAAAGGTTTTTTTGTTCTTAAAATACCATTCCATGGGTCCTTAAGAAGGGATCTAAATGAGGTATACTGAAGAAGAGGTAATCATTTTTACGAATCTTTCAAATTTATTTCTTCTTATACTTCCTATAAATTTTTCATACTCATAATAAAATAATTAATCCAGTATAATAAATATATTTAAATTTTATTATGATTATTTTACAACCATTTTCTTTCTTGTTTACATCCTATGAAAAGCGAAAACATCACTCGTGTATATGTACGGATTATCGTCTCCACGCTACGGTATAATTCATTTTTCATCGCCGCTTTACTTGGATGGTTATAAATGTAAAAAAATGAATATATATGATATTTATGAAATAATTATCATTTTTTAAGCATAATATATCATTTCTATTCTTACCCTTTCACTCGTTAAAAAATGATAACAACGCTCATGCGTACATTTGGACTACCACCTCCATGAAACGATGTGATTCATTTTTCATGTCCTATTTTCAAGGATGGTTATAAATATGACTATACTGAATATATATTATATTTATATCATTATTAATATTCTTAATATTATGGATCCATGATCAATATTCAAGGACTGAAACTACCGAACCGAAACATGAAAAATGAAATAGTTAACACTCCAAAATAATAATTTTAATAAATAATTATTAATAAACAGGTATTGAAATATTATAATTGGATAATATTTGATATTATAAGTATGTATATGGTTCTATTGTATAATAATATTAAATTTAAATTTATTATACAAGAGGCTAAAATCACTTACAAATCAAGTTGGATCAGAGGTAATTGTTTATTTCACAATCTCATCTTTAGTCGGGATTTTTTATATTTATGTTTTTGTTAGAATAATTATGTTATATTTCTATATTAAACCCCATAAATTTTATTCCCCTATGGTTATTTAAATGTTTTTTATGTATTGGTTCCATTTTTACCTTCTTGGGAACTCGAAAATACCAAAAAAATGTTTTTAAGGAAAACCGGCTTTATTTTTCTATTCGATCTGGAATATTTTTCTTCCATGTCCATATTTTCTTTAAAAAAATTCAAGAATGTTATTAATATTCTACAATGATTTATTAAATAAATTTTCACCCATTATTAATTTATATAAAATGGTTTAAAATGAAGCTTCTTATTGTTTTCCAAACAAGGCACTTTTTTACCAAAGGTGTAAACAGAATCTTTATTTTAAAATACTCCACATTAATGGATTTTCCCACCATTATGCATACTCTTTACTTTGAAGTTTACTTTACAAGTTTCCATAGTACTTTTCAAGGGAAATTTTTGTCTTAATATTATGTAAATTTTTATATTTAATATATGTGATTTCAAAATGAAAAGGTATTTTATTCAATAAACCTTCCAATGATCTTTTCAAAGTATTTTCATCTATTTTAACATTATTTAGTGAATATTATGATTTAATGGGGATATACTCTTTTGATGAAATCTTCCATATTACTCTGGATGGATTATGATCATGTTATATTTATTGATTGAGGAAAATATTAACATTTTGTATTCTAGTTTTTCAATAAGAATGTTATGTTGATTGTGTATTGAATTGTTATTCAAACCATTCATATGATGAATGAATTGGACTTAGTAAGTGACAAATGGGGACCATTATATCCCCTAGATGCATCAGTAGGTCTCATGAGACAATCTAGTTTGGGTATTTGGTGTGCTCCTTACCTATTTATGTATGTTGTCTTGGCACAAGGCCTCGATAGTAAGATTATAATGCCTGAAATTATGCATTATATCATTATAAAACTAGTTATTATTATCCATGTGATTATATATGTTATTATTTTATCCATATATTTAGTCCCCTTTATGGTATTAGTTATATGGTATATTTGATTATTGTTTATCTCGAACATATTATTCATATTTTATTTATTTTATGATATCTTTTCTTGTACACTTTCCCTTACTGGGCATCTGATATCAACCTTTATTATTATTTTTCTTTCCATGGGATACCAAGAATGGATTTATGAATGAATTCAGGGATTTACTAGAATAAATGATAAATTTTTCACAAGATTTTTTATATTATATTTCATGTTTTCAAATTTAATGTGAGAATCATGTATATATCTAGTCTCCTAAAACTATTAAACTATTTTTTTCCTTTTGGGTGTGATCCCTTGTATTTTTTACAATGTAGTAAAATAACCTACAGCTATAGTCTACTGGAGTCAGGGCTTTATAGTTGGTATCAGAGGAGGTTTATTAGAAACCATGGGAATTGTATTTAGAAAAATATAGATGAAGCAACATAATCCTATGACAAAGTTGAAGGATATGTTTATCTGTAGGATAATATCATAAAGTTTTTGGTAAGGTAGTGATTATGTGGTTATCCTAGAAATACATTCATTTATAGATAATACAATTTGTAACAAATTCATATAGGGGTATTGAACTCAAAAATGGTTGGTCGAGTATATCTTGGCCACAAATCTAGTGCACAGTGAATGGGCCCTTACTACGCACTTAGTTTGACACTCCCGGGGGATATGATTGGGTCAATTCATATTTTATTTACAAACCATTATGAAATATTGGAAAATATTTTTATAATTTTATAATATTCCCAATGATACTACTTATGATTATAAGATTTGTCCTGTATAAATTTCAAGTTATGCTAAGTGTTTCACCATTTTCAAAATTATACATTATGATTCGTAATGTTATGATCTAATATAGTGTATTCCATTTTTTATAAATGGTGTGTAGCAGAAGGAATGGAAAATGTGTCAACACCCTGTAATCAATGTAGGTATTTCCCTTATGAATAAGTTAACATGGATAGTATGGAGCTGAAAAGATTATGACAGTATTAAGAAAATTCACTCTAGTTATGAATAATAACCTTACCCATGTGGAATGAACTATTACTTCACAACATGATTCATTGGTGTTGGACCGCTTCATATGGAATAATTATCCATCCTTTAATGGAGCTACAAATCCAATTATATAAGAACAGTGGATGAAGTACTTGGAAAATATATTTTTGTCTTTGAGAAGTAATGAAAGGGAGAAGGTTATTCTGGAAATCTATTTTTTAAAGAAATGTACTGATCAATGTTGGTCACTGATTCAAAATACAAAGGAGGAGGATGAGATGTGGAGAATAAAATGGAATATTTTTAAGGTGATAGTCTTCAAAAAATAATTTCCTTATGAGCAACGAGATGATATGGAAAAAAAATTCATCAATCTAAGATAGAGGGAAGATTAAAGTGTTGTTGAGTTTGAGGAAAACTGTACAAGATTAGTAATTAATTCTTTGGACTACATACATAATCCAAAAAGTAATGTTGATTATTTCTTTGATGGGATTAATCCAAGCCTCTAAAGGACACTATTATCTCAAACATTTTTATCATATGATGATATGGTATAAAGTGACATAAAGACAAAGAAATAATTCTCTAATTCATATTTTTTTAAAGGAAATAAAGAGAAGAAGAGGAAAATTGAGCACAAAAAAATAATAGAGACTGAATAAAATAAGGGAAGGATGGAACTTCTCACATGTGATAATTGTGGAAAGAAACACCTTGGTACTTTCTTAAAGGGAGTGGGATTTTGTTTCAATTCTAGAGAGAAATTTTATCAGTCATGTAAATACAAGGGTAAGAAATAAGACTCTAATGTTCAGTGCTTCAATTGTAAGGAGATGGGACACTACACTAATAAATTCCCCAAGAATCAAGAGAATTTATCACATAAAAGGATAAGGGATAAAGTTCAATCTTATGTAATTACTATAGATGAAGTTGAAATCCTTCAAGTTTTGATAATAGGTACTTTGATAATAAACTAATGCTTTATTAGATTTCATATCTATTCACTCTTTTATAATTTACATTGATATCGAATCATCCCTTAACACTCTAAGGAAAGAACTATAAATAAAGACACCTAGTAGGAATATAGGTATTATATTGAGTAGTTTCTATTAAGATGAACAATTATTCTCCAATTGAAAACATGGTTGTTATACTTATGTTTGGCTTTGAAATAATATTTATTTTTAGGGTTTATTTAGTTTTGAAGATTTAGAAATTATTATATGGTGTATAAAATAATATAATAAAAGTATATTGAAAAAAATTCATTTTTT
Organism: Viscum album; assembly: GCA_963277665.1. Taxonomy (NCBI): domain Eukaryota; kingdom Viridiplantae; phylum Streptophyta; class Magnoliopsida; order Santalales; family Viscaceae; genus Viscum; species Viscum album. Next base: position 527,704,329 of record OY728131.1, on the reverse strand, counting down.
ACCTTCATTTCTTATAAATTGATGGTCTTTTAACCCCTCATTGATTTATTGTTTTGTGGTCATTAACTTTCTCATGAACATGTTCTCTATCACTCTAGATCGGTCCTTATATGTTAGTTTTATCCTCCTTGTATATATTTTTACTTTCCACTAATGTTCTTATTATATGGGAACCTGATTATGTGTTATTTCCAGTAACCTTTATGTTTTTCACTTCCACTTTTCAAAGGAAGTTTAATTATCCCTCTATACGATGTGGGATTTCAATAAAGGTATTTTCAAATATTGAAACTTTGATTACTGAGTTAAAATTACGAGGGCTCAATTTATTTAAGGGAGGTAGAATGTAACACTATGAAATTTTAATTTAAAAATATTAATGAGATTGATAGCTTTCTTAACATGCAACACCGAGATTTAAGCGAATTGTGATATATTATAAAAATATTATTTTTAGAATGTGACTATTATAAACTAGTTGTTAAATTGAAAGTATGAATAGGAATAACCATATTATGAAATATATATATATATAAAGTTTTTATATAATTTATTTAATAATAATAAATAAGTACTCAATTTTCAGTTAAGTCGTTTTATGCTTCAAAATTTGTTTTCTTTGAAAAATAGTTTTGATTTCCTATTGTGCACAAATATTATAACTAATTTATGATATTTTTATAAATTTTAATTTAGAAAATTAATATCATTTTTGAAATGATCTATTCAATATTATCTTAGGCTGAATTTTTTGGATTTTTCTAAAAAGATTTATTTTTCAGTAAATAGTGAAAACTTCTGATCTTTATAAAACTGCCATTTTTCATTAAATCAAGTAATTTAAAAGTATCATTATGTTTTAATTTTATATTAAAGTAAAATAAGTATCATTTAATTATATATAATCTAATTAATTTTATGGAAATTATCATTATACTTTATCTTGGTATAAAAATACTTTTAGACTTAAAAATTAATTTTTCATAAAACTGTTTTTCATCACACTTTACGATATTATTATAAAATGAATTTCTATCACATATGGATATCTGATTTGTTAAAATTTATTACTATTTGTAGTCATCATAATTAATATAATTTAATAAGTTCAACTTAATTTTTATTCATAATAAATAGTAAAAACAGTAAAAAATTATCGTCATAGTAAAATGATAAATTGAGTTAACCTAGGTTAAAACTAAGTGATAAGAACAACATTTTTCATATTGAATATTATTTGATGAAGTTATTTATATCCTTATCACCTTATTCTTTAGATTTAATTTTTTATGATATATTTTTCTATGAAAATTGCCTATATAATATTTTAACTAAAGAAAAATACAAAATGTCACTCTTGCTTTTTAAATTTCTCTTATATGTTCACATAGGGATAAAAATAAGTTTTAAATGAATATTAAAGTTTATTTTGAGAATAATGAAATGATTTTAATTATGGTAATTTATTTCTAATTTTTAGTGATTATATAATTACCTTAAATGATTATACAACCCTCACATAGTGTTTATGCAAGTAGTGGAAAACTCAAAGTAAATAATTTTTAAAAGATTAAAAGTAATATATTTGGGATGATTTATGGTTAAAAAAGAATTTTATATTTAATTATAATGTATTATTGATGTTAAATTGTATTATATTAAAATTTCATTACTATCTTCGTGTCTTTAAAGTCAAATTAACTGAATAGTCTCAAAAATATCAATAATGATATTTTATGTTAAAATGTATTTTTATTAAATTATTTAAAATTCATAAAAAGTGTGAAATAGTACAAGTAGGATTATAAATTTTATAAATGTCATCCTTTATCCATTTATGATCCAATTTTCACCATATAAGTAAAATTATAACCCTTTAGTGTTGAAAAATTCATTACCGCAGTTATGGTTAAAATTGGTTAACCAAGGGGTTAAACCAAAAGGTTTAAAATGATATATAAACCTATATAAAATTAATTTTATGATAATAATAAGACAATATCCACCTTATATTAGAAGACATATCATTTTTTAAGAATTTTACAAGAGTTAGACACACATTATATAATAATATTTTATGAATTTCCAAGTATCCCACCCCTCACTGATAAAAGGGCACTTCTCCCCTCTCTTCTTTACACCACCTTGAGCCACCTAGATCAACCAAATTCTACCCAATTATCTTCTCAACTTCACTATCCTCAAAGTAGAGGTGTTTTTATTCTTAAAATAACATTCCAAAGGTCCTTAATAAGGGATCTAAAGGAGGTCTATCAAAGAAGAGGTAATTGTTTTTACGACTCTTTCAAATATATCTCTTCTTCTACTTCCTCTAAATATGTTATACACATACTAAAATAATATCTATGGTATCATAAATATACTAATATGTTATTATGATTATGGGAAAACCATTTTCCATCTCTTTTCCATCCTACAAAAATCTAAAACATCGCTCATGTGTACGTACGGCTAACAATCTCCACGTAGCGATGTAATTCGTTTTTTATCACCACTTTAATTGGATGGTTATAAAGATGGAACTAATTAATATATATGATATTTATGACATAATTATTATTTTTAAAATATAATATATCATTTATCTTTCTATCCTTCCACTCGTTAAAAAATTATAACATCGCTCGTGCGTACGTGTGGACTACCACCTTTACGAAGCGATGCGATCCATTTTTCATGTTGTCTTTCAAGGATGATTCTAAATATGTATATAATTAATAAATATGATATTTATATCATGATTAATATTCTGAATATATTATGTAACAATGAGAAATATGGAAGGACCAAAATTACTAAACTGTAACATACATGAAAAATAAAACAATTAACACTCAGAAACGATGATTTTAATAAAGAACTATTAAAAAATATATATTTAAATGTTGTAAGTGGATCATATATGATATTATAAGTATGTATATGGTTCCCCCATTCTCTTATGATGTGTTAAGGGTGTAGTGGGGTTAGGGGTGTGGTTGCAAGGTCAAGTCCTTAGGCCAGCGGTTTATCTGCAATTTCTTTGTTGCATCGTGTGCACCTTTCGCAGTTGTACCCAATTTTTTTTATAAGTATGTATATGGTTATGTTATATAAGTATAATAAATTTAAATTTATTATACAGGAGCCTAAAATCACTTACAAATAAATTCATATCTGGGTTAAGAGTTTATTTCACAATCACATTCTTATTCAGGATTGTTTGTGTTTAAGTTCTCATTAGAAGAATTATATGATCTGTTTACCTTAAACCCCATAAATTTTCTTCTCCTTTGATTATTTATATGTTTTTCAATAATTTGTTCTATTTTTTCTTTTTTGGGCACTCAAAAATACTAAAAGAATGTTTTTAAGGAAACCCAACTTTTTTTTATTCTGTCGGGAATCTTTTTCATCTATGTATGTATTTTATTTAAAATGATTTCAAGGATGTTTTTATTATTATAAAAAGATTTAATAAAAACATTTTTACCCATGTTGACTTTTTATAAAATGGTTTAAAATGAATCTTCTTGTCATTTTTTGAACGATACACTTTTTCCAAAGTTATGAACATAATCTTTGTTTTAACGTACATCGCACAAACGACTATTCTTGTCATCATTTATACTCTTTACTTTGAAGTTTACAATTTTTATGGTTTTTTTCAAGGAAAATGTTTTTCCTAATATTCTATAATTTTTTAGTTTTTAATATGAGTGATTTAAAAATGAAAAGGGTGTTTTCCTCAAAAAATATTCCAGTGATCTTTTTAAATTATTTTTATATATGCCAACATTATTTGGTGAATAATATGATTTATTGGGGATGTGCTCTTTTGATATCATCTTTCATATTACTCTGAATGACTTATGATCATGTCATATTTATTGATTGGGGAAAATATTAACATTTCATATAATAATTTTTCAATACAAACGTTTATGTTGATTATGTATCGATTTGTTGTTAACCTCTTTTATATTATGAATGCATTGGACTTAGTAAGTGATGGTTGAAGCCTGTTATAACCCCTCGATACAATAGTGGGTCTCATGAGACAAACTAGTTTGGGTATTTGGCATATATCTTACCTGTTTACATATGTTTTGCTGTCACATAGCATTGATGATAAGATTATGATGTATGGCAGTATGCATTCTATCATTATGAAACTAGTTATTGTTATCCATATGATTATTTATGTTATGTTATCTGTGGTTTTAGTTACCTTTTCATGGTATTAGTTATATGAAATATTTGATTTTTGTTTATCTTGATCATATTATTCATGTTTTATTTCTTTTATGATAACTATTTTTGTACGTTTTTCCTTAGGGAGAATTTAAACTCACCATTTATTATTCATTCCTTTCCTATTGATATCAAAAAGGGATCTATAAATTAATACAAGGATTTACTAGAAGAAATAATAAAGTTATCACGATTATTATTATATTATATTTCATGTCTTCAGATGTAATGTGAGAATCATTTATATATCTAGTCTCCCAAGATTACTAAATTATTTGATACTTCAGGATGTGATCCCTTGTATTTTGTGTCAATGTAGTAAAATAACCACCGGTTTCGAGCTACTAGAGTTGGGGATTTACAAATCCAAGTGGAGTTTTGGATATAGTTTCACAAGTTATTGTATTTGATATAATATAAGGTAAAACGATAATAAATCTATGGGTCATAGGGTTGCCACAATAGGTTTGGGCTCGTAGGATTTGCGGGCATCCCTACGGATTCAGTGTGAATCAGGCCTCAAGTTTTTTCTTGTTTTGAAAACAGGCATAAATGAGTAAACAAATTTAAACTTGTATCCACATGGGCCAGCATGCGAGACCGTATTCTTGCAAGTCTACTTTAGAATTAGGTGTGTCACGCCCGAGTTTAAATTTCTCTTTGTTCATGACTCGGGTCGGGTTGTGGGTGAACCATGTTTAAAACTTTGAGTTTTTGTTGAGACAAGCGTGTATATGTGTTTGGCAGTGTCTGCCTTCGAGTAGAACTCGGTCGAGGGACATTGTCACGGCACCCGGGTCACCGCGCGACCTGCCCGACATGTGGGGCAAACTAAAAGTTTTATGAGTAATGGAAATTCTAGTTAAATAATATTTTATAGTAATGGTCCAAAAAGAAAAAATATATTATTATTATTAAAGAAATTTCTTTTATTAAAAGGATTATTTTTATCATTATTTTATTTTTTATTTAAGTTATTATTATTATTATTATTATTATTATTTTAATAATATTATTATTATTATTGTAATAATATTATTATTATAATATTGAAAAAAAACAAATCTAACCCTAATTCCGCATCACCCCTTCCCCTTAACTGTGTGAATCGCCTCACCCTCCAAGACCCCGGTCGCGCTCCTCGTCGGCAGTGACACCCCCCGCCTCCCTAAGCACTCGACCTCACCCTCACCGTCACTTCACTTCTGCACTCCAGCGCTCCACTTTGCATATCCGGCCTCGTCCCCCCTCAGCACACCCGGCCTCCACCCCATTCAGATCCAAGCTGATAGCCACCTCACCCCTAGCTCTCATCTACCTCCTACCCACACCCTCTGGCGTTCCCTCGCCTTGCCAGCCCGTCGTCTACCTTGAGCAGCCCTGCTCCCGCAACCTTCCCCCTCTTTCTACATGCCCCCTACCAGATATCTCTACCAGCCCTTCTTCGGTCGACCCCTAACGACTCACCACCTCCCCTTTTCGGTCGACCCGCTGCCGCCACCAGCCGCTGCAACCTCCAGCGTCACCTACTCCAGGCCGGAATGACATCGTCAACGCCGCCCCCTTCGGCCGTGTAATGACCCGACTCTTTTTCAAAGGTATAGATCATTAGTTTTTCTTTCAAATCTTTCCTTTAAGCTTGTTTAATGTGTGTAACATCCTAAGGAATGTTCGGGGAGTGTATGGGGTTTGTTTGGAGCCCAGAAGTTTGAGAAATGGGCTTGTAGATGATGGCGCATGGCCTGCACACGGCCTGCGCATGGTTTCAGACAAACCGTGTGGCCTTTGGTTTGGAGGCAGGGAGGTACACATGGGTTGCGCACGGTTTGGGTAAACTGTGCGCCTAAACCGTGCAACCCTTGGTCGGGAGGCAGTGAGGTGCGCACGGTTTGCGCACAGTTTTGTAAACCGTGCCCATAAACCGTGCGACCCTGTTCTGGGTGAAAATTACCATTTTTTCTTTAAATTCTATTTAATACTAATCCTCTTCTTCTTCCTCCTTCCCACAGACAGAACAGAGGGGATCCCTCTTTGAGCTCCAAAACCTCTCCTCTCTATTTCTCTTGTGGATTCTTCATCCGGTACCCGATTCTCGATCCGTCGGAAGCATTGGATCGCCCTGGGTAAAGCTTACCTCATGCAACCCTCTTTCCTCGGTGAATCTTGCCTTTCATCTTTTTATTTTTATGCAAGCTCATATGCCCTATTTCCAGGGCATTGGACTGAATCTCAGATCTCTTCCAACCTACTGCGAATCTAAGATCGATATCAAGAGAGCCTACGCCTACAGCTCTAAGGTAGGTGGTCACGTGGTTTCTATTTTGGGTTTTCGCCTTTTTGAGTTATTATCATCGTGTCGTGGTTTGTCTTTTGCAAAACCCCTTATTTGAAATGACGGCTTCATATCTAAATGACCCATGTGGTATGAGATTGATGAATCTAACCTTGTTAGGGTGTTTAGATGAGGTGTGGACTGAGAGTGGTCAACCATAGGTGTTATGCCTTAAGATATGGCCCTTTTTCACCTTTAGACCTTAACAATATGTCTTGAAAGGAATTTTCCATGTTAGGAAAATGATATGACTTGGTTAGAGGTTGGCTAGGATGAGATAGCCTGAACCCTTTAATGAATTGAAATGTATATTGCCTTGAGATGTGATTATGTGTTATTATAAGATGGAAATGCCATGATTTGTTAATGTGATATGATATAAGATGGATTGCCTTATATATTGTGATGTGAATGGTTATGTTATACTGTGTTGGAATGCTTATGATAACCCGTGTTTGGGCGAGAGGCATTCTTACCCCGTGCCAGATGAATCTCCATGTGTGGGCGGGAGGCATTCTTACCCCGTGCCATATGAATCTCCGTGTGTGGGCGGGAGGCATTCTTTCCCCGTGCCAGAGGAATATCCATGTGTGGGCGGGAGGCATTCTTACCCCATGCTAGCTGAATCTTTGTGTAATGGGATGGAAAGCATTCATACCTCATGCCTATATATCCTTTATGGGTGGGAGGCATTCTTCCCCATGCCAGTTGTAGTGCTTGTGGACGAGAGGCATTCATACCTCGTGCCAGTGATGATTATTACATAAGTGAGAACCATGGACGAGAGGCATGTTTACCTCATTCTAGTGATGACCTATATCTATGTACTTATACCCCTCGTGATCGTTCAGAATACCAGCCATGAACTGAAGCAGGTAGACCCGCCAGGTGTCCCTCCGGAACCTAAGCGGGAGGGTTGTTTATTACTTTGCTTTACTTGCAGTTTACTACACACTGTTTATTTTGCGAACACCTATTTTGATTACACGTAGACCCCATTGGTGGTGGACTATTGAGACTTGTCTCACACCCTACCTGGGCGGCCTCCTTGGCACCCGTATAGACTTTACTGCTGCAGGTATTAGTTGGGGTAAAGGTCCATCTTCATGTTGTTGATACATGTACGTTCTAGATAGAGTTCTAGAGCAGAGGACCGAGCTTGTCTATGGATGATCGTGGACTACTTTTGTTCTCTTTTTGTATTACTGTATATCATGTATGCCATCTATTTCCATTGTATCGGCATGCCATGCATCCATTTTGTATTAGACACTGCCTATGTGGCTTTTGTATATTTATCAGGGTTTTCCTTACTTATGTTGTTTGGTTCGTATGTTCCCATTTTTCTCCTGTTTATCCATTAGTTGTGCTTCCGATATTTAATCACTTGCTATTATATTGTTGTGTACTCTGACATGGGGGTACAGTCTCCCCACTAACTTACCATTACACCCCCACTGCTAGTCGGCAGCCCCTGGCCTATGGGGAGATGAGCCAGGGGTCATGTGGCCAACCGGGCTAGGGGCTCGGGTTGAGGGACAGCTGGGTCCAGGACATCACAAAGTGGTATCAGAGGATTCTTTCTTTCTTGTTTTACTATTTTGCGATGATAGACTTGGAGACTAGGAACGCTTAGGGTCTTAGCCATGAGTCGTGCGTGGGCGTTGCGAACCCATGTACGAGCTATGGGCCAAGTTTCCTATTTTATGTCATTATTGATTCTGCTATTTACTATTGATACTGTTTCACCATTGGGTGATTCACATGTTTTGTGATGTTATTGAGATTTTCAATGTTGGAAATTGGATTCAGGGTTCGACCCGATGAAATGAGGGTTATGCATTAGAACATGCATCACGAAAGGCACAATATGATTAGGCCATGCATTTTTCCATTCCACGTTTAAGTTTTCATCAAGCATTGCTTGTTGTTTATTTCCATGCCTTGTTAATATGTGTGTGACTGTGCTAACCCTTCTTTCAGGTTGTGAATTGAGGAATGATGCGATTTTGGTGGGTGTCACTCTTTGGTTCATAAGGTGTATGGGCCCTTATGGACCGGAAAATGGCATTCCAACTAAACCAGTCATTTTCTTTAAAGGAAATTCAAATATTTAATTAGAACAAGTAAATGAGAAATGAAATCCAAGTGTGTGTCATCTTTTAGTTCATGAGGAGTATGGGCCCTTATGGGATGGGAAATTCCATGTCACTAGGTTAAGTGAAGTTTGAACAGTTTCAAGTTTTACTAAGAATTTACTATGGGTGTGGATAGGTGATCTTAGCGGTAGGAAGGCTTAGTACTTGTCCTAGCTTCTATATTTCAACCTTTAATTTGTTGGTTTCTTCTTTTGAGATATTCGTTTGGAATTGTAGCACTGTGCCTCTGAGACGTCCTCGAGTTGCACGCGCTGAAGGCGGTGATGATCACGTTCCTAAGGTGGCGGGCCCTGAGCCGCCAGTTGATATTCCTATCGAGCCACCCCTGGCTCCTCTTGCTATTACTAAGATGGGCGTCGATGCCCAGTTTCGTGAGAGCTTCTTGCGTATGATGCAGAGTATTCAAGGTGGAGTGCGACCTGCCCTGAGTATGGCAGAGTTGACCCGTGAGTTTCAGTTGCATCATCCTCCTACTTTTATGGGATATGGTGGACCACTTACTACAAAGTCCTGGTTGGAGGATATTTTGACCATATTCGAGCACCTCAAGATGCCTCCAGAGTGGAGGGACAATCTCGCAGCTTATATACTACGTGGTTCATCCAGGAGGTGGTGGGATGTCATCACCCAGTCGGGACAGTAGAGAGATATGATCTGGACTGATTTCCAGACCGTCTTCTACGATTATTTCTTTCCCTAAAATTTGAGGGCTGACAGAGATAGGGAGTTTATGAATCTTCAGAAAGGTACCATGGAAGTCATGGAATATTAATCCTATTTCACTGATTTACAGTGTTTTTCTCCTACACTAACTGTTGATGATCTCACGAATGCTAGGCGTTTTGAGGATGGGTTGTGTTATGCCATCCGGTCGTAGGTTAACATGTTCAGGTTGACAACGCTTTTAGAGATTGTCAATCAAGATTTGATCTCAGAGAGGAATTTGATAGAATCGGACAGTGTGAACCATGGTGGTTTGGAACCTAAGGGTTCCAGGGGATCTGCTTCTAGGAAGAAGCGACGATTTGAGGACTCTCATGGTGTTAGTGGTGGTCAGACCCTTTTCTCAGGTGGTACTCCTATCTGTCACCAATGTGGGGTTCCAGGACATATGAAGAGGCAGTGTACGCGAAATCTGATGGAGTGTAGAGGTTGTGGTAGGTTGGGTCATCTCCACCATTTCTGTAGGAATTTTCCCCCAGGGCCCAATGAGCAGGGATTTGTACCTACTCCATGATCTAGTGCTGGATCGGCAGGATCACGTCAGTCAGGCAGCTGGAATACCACCGGCCGATCTAGCTGTGGCAGTAGTCGAGGTAGAGGTAATCAGGTGTATGGCTCTCAGCGCCAGCAGGGTGGGTCTGCTCAGGGTAGCCAGGTTGTGACTCAGGGTCGTGGTACCGACCAGTTGTATGCAGGCGAGCCTACGCCACAAGAGCAGTACGTTGGACCATCTACTATACGAGGTACGATTCTAGTTGCCTCTACGTTAGTATCTGTTTTTTTTTTGACATAGGTGTTTCTCACTCTTTTATATCGGAGGCAATTATTGGAATTTTGGGCCTCAACATTGAGTCATACCATGGCATGATCACGTTAGATACCCCATTAGGTATCCGTTCATAGGGCGTTCATCGTTTTCATAATTATCCCCTCGAGGTGGGCGGTTACCTTTTCGTGTAGAACCTGTATGTTCTAAATATGATAGGTTTTGATGTAATAATTGGGATGGACCGGTTAGTTCCCTATAGAGCCCATATTGACTACTATCGTCGGAGGGTGGCATTTACGTCGCCAAAGGGAGACATGCATATACATAAGGGAGAATGGGATCTTAGTGCGACATGAGCAGGACCGGAACACTAAATTTTAGGTGGTGTCATGGCACAGGTTGCCAGTATTTATCTCGATGAACAAGGGTTACAACCCTTGGTTTATCCTCCTATGGTGGAGCATTTCAGAGATGTATTTCCTGATGATTTCTCTGGTCTACCTTTAGTGCGAGAGGTGGAATTTACTATTGAGCTTATACCAGGATCATCACCAGTGACCATTCCTCCTTATAGGATGGCACCTAAGGAACTTCTGGAGCTCAAGAGTCAACTGGAGGACCTATACGCAAAAGGATTTATACGTCCCAGTACTTCTCCATGGGGATTACCAGTTCTATTTACCAAGAAGGCAGATGGTACCCTTCGTCTTTACATGGATTATCATAAGTTAAATTAGCTGACGATTAAGAATCGGTATCCTTTACCCCAAATTGATGACCTCTTAGATTAGATCCAAGGAGAAAAGGTGTTTTCAAAGATAGATTTGAGGTCGAGCTATCACCAGGTGCGTGTCAGGACTTCGGACATGCCTCAAACGGTGTTCAGGAGTAGTTATGGTCTCTATGAGTGCCTATTCATGTCGTTTTGGATTACGAATTCACCTGCAGTGTTTATGGCTCTTATGAATTGGATTTTTCACCCTTACCTTGATTCTTTTTTGGTTGTATTTGTGGATGATATCTTAGTCTATTCACGCTCGAGACACGACCATGAAACCCATCTTGAGATCGTGCTGAATACACTAAGAGAGCATCATCTTTATGCTAAGCTCAATAAATTCCACTTTTGGATAAATAAGGTTCACTTCCTGGGTCACATTATTTCTGAGTCTGGAGTTTCAGTTGACCCTGAGAAGGTGAGTGCTGTAATTTCTTGGGAGTAGCCCAAGAACGTCTTTGATATCAGGAGTTTCTTGGGGCTTGCTGGATATTATAGGTAGTTCATCCAGGAATTTTCACACCTAGCAGCACCACTTACATCTTTGACCAAAAAAAGGGTGAGATTCGTTTGGTCAGAACCTTGTGAAGTAGCTTTTCAGGAACTGAAGGGCAGACTAACCTCAGCACCGATACTGATCTTTCTGAAGCCAGGTAGAGCTTATACGTTCTATTGTGACACATTAGGTATCGGGATTGGAGCTGTCTTGAGGCAGGATGAGCAAGTTGTTGCGTATGGTTCTCGTCAGTTAAAGCCTCATGAATGGAATTATCCAACGCAAGACCTCGAGCTCACAGCGGTTGTACATGCCTTATGCTGTTGGAGACACTATTTGTTAGGAGAGCATTTTGTGGTATTCACTGACCACAAAAGCCTCAAATATATCTTCACTCAGCGGGATATAAATCTCAGGAAATGTAGGTGGGTCGAGTACCTGCAATCCATTGATTTCAAACTGGCCTACACTCCTGGGAAAGGAAATTCAGTAGCTGATGCGCTGAGTTAGAAGGCTCAGTCACAAGTGGTTCGGGAATCAAATGAGGAGTGGAAGCTGATGGCCCTATTTTCGGAGATGCACGTTGAGGTACAGAAGGGTCAGGGTCAAACTGTTCTCTCATCCTTAGCGGTGACGTCTACTCTTTTGGAACTGGTTAGGGCAAGACAGTTATCAGATCTAGAAGGCCTTTTTCTACGAGAAAGTGTCGCTGATGATGCCTCTACAGATTGGAACGTGGATGAAGGTGATACTTTATTGTTCCATGGGCGTGTATGGGTCCCAGCAGACATCATAGAGGATCTTATGAGGGATTTCCATGCCTCAGCATGGCCAGTTCACCCAAGAATCACCAAAATGTATCGTGATTTGCGACGATAGTACTGGTGGCCTAACATGAAGCGAGAGATAGCCGGTTTTATCACGCGTTGTTCCACCTGTCAGTAGGTGAAGGCAGAACATCAGCGTCCAGCAAGGCTTTTTCAGCCGTTGTCCATTCCAGATTGGAAATGGGACAATGTTTCTATGGACTTTGTAACCGGTTTACCCAGGTCACCTCGTATCAATGATGCAGTATGGGTTATCGTCGACCATCTGACGAAGGTCGCGCATTTCTTACCTGTGCAGGAGACCTTCACAGTTAATGACTTGGGAAGACTGTATGTCAAGGAAATAGTGAGCCTTCATGGAGCACCTCATTCCGTTGTCTTGGACATAGATCCTCATTTTACATCTTGGTTCTGGTAGGGTTTACAGAAGGCCTTGGGTACGCAAGTACTTTTGAGCACAGCCTATCACCCGCAGACTGACGGACAGACCGAGCGAACTATATAGGTACTAGAGGATATGTTACGTGCCTGTGTTCTTGATTTTGGAGGTTCATGGGAGAAACACATTACTCTTATCAAGTTCAGTTATAACAATAGCTTTCGAGCTACCATTGAGATGGCTCCTTATGAATCCTTATATGGTAGGCCTTGTCGCTCGCCTTTATGTTGGCTTGAAGCAGGGGAGGCAGCTGTTCTAGGACCACATCTTGTGTAGGAGACTACGGAGCAGATACAGCTTATTAGGAAGTGTATGCAGACATCTCAGTCTAGACAACAGTCCTATGTTAATAAGCACCGGCGACCTCTTGAGTTCGAGGTTGGGAACCGGGTTTTCTTGAAGGTCTCACCCAGTTTGGGGAAAAGATGTATACGGAAGCAGGGTAAGATTTCGCCGAGGTTCGTAGGACCCTTTGAGGTGATGAAGCAGATCAGACCAGTAGCTTACCAGCTTGCACTTCTACAGAGATATCAGGCCATGCATGATGTTTTTCATGTATCTTAGCTACGCCAGTACTTTTCAGATCCGACTCATGTTTTTCAACCTGATGAGGTTGATATAGATATGGATGCTTCCTTCGAGGAGTATCCGATGTGAATTGTTGACTGGAGTGTGAAGACACTCCGTGGTAGGTCTGTTTCTCTTGTACAGGTGTTATGGCAGCATGGCCAGGTACAGGATGAGACCTGTGAGCGAGAGGCTGATATGCGTTCTCAATGGCCAGAGCTTTTCGTTGATGACACATCAGTACCCTCGAAAGGCCAACTCAGGGACAAGTTGCTTTAAGGAGGGTAGGTTTTAACGACCCGACTCTTTGGAAAAGGTACGGATCATTAGTTTTTCTTTAAAATATTTCCTTTAAGCTTGTTTAATGTGTGTAACATCCTAAGGAAGGTCTTAGGAGTGTCTGGGGTTTGTTCGAAGCTCGAGAGTTTGAGAAATGGGCTTGCAGATAATGGTGCATGGCCTGCGCACGGCCTGCGCATGGTTTCAGACAAACCGTGCGGCCTTTGGTCTGGAGTCAGGGAGGTACACACAGGTTGCGCACAGTTTGGGTAAATTGTGCACCTAAACCGTGCGGCCCTTGGTCGGGAGGCAGTGAGGTGTGCACGGTTTGCGCACGGTTTGGTAAACCGTGCGCCTAAACCGTGCAACCCTATTCTAGGTGAAAATTATCATTTTTCCCTTAAATTCTATTTAATCCTAATCCTCTTTTTCTTCCTCCTTCCTGTGGACAGAACATAGGGGATCCCTCTTTGAGCTCCAAAACCTCTCCTCTCACTTTCTCTTGTGGATTCTTCATCCAACACCCAATTCTCGATCCGTCAAAAGCATTGGATCACCCTGGGTAAGGCTTACCTCACGCACCCCTCTTTACTTGGTGAATCTTGCCTTTTATCTTGTTATTTTGATGCAGGATCATATGCCCTATTTCCAGGGCATTGGACTGGAACTCATATCTCTTCCAACCTAATGCGAATCTAAGATCGATATCAAGCAAGCCTACGCCTACAGCTCTAAGGTAGGTGGTCATGTGGTTTCCATTTTAGGTTTTCGCCTTTTTGAGTTATTATTGTTGTGTCGTGGTTTTTCTTTCTCAAAACCCCTTATTTGAAATGACTGCTTCATATCTAAATGACCCGTGTGGTATGATATTGATGAATCTAACCTTGTTAGGGTGTTTAGATGAGGTGTGGACCGGGAGTGGTCAACCATAGGTGTTATTCCATAAGATATTGCCCTTTTCCACCTTTGGACCTTAACGATATGTCTTGAAAGGCATTTTCCATGTTAGGAAAATGAGATGACTTGGTTATAGGTTGGCTAGGATGAGATAGCCTGAACCCTTTAATGAATTGAAATGTATATTACCTTGAGATGTGATTATGTGTTATTATAAGATGGAAATTCCATGCTTTGTTAATATGATATGATATAAGATGGATTTCCTTATATATTGTGATGTGAATGGTTATGCTATACTGTGTTGGCATGCTTGTGATAACCCGTGTTTGGGCGGGAGGCATTCTTACCCCATGAAGGATGAATCTTCATGTGTGGGCGGGAGGCATTCTTACCCCGTGCCAGATGAATCTACGTGTGTGGGCAGGAGGCATTCTTACCTCGTGCCAGATGAATCTCTGTGTGTGGGTGGGAGGCATTCTTACCCCGTGCTAGATGAATCTTCGTGTGTGGGTGTGAGGTATTCTTACCCCGTGCCAGCTGAATCTTTGTGTAATGGGATGGGAAGTGTTCATACCTCATGCCTATATATCCTTTATGGGTGGGAGGCATTCTTCCCTACGTCAGTTGCAGTGCTTGTGGATGAGAGGCATTCATACCTCGTTCTAGTGATGATTATTACATAAGTGAGAAGCATGGATGAGAGGCATGTTTACCTCGTGCCAGTGATAACCTATATCTATGTACTTATACCCCTGGTGATCGTTCAGAATACCATCCATGAGCTGAAGTAGGTAGACCCACCAGGTGTCCCTCCGGAACCTGAGCAGGAGGGTTGTTTATTACTTTGCTTTACTTACAGTTTACTACACACTGTTTATTTTGCAAACACCTATTTGGATTACACGTAGACCTCGTTGGTGGTGACCTACTAAGACTTTTCTCACACCCTACTAGGGTGGCCTCCTTGGCACTCGTGTAGACTTTACTGTTGCAGGTACTAGTAAGGGCAAAGGTCAAGCTTCAAGTTGTTGATACATGTACGTTCTAGCTAGAGTTCCAGAGCAGAGGACCGAGCTTGGCTAGGGATGCTCGTGGACTACTTTTGTTCTCTTTTTGTATTACTGTATATCATGTATTCCATCTATTTCCATTGTATCGGCATTCCATGCATCCATTTTGTATCAAACACTGCCTATGTGGCTTTTGTATATTTATCAGGGTTTTCCTTACTTATGTTTTTTGGTTCGTATGTTCACCTTTTTCTCCTATTTATCCATTAGTTGTGCTTCCTCTATTTAATCACTTGCTGTTATACCGTTGTGTACTCTGACATGGGGGTACAGTCTCCCCAATGACTTACCATTACACCCCCACTACTATTCGGCAGCCCCTAGCCTATGGGGAGACACGCCAGAGGTCATGTGGCCAACTGGGCTCGGGTTGAGGGGCAGCCAGGTCCGGGACGTCATAGGCCGACACTTCCCCGGTCGCACAGCCCCCTTCCGGTGACCTATTGTGCCGGTCGACCTTCTCATCGGCACCTCTCCCTCACCGGCACGCCTCTCCTCTGGCGCTGATCTTCCTTCTCCCCCCTCCTCACGTGTTGCCAGTTTGCCTTCTCCCAGCTTCAAACCCGCGCCACCTCGTCGTCCACCTTACCAACCGGCGCTGCCTCACTGGCAACCTCACTAGCTAGTGTCGTCGTAGCAGCAATGTCCCTCCTCTCTTCCGACCTCGACCGGCCACGCTCCGGTCCAACCGCCTCCCTCCTGTTCGTGCACCTATCTCATTAGTGAGAACCGGCCAGTCCAGTCAACGACCACGACCTCCCCCGTCCAGCATCCCTCTTCTCTTTCACGTGCGGCTCCACTTCAGGTAGACCCTCATCCTTCCTTTCTAGGGTTTTTGTCTTTGTTCTTAGGGTTTTGATTTGGGGGTTTTGAGTTGTTTGAGGTCTGATATTGATAATTTTGGTTCGGTCCGTTGTTTTAGGGTTTATTCGTGTTTGCTTGCGGTGCGATTGACGTGCGTTTTTGGTTACGCACTGAGATATTGATGTTTTCTACCCCGAGGTAGGTGGTTCCATACCCTTGCATCAATTTATTAATTTAATATTTTATTTGGTTTTATAAATGTGTTTTATGATCAAATTTTGTGGTGTGAAATGTATTTTTGGAGTGTTTTAACATGCATTCAAGTGGAAAATTATTATTTTGGTGTGTTCGCCTTATTGCGCACCCTTGAAATTAATTTTAAATTATTTTAATAATGTAAAACATGTTTTGATAAGGTTATCTTGCACTTTTGGTTTAGAGTGACGTTCTGTATGGAAAAAAATGTGTTTTTTGTATAAACCCTTGGTGCTAATTTGATGTATTTCATAAACTGTTTAACTTGATTTATTCACTCAAATGCGATGTGTGAAAGGGGTGTTTGGTAGGGTGAAACTTGTGTTAAATCTAAAAATGAAATTTTTATGTGAGAACCCTGGTGTTCTATTTAATAATGTTCTTTGATCTGTTTAAATAATTTATCAGGTCATTCATGTGATGCAGATTCGGGTGTGAAATGATTCTTGGTGTACGTTTGGTTTCAAAAGGGGGATTTTATGTGTATTTTTGTGTGAAGTTTTTTTGGTTTTTCTTGAAATCATCTAACAAACAGTTTAATGATTTATTGAATTATTTAGATGGTGCGAAAGTGGTATTTTGAAATTGTTGAATATGCATTTGTTTTTAAAGTAGTGTGTTTATATAAAATAATACATGTTTTTGGTGTAAACCCTTTTTGAGTCACTTGGTGGTGTTTTATAAATGGTGCAAACAGTTCAT
Organism: Viscum album; assembly: GCA_963277665.1. Classification (NCBI taxonomy): domain Eukaryota; kingdom Viridiplantae; phylum Streptophyta; class Magnoliopsida; order Santalales; family Viscaceae; genus Viscum; species Viscum album. The sequence continues at coordinate 527,686,975 of OY728131.1, read as the reverse complement.
TAAATAGTGCAGATGGTGTGAACTGTGTTTTGAAAAACATGCCTAAGTGGTTCTTTTGCACTGGTTGTTCATTTGGATTGTTTTGAGTCCGTGTTTATGTACCTTTGTTGTTGTGCATTTATTGCAGCGCGTTGGCGGGGTAACCCCGCGTTCCTGCGATCATCGGTTTGCGCGTGCTTGTGTGCCTATGTGAGGTGTGTCGCGTTGTCGTGTTAGAGCTACAAGTTGAGGTAGGTCCCCCACTGCACTCGCCTTTAAATTCAGAATTTATTAATTGCTTGATATTTTATTAATTTTAATAAATGGGAAATAATATAAGATATTTAATTTTTAAATGATTACTTGGTGTAAAAAGAGCCGTTTATTTTATACACGACACTTGAAAGATTTTCTTGATGAACGGACACCCATTAGTGAAAGAATGCCTGTTTGGCCATTAAACATAATTCACGAAATTTTAAATGTAGTTCTGGTTTATTGATAAATGATTTTTTTTAAGCGTGAACAAGTGTTTTGGTTCTCTTGAAAAATGAGGATTTTCTTTAAAATTGGTGAAGGTCCGTTTAACACTTTAATAAAATAAATTATTTTGAAAAACTCTCTTCGTGGTGACTCAGTGGTGATCTTTGGTGTACGTTGACTGCATGAGTTGTGTGTGATGTTTGTGCTACTTTATTGACTTTGTTGACGCACCCCTTTATTTTTTATTATACGTGTTTCTCACGACCCGTCCTCAGGGCCCGTGCCGTGACTACCCCAAGCCCGCCTTCCATAGGTCAGGGGCCGGCGACTAGCACCAAAGGCGTAAATCCCGATAAAAAGGGAAGGCATTGCCTTTATGAAAACGTAAACACACACAACCAGAGTACAAGCGGAAGCAAACACTAAGTAAAGCAATATAACAAGTGTGATAAAAGTACAAAGGGGCCGGAATACAAGCCCAACAGTAAAGTACAAGGAAAAGACAAAACAGAAGGAAGGTGTCAAGCTGCTAATGGATCATCCTCTGGAGTTCCTACCTGAAGGGTAGGTACAGATGGCCACCTTAGCTCTCCATGTCCTTCTATCACCTCCGGGTACCGTCTTGTCGTGAAGTCCACCTCCGGGTACCGTCTCGTCATGAAGTCCACCTCCGGGTACCGTCTAGCTCTACAAGCCTCAACCACGATCAGTGTTGTCCGTCGTCTGCATCCAACACAACGAGGTGCGGGCATAGCCCGTGCAGGGGTGAGTATAACGATACTCAGTAGGGACCCCAAGACCCTCAAGGTCTCACTAAACCAACAAGGATAAACCAAAAAGAAAGATCTCAACAGATAACCTTTAATTAGTTATATGCCCATACATATACCTAAGTTATCAAGTAACTCATCTCAATCCTGAGGAAAACACAAAGGTCACTGACTCAGCTCAAACCAAGATTTTATTCATGATGTTGAAACCACGGCTGCTGAAGAACTCCTCCTCTGTCGAGCACAGTAGTCCTGTCACGACTCTGAGGTGCTACTCACTAACCTTAGACTGCTGAGGTACTCCTCCTGTTGAGTACCGCGGGTCTGCCACCCAAACACAGTAGTGCTCCCCGCCATGGGTCTGTCACCCCAACACAGTAGTGTTCCTCCTAATAGCCTACGGAGGTACTCCTTCTGTTGAGTATCGCGGGTCTACCACCCAAACACAGTAGTTCTCCCCGCCGTGGGTCTGCCACCTAAACATAGTAGTTCTCTCCACTGGGCTAGTCAAGTCACTCCAACTCGAATCGGACAAGCAGTCATCAGGTCTCAGCCAGCTATAAGGTCTTTGTACTCCGTACGCTTGTCTCCGGGAGGATCCACTCCACGAGCTACTGGTCGATACTCCAAGTATCACAAAGTTCCACGAAGAAGTATCTCAAAGGACCGCCTCGTCAAAGGGGTCTCAACGCAACAGACGGCACGTCTATCGGACGCCCGGTCTGTGAGTTATTAGTCTTTTAGTCCCGGGGGCCTGGCTGGTTTCGTGTACGAACCAACCCAGCCATATCTCAACTGTACCCCGAAATCTAATGGGTATACTCAAAGGAACCGTTTCTCAACGAGATTACCAATGCCGCTGACGGTTCGTCAAACGGACGTCCGGTCTGAAAGTTATTGGCTTTTTTGTTCTAGGGGCCCAGTTGGTTTATAAGCTAAACCAACCCGACCGTACTCCATCTGCATCCAAACATCAATTGGAGTATTCCAAAATAACCGTCTCATCAAGAGGAATCCAACGTAGTCGATGGCACGTCAATCGGACGTCTGGAGCTCAAGTTATAAGTGTTTCCGCTCCGAGGGCCCGATTGGTTTCGGGTTCGAACCAACCTGGTTGTACCCAAACTTTGCCAAAACCTTGAGTGTAATATACTGAAACGACCGTATCAATCCAAGTAATCCTACGCAACTGACGGTGCATTGATCAGAGATCCAAAACTCAAGTTATGGTCATTTAACTGAAGATGGTCCAAAAATAGGGGGTCTGGGCCCGGTCCGACCCGGCCCAACACCCCCTGGGTCGGCCCGAACCGGGTCGACCCGACCAGGGCCCGGGTCTGGCCCGGTGGGGCGCGGCCCGGCCCAGCTGGCGCGGCTCGGCCCTGCAGGCGCGGCCCTACCCGGCCGGCGCGTCCCGGCCCGCGTGGCCCGCCCCGGCCCGGCTGGGGGTGCTGGCTCGGCCAACTTGGCCGAGCGAAACGCGCGGAGCGGAGGGCGCGCCCCCCGCCGTTAATTGATACCGGCGACACCAGCTGGTGTCGCCCCGCCATCCCAGGATCCCATGAGGCCGCAGGATCCGTCGCACCACCGCCGCGACTGTTGGCGCGGCGCGCTGGGGCACCGCCGTGCCGGAGTGGCGCGCCGGCAGTGCCTTCCGCAGACCACCGGACGCGCTCCGATGGTCCAATTCGCCCACCGCTTGCGCCTGCGGCTCTATCGGGACCCGTTCTTCACTGCGACGGGTTCCAAATGCCTTTGCGGTCCCATTTCATCATCGTCTGTCAATCCGCGCATCAACAAACAATCTACAGAGGGTTTTCGGGCCGTGTTTGTTCGGCACGCGCCCTCTGCGTTAGGCGTTAACAATTGGCCAAGGTTAAACATGGTTTTACGAAGAACGAATAACAATTTTATTTAAATAAAATTGAAGCAAACCATCCACAATTTCCCCGCAAACAAATTTTCCCAACCCGCAAATAAAATCATTCGCGGATCAACTTGATAATGAATTGATCCACGTTCTTTGTTTTAGAAGGGAAGAATCATGGGAATATAAACATGCTCAAATTAAACCCCTACCTCGTAAAACGGTGTTAAACTATGGTGAGTCACGGAAGACGGGCGTCGTTCCGTCAACGTCGGGAGGGAAGGGGCCGAGGGTGGTGTCGGCGTTCTTCGTTCTTTGTTCTTCATTGGAGGAAGAGGAAAACTCTCCAAGTGTCGGGCGTCGTGCTTCGCTGTTAGCGTTCCGCCGCTTGAAGAAGCCGTCTAGAACTCCTACCCCTAGCCTCCTTTATATAGGAGTGGGAGGGTTCGTCGTTGGCACGCAAGTCATAAATGGAGGATTTATGACAGAGGGCTCCACCCAATTAATCCGCTGCGGTGGCGCATTAAAATGGGGAGGAAGTCAAAAAAAGGGGGTTCTTGGCCCGGGTGGTCCCCACAGAATAATATCCTCCAAAGGGAGGATATTTCTTGGTGGGCCCCACCATTAATTAACCACAAAAAGGAAAAAGGGGGGTGGTTAATGCTTGGGTGGTATTCTCATTAAAAAGGGAGGTTTCATCCTCCTCAATTAAGAGGGGGGATTTAAACCTAGAGGCCCTCCCTCATAAATGAGGGGGAGTCAAGGTGTTATGATTACCCTCCCATTAATGGGAGGCCTCATGTAGTTTCCACCACAATCAACCTCACATGGGAGGTTGGATCTCGGTGGGCCCCACCACCATAACCTCTCATGGGGGTTAGGGTGTGGCGGTCTCACCACCAACTCCCAAGTGGATCTTCTAACCACTTTATCCGCACGACACGTCTTTAACAAAATAAAATAAATTGTTCACTTATTTTATTTTATTAACACACGTAAAACCCCAAAAACTAACTTTCATACCTGATCATCTGTCGTCGAGGTGAAAGTCTTCTTAAGTGAAAACTCGCGCTGCGAGTCCAACGGTGCCCTCAGATTTCAATTCCGAGCACCACTTCAAAATATAGAAAAACTCGTTCGTTCGTTTACTGAACATACCCGAGCTAAACTTCAGAAATTAATTTCGAGCACACCGGGCCTCAGAATCAAGTGCCGTCAAAATCCATAGACTCGTAAAATTCCAAAGAAATTAAGAAAAAAAATTCCTTGAAATTTTTGGGTCTTTACATTACTCCCACCTCAGGGCTTTACGTCCCCGTAAAGATATAACACAAACTAGGGAAACTAAAGGTGGTACCGAGCACACATCTGAGCCTCCTGCTCCCATGTGCTCTCCTGGAGGTTCCTGTGCTGCCAATGAAAGCGCACAAGAGGAATCAATCATCCTCATAGGACCCGCTCCTGTCGATACTCAACCTCTACTAGAACCCCATGAAGGTCACCCCATCATCGATGTTCAGCTCCCCGTGGTCGATGATGACGGATAGGTCTTGCACACATCTCCTCAGATGAGATATGTGGATGACGTCGTGCACCCGGTGCACCTGAGTTGGAAAGGCCAGGCGGCAAACCACCTTGCCTACGCTGTTGGGGACCTGAAAAGGTCTGATGACACGCGGAGATAACCTGTCACCCCGGACAATTCTCCGTAGTCCCCGTCGAGGTGAGACTCGTAAGAAGACGTGGTCTCCATCCTCGAACTCCAGTGGTCTTGTCTCCTATCAGCATAGGACTTCTGTCTGGTCTGTGCAGTCTTCATCCGCTCCTGGATGATCTGCACCTTCTCTGTCGTAGCCTGAACCATCTCTGGTTTAACATGTGTTGACTCCATCACTATCCACAAAGGATATCTGAAACGCGTCCAGCTGTTGTCTCTCCACTCCTAACATATGAATGTCCGATCTCCTACTAAGAGTATCTGCTACAACGTTCCCCTCCCCGGGAGTATAAACTATCTCGAAGTCATAGTACTGGAGGAATTCAAGCCATCATCGTTGTCTCAGGTTCATGTCCTTCTGAGAGAAGATACACCTGATACTTTAAGTTGGAGAGATCCTTAAACCATTCACTCAACGAACAATGGGTGAGACTAGCCAAAAGTAAGAACTCATCTCCACCCTTCTTCATCTATGTTCTACCAAAGAGCTGCTGATATTTCTCCTCTGCCGAAAAGAGAAATCTGGTCTCATCCCCTGGATGAACCACGTTCTTTGCCTAACAGTCAATCCTGACATGAACGGTACAATTCATGTCTTGAATGACGTCGTAAGGCCTCGACGCTACTACCAAGAGATCCAATCATTACTCTCGCCTCTAAGGGTTGAGTCACATTGTCGGCATCAGTGCGTGGTTACTGGGTCTCCTCTAGTATAAAACTCACAAGTGAGGGTCAAGTCAACAGTTTTAACTGAAACCTCTTAGTATCAACCACACAAAAAGGACAGGATAGTAAACGTCACAAAGATAAGTGTATTTTATTACTGCAGATCAAGTACAAAGACACACTACAACCACAAACAACAACAACCTGGAAACTAGAAGCACCAAGAACAAAGGCCTTCATGCCTGTAACTAGTCCCGCTCCTGTCCACCTGCTTCCGGAGCTCCATATTCATATGATTCAGCTACCTGAAGCTGTGATATCCCATGTCCACCTATTCCCTGTGGTCGGGGTGGACCTCCGGGTGGTGGTGGTGGCAACACCTCGAAGCGTCATCCGCCTCTAGCTGCACGGCCAGCTCCCCTGCCTCGGTTTCCTGCTCCTTGAAGTCCACCTCGATCAAACCTCTGCCTCTGTCTGGGTGGTCCTTCATCTATCTGCTGATCATCCGAGCGGTGGGTTGGACAGTCACGAGCCATGTGACCCTGTTCGCCGCATGTGTAACACAGCATGGCAGGTCTGGCTCTGTCTCTACCCTTGGTGCCTCTCACTACCGATCATGAGTCGTGCGGTCGACCACCTGTAGGTCTGGCCATCTTGGACCTCTGCGTCATCAGTCTACTGCCAGCTGCAGAAGACTCTGCTGCATGCCAGCTAGTAGTGGGTCCCGCTGCTGGAGACTGCTCAACAAGAAAACTCTCCACTAAGAGGGCTCGCTCCAACACCCCCGTATGCATCGGGATGCTATGGGAGACAATAGAAGCTCTAATCTCTCGCCTGAGCCCCTGCTCGAAGGTCCGAGCCCTGAAGAACAGGTCTCATACCATGTATGTAGAGTAGCACGAGAGGTCTTTGAACCTTGCTGAGTACTGAGCTACACTCATGATGTCCTGCTGCAGATGAAGTAGCTCCTATATCTGCACCGCTCGAAGGGTGGCTGGTACAAACTCCGCCCGGAATAGGCTCTCGAAGTCTGCCCATAGAATTTATGCCTCATCATGCATCTGGAGCATCAAGCTCCACCATCTGACTGTTGCTACCTGAAGGAGGCTGGCAGCAAGGATCACCATGAAGTCCGTTGGTGTACCTACTAGCCTGAAGACTCTCACCACAGCCTCCAGCCAATCCTCAGCCGCATGTGGATCCGTCTCTCCCCGGAACCTGGGTTGTCTCTGACGCTGGAACTCGTGCAGCGTGCTCAAGCGGCATGCATCGCCTGCTGCTGGGGCTGGTGGCATCGGTGGCCCAACGGGTGGTAGTACCACTGGTGCCTCAACTGAAAGAGGGCCCTGTACTGAGGCCTCGTCGCTCGGCGGGCTGTCAGTATGTACAACTCTCGGGGTTCTAGCTGGTCGTCCGCGGGGAGGCATCCTGAAAGAAACAGATGTGACACGGTCAAAGACTATACCTGGTGAGCTGACCTGGTTTGAGCTGATTTAAAAAGGAACTTTTGAAAACACACACACAATCATTGTTTTCGTGCATTGAGTCGGAAAATTAGAAGTCAGGGTCCTGGTGTATGGATACGTCGGACGCCCGCACCAACACTGGACTCGCTGAACTGAAAACCACACTTAGTACCCTTAACACTATTGCTTCACAGAAAGAAAATATCAGAGTCCTAAGTTCTGCGATAGAACCGACTCCTCTGATACCAATTTTTCACGAACCGTCCTCGAGGCCCATGTCGTGACTACCCCTAGCCCGCCTTCCATAGGCCAGGGGCTGGCGACTAGCACCAAAGGCGTAAATCCCGATAAAAAGGGAAGGTATTGCCTTTATGAAAATGTAAACACACACAACGAGAGTACAAGCGGAAGCAAACGCTAAGTAAAGCAATAAAACAAGTGTGCTGAAAGTACAAAGGGGCTGGAATACAAGCCCAACAGTAAAGTACAAGGAAAAGACAAAATAGCAGGAAGGTGTCAAGCTGCTCCTGGATCGTCCTCCGGAGTTCCTACCTGAAGGGTAGGTACATATGGCCACCTCATCTCTCCACGTCCATCTATCACCTTCGGGTACCGTCTTGTCGTGAAGTCCACCTCCGAGTAAGCCTCAACCACGATCAGTGTCGTCTATCATCTGCATCCAACACAACGAGGTGCGGGCATAGCCCGTGCAGGGGTGAGTATGACGATACTCAGTAGGGACCCCGAGACCCTCAAGGTCTCACTAAACCAACAAGGATAAACCACAAAGAAAGATCTCAACAGATAACCTTTACTTAGGTATATGCCCATACATATACCTAAGTTATCAAATAACTCATCTCAATCATGAGGAAAACACAAAGGTCACTCACTCAGCTCAAACCAGGATTTTATTCACGATGTCGAAACCACGGCTGTTGAAGAACTCCTCTTCTGTCGAGCACAGTAGTCCTGTCACGACTCCGAGGTTCTACTCACTAACCTTAGACTGCTAAGGTACTCCTCCTGTTGAGTACCGTGGGTCTGCCACCCAAACACAGTAGTGCTCCCCTGTAACGCCCCGACCCTAGTTACCCAGAGTCGGTGCATTATTACATAACATTGGCATGATCACAAGAAAGATCAAATCTCGAAAGACCGATTGGTTTAGTATCCTTGGAAACACTAGATATATTCATAAGTTTTACATTACATCATAAAATGAAAAACTACTACAACAACATAATGTCTCCATAATCCACACTATAATCCCCTCATAATATCCCTGCAGGTCATTCATAACTTACATCTTCACATCCTGGGAAAAATAAAACATAGAAAAGGGGTGAGCTCAAATGCCCAGTAAGGATAAAAATATAGCGGAACATTCAAAAATAAGAATAAACATTTAAGGCAATGAATTACTAAAACAAAAGCCTTTTAAACTTGAACTTCAACATAGTATGGCAAAAGTAAAATGAAATAATGCCATTTACTTATTCACATGGATATTCTACTAATCGAATAATCACATTCAAAATCAATAACCACTTTCATAATGATGGAATGCATAATGCTAAACTTTAATTTCTTTTCAAGGCCTCGTCCCAAGACCTTGGGGCTAACTGTAACCGGAACCCAACCCGGAGTGCCTCTAATAACCGGACACCAACCCGGAGTGCCTCTAATAACCGTACACCAACCCGGAGTTCCTCTAATAACCGGAGACCAAACCGGAGTCCCTCTAATAACCGGAGACCAAACCGGAGGGCTTACTTTTACCGGTCCCCAACCCGGGACATACTTGTCTAACACATTCATCTGAATGAAAGATTGAAATATAACATAAACATTTGGATTAAAAATAAATTATTCATAGTCAAAAATATCATAAAACCTTCAATAAAATACGAATGTTTTGTATCATAATAAATCAACTTCAAATAAGCTTAAAATCCATCAAAGGATGTTGACATAGATGAAATCAAAACTATTTTAGAGAAATATCTCTTTTTTTTTAAATCATTTAAAAGTATCATAATTATAAAATAATACATTCAATTTGAAAATATTCTTATAAGCTTGTAAGGGAAGCTTTGACGATTTTATAACGGCGGTAAATAGCCGCACCTGCCGTATAAGTTAAAAAAACATTCTTACCTTAAATTTGTCGAAAAGGTTAAAAGTGCCTTGTTTGGAAAATGACGGAAAGATTCCTTTCGAAACACATAAGGGTATAAATGAATTTAACCCATATTCTTGTAAGTAGTAAAAATGTTTTGAAATAAATTATTAAGAAACATGGATGTGGATGATAAAGAGATCCCAGTAGATTATTACGTATAAACAACCTCGGATAATGAAGAGATTGTGAAATAACCCTTACCAATTTGGTAACTTATGAAACATACAACCCATGAAAGAGGTATCATACAATGAATATGTAAATACACATAAATTAGAGTTTATTACACAATGAATATAATTATGGGCAGTACATACACCACACAAAAGGTAATGGTGGCAATATGGCAGGAATCTCACGGGAATAAGGAGTGAGATGAAAACCCCTTACCACGTTAATCAACTGAGTCGTATGGAAAAAAGTTAATAACCACCAAATGATTTACAGAATAACATGATTATAAATAGAATCATGATAATATATATCAAATGGCGGTACACAATACACCACTTTCAATAATTTAGTGGCGAACAATGGAAATCTCACGGAATTGAAAGTGAGATAAGAAAATCCCTTACCTTGTACTTTTACTTGGTTGGGGTAGGTTAACCTCCTGTATAATATTGAAATAATTGTTATTAAATTATACAAGAATCATATATATTAATATGATATCATATATGATCTTTTAATATTGATTTGATAATAATATCTTAGTATTATCGTTGTTTCGGGTGTTAGCTTACTTGTTTTCTTTTATATGTTTTGTTACGTAAGACATGTTTGTAAAGGATAGGTTTTATATTATTCATATCCAGAATGATATCAAGTCCTTAAACATCATTTTTTAAATCATCAAATGATAATTATACTTGAATGGATACGATGGAGAATGAATCTCATCGCGTTCGTGGAGACGGTAGTCCGTACGTACGCACGAGCGACAATATCATTCTTTTGATATTAAAATAATATATAAATGGATGGTATATCATATATACAGAATCATTAGCATGTTATATTTATTATTTACATGAGTTACACATCATTATTATACCCATCCAAATAATATTATATTGAATAACAATTACACCACGACGTGGAGACGGTAAGTCGTACGTACGCACGTATGGTGACATGTTATTCAAAGGGTGGATAGAATACTGAATATGGTTGTACCATATTTATAATAACATCACAGTATATGTGAGATACTAGAGTTATTATTTTAGAATGGTAAGAACAAAGAAAGAAGAAGTTGAAGAAGAAAGGAACTTGAAAAGGGGTGGTGAAAACATTACCTCTTCTTCGGGTTCTTCCTTTTGATTTGATCAAAAGGGCTCCTTAGGTTGGCTTTCTGATCAAACTAAGGCCTCTAGGTTGTAGTGAGGGATGTTGGGAGAGTATTTGGGCAGATTTTGGCCGAACCAAAAGACTTTGAAGGTGTGAAGAAATGAGGAGGAGTGCCCTTTTATAAGAGGGGTGAGGGGCACCTTTGGAAAAGCTAGAAATATTAATTTATAATAAATTCATATTCGGTTTCAAATGGCTCCAAAGTTGATTATTTAAATGTTAAGGTGGGGATAGGTCGAAAACCACTCAAACAATAGAATTTAGACAGGTTTGGGTACTTATATTAACCTTATCTTTAAGTATTAACTCTAAGTTAATTAGTTTCACTTTTACAATGTCTCTTTGTATTTTTATATAATATGGTTAATAAACTTACTATATACATCCAAACGACCCCCAAGTGGTCCATTAATGATGAACCTATCATGATATAAGTCTCTTGGCCGAACCTTATATTTTTAGGAATTTAATATCAATTAATAATATAATATTTGTTTTAAGAACTCTTTTATGTCAATTTTGACACTATTCAATAGTTGATTTTTGTGAAACTCATAACAGATTGATTACTTCGAAAAAAGTCAATTAAATCAATCATAATATATCATATTATCCTATAAAATTAGTTTAATTCATTAAAAGTTTCATATTATATTTATTTGGGTATTTATAATATCAATTATTTTAATTTTTCACTATTATAGTAATTACTGCATCATCATTGAGTCATAAATAAAATAAATTATTTAATGTCTAAAAATTATAAATAAAATATCATTATGTAGGAAATCTTTTTATCTTTCTAATGAATATTTATAATCTAAAATCCAACATATATAACCCTGTGTAAAAAATTTTTTTCTAAAAGATATATGCTTGTGTCATTTTTGTATTCATTTTAACTTAATTAAAATAAAGTGTCCCTATCACCTACAAGTGGCACCATGGGGTCCCAAAATCGACCCAAAGATGCCTATGGTCGAACATGTATCAACCAATAAGGCTAGGACACGTTTTAGGGTAATTTAGTATTATTATAATATTATTTTTTAACCCTTATTTACCGGATTTACCCTTAACCATGGTAAATAAAATATTTACCGCAGTAATTATTCAAAATGTTTAAAAATAAAAGTTACCTATTTACACAATTTGAACATCCTGATTCCAAATATGGAATCCATTTTTCTAAATTCAAAACACAGAAGTGGCAGAAATTAATTTAAAATTAATTCCCGCTGTCAAAACAAAAAGCGTGTTTTTAAGAGATAATAACTATCAAAAGATTGACACTGGTTTATGTTCAGTTTAATTGTAAAATTATGTCCAATGACCAAAATTATATTAAATGGTAAAAATATATTCTAAATATACTTTAAAACCACTCAAATTCATAATTTATCACTATTAATTATTTTGATTAAAAAAGTTGTTTTTAATTAAAATTTAGTAATTTTCACTATTCATCAAAATATGAAAGTTATCCGAAAAGTACCAAAATTTCACCTTAGGCTAAATTCGATACTCTGAATCCAAAAATGAAGTCCATTTTGAGAGATAAAATTTCTAAAATTTTAAAAGGTAGGTATTACTATTCATAACGGCTTGTTTGGTAAGTCATGGTGTGTTTGAACTCGGTGTTGGGTGTAGTGCAAGTTATTGTATTATTTTAAAGAAATAACACACTATGAAATCTTGGGGTGTTACATTCTCCCCTCCTTCAATAAATTGCGTCCTCGCAATTTGAAATTGTTCTTCGAAAATAAAAGGTTGAAAATAAAAAATATCTTTGTGGGAAAACCCACATCGGAAATTGGGTTACTAAAATTTAGTCTTAATATGAGGAAAAGAGAAATGAAAGGGTCACCACCAAATTATGATCTCGATTAGGAGAACATTGGTGGCAATTAGAGACATATAATTAGAGGAAAAATGTAAATATTTATAGGTAGTGATTGAGGTCATCAATCACAAACAAGTATAAAATTGAGGTCCTTAAACTCATCAATCTATGATGATTTGAAATACCATCGGTTCAAAAAAAACATAGGGTATTAGGATAACACATTTTTGACGTTTCAAAATATCTTAGTTGAAATCCCACATCGAAAAATGAATTAATGAGGCCTCTATTTAAAATAGAGAGTGGAAAGTATGAAGATTACCGAAAATAACACATACTAGGGTTCCATGTAGGAAAATATGGATATGGAAGAGAAATCTAACCATCAATTATCTGATGGAGAGTGGTAGAGAACATGGCTATGAAAATGCCAACAATCCCAAATCCATAAATTAGTGATGATTTAAGGTACCATCTAGGACAACATTTTTGTTCTAAGTTCCTTTTATTAATGTTGAGGAATTTATTTATGAGATTGGCTAAGATCATAAGGAGATATACTTACATTATAATTAGAGTTTTATCCATTAATAAATTTCTACCACAAACTCATCTTTCACTCTAAAAGATAATAGAATGTAAAAAAATTTCTATTTATACTATTCGTATAGGGTTCCAAAATAAATGAATTTATAATTCATCTACCAGATCTTTAAAAAAAACTACATTATTTAATCCAGGACATCTCGTGGGCCAGTGGTAAGTGATACACCCTTGTCGCCCTTCGGTTGCGGGTTCAAGTCTCGCAGCCTTGCCGGACGCGACGGGTTGCCGCCCGACCTCCGGGTTGTCCTTTTATGGCAATCCAAAATAATCCAAACTAGAACTATCCAAAATACTTCTGTCCAAACTCACAGTCCAACATTTATAAGGAAGGTAAGCATAATGTAGATCCTTTTTACCCCGTAATAGCATATGAATACCTTCATCATGTATTCTTTTAATACACTGAAACATCCTGAATTACCATATTCCTTATTGATTACATTCATGCTCCCTTATTCCATATAGAATGTTGGATATACTTCATTAATCCAAAAAATGTTTTAAACCCCAACAATGATGGAATATACAAATCATTAATCAGTTCCAAGGTAGTCAAGAATATCCAATATAATTTATCCAAAACAATCATGTATTATTCCAAAATCACTAACTCGGTATCAGAACTATATTATGGTTTATCATTCTCTCAACCATATATTTTCCAAAAATTTATCCTGCTGTTGAGTCACCTTTCTTTGTTCCACACAATCTCAAGTCCTTAATGAAATAGTACTGCAGTACAATCCTTATATACTCCATAATTATTATAACAAGTACATTGTTGATACAACACTCAATTGACATAATCAACATAAGAACTCTAATCATTCCTCTTCATCTGTGGTAGTATCATAACTTGATTATTATCCAATAACATCATTTGTGGCATAGTCTGATGACTGGGACATAGGTTTGCGTAGTGTCCAAACTCCTTGCAAATGAAGCATTGTACATTTGAAACCATTTTCTTACCCTTGCAGTCATGTACTTTGTGCCCTTTTCCTCTACACTTATAACAAACTCTCATTCCTTTCAGGCAAGTTCCAGGGTGTTTCTTTCCACAGTTACCATATATGGGAAAATTCTTCTTTTTCCTCTTCCCTTTATCCATCTTTCTCTCTTCCATCCTTTTCTTCTCTTGCTTCCCTTCAAAGCCATAGGACTCAGTAAACTCTTTACTTATCTTATCAACACATGATATTATTTCTTCATATGATGATAATACATGGGAGACTATTTCTCTTATAAATTCTAGCTTAAAACCATGAAAGATATGATCCTTCCTTCTCTTTGGATTATGTGCATTTCTGGAGTTCTCATTCCTTCTACTGGGCGCCATTTCTAAACAATGGCATACACTAGATCAGTTTATGAATCAAAATACATAATCCCATACTTATAAAACACTTAACATAAATTGAACTATTTATGGATATAATCCATAATCATAAAAATTTCTCCTTTGAGGATGTATATACTCATAAACCCTTCATAATGGTTTGTAAAGAAAATGAGAATTATCCTAAGCATATCCCTCGGGAGTGTCGTAACCAAGAGTGCAGCAAGGCCCGTTGTCGTGCACCAGTTCCCGTTCGAGTCTAGCTCAAAGCGGTGTTTTCGGGTTTTACCCCTAGGTACATCCGTGCCAGAGCCGCCACTACCTGCTCGTATCCAGACAGGGATGTATTGCTCGGAAAACTCACAAAATCCCTATAATACCAAAATTCTAGGAAGTTCTTCTACACTAATCCTCAAAGTTCATCTTAGGTCTACGTGCTCTAATCAGAGTTTATCTAAATCTAGCTTCCAATGTTTGTACTAAACTTCCTCTGATACCAACAGTAACGCCCCGACCCTAGTTACCCAGAGTCGGTGCATTATTACATAACATTGGCATGATCACAAGAAAGATCAAATCTCGAAAGACCGATTGGTTTAGTAGCCTTGGAAACACTAGATATATTCATAAGTTTTACATTACATCATAAAATGAAAAACTACTACAACAACATAATGTCTCCATAATCCACACTATAATCCCCTCATAATATCCCTGCAGGTCATTCATAACTTACATCTTCACATCCTGGGAAAAATAAAACATAGAAAAGGGGTGAGCTCAAATGCCCAGTAAGGATAACAATATAGCGGAACATTCAAAAATAAGCATAAACATTTAAGGCAATGAATTACTAAAACAAAAGCCTTTTAAACTTGAACTTCAACATAGTATGGCAAAAGTAAAATGAAATAATTCCATTTACTTATTCACATGGATATTCTACTAATCGAATAATCACATGCAAAATCAATAACCACTTTCATAATGATGGAATGCATAATGCTAAACTTTAATTTCTTTTCAAGGTCTCGTCCCAAGACCTTGGGGCTAACTGTAACCGGAACCCAACCCGGAGTGCCTCTAATAAACGGACACCAACCCGGAGTGCCTCTAATAACCGGACACCAACCCGGAGTTCCTCTAATAACCGGAGACCAAACCGGAGTCCCTCTAATAACCGGAGACCAAACCGGAGGGCTTACTTTTACCGATCCCCAACCCGGGACATACTTGTCTAACACATTCATCTGAATGAAAGATTGAAATATAACATAAACATTTGGATTAAAAATAAATTATCCATAGTCAAAAATATCATAAAACCTTCAATAAAATACGAATGTTTTGTATCATAATAAATCAACGTCAAATAAGCTTAAAATCCATCAAAGGATGTTGACATAGATGAAATCAAAACTATTTTAGAGAAATATCTCTTTTTTTTAAAAAAATCATTTTAAAAGTATCATAATTATAAAATAATACATTCAATTTGAAAATATTCTTATAAGCTTGTAAGGGAAGCTTTGACGATTTTATAACGGCGGTAAATAGCCGCACCTGCCGTATAAGTTAAAAAAACATTCTTACCTTAAATTTGTCGAAAAGGTTAAAAGTGCCTTGTTTGGAAAATGACGGAAAGATTCCTTTCGAAACACATAAGGGTATAAATGAATTTAACCCATATTCTTGTAAGTAGTAAAAATGTTTTGAAATACATTATTAAGAAACATGGATGTGGATGATAAAGAGATCCCAGTAGATTATTACGTATAAACAACCTCGGATAATGAAGAGATTGTGAAATAACCCTTACCAATTTGGTAACTTATGAAACATACAACCCATGAAAGAGGTATCATACAATGAATATGTAAATACACATAAATTAGAGTTTATTACACAATGAATATAATTATGGGCAGTACATACACCACACAAAAGGTAATGGTGGCAATATGGCAGGAATCTCACAGGAATAAGGAGTGAGATGAAAACCCCTTACCACGTTAATCAACTGAGTCGTATGGAAAAAAGTTAATAACCACCAAATTATTTACAGAATAACATGATTATAAAGAGAATCATGATAATATATATCAAATGGCGGTACACAATACACCACTTTCAATAATTTAGTGGCGAACAATGGAAATCTCACAGAATTGAAAGTGAGATAAGAAAATCCCTTACCTTGTACTTTTACTTGGTTGGGGTAGGTTAACCTCCTGTATAATATTGAAATAATTGTTATTAAATTATACAAGAATCATATATATTAATATGATATCATATATGATCTTTTAATATTGATTTGATAATAATATCTTAGTATTATCGTTGTTTCGGGTGTTAGCTTACTTGTTTTCTTTTATATGTTTTGTTACGTAAGACATGTTTGTAAAGGATAGGTTTTATATTATTCATATCCAGAATGATATCAAGTCCTTAAACATCATTTTTTAAATCATCAAATGATAATTATACTTGAATGGATACGATGGAGAATGAATCTCATCGCGTTCGTGGAGACGGTAGTCTGTACGTACGCATGAGCGACAATATCATTCTTTTGATATTAAAATAATATATAAATGGATGGTATATCATATATACAGAATCATTAACATGTTATATTTATTATTTACATGAGTTACACATCATTATTATACCCATCCAAATAATATTATATTGAATAACAATTACACCACGACGTGGAGACGGTAAGCCGTACGTACGCACGTATGGTGACATGTTATTCAAAGGGTGGATAGAATACTGAATATGGTTGTACCATATTTATAATAACATCACAGTATATGTGAGATACTGGAGTTATTATTTTAGAATGGTAAGAACAAAGAAAGAAGAAGTGGAAGAAGAAAGGAACTTGAAAAGGGGTGGTGAAAACATTACCTCTTCTTCGGGTTCTTCCTTTTGATTTGATCAAAAGGGCTCCTTAGGTTGGCTTTCTGATCAAACTAAGGCCTCTAGGTTGTAGTGAGGGATGTTGGGAGAGTATTTGGGCAGAGTTTGGCCGAACCAAAAGACTTTGAAGGTGTGAAGAAATGAGAAGGAGGAGTGCCCTTTTATAAGAGGGGTGAGGGGCACCTTTGGAAAAGCTAGAAATATTAATTTATAATAAATTCATATTCGGTTTCTAATGGCTCAAAAGTTGATTATTTAAATTTTAAGGTGGGGATAGGTCGAAAACCACTCAACCAATAGAATTTAGACAGGTTTGGGTACTTATATTAACCTTATCTTTAAGTATTAACTCTAAGTTAATTAGTTTCACTTTTACAATGTCTCTTTGTATTTTTATATAATATGGTTAATAAACTTACTATATACATCCAAACGACCCCCAAGTGGTCCATTAATGATGAACCTATCATGATATAAGTCTCTTGGCCGAACCTTAGATTTTTAGGAATTTAATATCAATTAATAATATAATATTTGTTTTAAGAACTCTTTTATGTCAATTTTGACACTATTCAATAGTTGATTTTTGTGAAACTCATAACAGATTGATTACTTCGAACAAAGTCAATTAAATCAATCCTAATATATCATATTATCCTATAAAATTAGTTTAATTCATTAAAAGTTTCATATTATATTTATTTGGGTATTTATAATATCAATTATTTTAATTTTTCACTATTATAGTAATTACTGCATCATCATTGAGTCATAAATAAAATAAATTATTTAATGTCTAAAAATTATAAATAAAATATCATTATGTAGGAAAGCTTTTTATCTTTCTAATGAATATTTATAATCTAAAATCCAACATATATAACCCTGTGTAAAAATTGTTTTTCTAAAAGATATATGCTTGTGTCATTTTTGTATTCATTTTAACTTAATTAAAATAAAGTGTCCCTATCACCTACAAGTGGCACCATGGGGTCCCAAAATCGACCCAAAGATGCCTATGGTCGAACATGTATCAACCAATAAGGCTAGGACACGTTTTAGGGTAATTTAGTATTATTATAATATTATTTTTTAACCCTTATTTACCGGATTTACCCTTAACCATGGTAAATAAAATATTTACCGCAGTAATTATTCAAAATGTCTAAAAATAAAAGTTACCTATTTACACAATTTGAATATCCTGATTCCAAATATGGAATCCATTTTTCTAAATTCAAAACACAGAAGTGGCAGAAATTAATTTAAAATTAATTCCCGCTGTCAAAACAAAAAGCGTGTTTTTAAGAGATAATAACTATCAAAAGATTGACACTGGTTTATGTTCAGTTTAATTGTAAAATTATGTCCAATGACCAAAATTATATTAAATGGTAAAAATATATTCTAAATATACTTTAAAACCACTCAAATTCATAATTTATCACTATTAATTATTTTGATTAAAAAAGTTGTTTTTAATTAAAATTTAGTAATTTTCACTATTCATCAAAATATGAAAGTTATCCGAAAAGTACCAAAATTTCACCTTAGGCTAAATTCGATACTCTGAATCCAAAAATGAAGTCCATTTTGAGAGATAAAATTTCTAAAATTTTAAAAGGTAGGTATTACTATTCATAACGGCTTGTTTGGTAAGTCATGGTGTGTTTGAACTCGGTGTTGGGTGTAGTGCAAGTTATTGTATTATTTTAAAGAAATAACACACTATGAAATCTTGGGGTGTTACATCCCCGCCATGGGTCTGTCACCCCAATACGGTAGTGCTCCCCCTAATAACCTACGAAGGTACTCCTTTTGTCGAGTACTGCGGGTCTGCCACCCAAACACAGTAGTGCTCCCCGTCATGGGTCTGCCACCCAAACACAGTAGTGCTCCCCACTGGGCTAGTCAAGTCACTCCGACTCGAATCGGACAAGCAGTCATCAGGTCTCAACCAGTTACAAGGTCTCCGTACTTCGTACGCTCGTCTCCGGGAGGATCCGCTCCACGAGCTACTGGTTGATACTCCAATTATCACAAAGTGCCATGAAGAAGTATCTCAAAGTACCGCCTCGACAAAGGGGTCTCAATGCAACAGACGGGCGTGTCTATCGGACGCCCGGTCTGTGAGTTATTAGCCTTTTAGTCCCGGGGGGCCGGTTGGTTTCGTGAACGAACCAACTCGGCCGTATCTTAACTATGCCCTAAACTCTCATGGGTATACTCAAAGGAACCATTTCTCAACGAGATTACCAACGCCGCTGACGGTTCATCAAACGGACGTCTGGTCTGAAAGTTATTGGTTTTTCCGTTCTAGGGGCCCGGTTGGTTTATAAGCTAAACCAACCCGACCGTACTCCACCTGCATCCAAACCTCAAGTGAAGTATTCCAAAAGAACTGTCTCATCAATAGTAATCCAATGTAGTCGATGGCACGTCAAGCGGACGTTCGGAGCTCAAGTTATAAGCGTTTCCGCTCCGAGGGCCCGGTTGGTTTCGGTTTTGAACAAACCCGGCCATACCCAAACTTCACCGAAACCTTGAGTGTAATATACCGAAACGACTGTCTCGATCCAAGGAATCCTACGAAACTGACGGTGCATTGATCGGAGGTCCACAACTCAAGTTATGGGCGTTTAACTTAAGATGGTCCGAAAATAGGGGGTCTAGGCCCGGTCCGACCCGGCCCAACACCCCCTGGGTCGGCCCGAACCGGGTCGACCCGGGCCCGGGTCCGGCCCGGTTGGGCGCGGCCCGGCCCTCATGGCCCGGCCCGGCCTGGCCGAGCGAAACGCGCGGAGCGGGGGGCGCGCCCCCGCCGTTAATTGATACCGGCGCGCCAGCTGGCGCCGCCCTGTCATCCCGGGATCCCCCGCGGCCGCGGGATCCATCGCACCGCCGTCACGGCTGTTGCCGCGGCGGAATTTCTCCGACGGCGCACTGGGGCGCCGCCGCCTCCGGTCGTCGGCGCCGCCGTGCCGGCGTGGCGCGCCGGCAGTGCCTTCCGCGAACCACCTGACGCGCTCCAGTGGTCTGATTCGCCCATCGCTTGCACCTGCGGCTCTCCCGGGACCTGTTCTTCACTGTGAAGGCTTCCAAACGCCGTTGCGGTCCCGTTTCATCGTCGCCCGTCAATCCGCGCATCAACAAACAATCTGCGGAGGGTCGTTGGGCCGTGTTTGTTCGGCTTGTGCCCTCCGCGTTAGGCGTTAACAATTGGCCACGGTTAAACATGGTTTTACGAAGAATGAATAACAATTTTATTTAAATAAACTTAAAGCAAACAATCCCACAATTTCCCCGTAAACAAATATTCCCAACCCGCAAATAAAATCATTCACGGATCAACTTGATAATGAATTGATCCGCGTTCTTTGTTTTAGAAGGGAAGAATCATGGGAATATAAACATCCTCAAATTAAACCCCTACCTCGTAAAACGGCGTTAAACGATGGCGAGTCGCGGAAGACGGGCGTCGTTCCGTCAATGTCGGGAGGGAAGGGGCCGAGGGTGGTTTCGGCGTTCTTCGTTCTTCGTTCTTCGTTGGAGGAAGAGGAAAACTCTCCAAGTGCTGGGCGTCGTGCTTCACTACTAGCGTTCCGCCGCTTGAAGAAGTCGTCCAAAACTCCTACCCCTAGCCTCCTTTATATAGGAGTGGGAGGGTTTGTCGTTGGCACGCAAGTCATAAATGGACGATTTATGACAGAGGGCTCCACCCAATTAATCCGTTGCGGTGGCGCATTAAAATGGGGAGGAAGTCAAAAAAAGGGGGTTCTTGGCCCGGGTGGTCCCCATAGAAGAATATCCTCCAAATTGAGGATATTTCCTGGCGGGCCCCACCATTAATTAGCCACAAAAAGGAAAAGGGGGGTGGTTAATGCTTGGGTGGTCTCCTCATTAAAAAGGGAGGTTTCATCCTCCTCAATTAAGAGGGGGGATTTAAACCTAGAGGCTCTCCCTCATAAATGAGGTGGAGTCAAGGAGTTATGATTCCCCTCCCATTAATGGGAGGTGTCGTGTGGTTTCCACCACAATCAACCTCACATGGGAGGTTGGATCTCGGTGGGCCCCACCACCATAACCTCTCATGGGGGTTAGGGTGTGGCGGTCCCACCACCAACTCCCAAGTGGCGCTTCTAACCACTTTATCCGCACGGCACGTGTTTAACAAAATAAAATAAATTATTCACTTATTTTATTTTATTAACCCACGTAAAACCCCAAAAACTAACTTTCATACCCGATCATCTGTCGTCGAGGTGAAAGTCTTCTTAAGCAAAAACTCGCGCTGCGAGTTCAACGGTGCCCTCGGATTTCAATTCCGAGCACCGGTTCAAAAGATAGAAAAACTCGTTCGTTCATTTACTGAACGTACCCGAGCTAAACTTCAGAAATTGATTCCGGGCACACCGGGTCTCGAAATCAAGTATCGTCAGAAGCCACAGACTCGTAAAATTCCAAAGAAATTAAGTAAAAAAATCCCTTGAAATTTCCAGGTCTTTACAGTGTTGACATGGGAACCTGACATAGTAAGTGAATCTTTTGAGAACGATTGTTGCACTAGTTTAGATTACGCAATGGCTAGTGGCCCTTAGTACGGATTATACTCTGCTAGGGGATTAGGCCCCTTGGTTAGGTCATGTAGGGCAACACCGGGCGTTAGGGCATTATGACGTCATTGAGAGTAGGCATGCCTTCAGAATGAGTCACATGTATGGTACATTATGGATTGTTCACGAGCGCCTAGGTTCGATCCATGTTTCCTTTAGTGTGTATTTGTATGTGGTGGACGATTGAGAGGTCTAGTTCGGTTGTTGGCCCATGTGTGCCACTTTTTCCGTTGCCCTTAGTGTGTGTTGTGTGTGGTTTTCCTTTTGACTAACAACTAAAATTTGGATTTCTAAATTGTTCGCAAAAATGTTTTAAAATGCAATGCACATGTTCCTTTCAAACATTAAACTTGTTTTTGAATTAAAAATGGCAATGGATTGTTACTTGTTTTAGAAATGAAAGTGTGTGTGGAAACCCGTATTTTATATAATTTAGTTCAAACTTGAAATTAGTAAATTTTTTATTTAAAGGTAGTGCATTGGGAATAGTTTGTTTGGCGCGCCTAGTGAGTTTTAATACTCACGCCTATAGTGTTTTTCTGTTTTTAATTTCTGTTGCAGGTTGACTCGAGCTTGCTCGCCGTGCACGAGAGTTGGTTGTGGTTTGGTGAGTGACTCTCGGGGTCGCGAGGAGTTTTGGTCGTTGTCAGGTTAGTTTGCTGTTGTTGGTCGTTCTTTCTTTTCGGGTTGTTTATTTACTTTGTGTTATTCTATTTTTTCGTTGTATTTATTTTCATTGGGCGAAATCGTTCTCTATTGCTTTCTTTTGATGCCCTGACGCTTGTCGCCAGTCCGGGAGGATCAGAAACGCCTCTCGGGCCATGTCACGGACCGGCCTGGGTGATCGGTTCAGGATCGACCCGAGTTTGTTCGTGTGAAGGTGACCCTCAACCAATCCATTACATTGCACAATCCCGCATTGTATCCACGCCTTTTAATTTTTGATTCTCAATACTGTATCCATAATGTTTTATTTTTTCCTAACTTTCGTTACATTGTCAGGAGGGGAAAAAACATTTAAAATTTTCATAGAGGGAGTTTTGATCCAAGGTAAAATCCTTCTTAAAGGTTCTTTTTACCAACTTACACCAAAATTCTAAATGTTATTGTTATTGATTCAAATTTTTATATATAATATTTTTTTTGGTTTATGTATATATAATAAATGGATTTGCTCATAACAGACAAAACGACCTGGGTTGGCCTGCATAAAAAAGAGCCAAAACAAGAAAACCCAAAACAGGCCCAAGCTCGTGCGAGTCTAACCAATTTTGACTCAACTCACCAACATCACATGTCTTATGAGGGTTTAGTGTAAGTGAAAGATTGAAAGAGATATGCCTTAAAACCTTATTTACATTGTGTAAATAGAAACATACTGTAATGTATGATATATATGTAAAGTCAAAGCATATCATGTCATTGGTTTGGGTATATCACAAGGCATGAATAAGAGATTTCATGCCACTACCTTAAGAATGTTGTACTATACGTCTTGGTTATAACATAGGGCATAAAGGATTGTATTGCACAACAACTGAGATTGGTAGTTAAATGTTAATCATTAACATTCAGGAACCTCACACTAAATGGCTGTCATTAATAAACGTTTCATAAACATTTGGGAAGAATTGGATTGGTCGGAGGTTGCAAATAGTTTGTAACCGATGACATTTACTCAAACATTTCATAACGTACAAGTAAAATCATGAACACCCAGAACGCCCCTGGGGGTTTTATAAACTGGCCAAGGCATTGAATAGAGTAGTGTGTGATCCTCACCCAAACTTTCTCCGTCGATTCTCCCATTATTCTCCCCTCCATCCTTGGCATTCCAAGATACTAACTTAATATGGAAGAGAGGAAGATCTCATCCGAGATTTCAGTGAGACGCTGATATATCCACTTACTCAACACACTCACAGCTCCATACAAACAACCAAATACTTCCACCTGATTCACCATTAAAGATAAGCTCCACTTACTGATATGCTTCGTTAATCCAAACACACCACCATCACACAAACTCAACACACTCACAGCTCCATACAAACAACCAAATACTTCCACTTGATTCACCATTAAAGATAAGCTCCACCCTAGCCATCTCTGCCACCATCCTTCCTCACTGCAACTCTTTCAGAAAATCTTCATTGTCAACCAAAACCTGCAAATATGCAGCTTAATCAATCCCAAAGCATCTGAAACTGCTTGCTTACACCTGTCCTAATAACGAGGCTGCCAACCCCAAAACGCCAGTAATAACAGACAATGAAAGAGGCATGCAATAGAACCAATGGGCATCAAGCCTTCTTACCGTTTTCCAGCCATCCGGGTCGAGAAAAGAGGTGATTTTTGTGTTCAGCCCCGGGACCGATCCTGGTTGTCGGGTTACCTTCCCTCCCAGCTCTTGGTTGACAAGTTCAACAGCCTCTGCGCTTTTGTACACATCATCCGTGCCAATGGCAACCTGATATTGGCAGAGGATTTATGCTGATTAGAACTCCATGTTAAGGCTCGGTTTGATAACACCCGGGATAAGCAGTTCGAAAATACAAGAGGTGTTTTTTCTGTTTCTAAAAAAATACCCGCACTTCAATTACAGAAGAAAACTACTTGAGTGACAGAGAAACACTTGCCGGAAACAATTTTAAATGCCGTAAGCAGTTTTATACAGTAATGACTTTATGTAAGATTATTTGGAATAAAAGGCATCTCAGCAAATCATTCAATGGTGGTGGTGGGTGTTTTCTTTTTTCCCTTTTTTCCATTCTAATACAAAGTCCACGCACGCATGTCAATGCATTTGGTTTGGGATTTAAATCGTCTCAAGTTGGGCACCTGAACCTGACCCTCAGGTTGGGGTTTTGGACGAAAATGCCCCTGTTATGCATTTTTGGGGTTAATTCCCGTGTAAATTTCCACTGGAAATTCCTGGACAAATTTCCACCGGAAATTCCTGGGCAAATTTCCATTGGAAATATTTATTGAAAACTTCCACCGAAAATTTCCAATGCTTATTTCCTACACATCATATGTATCCTATTATAAACATATAGTTTATTTTTTCGGTGGGAATTTATAATACAAATTTTCAGTATATGCATACATAATGTATTAATATAAAAAAAAGAATGTAAATTTTCACCGCACATTTTCAATGCAAAGTTTCATTGACAAATTTCACTACACATTTCCACAAGAAAATTGTAGCCCAAATTTCCACATGAATTTCCATAGCACATTTTCAATACATATTTTCCACACGTCATATATTTCCTAATATAAATATACAATGTATTTTTTGAATGAAACTTTATAGTGCAAATTTCCAATAAATGAAAAAAACATTGAAAATTTGATTGTCAAAAAAGCAAATTTTCAGTACAAATATAGTAATATATAAATAAACAATGTAATTTTCTAATAAAAACTTGCAATACAAATTTCCAATGTAAATATCCATTGAAAATTTTCGTAGGAAATTTATAGGGGAAGTTTTCATCACTTATAGTTCTAATACAAATCTTACTACTACATAAATAAAAAATATAAATTTTCTTTGGGAATTTATATTGAAAATTTCCACTATAAACCTTTAGTGTAAATTCTCACAGGAAAGTTTTTAGTTCAAATTTTCACTTAAATTTTCAAAGAAATTTTCTATTTAATTTTTATTATTATTGCACTAAAAATTTTATTATAAAAATTCTAAAATAAATGTTTGTTTACATTTTAAGTTCAAATATATTAACACATAAATAATGTATTGAAAATTTGAATTACAATTATATTACAAAAATTTCCATTGCAAACTTTCACTGAAAATTTGCATTGCAAACTTCTCTCGCAAATTTTCAGTGCAAACTTTAAATGGAAATTTCAAGGAAAAACTTCCAATGGAAATTTGTAGTGTAAACTTATAATAAAAATGTTCAGTGCAAATATATTGATACATAAATAAAAAATGTAAATTTTCATTAAAAATTTAGAGAGGATTTATTGTGGAAGCTTTTAATGTAAATTTCCACTAAAAACTTTTAGTGCAAAGTTCCATTCACATTTCAATATATTATATTTTTATTTATCTTTATTATTAACAAATTAAAAATATCTTTGTTATTGATATTTAATAAAAACTGTTATTAAGGTGTTACTTAATAAACAAAGTTATTAAATATAAATATGTAATTAAAATATATTGATTAGATTAAAATTTGATGTCACATAAATTCATTTTAAAACATTTAAAAATATCCAAATGTAAACTAACGTATCGTATTTTTATTTATTTTTATTATTAATATTTTATAATAATAGTTTTTATTAAATGATTTATATTTAAATTTGTTGTTAATATTTTATAATAATATTTTCAATTAAACATTTTATGGTTATAATTTATTTAAAATCATTTACACAGGAGGAAGGGTATTATGGTCCAATCATTTCAAATTTATTAATTTGTTTTTAAAAAGGCGGTGCATCTAAAAAACAGATCTCCTGCCACATTTTTATTTTTCCAGGTAGGGAGTCATCCCACCGTGTACCTTACACTCAGGTGGACCTGAGATGATTTAAATCCTTTGGTTTGAAGGGGAAACAAATTATAACCTGTGCATAGGCGTTTCCTTTGGTATATTCAGTCACACCATAATTATAGGTTAGCTCCAGAACAGTCGTCTCCAGTTCATCTGCATATCCCATCATGGCTACAGTGTACTGCAAGCAACAGATACATCTTCCCATTTAATCAGCCACACTGATGAATAAGTATTTCATAGAAGATCATCACCTTGTGTTCTGGCCGATCAACTTTCTTCAATAGTCTCATCCCCAAGGCCTGAAGAGGAAAAAACATGAAGATAAACCCAAAAAACAACCCTAAATGAAAGAATCCAAGCTCCACTTAAGAGAAACAGCTGTCGGAAAAAGCACATCACAAGTAGCCAAAGGATGCGTAAAACGTTATGATATTTCCAATGAATAAAAAAAAATGATATAAAATACAGAAAATTTATGATCACCTTCTCATAGAACTTGATAGAACGATCCAGGTCACCCACCCGCAACATTACTTGACAGAGTGGTTCAGGAGTTTGACCTCTTTGAAGGAGCTCAAAAGTGTAGCCATCTGGATCTTTCACAAAGGCAATGTGAGTGGATCCACCTTTTACTGGACCAGGCTCACGCGTGATCGTTCCACCCTTTACCCGGATATGCTCGACCAATTTGTAGACCTAGATTTCATGGAATTGAGATTGTGAAATAAAAAACAAAGCATTGAAACTGATTTGCATGCTTCCAGGTAAGAAACATGATAATGCTCGTACATCTTCACTTGCAATACCAAAATGCCCGAAGCCTGTTCCTATGTCATAATGATCCACCCCATAATCTGCAAATCACCGTCAAAATTAGGAAAACACACATACACAAACGGACTCAAATGAATAACCGGATAAATTAAAAGCCATGGCTTACTGTAAGTTAGCTCCACAACGAAATGAGACTCTTCTGGGCCAAATCCAAGAAAAGCATTGGAGTATTTCTCATCAGGGATATCCCTTCTCCTCAACAGCTTCATTCCCAAGCATTCAGTGTAAAACCTGATACGATTCCAAAGCAAAAGATGTGGAAACTTAAGGAACCAAAAGATCTATGATGCATAATAAGACCAAAATCATTGATATATGGTAATTTACTTTATTGTTTGATCGAGATTGCCAACACGATAAACAACGTGTAAGAAACGGCGGTTATCCTTTTTAACCCAATCCAGTACATGATCCCCAGAAACAGCAGATGCAGCGTCAGCCATTTTTGATCTGCATTAAAAAGGAAACAAGCAACTGATGTAAAAAACATGACACCCTGTTATCATGTATCTGGTTTTTCAAAATTTGTTTCATATAGCTTCGTGGATTAAACAAAGTTACCACAAAATCAGAGAGTGAAACATGCTACAGAATGAAAGTTAATTTTTAAAAAGCTTGTGCTGTGTTATGTATGGAACAAATACACAGATCGAAAGATGCTAATGCCATCTGAGGATAGAAATGAGTCCATTTCTCAACAAAACAGAACAGAAAACCCGTCTTGGGTTAGTGGGGAGCGGGAAATGAGCAAAATGAGTGGGAGGGGACTGACCAGGAAAAACCCTAGAACGGTAAAATCGTAGAAGGATAACCACAGCTGAGCGTTCCCCGTGGCCACTCTCCCACTCCAGCTGAATGAGCTCCGTGAAGTGCCTCGACCAATAAATGGGTCTGCCCATGAGGTGGCCCCCATCTCTTAGCCGGGCCGAGAGCCATCCAGATGGAGCACCCGAATCCTGTGTCCTCATGATCCGACCCGTGATTTCCCCGGTACTGTATTGATATTAATTTAGTTAAAAATGGTGGATTGCATTTTTTAAAAATTAAAGTGAATAAACTTGTATGAAATAATTATAGACGAGGAACCCCTCTGGTCATTTATTGTTCTTCACAGGGGTATCGAAATTTTGAAAATAATTTGTAAAGGACAAATAGGTCAAATTTACTCACAAATTCTAAATCTCATCAACACTAATTATTTAATATGAATCCACTTTTTCATATAATTAAATTTAGTTTTATTTTTTCTAGATATTAAGAAATCCCATTAAAATATTTTAATCCCATGAATCTACTTTGATATTTTAGAATATTTTATATATTAAATTCTGTTTATTTAATATGAATCTACTTTTATATATCTTTAAATCCTATTTTATTTTTTCTAAAAAATAACAGATCCCTTTAAAATATTTTAGTTCCATATGTGTGTGTTGTTAACACAATCATTTCATAGGATTAGTTGAAACCCAACATAGAGGAAAATAAGGTCTTAATGTCTAAAAGGGAGGGATACAACATATTTAGCAATCAAATCATTAACCCTCTTTGTTTTTCCTATGGCGTGAAATAAATACAAACCAAGAACATGATAGGAATCTATTTATCTCCCTGTTGAACCTTGCATCATGAATATGTCAATCATGATTTGAGAAAATTAAGTGGAAAATGATACAGTTGTCAAATAGAAAGTCATTCGAAGCCATTTTCCAAAGCTAACATGAGTGTCAAAAATAGCTAAAAAGGAGGGTGCTACAATGTCCTAAATTTTTACAAGTTCCTACCAATCAAATCTCACCCTCGTCTTAGACTTGATATTGAAATCCCAGAGTTGTAATTCACTCCACAATAGTGATTGAAAATTTTAAATGAGTTGTTAAAAATCAATGGGAGACTTTATGGATTTAAAATGATAAGGTAGTGGATTGGGTGAATGAGGAAAAATTTTGAGGTTTCTTTATTTTTAAATTTAGTTGGAAAATACGGGCATAAAGAGGAATTTAAAAATAATCAAAGAAAGATAAAATATTAAAGGGTAAAAGGGAATTTAAATTAAATTTCCTCATTAATTTTCTCCCCTTTATTTTTTCACTTTTAACTTTTCTACCTTCCTTTAAAATAACCATCTCTAATGATCCTCGTCCCTTATATCTCCCAAACTTACCCCTACTCTCACTTTTCTCCCTTTTCCCTCTCGCTCTAATGGATGACCACAAAACTTTTCCTCTTTTAGTATCGTTATTGGACAATGCACGAGCTTCCTTGATATCCCCTCCTCCTTCTCCAACTCAGATTCGGGTGGAAACACCATGAGTCAATTTCTTTCCTCTCATCTTCTCTAATATAGGATTTTCTTAGCATTTTGATGGCTAGGAAAACCAAGTAAATTGCCATCATTAGATAATGAACATTGTCTTAAAAATCTTCAAATTCAAGATGTAGGACCAAATCGAAGTATGTGATCTCAAATTCAAGTGAGAATGTCATTGGACGATTTATTTCCTCTCCTCTCCCTCTCTTCTAAGATAAGATTTTCTTAGGATTTTGATGGGAAGGAAAATCAAGCAAATTTCCATCACCAGGTAATGATCATTGTTGTCAAAATCTTCAAAATTCAAGTTGTAGGATTAAATTAAAGCATGTGATCTTAACTTTCACTTTAGTTCTATGAATTTAATGTGTTATGGAATGTTAATGGAGGGTTAAGATTAATTTATGGCGTTTTGAGACTCTTGGAAGATTACACGGTTCATAAACTAAATTTATTCCATGTTTACTCCATTGTCATTGATCATTTAAGCTTTTTCCCCTTAGATATGATTCTATACCATTTTCATGTGTTACTCCTTTGTTTTGAAATTTTATTAATGATTTTGGAAGTTTTAATTGTTATAATCAAACCATTTCCCTCCACTTGCTTGATAAAAGGCCAAAATAAAAATTTATCTGGAATACAAGACTTGCTTGATTTTTATGTTAGGTTTATAAGGATAGATTAACATTTAACCAAGTTAATAAAAGCAATTATAAACCACAAGTCCCATGATCATCATGCCTTTGAAACCAAAACCGAATAAGCTGGAAATGAAGAACACACACCTTACACCAAAGTTTGTTTCTTATGTTTCCTTTGGTTTGTGCCTGATGAGGATCATAAGGAACAACCTTCAAACACTTACCTCTATGGTGTATCCATGGGATGTACCGAATCACCCACACATTTTGAGTAGGACCTCCCTATCCTCCATGATATGCTAGTATCTCAGGTAGCTAAGGAGGATGGAAGAAGAGAGCATTAAGATGAAGAGAGTATCAACCATAGATATTCTTGAGGAGTTCCACACCCAATACTCATGGAAAAAAGCCTCCTTTAAATAGAACTCAAGATGTTTCTGAGTTATCATAGCATCTGCACATGCGTTATGAAATGCATGGGTAAAACTTCAACCATTCATGCATTCATCCTATGAATGCATTCTCTCACGTGTTATGTTTTATCAATGATATCCAATAAGTTAGGTATATCTAAATGTTAACTTTATAACATTACACTGCCTTAATTGAATCATAGTCGTGCAAAATGAATCTTACTATATGATTTATGACACTATGATTCACCTATGTCACACAATACGACTTTCCCAATAACTCTTATACGATATCTTTATATCATATAATATGATATACCCAAAGGCATAAAATAAATCTCATTTCTATATGTATGTCATACTATACAACACACAATATCATACAATAAGATATCATATGGATTTTGGGAATATTCCATTCAATATCCCACTTACACTAAAGCCAAATATACTTTTGCTCAATTTCACCTTATATCATATCATATATGATAACTTGTGAAACCATTTCCAAAAATCCTTTTAGATATATTGGAAACACTTTTTGAAAACTATCATTAATTTCTCCATGTATCACATCATATGAAATAACTTGTTAATAACTATTCAAAACCCCTTTGGGATAAACTCTAAAACACTTTTAGAGTAGCTCTATGAGTTTTTTAAAACTCAATTCCCATTCAACCAACCACAAAGTGTGACCTCATGGTCCTTTGTAGAATTGAAAAAAAAAACATGAATCCCAGATGTAACATCCTAGTTCCAGGTGCCACGCAACGGGTGACCCAAACCCAGTTCACCACGTGACCTCAAACGCATTTCCCCAAACGCCAGAGGCTGTCGACTAGCAGTGAGGGCCCAGGTCTGATAATGGGGAAACTATGCCCTCATTTGTCAAAGTGTAGCGCAATGGAAATACGAAATAAAACATGCAATGACAGCGAAAGCAATAACCCATGCACATTTAAAGTAAACAAGTTCAGTAAAAGGCAACCAACCAAATATACAAATATGATGCAACATGTCTCAATTCTATAAAAACAACCAGAACATGTTATACATCAATACAGTATAACAAAATACAGAGTACAACAAAACTAAACAAAACAGCTGGCGGCATCGCGAGCCTAAGCTCGGTCCCATGCTCCCCTACTCCTCAGTAGCAATCAAGTACCTGTATAGGGACTCTTGCCCCTATCTACATTTGCAGCAACGTAATCTGTTTGGGCCGAAAAGCATGGCCCAAACAGGGTGTGAGAAATAAATCCCAGTAGGCACCCACCAAAGGCCCGTGCTCAACTGTGTGTAAAACATGCGACAACAGTGTGCAGTAGTAAAATGAAATAAAAGTAAGTAGTACTAAAAGTAACTAACTTAACCAATTATATTTCCATTTTGATATCCTTTTTATTCATTTAATTTAAAATATCACCACAGTGAATATTCTAAGTAAACAGCCAATGTCCTCGGACATTTAAACCCCTACCCCAGGTAAAGAGTATCCAACACAAGAAACTACCCACAGACATATGGATATTGCCCTCGGGCATAGGAAGTGTCGCCCACAGGCACAGAATCAACTGCCCACAGGCACGGAATAAGTTGTCCTCAGGCCGAAATAACTACTACCCTCAGGCTAAATAGTGCAGTGCCCACAGGCTAATCACAACAATGCCCTCAGGCTAGATAGGTAACCAGGACATGCCCAACATGTAAGAAAGCAGTAAACAAGAAATTCCTCTTGAGGCAATTCTACAATTTCTACTTTAAAGGCATACCCTCGGGTATCCTGGCCAAACGGCTAAACAGTGGAACACACCCCCGGGGTGGTTCCGGATCCAAGCAACGATCCCAACCAGCATTTTAATATCACATTTAAGTCACCTATTCAAATATAGGTATTTAAAATAGCTATGGACTCAGCCACACGACACCCCCAACATGGGTTCGTGGCACGAAAACGCACAAAACACACGGCAGTTGAAAAACAAACACCAAGCCACCTACCTTATACGCCAACGAGCGCTATACACAAATGTCGATTCCAGAAACGCCTAATTACGACGTATATCTGACGAAGAAGAAAAGTCGCTTAACCTCAAATAACTCCCATTAGGGGAAGAATTGGTAAGCAACACGCAAGGAGAAGGGAGGGCTTACCCGCGCGGTTCCAACGAGATCGTCCGTGGCGGAAACAAATTCCAGACGCTTGATCAGTGGATCTCACAAGTTTCGGCCTCCCTCTTCCGCTCCTCACGTCCGGTTCTAAGAACCGGGTTCTTACAAACTTCCCCCCTTTAAAGCAATTCGTCCCCGAATTTCCCTCCAAGGGTGGCGAAGATATAGCTCAGAACAGATCTGGCCACTGAGCACGTATGTCGGTCTACCGCTCCCAGGTTTCATCCTGCACTCGGCCATGCTGCCATAGCACCCGTACGAGAGGAACTGACCAGCCTCAGAGAACATTCGTGCTCCTATCAACGATACGAATCAGATGCTCCTCAAAGGATGCATCAATCTGAAGCTCAACCTCCTCGGGCTGAAAGATGTGAGACGAGTTTGAATGATAGCGACACAACTAAGATACATGGAAGACGTCGTGCATGGCTCGGTACCACTGCGGTAACTACAACCGATAGACAACCATCCCGACTCTCTCCAGAATCTCAAACAGCCCCACATACCTTGGTGAAAGTTTACCCTGTCTCCTGATCCACCTGTGTCCCAGCCTCGGCGAGACACACAAGAAAACCTGATCCCCGACCATGAACTCCAAAGGTCGTCTGCGGCGATCATCATAAGACTTCGGACGAGACTGCACGGTAGCCATCCGCTTCTGAATCAACTGGACCTTCTCAGAAGTCTCCTGTACGAGACATGGTCCCAGTAAAGCTGCCTCACCTGCCTCTGACCAGCACAAAGGTGATCGGCATGAATTACCATATAAAGCCTCGTATGGTGTCATCTCAATAGTCACCTGAAAACTATTGTTACAGGCAAACTCGACTAGGGGTATATGCTTCTCCCAAGATACCCCAAAGTCTAGGTTGTATGCACGCAACATGTCCTCAAGAACCTGTATCGTACGCTCTGACTGGCCATCTGTCTGAGGGTGGTATGCTGTGCTCAGAAGCACCTGTGTACCCAGTGCCCTCTGAAAACTCTGCCAGAAATGAGATGTAAAGCGGGCGTCCCTATCTGAAACGATAGCACGAGGGACCCCATGAAGATGGACGATCTCTCGAATATACAGCCTTCCGAGCTCATCAACCCCAAAGGTACCTTCGTGAGTCTGTCCACAACAACTCACACGACAGTATTTCCTCTAGGTGACCTCGACAACCCTGTCACGAAGTCCATCACGACATCATCCCATTTCCACTCTGGAATGGGTAACTGCTGTAACAGTCCAGCTGGCCTCTGGTGGTCCGCCTTCACCTGCTGACAGGTGGAACACGTTGTAATAAAACCAACTATATCTCTCTTCATACCCGGCCACCAGTACTGACGTCTCAAGTCTCGGTACATCTTGGTAACCCCGGGATGAACTGCCCAAGCTGAAGCATGAAACTCCTGCATCAGCTCCTCGCGTATATCCCCTGGAACCCATACTCGTCCATGGAAACGTAGAACCTCATCACCGCCTATCACCCAATTGGGAGGAGGGTCCTCACTTACCACCGACTCCCGTAGAACTAGGCCTTCCGAATCAAATAGCTGTCTCATCCTCACTCTGTCCAGGAGGGTAGATTTCACAGCTAATGAGGAAAGATAAGTCTGCCCCTGACTGTCGTGCACCTCCAGATGCATCTCAGAGAACAAGGCCATAAACTGCCACTCACCACTGGCCTCCTGCAATGCCTGTATCTGAGTCTTCCTGCTCAGTGCATCAGCTAATGCATTACCTTTACCAGGTGTATAGGCAAGCTCAAAATCGAAGGACTGTAGGTACTCGACCCACCTCCCCTGCCTCAGATTCAGGTCACGCTGAGTAAAGATATACTTGAGGCTTTTGTGGTCGATTAAAACCACAAAATGCTCTCCCAATAGATAATGTCTCCAACAGCGCAATGCATGCACAATTGCAGCCAACTCGAGATCATGCGTCGGGTAATTCCTCTCATGTGGCCTAAACTGCCGAGACCCGTAGGCAACAACTCGATCGCCATGCATCAACACTGCTCCCAGCCCAATACTTGATGCGTCACAGTAAACTGTATAGTTCTTCCCCTGCTCTGGGAGTATCAGGATCGGTGCTGAAGTCAACCTTCCTTTCAGGTCCTGAAAGGCTGTCCCACAAGCTTCCGACCAAACGAACTTCACACCCTTCTTAGTCAAACCCGTAAATGGCACTGCTAAGCAGGATAAGTCCTGTATGAAGCATTTGTAGTAACTAGTCATCCCCAAGAAACTCCGTATCTCAAACATGTTCTTAGGCTGCTCCTAGGAAACTACTTCTCTTACCTTCTATGGGTCCACTGCAACTCCTGCCTCTGAGATTATATGACCCAGGAAATGAATTTGGTTCATCCAAAAGTGGCACTTTGAGAGCTTAGCATATAGTCAATGCTCTCTTAGTGTACTCAATACGATCTCAAGATGGGTGGCATGGTCGTGTCGAGAGTGAGAGTACACCAAGATGTCTTCCACGAATACTACCACAAAAGAATCAAGATACGGATGGAACACACGATTCATCAGAGCCATGAAAACTGTTGGCGCGTTCATGAGTCCAAACGGCATAACCAAGTACTCATACAGACCATATCTGCTCTGAAAAGCTGTAAGCGGTATATCCGATGGTCTCATGCACAGCTGATGATATCCGGATCTCAAGTCAATATTCGAGAACACTCGTGCTCCTCGAAGCTGATAAAAAAGATCATCTATCCTTGGAAAAGGATATCGGTTCTTGACCGTCAACTGGTTCAGCTTCCGATAATCCACGCAAAGTATGAGGGTACCGTCCGCATTCTTCGTAAAAAGGACTGGCAAACCCCATGGAGAAGTATTGGGTCGGATAAAACCCTTCGCCTGTAATTCCTCTAACTGCCTATTGAGCTCCTGCAACTCAGGTGTAGCCATCTTATAAGGAGGGATGGACACCGGTGATGCTCCTGGCATGAGCTCAATAGAGAAATCCACCTCCCTCTCTGGAGGTAGACCTGAAAAGTCGTCTGGGAAGACATCCCTGAAATGATCAATAACTGGAGGGAAATCTGTCTGACAAGTCCCCTGATCATCCAAATACAAACTCGCAATCTGGGCTATGACTCCACCTCTCCCATGATACTCTGGTCTAGCTCGACTCGCCTGAACATCCCATTCGCCCTTGTATAGAAACTCTCCGCCCTCTGGTGACGTGAAACGCACCTTGCGACGATAGCAGTCTACAAAGGCTCAGAAGGGAACCAAACAGTCCATTCCGATAATGACGTCATAGATCATCATCTCTAAGACATAGAGGTCCCATAAAAAGTAACACCCACCAACCTCAAGGGGGCACTCCTTGCACTGATGCATACCAGCCGTTCTAGTCCCCAACGGAGTGTCTAGTGTCATGATATCAGAAGAAGTAGAAACACAGAGCCCAAGGCTCTCCACAACGGGTACAGATATGAAACTATGTGTAGCACCCGTATCGAAAAGTACTGAAGATAAGACATAAGTTACTAGAATAGTACCTATGACTGTAGAAGGTCCGAGATCCTACTCCTGCTGGGTCTGTTGCACTGCATATGCCTGCCCAGTGTCGCGGCCCTGTGACACAGCCTGGCTACCCTAAGCTGTCCCGCCCTGCTGCCTCTGAGATCCTGGTGTCTGGCTACCATGGCCACGACCACCATCTCTGCCTGCACGCCCTGACGTATTCTAGTTCCCTGACTGGTAAGAAGCCACTGGTCCTGCTCCTGCATGCGGAGTCTGCACAGAACCCCTCTCACTAGCCACTGGTGGAAACGCCCTACAAAAGCGTTGAAGATGACCCATCTTGCTGTAAGCTCGACACTCCACTGGATCACGTGGACACTATGGAATCTTGTGCCCCTCTCTACCACACTGGTAGCACATGACCTGGCCACCTGAAGCATTCTTCTGACTGGTACTGCCACCCTAAGAGAAGTCCATCTGTCTCTTCCTCTTGCCAGCAGAAATAATACCAGTAACTGGTGCTGAACTGCCCTGGCCCACACCACTAGATTCCCGCAGGTTCCTCTCTGTAATCAGCGCCTGGTTCACAATAGCGTGTATTGAAGGCAACCTGAAAACATTCACCAGTGCTCGGATGTCATAACAAAGATCATCCTCAAAACGTCTGGCTCTCAAAGTCTCATCACCCACCAGCACGAGTCCAAAGCGATGAAGCTCGGTGAAACGAGTAGAATAGTCCATCACCGACATAGAACCCTACTGCAGATTCCTGAACTCTCGAGCTCTATCTTCCTTCAGTGTCTCTGGGAAAAAGAAGTCACAAAATACTACCTAAAAATCTTCCCACGCCATGTCTCTATGATGCTCTGACTGGGGGGTAACATCTCACCACCTCTTGGCGGAATCACGTAGCATATAAGTCGCGAGCTTGACCCTCCGCCCTGGAGGCATCTCAAGATGCTCGAAAATAGTCTGCATTAACTCCAGCTAAGACTCTGTAGCCTATGGTCCGCCATCCCCTTAAAACGTAGGCGGATGCTGCTGCTGGAAGATACGAGTCAGCTCAACCATAGATGTGGCAGCCTGCGGTGCTCCCTGAAAGGTCTGCATGAACCGCATAAAGCCTTCACGGAACTGAGCCTTTGTGCCTGTGTTCGGTATAACAGCGGGCGCCGCATCTGGCTCTGCTGGAGGATCAACTGGTAGCCCATGGCCCACCATCTCTGGAGTATAGTCGTCGCCGCTCTCCTGGTGAACAACGCGTGGTCGTCTAGGCGGCATGACACTACAAGGTCAAAAGAACACCTTAAATTCAAGGTTTATCAAGACTGAAAGTGAAGGAACAACAAAGGGAACAAGAGGAAGATGGCATTTCAAGATTTTAAAAACAAGACTACACGGCGGGTACAATGACTACACGGCGTGTACTTGACTTCCCTTCCCCTGCCCGGGTCCTTCTACACAGCTAAGCCACACGGCTCCCGTTAAACAAAACTACACAGTGTGTATATAATATACACGGTGTGTATGGTGTTATTTTCCAACTGCACATGTCGTTTGTGACACGGATGACTACTCGGCTTGACACTACACGACGTGTTACACTCGCACACGGCGTGTACATCACCCCGTTTCCCAGCCACATGGCTAACACCACACGGTCTGTCCTCGGACAAGACTACACAACGTGTCCCATAGGTACACGACGTATTCAAGGAGAGGTGACACCAACCCGTGTTGTTAGTTACATGGCTGAGTCCCCAGGTCACACTACACGGCATGTTCATCATTGACACGATATGTTCTGTACAGGATTTCACCGACTCATGTTGTTAGTTACACGGCCGGACTCCGGGTCAACACTACACGGCGTGTACAAAAGCTACACGGTGTGTTCGCCTCATGCTCTTCCCTTCCCCGTGTCACTGCCAACACGGTTTGTGACACAGGAAGAGACTACACGACGTGTAATCAGGGTACACGGCCTGTACTCAGGGTACACAGCCTGTACTCAAAAAGTTTATTTTTCTTCCCGAACAGAAGGTCATACACGGCGTGTTTAAAAAATAATACATGGCGTGTATACTGGGTTTCCGGACAGTATTCCTCATAAACTTCCCCAGAACCCAGAAATACTGAAAAACAACACCTAAGTGTCAAATTCCGACCCGTGAGGGCCCATACTCCCCACGAATCAATGTTTGACATCTTATATGTGTTATAAATAATAAACAGCTAATGATCCACCAAATTCCGGTCAATGGGGGCCCATACTCCCCAAAAACCAAAGTTTGGCGTCCATTCTATAAACAGGCTCACACAAAAAAATACCCTATCACAAAGCAGGTATTTATCAAGCAGCTATTTATCAAGAAACTATCACAACAACATGCAATTTCTAATTCACATACATGGCATGGAAACTATGCATGGCATGTGATATCTATCATGTGCCTATATGATGCATGAGACGACATACCCTCATATCATCAGGTTGCAACTAAATAGAACCCACAAATAAATTATAAACAACACAATCTCAAGTGCGTCACCCAACGATGAAAACAAATCAATAGTAAATTGAAAAATCAGTAAAATTGCAACATGAGGTAAATTGGCTTTTCCTTGTACACGGGTTAGCTACGTTCGGGCACAACTTATTACCAACTATCATTCGTACAATTTATGACTACGACTCCAAATAGTAAGTCAAAGAAAAGAACCCATCTGATACCACTTTGTAACATCCCGGTTCCGGGTGCCACACAACGGGTGTCCCGAACCCGGTTCGCCACGTGACCTCAAGCACATTTCCCCAAATGCCAGTGGCTGCCGACAAGTAGCGAGGGCCCAGGTCTGATAGTGGGGAAACTATGCCCTCATTTTTCAAAGTGTAGTGCATCAGAAATACAAAATAAAACATACAACGACAGCAAAAGAAATACCCCATGCACATTTAAAGTAAACAAGTGCAGTAAAAGGCAACCAACCAAATATATAGATATGATGCAACATGTCTCAATTCTATAAAAACAGCCAGAACATGTTATACATCAATACAGTACAACAAAATACAGAGTACAACAAAACTAAACAAAACACTTAACGACATCGTGAGCCTAAGCTCGGTCCCATGCTCCCCTACTCCTCAGCAGCAATCAAGTACCTGTATAGGGACTCTTGCCCCTATCTACACCTGAAAAAACGTAATCTGTTTGGGCCAAAAAGCATGGCCCAAACAGGGTGTGAGAAATAAATCCCAGTAGGCACCCACCAAAGGCCCGTGATCAACTGTGTCTATAACATGCAACAATAGTGTGCAGTAGTAAAATGAAATAAAAGTAAGTAGTACTAAAAGTAACTAACTCAACCAATTATATTGCCATTTTGATATCCTTTTTATTCATTTAATTTAAAATATCACCACAGTGAATATTCTAAGTAAACAGCTAATGCCCTCAGACATGTAAACCCCTACCCTCAGGTAATGAGTATCCAACACAAGAAACTACCCAAAAGCATACGAATATTTCCCTCGGGCGTAGGAAGTGTCGCCCACAGGCACAAAATCAACTACCCACAGACACGGAAGAAGTTGCCCTCAGGCCGAAATAACTACTGCCCTCAGGCTAAATAGTGCAGTGCCCACAGGCTAATCACAACAATGCCCTCAGGCTAGACAGGTAACCGGACCATGCCCAACATGTAAGAAAACAGTAAACAAGAAATTCCTCTCGAGGAAATTCTACAATTACTACTTTAAAGGCATACCCTCGGGTATCCTGGCCAAACAGCTAAACAGTGGAACACACCCCCGGGGTGGTTCCGGATCCAAGAAACGATCCCAACCAGCATTTTAATATCACATTTAAATCACCTATTCAAATATAGGTATTTAAAATAGCTATGGCCTCAGCCACATGACACCCCCAACATGGGTTCGTGGCATGAAAACGCACAAAAAACATGGCGGTTGAAAAACAAACACCAAGCCACCTACCTTATACGCCAACGAGCGCTATACACGAACGTTGATTCAAGAAACACCCAATTACGACGTAGATCTGATGAAGAAGAAAAGATACTTAACTTAAAATAACTCCTGTTAGGGGAAGAATTGGTTAGAAACACGCAAGGAGAAGGGAGGGCTTACCCGCGCGGTTCCAACGAGATCATCCGAGGCGGAAACGGATTCCAGACGCTTGATCGGTGGATCTCCCAAGGTTCGGCCTCCCTCTTCCGCTCCTCTCGTCCGGTTCTAAGCCTTCCCTGTGAATAGGGGAGGCTACTTCCCATTTAAGCAAAAAAAAAACAAAGTACACGGTGTGTACTTCCAAGTACACGGCGTGTACTTTCATCATTTAACTGTTCCTATGGTGGCACCGCCAAACTGTTCATCCGTCGACATGAGTACACGGCATGTACTCATGAGTACACGGCGTGTACCATTGCCCAGCTGGTGGCTGCTCCACCGCCTTACTGTTTACCTGCCGACTGACTACGCGGCGTGTAAAGGACCACCACACGGCGTGTAGTCGGTTCCTACACCCTTCATCGCCGACATGGCTACACACCCTGTGTACTCATCCCACACGACCAAAAGTACACGGCATGTGGAAAAGTACACGGCGTGTACATCCAAAATTTGGGATGTTTCCCCATTTTCCATATTTTCTCAAAAACACTTAAGGAAAAGGGAAAAGAAGAAGCCCGTACCTCAAAACTAAGAACCGAGTTCTTACACCAGAATTCATAAATGCAAGTAAAGAGTGATATCTAAAAAACATTAGTGTTACTCAAGCTATAAATAGATCTGGCATGATCTCCATAAAATACATATATCTCTATATATATGTCCACTAGCTACATCATAAGTAAACATACATTTTCATATGATCCCTTTATATAAGGCATCGAGTGACCATAAGATACAGAGTATGTCAATCCTATATATCTAACTCATACATTCACAATTCTTCAAGTGTATACTAACCAAGTCAATGAATACATCATATTTCATTCATCTTAGTGGATGAGAACATATCATTCCCCTCACCTGAGTAGATGATAACATCAAATTTATTATCTAAGTATGATCATACATTTCCTAAATCTATCTCAATTGAGGGACCTGATTTCATACTCTTTATATGAGAGGAAAAATATCTTCTTGGTTGAGCTCCAACTGATGACATGATCAATAACACACCCAACCACCCCCTGATTAGCTAAGTCTCAAGGATTGTGTAAGAAAGATATCAATGTATAAAGGATCTCATGCTTAGTATCATTCCCAACTCAAGTATCAGGGGTTAAAAATATAAACCATTCACCCCTAGTATACTAGAAATAGCGTATGACACTTCTGATCGGTTTTATTGGATCATCTAATGACCATGGAAATGGAAGTAAATCCATATTTGAGCATGATCTATCTTTGAAAGTATCAATATGCATACATGCAAAACAAAAAACTTACATACCTAAAGTGATGTATAATCCACCATTTACTCTTCATAATATGCTTGAAGACAATCACAGTGGCATTAAACCTACTTTTCATACCTTTAAGGGATTATAATGACCTTAAGATCCTGGTTTATAACTTGAGGATTCTCGTACAATAAGTGGGGTGCTAGTGCCTTCACAGTTTATGATGAATAATGCTATGGGAAGGAAGATAGATTCAAAATCTTTTTCATGGAACCTAATATACCCAATAAAGGTAACTCCTTCCCTCTATATATGCCATGCTTGATTCTCTTCAGGAAATGAAGAGCATCAGTCATATCACACTACATTACTACTCATTGGATGTTATTTGTTGTTTGAATGTTTCAAACAGATTGTAATGCCTTAAATAAACCAACCCTTTGGTTTTTAACCAAATAAATTGTGTGGGGGGTGATGTGTTGGTGTTATGCATAAGCACACACTATGTTGGGTGTAAGGTAGTCTCAAGTTGCATCGCATGAATACCATACTATGTTGGAACCAACATATGCTCAGTCTCATGCTTAAGGATACATTGGAACCTATTGCAACCAAGAGGTTTTGAGGTGTTATTTTGTTAAGAATAATATTGTTGAGAAGAAATAAATATTTCTTTTATATTTCCTTTTTTATCAAATATAAATTACTTGAAAATTTTAAGCCTTCCCTATAAAGTTTTTAGAAGGAGTGTGGCACCAAATGTTTATCCAAATATATTCACAATTCTACCAGATATAAATGTTCTATAAAGTAAATAAGGTGATGTTGTGATGATATTAAAAAGTAATAAATTTCATGATTACCATAAGGTTTTCATGATTCTAGCTTAATAGGTTGAAGAAATAAGTTGGTGGAACTATGGTTCCTGAACAAGAGAAGTGTTATGGAAGTTGTGTTGGATAAATAACTGTATGAATTCTATCAGATGGATTTGTATAAAGATCAACAAGAAAAGTGGTGAATTTGTGGTGAATGAGAAAAATACAAATCTCACAAGACAAAGGTTTTTTAATGATTGAACTAAGGTTTCTTAACAATCATCAAATAGAGGAAGCATGTGAAGATCATCAAACAAAGAAGATGAATGAAATTGAAGAAGTATCAAATATAGTTTTCCAAGTGATGTCATTGGACAGAGTTCACCGAATGAACTTTTACAAAGTCATCGGACAAAGATATTGTTATAGAAAATCTGGATCAAAGAGATTTTGATGAAGGCATCAAAACATAAGTTACAAAGCATAGAATGTTTGTGAGATCATAGAATAAATATTTTCGAATGAATGATCACAAGTTCATCAAAAAAAGAAATGTTGTACTAAGAAGATTCCCATGAAGTTGTACCAGACTGAGCAGTTCCAGATAGAGAAGTTTCTGTAAAGAATCATCGAACAAAGTTATGTGGAACTTAACAAAGTTTTTGTAAAATAAATCTTTGCGATGATTCTAAACTATACATTCAATTATTTAATAATCATGAAGGTAAGATCATTATTCAAGAAGAGATTTTAGGATGTTTGAAGAGGTTGTTGACACAGATTTTTAAGGACAGTTTCCTATGAAGTTTTTGGTTAACTTCTATTCCTTAAGAAAATTGATGGTGGTTAAAAGTATGAATATTTGAGTGGTATATTCAAATTTGGAAGTGGGAAATTCAAATTTGAGTTCGTTTCCTCCTTTAATCTTTAGAGAAACACTTCCTATATAAAGAGTAGTTGATGCTATGAGAATGTGTTTTTTTCATGTAAATTATTGAAGAAGTGAGGTGCTGGAGAAAGATCTTGAGAGTTCATATGTTATATCATTGGATACAGTATCATTGGGAAGAGTGATATTAAAAAAATTCATCTTATCAATTAGTATCAGACAAACATGATGAAGAGACGATTACACAAACATGGAATCTATTGGTATGAGTCATATGAGGTACCAGAATAGGGTATCAGATCAAGGACAATAGATTAAGCATACTAGACAGAGAGTATCAGATAGATAGGTCCGAACAAAGAATTTGATACTAAAGTTCTTGCTCACCATTGTGCAAGAAATTGAAGTAAATAAAGTTCAATAAGCATGGTGACGACATTGAAGCATGTTGAAAAATGTTCTTTTGTTGTTGTAAAAAATGTTATATCATATAATCTATGTGTAGAGAATGTGCACTGTCTAAGGACTGTAGTAATATGAAAGTGATGAATTTTTCCTACTTGATGTCAATACCCAAATGATTATTTTTTAGTGGGATTTAAGTCTTTGATTCCTTCCAAACCATGCCAAGGATTAACTACACTTATTGAGTAGTTGTAAAGACTTGATATTTTAAATCTTCTAAAAAATAACACAATGTTCGATAACTTTTCTTTCACACAAAACCTAATTTTAATGAGCTAGAAAATATTATAATAACATTAGTAATTAACCTAATATGGAAATATATTAAAAGTCACTGCCTTTATAAGATAAATATTTAATATGAGTTAATGTTAAAAAAGGGTATCTTCAATAAAAACAGTTTTCTTTATATTTTTAATTTTCCATTAAAAGATAAATTAGAAAATTTTAGAATTTTTATTTTCTAAAATAATCCTCATTTTTGAATTCATCATATAAAAATATAATTATTATGATTTTTTTTTCATTTTTCTAAAAAGGTTGATTTTTAGTAAAAAAATACTGGATTTATGAAGTTTTAAATATTCTTTTTACATTTTAAACCTATACCGAATATTTTTAAAACTAAAGTAAAATATTACTTTAATATAAAAACTGTTTTTGGCCTTCTCTTTAAATTAAGTATTTTCAAGGTGATGTTCAGTTTTGGTTCACCTTAGAATCCTTATAAATTTTATTCAATTCATAAAAAAATAAATTTATGTATTTAAAATCAGCAACAAAGATAATTTTTTCATATATATAAATCTAATATCCTAATAATGTTATTTAAAAAAAACAGTTTCATGTGTTTAAGTGTTTTTATTTTAAA
Source organism: Viscum album (assembly GCA_963277665.1). Taxonomy (NCBI): domain Eukaryota; kingdom Viridiplantae; phylum Streptophyta; class Magnoliopsida; order Santalales; family Viscaceae; genus Viscum; species Viscum album. The sequence continues at coordinate 527,642,289 of OY728131.1, read as the reverse complement.
ATTAAATTTTCATACTTGTAGAAATTTTATTTGATAAAATAGTTTTTGAAAATTAGATTATAAGATTAAAATTATTTAATAAGGTCAATTTTAAATTTTTTCTTTGAAAATAATTACCAAGGTTAAAAATTAATCATCACGATAAAATTAAAAGGGATAAATTGTGTTTAACCTAGAGTAAAAGTCCTAAAAAATTTAAATAATGTGACTTTAATTAATTTTTTAAGAATTTTATCAACCAATACATGTGACCCTACACTTTTTTCCATTTCGGACCCTTGGTACCATGAAAAAGAGATTGCATTATTGAAAAATGTAAAGGTGTTTCCAAAAGTACCCTTATTTTTACTTATAAAAACATAACATTTCCATCCTTCAAAGATAAAATTAGCCTTTGAATCAATACTTAAAAATATGAAATTTTAACCTCCCTATAAATCTGTCCCATTAAAATAAAATCATTATCTCTCATAGTTATCCCAATCCCTTCGATTTCAAGGAGACTTCCGAGGAAAGATCAAGTCTCCAACACAAGTATTATCTCCTTCTTGAGATTTTATTCTTAATATCACTCTTCCAAATATCTTATCACCATAATAATATGATTAATTAAGTATAATTATATACTTATATGTTTTTATATTAATGGTACAACCCTTATCCATTCATTTCCACCCACTTAGGAAAATAAATGAATGTTAATCGTGCATGTGCGAGGACTACCGTCTCCACAAATAACCGTTTTTTGTTTTTCATATAGATTTTAATTCTTAAGTCAATAATATTAAAATATAGTTCAAAATAATAAAAATAAAAATAAAAATAAAAATAAAAATAATATCATTATTATTCTATTATAATGATATTATGACAAGAGAAACACCTCCTTAACCATACTCGCCCATCGAGTTAAAGTGTGTTCATGTTTGGGTCGGTTTAACCATCTATATGAACGATGCTATAAAACTATATCATGAATTAATATGGGAATATAAATACCAATAATATTTTTATATGAAAATAAAATCATTATTGGTATATGGTTATATAAATTTCATATTAAGTATTTAACTTATTATTAAAGTATCACCTTCCTTCGCTAAAAATATTGAAATAATCCAACACTGATTCCATTTTCACGCAACATAACTAAAACTCTTATGGAATGATATAAGATATTTTTAAATAATTATAAGTTATATATTATAGTATATTAAATTATATATTAACTATGAACTAGGTACCAAATAATGGGAAGTGATATCAACATTATAAACATGTGCAAACAGTTAAAGTTATTAGCACTTGATGACTGAAATAAGTTATAAATAACCAATATAAACATAATAAATAATTATAAATGAGAGTTATAAAAGGTAAAATATATTAATAAGATTATGAAATATATTATTAATGTATCTATTTCTGTTTTATAGTAATTTATAGTGTCATAAACTAAGCAAGGAAACAAGGTAAGGGTTTTCATCTCAAATTCCATTCTTTGAGTCATGTTTTGAATTATGTAACTAATTTCATTTGTAAAGTGTATATAATACCTATTTGATATATTATATCATGAATTATATTTTTATCATGGTATTTGAAGTTCAATTGTTTTCCCTCTCTTCTAAGGGGTTTTGATTCGAAAGTTTCTAAAGTTGTAAGGGTTTCTTTGTCTCAAATTTGAATCCCTTGAGACATGTTTAAGATATGCACCATGTTTCTTTTTCAATGGTGTAAATACTTCCACAATTTAATTTTTTAATATTATACTTTTATATTTAATTATATAAAATTTTCTATTTAAAGTTATACCTCTCACGGGGTTTTGATTTAAAAGTTTCAAAGGTTTTAAGGGGTTTTCTTGATTTAAATATTTTTCTCGAGACATAATAACTCCTCTTTAACTATTATATTTTGATATTGATCTATTCTAACCTATTATTATGTTATTTTATACTTCCACCATTTTATGGGGAAATCAAATCTCAAACCAAAGGTTTCTTCCTTGATGATTCTTTTGTTTCGTGAAAATGATTTTTTTGTTAAGAATAATTCTAATTTATTTTAATGATTTTTCCTTCCATATCCATGTTTTTACATCACACAAATGTCCTCATTTACTTAATGTAAACTCAATTTGTTTTAATATTAAATGGTAATATTATTCCCCTTTATCCATTTTTAAGAAAATGTTTCTTTATAATTTTAACGATGTGGGTTTTCAATAAAGGCATTTTAAAACTTTTAAAATGATTTTTCTTAACATGATATTATATAATTATCTTATACTTCCCATTTTTACATATGATTTAATAGGTTTAATCTCATGGAATTTGTTTTAAATAATTTTTTTAATGAGTCTTCTTTCCATCTACAAAAAAATGGTCTTTGGATAGTGACTTGAAAATCACATCCTTTTTATGATGATATTTTATGAAAAATCCTTTTTGCAATTTCTCTTCTATTTTAAAATAACACTTATTTAATGGGGTTATGTTTCATGTTTCACTATATATTTTATTTTATCATGTGATTATTTTGGGTGATCATGTTTTTGATTTCAAATGATTTAATTCATTATTTTATTTTATACCACTTGGATATTTTATGAGGTACATTTTATTTTAGCATGTTTTTTATGAAAATTGAATGATTTATATATGGATGTTTAAGAAAACCATTATTTTTATATGGGTTCTCTAAGATATGATGATGATTTATTTTAAATGGTACACATATTTATGTATGAGTAATGGGAGGTTTTGTTAAAAACCATGGACTAGTGGTTCCATTATAAACTAAGGACAAGTGGTTCCGTTATAAACTAAGGATGGGTGGTTCTGTTATAAACCAATGATGGGTGGTTACATTATAAACTTGTGATCGGTGGGTCCATTAAAGCCCTCAAATTCATTGTTTAAGGTTTCATATCAAATGAGATGATTTAATGTCTCCTGAATGAGATGTGAGAAGATTTGTTCATAAGTTTGTTGTGTGAATGAGATGTGGGAAACTTTGTTCACAAGTTGTTTTGTGAATGTGATGCAAAAATATTTGTTCAAAATATTTTTTATACCTATGGTTGTGACACATTTCCAAGTTGTTAATAAAGATATTCCAAATTTTCAAGATGCATTTAATTTCATTGAAATGTTATGTTTTCATGATTATTATTTATTTTTAAAGTATTTTGGACTTTTATATCATGATCACATGTTTTATGATTATTGATATGTGTTTTTCATCTAGATCATATCTTTTATTATAATGATATTTTTATGATCTTATGTTTCTCCATCATTTTTTTGATTAACATCCATGGTCTTGTGATATTTTATTATGATATTTATTTCTTCCTCATATTCTCATTCATATTTATGTTCTAATACTTTGTGATATGTTTTTCCCTTACTGAGAGTTTGGGATCACCCCTTTCTTATGTTTCCATTTCCCTAGTTCATGAAGTGAACCAATACGTAATATGTTCCTAGGAGTTTATCTTAAGGAAAAAAATTTTGAGAGATTTTGAAGACTTTTTATGGGTTAACTAGTTGTTTATATAGTAGAAAAAATATGCATTATTTATAAAAGACATGAGTTTAATTAGTTAATGTTTTTTCCTGATTCTATAAAACTATAAACCTAAAAGGAATTGGTAATATGTTGTAAATAATATTTTCTTAAAGTAATGTAATTAATGGATGATTGGGTATGAGGCATCATAGTTGGTATCAGAGCAGAGTTTAGATAACTTCGAAGATTAAGATGTTTATTGAGGATAATTTAAGGATTTATAAATTGAGTTTGATCATTATTTCAGAGGTATTGATAACCCATTGGGATATTATATGATTTAATGTTAAGGAAATAATGCACTTTTTATTTGGGGATTAGGATAATAAAACTTTAGTGAAAGCCTTATGGATAAGTCTAAAATAGAATTCTATATATAGGATAAAATAATGATGTTTTGGTAGAGTAGAGATTGTGTGATTATCCTAGCAATTACATCCTTGTCTGGATACTACAACTGGATATAGGATATGAAAGAGATGTACCTAGGGGTAATAACCCGGAAAAAGGTGGATTAGGTATTAACTCGATTATCACCTAGTGCACAATAAAGAGGCCTAAATCCACATCAGGTTTAACATTCTCTAGGGTTATGATTTGGTCAATCACTTTATCTTTATGAACCATTACAAAGTACTTATTTAATAATTACTTTAGGGGATTAAATTAATAAGTATGAGAGAATACAACTTAAAGTAACCAAGGTAGAACCAATGGGGTTATAAGATTAACCAAGTGTGAAATAGTTTAAATTAAAGTATCATAGATTGAAATGAATGTGTCATTGGAGAAGACATATTAGGATAGATTTTTCATATTCACATGAGCTTTTACTCTAATTTTATTGATAACCATTTTATGTTTTTTTATTTTCTTGAAATAGGATCATGTGGATGAAGTTGAGAAAGGTATATATATCCAAAAACCACTATGTATTATAACTAAATAAGAGAGCATACTTAAATTATTGATAATCTTAGTATATTCTTATTATGAAAGAAAATGTGAGTTTTCTAGTCATACATAAGGCAATGAGGTACATATCTTAGAAAAAGTTAAACCATGACGCACTTAGATAATTCTATAGGTGAAGTAATATTTATTGATGATATTTTGGTACATTATAAATTTTATTGAAGGAAATATCAAATACCTAAGTATTATTCTCTATTAGTATTTCTTTAAAGGTTTATAAGCATGTATTGAATGGTATCAATAACCTTGAAAGGTGATTTTATGATAAAGTCATATTTTTAGAGATAACTATAAAATAACATATGATTGAGGTATAAATAACTCTTAGGATTAATATATAATTGAGGTTGAAGTTATAAAGAGTTTATTGATTTTGAAAAAGCATGTTAGACAGTATTGTTAGCCTTGGGATTGATGATTTATTTGTGATATTTTTGGTAATGTTATCTAATTTTTGGGATTATATTGACTAGTGTGTGATTTTATGAACTAGTGTTTTAACATAAGAGTTAGTTTTGGAGGAACATATTATTTAACTATGTTTTAATGTCTTATAGATTCAAATGATTTTGGAAAGGTATATTTTGGAGAATATATGATTAGGGTATATACATACCAGGGCATGTTATTGTATAATATTGTTTGAGGAAAAAGATAAATATATTAATCTAGTTTCACATAGTAAGATAGATATCCCATTATATACTACATCTTAACTGATAATGTCCCTATATATCTTCATTAGTAATCAATAATTAAAATTGTGAGGATTCAATTTATTTAATGGGGATATAATGCAATGACCTGATATTTTAGTTCTTTTAAAAAATAACACATTATTTGATAGCTTATCATTCATGAATCACATAATTTAAACAATACAAAACATATTATAATAACATTAGTAATTGACCTAATATAGTAATCAATTAAAATTCATTAACTTTAGAAGATAAATAGTTAATATGAGTTAATGTTAAAAGGGGTATCTTCAATAAAAATAGTTTTCTTTATAATTTCCATTTTCCATTAAAAGAAAAATTTGAAAATTTCATTTAGATAAACTAAAAATAATTTTTTAATTCATAAAATAAAAACTTAGTTATTATGAATTTTTTATCATTTTATAATAAGGTTTATTTTTAGTCAAAAAATACCAGATTTATGAAAATTATAATTTCTTTATCACTATGTAAGAATAACCTAGAATATTTAAAAAAAATTAAAGTAATTAAATATAAAATTTAGGAATAATATTATTCATTGTTAAATATTATTTGTACATTGAAAACCTATGAAAAATTTTTTAGGACTAAAGTAAAATGTTACTTTAATATAAAAACTGTTTTTGGCCTTCTATTTAAATCAAGTATTTTCAAGGTGAGGTTAGATTTTGGATTGACTTGTAAGAATAATAATTTTTATTCAATTAATAAGAAATCAATTTATTACCTTAAAATTATTAAATATGATAATTTTATCATATATATAAATCTAAAATCATAATAACATTATTTCTAAAAAACTTATTTTACTCGTTTAAGTGTTTTTATTATAAAATTAACATTCCATAAATGTAGAAATTTTATTTGATGAAATAGTTTTAAAAATTGAAATAAAAATATTCAAATTAGTAAGTAAGATCAATTTTAATTGTTTTTCTATAAAATTAATCACTAAGGTTAAAAATTAATTATCATAGTAAACTTAAAAGAGGTAAATTATGTTTAACCTAGCATAAAAGTACTAAAAAATTAAAAAAAATATTTTAATTGAATGGTTGAGATTTTTATAGACCAACACATGTTTCCCCAATAATTTTTTCTATTTTGGATCCTTGGTACCTTGAAAAGGACATTACATTATTGAAAAATGTAAAGGTGTTCCCAAAAGTGCCCTTACTTTCACTTAGAAAAACATACCATTTCACCCTAAAAAGATATGATTAAACTTTTAATTAATAATTTATAATCTTATATTTTAATCTCCCTATAACCCTACATCATGAAAATAATCTGCTGGTCACTCATATTTTTCTAATCCCTTCGATTTCAAGGAGACTTCCAAGGAAAGATCAAGTCTCTAACCTAAGTATTATCACCCTAAGATTTTCTTCTTAATCTTACTCTTAAAAGCATATTATCAAAAAAATAATATGTTTAATTCAGTATCATTATATATTTATGTGTTTTCTTATTAATGGTTCAACCATTTTTTATTTATTTCCATCTACTTAGAAAAAAAAGGAACGTCAATCGTGCTTGTGTAAGGACTACCACCTCCACAAAGAACCATTTTCATTTTTCATATAGCTTTTCATTATTTATCCAAGAATATTAAAATATAGTAAAAATAAAAAAATCAAAATAATATACTTATTATTCTTTTATAATGATATGATGATAATAGAAACACCTCCTTAACTATACTCACCCATCGAGTTAAAGTGTGTTCAATTTTGAGTTGGTTTAACCACCTAAATGAAAAATGATACAAAACTATATCATGGATTAATATGGGAACATAAATAGTAAAATTATTAAAATATAATAATAAAATCATGATTGGTATATGGTTATTTAAAGGTTATATTAAATATTTAACTTATTATTAAAGTATCACCTTACTTCTCTAAAAACATAAAAATATACCAAAACTAATTCCATTTTCATGCAGCATAACTAAAACAATTATGGAATGATATAATATATTTTTAAATAAATATAAGAAATATATTATAGTATATTTATTGATATATTAATTATGAACTTGGTATAAATTAATGGTTAAATATATCAATATTATAAAATGTGCACAAATGTTTAAAGTTATTAACACCCGCTGGATGAAATAAGTTATAAATAACCAATATAATGATAATAAATAATTATAAATGAGGTAAATAAAAGTTAAAATATAATAATAAGGATATTAAATATATTATTATGGTATCTATGTTTTTTAGGAAGTCATATTTTCATCAACTAAGCAGGGAAACAAGGTATGGGTTTTCGTCTCAAATTCCTTTCATCGAACATGTTTAGAATTATGAACCTAATTTCATTTTTAAGGTGTAAATACCACCTATTTGATATATTATGTAATTAATTATATTTTAATAATGTTATTTTAAGTTCAATTTCAATCCCTCTATTTCAAGGGGTTTTTATTCAAAAGTTTCTAAAGCTATAATGGTTTCTTTGTCTTAAATTTGAATCCCTTGATACATATTTAATCTATATTATATGTTTCCTTTTCAATGAAATTAATACTACCTAATTGTAATTATGTAACATTATTCTTTTATATTTTATTATATTCAATTTTATATTTAATTCTATACCTATCATGGGGTTTTGATTCAAAAGTTGAAAAAGTTGTGAGGGATTTTCTTAACTCAAATATTTTTCTTGAGTCATAATCACTCTTCTTTGATTATTGTCTTTAAATATTGTTAAAATATAACCTATGAATATGTTATGTTTTATTTACACATTATTTATAGGGAAATAATGTTTCACACCAGATTATTCTTCCTTTATTATTCTTTTGTTTTATAAAATGCATTTTTTTGTAAGAATAATTCCCATTTCTTTTAATGGATTTTTCATCCATATCCATGTTTTTATTTCCCACAATTATTATCCTTTAATTAATATAAAATCAATTGGTTTTAATATCTAATTATCAATTTATCCCCATTTATACATTTTAAAGAAAATGTTTCTTTATCCTTTTAATGATGTGAGTTTTCAATAAAGGCATTTTAAAACCTTTTAAAGCCATTTATTTACCATGATTTTATGTTCTTATCTTTTACTTCACATTTTGAAATATTTTTTTAACAAGGTATCTTTATTGGAATTTTTTTAAGAAATGTTTTATTTATTCTTCTCTTCATCTTTGATTTTTTTGGAAAGTGACTTAAAAATCACATCTTTTTTAAGATGATATTTTATGAAAAATCCTTTTTGATATTTATCATCCATTTTTAAAGAACTCTTCTTCAATGGGGTTATGTTTCATGTTTCACCCTATATTTTATTTTATTATGTGATTATTTTGGGTGATAAAGTTTTCAATTTCAAATGATTTAATTCCTGATGTTATTTTATACCATTTGGATGTTTTATGAAACCCATTTTATTTCTATGGGGTTTTTTATGAAAAGTGAATGATTTACATTTGGATTTTGAATAATTACATTATTTTATATTGGTTTTATATGATATGATTATGATTTATTTTAAATGGCATACATATGAATAATTTATGTGTGGTTTTGTTATAAACAACAGATGATTGGTTCCATTATAAACAAAGGATGGGTGGTTCTATTATAAACCAAGGATGGTTGGTTACGTTATAATCTTGAGGTAGGTGGGTCTATTATATACCTCAAATGCATTGGTTAAGGTTTTATATCGCATGAGATTATGTGACGATGTTTGAATGAGATGTGAGAATCTTTATTCACAAGTTTTTGTGTGTAAATGAGATACAAGAAGCTTTATTCACATGTTGTTTTGTAAACATGATGTAGGAAACTTTGTTCACAAGATTTTCTATTCTTATAGTTGTGCCACATTTACAAGTTTTATATCAAGTTTTACCAAATTTTTTAGATGAATTTAATTTTCTTAAAATTCCATGTTTTTATGATTTTGACTTATTTTTAAACTATTTCACACTTTTATATCATGATCACATGTTTTATGATTATTGATATGTGTTTTTGAGAAAGGTTGTATCTTTTATGCCGATGATATTTTTATGATCTTATGTTTCAATATCATGTTTTACGATTACCATCCATGGTATTATGATATTTTATTATGATATTTATGTCTTCTTCATGTTCTCCTTCATGTTTATGTTCTAATACTCTATGATATGTTTTCTCTTACTGAGTGTTTGTGATCACACCTTTATTATGTTTCCATTTTCCAAGGTTATGAAGTGAATCAATATGTAAGATATGTATAGGAGTGTATCTTAAGGGAAGATTTTTTGGAAAATGTTGAATACTTTATTATGGATTAAGCAGTTATTTATATATTGGAAAAAATATGCATTTTTTTTGTAAAATACATGAGTTTTTTAGTTAATGTTTTGTTCTAATTATCTAAAACTCTAAACCTAAAAGGTCTTTGGAATGTGTTATAAAGAAATATTTTCTTAAAGTCATGTAATTATTATATGATTAGGTTGGGGTGTCATAGTAGAGAACCATGTAAATACCTGTGTTCCTATAGGTGTGTTTGTTTTTAATTTTCCTGTAGATTCATTTCTCACTAACCAGAGTCAAAGGTTGTTTCTAAAGTAATAAAACATAAAAATATAAGATCACTGATTCAAACCTCCCCCTATTAGCAATAAAATTTTCCCTGATTGGTCCTTTCATTGGGTATCAAAGTGAGGTTCCTTCATTAAATCTTTGTTGTGTGAAGTTTGAAGAAAAGGAAGGTTTCCTTGGATGTTCATAACTCTGTTAATAGTAATGGAATTCATGTATTCAATGGAAAGAACTATCATATATTGAAGGAAATAATGTTACCTTATCTTATATCCATCAGCTATGATGTTCTTGAAATAGCTAAAGATAGTTTTCCTCCTCTTATTGAGGGTACTCCCTTAACAGCTTCTGATAAGAAGAATTTGAAGAATGATGGGTGAGCCATAAATTTTACACTTCCCTCCCTCTTTGAAAGTGATTTTTTAGGGTTAAAGGTATTGGAATAACTAAAGGCATCAGTGATAAGTTTAAGACCATTTATAAATGAAATATGAAAGTGATGGAAGAAAAGTTATATATTTGGAGATTTATGTATGAAGATATTAAAATGGATGATGATAAATCTTTTGGTGGATTATTTATAAGAGTTCATAATATTGTAAGTAACATAAGATGTTTTTATGATACATTGGAATATTCAACTATTGTTGAAAATATTTGAATAATTCTTCTAGATAAATTTGATTCCAAAGTATCATATTTAGAAGATAGATACCCTAAAACTCTATCTCTGGATGATCTTAATAGCACTCTCATCACATAAAAAAAGAAAATAGAAAAGGTTATCAAGAATAAAGAAAAGGTTGAGTAGGAAATTTCTTTCAAATATGCAAAGAAAGGAAAGTATAAGAAAGTTATCAAGGAATAAGTTAATGAATTTTAAACTGAATATAAGGTTAATAAAAAATTTGATTAACTCTTGTCTTTGTTTTCTAGTAATGTAAAAAGTGGCATAAGGAAGTAAAAAGGAAAGTTACCACTTAAGTGATTTGGTTGCAAAGCCATTGGACATTTTGCTACAAATTGTCCAAAACTAAAGGAAGATGAAGATAGTGAGGAAGAATATAGAAATCCAAAATATCTCTAAAAAAGAAGAAATTTATATAAAATATATTTTCAAAAGGAAAGGATAAGAAGTTATCTAAATATAAAAGTTATTTTTTTTGTTTAAATGTGAGGATGATGATGATAGTGAAGTAGAGGTTGAAAACTATAGTGACGATGCTACTGAAATAGTACTTATTACAAAAGTGATGATCATAAGTTTACTAGTGATGAAAGAAACATCTCTAAAGAATAATAAGAGGATAATTATATGGATATTATACTTAAAATAGATTTGAGAGAATGTCTCTCAAATATTTTTAAACTTGAAGGAGAGAACAAGAAATTAGATAAATAATAGATTTTAGAAAAAAATCAAGAATATGTTCTTAAAGAAAAATCCAAATTTTTAAAAGGGATTTATTATTTGAATAAGTTACTTGATAAATAGAAATACATCAACATCAAGATTAAAGAAAATATAAAGGTTAAGGAGAAAAAATGTGATCTTATTCAATAGAAACTTACTGAAGTTGAGAAAAGAATCACAAATTTCAAAAACTTAGTTACAGAAGTTGGTGAATGTTCTAATAAATGTTAGACTCATAAGGATAAACCAAGATCTTACTTAAAGTTTAACATTAAGGTTGATTTTTTTTCATAATAAAATGCAAGTTAAGAATACCATGTATGCATCCAAAACTATAAAAGTCAAAAAATATAAAATTTTCTAGAAATAAAAGTATGAAGAAAAAATATATACACCTGTAGATTTTTTAAGGATAAAAATAAGTCCAATTTAAATAAATACGATGATCATAAATATTATATAAAATAGGTGCACATTTTTGAAAAACATACATGTTACAAAGGAAAATATTTTTTCTATGGATATTGATGGTTCTGTGGAGGCTTTAGAAAAAAAAAATGCATTAGTTTAATCATCAACACCTAAATGAATTGAGCAGGTACTCGAGGTAGAGTTTTAGGGGGATTCAAAACACTCAAATAAAACAACCTTAAGGATTGAACTTGAAAACTAAAAATAGATTTCAACCTCTAGAACCTATTTGTGAAAGATGTGATTAACTTGAACATTTCACTAAAGCATGTCTTATTATGCTTCCAACTCAACAAAGTGTGTATGATAAATATCTAAATCCTCATGTGAAGGAAGAAATATGTAAATAAAACTCTATAGTTATAGAAACTTATCTCAAAAACTACAAAAAGAGAATGACCTTGGATATTGGATAGTAGGTGTTCTTCAAATAAGACCAAAAATTTGAAGTTGTTAAAAAATGTAGAAGATTAAAAATAAGGGATATTGACTTTTGGAAATGACGATTCACTTATAATCAAAGGTGTTAGATCTTCTATCATATGGAAAAAGATTTAACTCAAGAAGTACCTTATTTGTTAATGGATTGAAACACAAATTGATAAGTACTTCACAAATATGTGATGAAGGGGACAATTTTTTTAGAAGAGATGAATTTATCATTAAAAGGTTTGAATATTTTAAAATTGTAATGTAACACCCTGATATTTTAGAATATATATATTTTTCATTAAATAAATTATAAGTGTTTGATGGCTTTCCTTACATGCAACCCTAAGTATATATGAACTGTGGTATAATAAAACGTTCTAAAATAACCATTAAATTAGAAGATATAAATAGTAATAAAAACATTATAAATAATATGTATAAATATTTTAAATAATTAAAATTTATTAATTAATGTATAATAAATAATTACTCAATTTTCAGTAAATTCATTTAATGCTTAAAAAATATATTTTCTTCAAAAATAGTTTTTATTGCATTTTACACGCATAGAAATTATAATTAATTGCTACTATTTTTAGAAATTTTATTTTAAGAAATTAATATCATTTTTCAAACCATCATTTTAATATTATTTTAGGGTGATTTTTTAGGATTTTTCTAAAAAAATTATTTTTCAATGAATATTGAAAATACCAACTTTTGTAAAAAAATGTCATTTCTTTTTAAGTAAAAGTCCTATTATGTTTTGAATTTCCCCTTAATGTAACATAATTATCATTTAATTATAAATAACATAATTAATTACATAGTAATAATCATTAAAATTTATTTTGGAGTCAGTTCATTTTTGGGCTTAAAAACACATTTTCTAAAAACTATTTTTATGCGTGCAATGTGTTTTTATCTTAATAAATTAAATTAATCTCTATTTATTGATAGTTTTAATAAAATTTATAGATTATATTTTCAATAATTTATTTTAACATTCATTTTATGGTTTTTATAAGGAAATTAATGGAAGTGAATTATGTTTTATGGTTAAAAATTTATTTTTCTAAAACGGGTTTTCATTACGGTTTATGAGCTTATTTAAAATTAAATTCCAAAAATTATAGAAATTTTAAATGTTAAAATTTATTCCATATTTTTATTCAAAATAATTAATATAATTTAATAGTTTCAACTTAATTTTTTGGCACAATGAATAGTAAAAATAGTAAAATTTTGTTACCACAGTTAGAGCTAAAATGAGTTTATCAGGGGGGCGGGGTAAACCATGAGATAAGGGTATGAATTCCACCCACACTGATTTAATTTTTATTGGTTGAAGATATTTCAGCCCTATCTTATCATACCTTTAAATACCTATCTATTTGGAGCCACTTTCCCATGAATGTGACCTGGTATCATTGAAATATTTTAAGAAATTCCATGTTTGTCCCTCTTCTAACTTATAAAAGGGAACCCACCCCCTCCATTATTAACATCATTTGATCCTTTTATCTCTTCCAAAAATCGATATAAAACCTTACTAGATTCCTTCCATTCATCCTATATCTTATGTTATTCTTTTAAGAGAAATCCTTTAAGGCTTAAGGTGTAAGCCAAAGGAGATCTCTCAATGAATAGGTATAAATTAACTAAGATCTTTCAAATTTATTTCTTCTTACACACCCTCTAAACATGTGGTATCCATAAAAACATGATGAACCCAATATAACCAATATAATAATATTTTATTATGATGATGGAATAACCATCTTTCACCACCTCTCTATCAAATGGGAAATAAAAGCATCGCTCATGTGTATGTGTCGATTAATACCTCCATGTAGTGATATGATTTATTTTCCATTAGAATCTATCATGGGTGGTAATAATGATCAATTTAATGTTTACATATTATATTTGTAACATTATTATTCTTCTGTAATTATAATATATTATCTAATTTCTTAACTTATGATCCACTGGTAACTGATAGCGTCACTCATGTATAGGTGTGGACTCACTCATGTATATGTGTGGACTACAACCTCCATGAAGCGATGTGTTTTTTTATCATTTACCCTTTATATGGATGGTAAAATTATATATTTAATGAAAATATATGATATTTATGATATAATAATGATTCTATAAATGTTAATAATTATTTCCCATAGATACGAGCCGCTCGATGAGTGATTACAGGGGGTTGAGTTTTGTGAAATCATACACATATGGTTCACTATTTACAAATGGTTTACAATGGTTTTATTCATGGAACTATAAACACACAAAAATTATATATCTATGAGGGACTTTCTTTAAAAATTCATGTGCTCATTGGGTAGTTTTTCCAATGATGCTTAAGAACTCACATTTGTTGAGAGGATGAGAGGTCGGGCTCATCACACCCTTTTGAGGGGAATTGTTGCCTAATTTGAGACTCTCTTATAGATTTAAGATATGTTCATGAATCCTTCATTAATTACCAAGTATGACATAGATCACACTTGAATTAACAATCAATTATTATCATGAATGGATCATATAATCACATGTATGTATTTGAGGTTCTTCATCAATTGAAGTATCTATATATATCTAAGGTTCTCCATAAATGGAATCCTCTTATGTATAAATTAGAGATTCTTTGGTCGTTATTATGATGATATTGGTTTTCAACCACTCAGTGGGGAACTCTAAAGTGTATCATCATCCATGGAGATTGGAGTTGTTTTGATATTGGGATCATACCCATAAAATGGACTTCCTACATATCCTTGTAAAAGGAATCAGAACCCACATAGTTCAGTGACACTTAATAGGGAATGTGTGATAAGGACCGAACTATGCAGTTTAACGTCATGCAATAAGGATGTCTAGGTAGAAGATTCCTAGTAAAAGTATGGCGTGGGACTTATTCCGAAGCTCCCTAGGAACCTAGAAGGAATATGTATTCCCAGGTTGAATAAGACTCTACTGGGAATGTGTCCCAGAGAGAATATACTTGATTTAGGGTGTTGGATTTTAACCCTAAGGAGGATTCCTACGTATCCCATTTGGATGGGAATCAAATCCCATATAGTTTTTATGTGAGGACCCACACCTATGGAGGACCTCAGGTTTCTCTTATAGGGTAGTATGGCTCTTTAAGAGGATTAAGTTGGGGCTTATTCCTAAAAAGGATCCCCTTGTTTGGTTTTATTGGGGCTTATTCTTGAAAAGGATACCCTGTGAAAGGAAGCAATCTTATTTCTGAGGAGGATTATTTGTGAAAGGGTCCATGAGAAATGTCTCAACTCATGATTATTTGGAGGATTGTTTAGGGCTTACACCTAAGGATGAGGCTTGTGGATGAGTATAGTGATATGTTTGAGGATTATACCGAGTATAAGAACTAAAGATTAGATTTAAATGCTTATTCCTAAGGAGGATTACCTAGGATGAGATGTGTTTTGGTTGGGGCTTAGTCCTAAGTAGGATTACCTGGTGAAGGGTGGTTGTGATTGAGGCTTAATCCTGAGGATGATTCCCTAAGGTTTGGTTATGATTGGGAATTATACCGAATAGGAGGCCCATTGATGAGTTGGGACTTACACTTGGAATGTTGCCCATGATTTTTGGGGATCATGTAGATGTCATGACCACCATCAACCTCTAAGCCCACACGAGTCATGCTTGGTGTGAGAAACAAGAGGAAGCATCATATCTGAGAACCCACACAATCTCTATTACCTTGGGATTAGATACATGACCTTGAGGACCCACACCTATAGAGGCGTTATGAAGGAAGGTGAGAGAAATATTTGGGATAAGATCCTCTAGTCACATGATTCATGATGATTTATGATTGAATGTGAGAAACAAGAGGTAGTGAAAGATTCTACAAACCACACAATCCCTCTTCTATTAGTGGAAGAGGTCGGGGCGACGACACATCCCTATTGTCATCGTACCCTAGACCCAAAGGAAGAGAGAAAGAGCTTTGAAAATGCCCATATCCCCTCCCATTTTTTTAAATGGGATATAAGAAGGAAGGAAAGAAGTAGGATAGGTCTTGAAAGAAAGGATACGGGCTTACCCCAGGAGGGATGCCCTAAAATTGGTTCCATAGTAGGAGAGGAGGATCTCATTCCCTGTCAAAGGGAATGTCAAGCCTGATCCTCACCCTCCCTGCCTGAAACTAGAGGCTCTAGATCTCAGAGATGACTAGAGAAGAACATATTTATAACCCTAGTGATAAATACTGGGAACTCCCCAACATATTCCCCAGGGTCAGGGTCCTTATGACTATAATAATTCATACTCACATGCACCCCGAGGACCCTAAAATTTAGGTAGGAAAATCATGAGAAACCTATGACTTTAGAAATGCATATCTAAATGGGAGAAATGATGGTGTTTATTTTACCATTGTTTTTCAAGTCTGTAGGCTTTGGTGGAGGTTTCAATTTAGTCCCTCTCAAATAAGGGATCCAAAGGAAGAGGATCCCTGCTATTAGTGTCTTGGAAGAGGACTCAAAGTGGGGCTTGTATAGGTCTTGTATTAGAGAGAAACTTTGCCTCGCAAAGGGATTGAGAGGAAATAAAAGTGATTCACACATGGGGATATAAGTTTTCACGAGTTGGATATGCCTTGGGCAAGGTACCACCTAGGAAACAACACTTGGGTGAGGATTTAGCCTAGTCACCACATGTCTCCTCATGTGTCACTGTATGGGTTTTGCATAAACCCCTTGTTATGGGAGGGGCCTCGTGCAGGTGGTTTTACACTAGGGGAGAAAGGATCCTCATGTGTGTGTCTCATGTTTCAGACTCTGAAGAGACTTTGATATCACTTATCCCTCTTATTTTTTACTTCTCTCGAGTTTTGGAGAGCTACCCGAGGATTTTTTTGGAGACCTGAGTGAAGGGGATGCACGACCAGAGTTTGAGGGTTTATTTTAATTTTTCACTTGTGAAAATGAGGATCCCAAGGGTCATATTTATAGACAAATATGGGACCTTGGATGAAGGATATTCTTCATATAGGTCCATCAAATTGGTGTTTAGCGCAAGTACCCCATGCATGGGTGGCCTATTCTTCAGTGCCACACAGGGGGTTATGTGGGTCTTCTGGTGTGTAGGGTTGGTGAACATAGGTGCCTCATGCATGGGTGGATATATAATTAGGGTCTATGCCATCCTCTTGGTGTGTAGGTGATGTACGTGTAGGACCACCTAGTCGAACCACCTAGGCAAACCCGCTGCTTCATACCATATGGCTTCACCCCCGCACCCCTGATCGGGATCAATGTTGGTATGCGGTCCTAACCCTTAGGGTTATTTCCTTAACTACTATCACTAACCCCTATGAAAAATATAGAGTCTCACTGAGAACTTTTTGAGCTTGGTCAAGGATGTTTTTGTTCATGGAACATGGAAATCCAATCTACTCCTTCTTCTGACATAAATACGTAAATCTACTCAAACTCAAAAATTGGTTTATAAGTGAGATTCACATCTTTAATTTTGCATAAAAGTTTATGGATCACATCCCACGATGTCAACAAAATCTCACCATTAGAATTAGATTCATTTAGAATGAAAAGAATATGTTTCTATGGTAAAAGTATGGCACTTTGACGCACTCCAAAATCATTTAGTGGGACTTAGAGATATATCAATTGTGGGAGAATTCTCTAATTTTTTACCTAAGACATGGGGACTAAAGAGCATAGTTTTCCTATTTATAGGATCATATAGACAACCCCACAAAGTTTGTGTCTTTTCTGTCATCATTATAATTTTTTCCTAAGTCCAATATGATAATGACTTAGCGGGTGGGGCTTGGCTTTTTCTTATAACACCCTTTGCAGGTTTTCATCCTAACAAGTTTTTTTCCATTTTCTATTAATTTCTCATTATTCTTGTCTAAACCATATAGAGTGTAGGTTTAGTGAGATGAGACTCAAATTTTTTCTAGAATAACCTTTGCAGGTTTTCAATCTGGCGAGTACTATGTCTCTTTTTGGGGACAGTTTAAAGTCTTACAAGAGAGAATAAGGTGGATGGTGTTTTAGGTTGAAAAAATTTGACAATAAGTTTTGAAATGATGACCGAAATATGGATTGTTGGCCAAGAATGTTATGAAATTCTTTAGATATCCGATGAGGAATTTTGAGCCATGATTTTGTGATTCCAAAATCTAAAAAAATATTAGGGAATATAAGTGGTCTCTCACGAGGAAGAAGTTACCACGGGTTGGAAAACATTTTTGTGGGAGACTTTACATGAATTAAACTGGGGCATGTTACTGCATAGTCAAATAGTGGAATCCTTTGGTTGAAAGGCCCTGAAATTTGTGAGAAACTTATGAAAATCTGACTAAGGCATGTTATCACTTAGTCAGGAAATGAGTTTTTATTAATTTTTACATTATATTACTGATAACTAAAGGGAGTTTATGAAGATTCAGATTTATCAAGACCATGATGGGTGGTTTTTTCAAAGGAAGACATCTGAGAATGAAGAGATAATCTATATTGACATTGAACACGAATGGGATACCACTCCTACACAAATTTGGATTGTGTGAAGGAGGGTAAATTTTGTTAAATGACTGATGTCAGGGGGAAAAGTCCTCTTTCTGACAAGGGTTTAATATTGTGCAGTTTAATGTTGTGTGACGTGTAGTTTAACATCTTATAGGAAAGACATAATTGTACAGTTTAACATCTTATAACTAGGATGTTATGTTATGTAGTTTAATGTCGTATAAATAGGACATTTGGGGGATATAATTTAAGGTCTTTATATTTGAACAAAAGGTTAATGATTATCCCATTCTTGGTAATATGTATGGGAATGTTCCATTATATTCAGGTATGAGGAGGGGAATGTTGTAAGCTGTAATCTAGGGATCTAAAGGTCCAAAGAGTGGTATAGGGAAAATTCCTTATGAAGATAGAGGAGGTATCTCCTAAGGAAAAAGTTACCATTGGTTTAAAAAACCATTTTGTGTGATACTTTATCCAAAGCCAACTAAAGCGTGTTACTGTATAGTCAAATAGTGGCATCATTTAGCCGAAAGACCCGTGTTGTGGGTGACTTATGAAAATACAACTGGTGAATGTTAAAACAAATTCGAGCAAAGGAGTTCTTATGAATTATGATATTCTACTACTGATGGACGAAGGAAGTTTATGGAGATTCATATTTCCTTAGACATAGAGTCTGGTTTTGTGGAAGGAAAGTACCTAAACATGGAAGGATCATTTCAAGTCAAAATTACCAAAGAATTAAGGGAATAGGTTCCCTAAATAGGTTTGATTTAAGCATGATAAATATGGTTCATGTAGTTTTAGTTTATACATCTAGGAACATAACATTATGGAAATGTTAAGTGATATGTCACCTATCAGACCAAGGCCATTCCAGAATACTTCAAACATGAGGGATGAGATTGTAAACCATGGTCTTGGGGGTTCTCAGATTGGGAGAAAGGATGTGGGAAAAATATATGAGGGATGATTGTGAACTGATTCAAATCGTAGGTTCCAATCATAATGTCATAAAAGCTTATGAAGATAGAAGATTATTCTATTTAGGATGAAGTTAACACTGATTGAGAAACCTGTTTTATGGGTTAATTTATGTTAATCTAACTAGGGAATATTATAACATAGTCAAATAGTAGAATCCTTTAGCTAAATTTCCATTTTTGTGGGTGACTTATACAAATCCAACTGTGGTGTGTTACATCATAGTCAAGAAAAGGAGTCCTTAGGTATCAAAAATTCTATCAATGGAAGATGAATAAAGATTATGAATATCCAAAAGTTCCCAATATTATGATTATGATGTGTGGAGGAAATATGTTTGAGCATAAAGGAAGTGTTTGTACCGATATTTTCCATGAATTTTTTATTCCCTTTCATAGATTTGACTCATATGTAGAAGGGGGTCATATCTATTTCCTTAGTGGACTAAATGCATTGTCATGACATGTCAAATTGATTATGTTTTTAAAGTTGATTTACAGTCAAAGTTATACCCTAGGTTATCTCTCAAGGAGTGTTGGTAGGTTTAGTGTGTGTATTTTTAATAAAAAATTACTAAAAGAGGGGGTGGTTTTTAAAATATTTTAAAGAAAATAACATAATTTAAAGAGTTTAATAGTTGAAAAAATAAAGGTGGTGTTTTAATAATTATGATATAAGGAGGTAATTTCAAGTTCACTACACAACTTGGATAGTTCATTGTTCTGAAAAGTTCACATGGTTTAATGAAATTATTTGGTCGAGGATTATCAATATCTTGATTCCACTCTTGCCTCTTAAAACGATGCACAAAGAACCAAACCTTGACACAACAATCATGTTTTCAAGGTTTGGACCTCAATAACATTACAAGGGCTACCAAATAATAATTAAATATTATTTATATGAATATTAAAAAGGATACTTGTGTTTTATAATCTGATCAACCCAACAATCCCACTTTAAATATCAACCCAATTGGTGTTGAGATAGAAAGTGTTTCACTTGATTAAACAAAAAAAAGCATTCAAAGAAAAAACATGTTAGGATAAAAATTAAATGAAATGTTTCACACACTAATTACACAAAACTAGTAGAATAACAAGTGTTGTAACTCCATCCCAAATGTGTATAGCTTTTTCAAAATGACCATCCACCATTTAGCTCGCCATCAAGAGGAGGAGGAGGCTCGAATGGAACTTCACCTTCATACTTGAACCCCCTATGGATATAGAGGCCACTGAAACTTCTATGGTGATTATATGAATCTTATGGAACTTTAAAATGGTAGTACTTCACTCCTTGGTCGAACTTACAAATGGGGTTCCCAAGGTACTCTTTTATAGGAAAAGTGGATAGTGGTTTTGGGAACCCAAATTTCAATAAACCACTTGGACCATGATTTTGGGTGGGTATAAAAACTTATCTTACTTTGGAGAAAACTAAAATTTGTTTCGCCACCTATTGAATATCTCCACTGAAATTTTGGAATAATTTGGAGGCCGAAAGATCTAGATATGGCCGAAATACAGAACAAAACTTTTGACTTTGTGTAGATTTGGTGTCTTAGAAATATTAGTTCAGTTGCGACACTTAATGAATGAATTGGTATTGTATGTATTCATAATATTTTTATAATACATAATTTTGGATCATCCCACAAAATTTCATCCCAATTATATGCATGAATTAGTTTCAGTGTCTGTTTGAGTCCACTAGGGTTCTTGGAATCTTGCACAGTTTGACCCATTTTTCTTCAACTTCATCATGGTACCTCTAAATCACCTCCAAATACAATAAAAACATGGAAAAGTAAAATTTTCATTTTTAATAGTGATAAAAATTAAATTATTGAATTAAACATGAAGTTTAATTTGTTACAATAATTGTAATTTATAATGAAAAATCAGTTTAATACAGTGGTATAAGGGTGAAATAAAACAGTGAATCATGGTGCGATTACACCCCCACACCAAAACATTTTCACTCTTAAAAAAATCACATTTTCAAAAATTATTCATGGATATATTCCTAACTATATAAAGATTTAACATTGAAAATTTAATTCTTGATAGCAATGTGATCGAAGAAAAAACCACACCAAGGAGTTATTCTCAGTGATCATGGAAAAAGAGGTATCATAAATTGCATCAGAATGAAGTTAAAGGAGATGAATGATACCAGTTTTAAAAAATAATTCAAAAATATTTAACACCACCAACTCTCCAGATGTGCATGTGATAATAATTTCATGTTATCTTTCCACTTTCTATCCAGTAAATATAGGTTATTTTAAAAAAATTATGCTTAAATGATTATGTCCACTGAACCTTCCCTACATCCTTTGCAATCAAATTTCAAGACCCAATCACTTAAGAATTCCTTGAAGTCAAACCTTAATCTCCATACCTAGATATCCCCATATATTTTACATTTCATCACTCCCATTATTTATTATTATTATTATTATTATTTTTTCAAAAGCTGAACTTGGAACAAATCTCACACTCATCACTCAACTCATGTTTGATCTCCTCGTGACACTAATTGTAATAGTTATAATAAGATAAAAGGTCGAGGAAGAGTGTTTTTTTGACTTTACCATGACACAATCCACGTTTTTATGTTTTTTTTATTTTTTTATTTTTTTTATTTTTTTAGGGCGTGCAATGACCGAATAACAGGTACGCACGCATAGGTAAATATGGTATAATAATGAAACAGATCAGATAAGGAATGAACATATAGAAAAATAATTTTGCAAAGATGATAAATATTAACCTAACTTATATTTACTTTCTATTAAGTAATAAATATTCACACTTCATATTTTGGTGCAAAAAAGTGTGGATAAATTAAGTGGCACAATTTTCCCATAAACTACTCACACAAATGGTACCATTCTTCTCAAAGGTTTAAAAGTGATGCACCCATTTATATCATCTACAAAAAACTAATTTTATAGAAAAAGTGACACCTCAATGTTAAATTCATACTAAAACACACATTCCATTAGTGAAAAATAATGTTAAAACAACTTGAAATAGGAAATTTTCTTACACATTTGCAATAATTTCCATGTTCAAGTGGGAATCATTTTCCATCTTTAAGTGGGAATAATTTTCCATGATTAAGTGGGTATCAAAAATGAATATTCCATCACAAAAGTGAGAAGGGGGGGGGGGGGGGGTAACAATACAATACAATAATAAAAAAATAGAAGAAAGAAAAAATATGATGAAAATTCCTAACTACCCCAGAAATGTACCCATTACCTCTACACTTAGAGTGTGTAGTGTCCTCACTATAATAAAAGAGAATGTAGGAAGAAAGGATAAAACTTGGTGGGTGTCTTTGATATTTTTATTCTTGAACTTGGAGTTCCTGTAGGTTCTGGGCGTAGCGGAAGCGCATGGATGGGTGTATCAAACTTTAATTTTCCCATTAACAATGATCAATCCGAGATCCTTCATGATAATAAAACACCGGATCTTTGAAATAGAATGAAGAAATAAATAAAGGAAGGGAGTCAAAGAACCATATAGAGGATCATTATATGTTTTTTATAATTAATTTAATTAAAATACAAGAATTACCTTGATGTAATTCTCTTTTCGTTGATATTTCCAGTCACGATCCAATGTGATCCATCATTGTGTCATAAAAACCAAGTGTAGGATTCCTCTAGTAGTGATCCACATGTGCTCCATGTATCTATGGATGTCACCAAAGGGATTTATCGGTGTTATCATGGAATAGCCTTTGCTTGAGATGTCCGCCTTCGATCGCCTTAAGAGCCGCTTCCAAAGTGCTCTCCTTGGTCCAGTGGAAGAGGATCTCTCTCGTAACTTGAGAGTGTTCTTAGAGGAAAAAGAATTCTCTCTTGGCTTGAGAGATTTTCCAAATATTTTTTGCACAACCACTAAAAAATGGCTAGGCTAATGAGAATAATATAATTGGGATTTTAATTACTTAGAATAATAAAATGAATTAATTACATGAAAGAATTTATTCATTTCATTTAATTCTTAGTAAAACCCCATGTCTAATAATAACAGTTGACTATCATTATTACTTGACATGTGCCCAACATATTATACCTAATATTATGTAATTAAATAAATAATATTATTTCTCACAAATCCTCAGAAAAATTACATGGCGTGTATATTAATATACACAATGTGTACTTTTGTTTTTTCCACTTTCTTTATTTCATCCACCACATTTATCAGACCTTGAATAATGACTATTTATTTCTTAAATAAATATCACTTCATTACTCGATAATAAATATATTACTTCTCCCATAATATATTCTCTCGAATCACTAGTGTCAAAATAAATACGATTAGACATCCTTGAATAATTATTAAACCACAATCTGGAATAATATTTATTTAACTTGTTAAATTAATATTTAACTCAGATACTTGGACACACTTAGCGTGGGACCCTCTAGGCCTCTTTCTCAGTGGCATTAGGAGGAGCCTGCCTAAAGTCTAAGATTAGTGTCTAGAAACACGCCAAGGCATCCATAGAGAAAGAAGTTAACACCGCAATGACATGTCACCTCCTATGAATGCTTACTATGTAATGTGATACCATTATTTCGATATCTTAAATCAAGTGGGATGCATGCTAGTGACATCAACCCATGTTCCTGAGTATTATTTCTTTGACTTTCCAGAATTGAACTTGCCCATTCCTCACCATGTACATGGATTTATTTAGGCTATATCAATTCCATCAAAGGGCTTGAGATATCTACTTCTGTTATGGAACAGAAGGGACAAATCCTTTATCGCGTTATCTATTAATGTAGTATTACTTATGACGCACCCAACATATCCTACCTTACTACGAATAGTGTGTCATAATATTTTTCATCAATACATCTAAGTTCACGAGTTTTAATACCCATTAATAATAATCTTAAAGTCTAAGGACCAATATGCATGTCTGCAGATGGGAACATCCAATGAAACTATTAAATGTGAATTTCCTATTAGAGGGTCTCATTCTCATAATATCCTCCTGGATATTACCAAGTGTGCACACCATGAGAATTTGCCTCAAAGTTTTATGATTCCTCACCCCTAATGGCTTGTATTATTTGTGTCCCTCAAATAAAATCATCTAACCATAGAACATATATTCAAGAATAGTGTTATGGAACTTCTGGGTTCTCATCATAGCAGAGATCCACTATAACCCTTTAGTAAAACAACTATCCTTAGGAAATTATCACATGCATTTTCACGTAGAAGAACAATCAAGATTTGATAAGGTATTTATTAATGAATAAAGTACAAAGTAGTTGGTTCTAGTCCACCAACTCCAACAGACTCCCACTTGGACTAGAGCCAACTACTAACAACCTTTAACCAACTAGCTCTCACAAGATATTCATGCTTCTACTGAGATAGGCCTTTAGTCATGGGGTCCTCTAAGTTCTCTTCCATGGACACTCTGCTCACTATAAATTCACCCCTTTGATAGAAATACCTTAAGAGGTGATACTTTCAGAGAATGTGCTTTATCTGTTGATGTGACCTTGGTTCTTTTGCAAGATCTACTGCTGCAATATTATCACAATACAATGTGATAGTATATTTACTGCTAGGCACCACATCAAGCTCTTGGACAAAGTTCTAAATCCAGATGGCTTCCTTGGCCGCATAAGAATCCACTATATATTCGGACTCCACTGTAGAATCGGTGAAAACTAGCTTCTTTGAACTCTTCCAGCTCACAACTCCTCCATTGAGACAGAAAACATATCCTAATTGTGACTTCAGATCATTCAGATCTGTCTGAAAACCAGCATCAACACACCCTCTGATGACAAGCTCCTCGTCTCCTCTATACACTAGGAACATATCCTTAGTTCTTCTCAGATACTTAAGAATAGTCTTAACAGCAGTCCAATTCTATTCTCTTGGATCTTCTTGATATCTTCCTACCATGCTCAGTGCATAGGAAACATCAAGCCTGGCATACATGATGGATCCTATACCCGAAGTGTATGGGATATTACTCATCCTATCTTTCTCCTGCTGTGTCTGAGGACACATTTTCTTATAAATATGTAGGCCATGTGACATTGGAACCAATCCCCTCTTGGATTATTCCATAATAAATATCTTTAGTATCTGGTTAATGTATTTACCCTGACTTAGTCCAAGAAGCCTCTTGGATCTATCACGAATCATCTTGATCCCTAGAATGTAGGCTACTTCGCCTAAGTCCTTCATGGAGAAACACTTGTTCAAACAATCCTTAACTGATTGTAAAACTGGTACATCATTTCCAATAAGTAATATGTTGTCAAAATATACTACTAGGATAACAACCACATTCCCATTAAACCGCTTATAAACACATGGCTCACATTCGTTCTTAATAAAACCAAATTCCTTTATGGCTTTATCAAATCGAATGTTCCATGACCTGGATGATTGATTTAATCCATAAATGGATTTCTATAACTTGAAAACCTGTTTGGCTTCACTTGGTGTCACAATCCCTTTTGGTTGTGTCATATAGACATATTCTTGAAGGTTCCTATTATGGAATTCTATTTTGAAATCCATTTTCCAAACCTCATAGTCATGGTAAGATACTATGGAAAGTATGATTCTTATGGATTTAAACATGGAAACTAGTGAGAAGGTTTCATCATAGTCAATTCCTTGATGTTTTCTGAATCCTTTATCCATTGGCCTTTCTTTATATGTGCTAACATGACCTTCCATGTCTAACTTTATCTTGAATACCCATTTTCATCCAATAGGATTTACATCAACTGGCTCATTGACTAGAACCCAGACTTGGTTCTGATACCTGAAATCCATCTCAGATTTCATAACTTCTATCCATCTTGCAGCTTCTAATATCTCTACTACTTCCTTATAGGAGATAGGTTCATCATTGTCCAACAATAATGATTCACCATCCTTGGTGACTAGGAAACTAAATCTCTCTGAGTCTCTCACCTCTCTTGATCTCCTATGTAGTAATTTTGTTTTTGGAACCTCTTCCACGGGGACCTGTGGAAGTTGTTCCTATACCAACTCCTGTGTATCTTGAGCATCAACTTCGTTGAAGTCAATCTTGCTCCCACTATCCCTTTTGAGGATGTGATCCCTCTCAAGAAAGACAGATTGTCTGGAGATAGTGACTTTCTTATCGGAAGGGTTATATAGGTAATATCCTTTCATTTCCTTGAAATATCCTATAAAGATACAATTCATGCCCCAGGGTTCTAGTTTTTTTCTTGAGAAGGCCTTAAAAAATTCCTTGCATCCCCATACATGTATGTGTGACAAAATGGATTTCTTTCCATTCCATATCTCAAAGGGAATTTTATTTTCCGCCTTAGTTGGTACTCGGTTTAATGTGCATTTTTTAGTTTTTAATTAATATCCCCAAAAGGATAATAGAAGATTTTCATGACTCATCATCAACCTCATCATGTACAACAAGGTGTGGTTCCTCCTTTCACTAACACTATTCCACTGTGGTGTATAAGGAGGAGTGAGTTGAGATAGAATCCCAGACTCTCATAAAAGGTCGATGAATTCTTGGTTCAGATATTCTCTAACTCGATCCAATCGAAGCTTCTTTATCTTCTTACCAAGATGATTCTATAATTCATTCTTGAATTCCTTAAATTTCTCCAAGGCCTCTAACTTATACATTATTAAGTATATATAGCCATATCTACTTAAATCAGTAGTAAAATTAATGAAGTAAGAATATCCACCTCTAGATTTTACTGGAAATGGTCCACACACATCCGTGTTCACCAATCCTAGAAGCTTTGTGGCCCTCTCACCCTGTCCACTGAAAGGTGGCTTTGTTATTTTACCTTGTAAACAAGCGTGACATATATCATGTGGTTTTAGCTCAGTAGAGTCTAAATAACAATCTTATAAGAGCTTTTTCAAGCACTTCTCGTTTACATGACAAAGACGGTGATGCCACAACTGGGTGTTGCATGATTCATGTGAGTTTGTTTCGTTATCGATTGCCAACACTTGGTTTTTGTAATTTAATACATACAAACCGTTATTTAAATGTGCCATACCATAACATACGTTTTTCTTATAAAATAAGCAACCCTTATTTCCAAACTTGAAAATAAATCCATCTATATCCAAACATGATACATAAATTATGTTTTTTGTAACACTAGGCACATAATAACAGTTATGTAAAACCAAAATCATCCTAGTTGACAATGAGAGGTGGTAATCGCTAATGGCTAACACAACCAACCTTATGCTATTGGTAGCTCAAAGATCCACCTATCCTATGGAAATATTTATAAATCTACTTGGTTCATACATTTGAATACATATGTGATCCCAAAAAGATGTATCTAATACCCAATGTGTAGAAATGGAAAGATTACACTCGATAACGAACACACCTTTAGTATCCCCATGATTTTGGGTTCAATTCCTCTTACAGTGTCCTGGCTTTCCATATAAAAAACATACTGCCTATGGTTCCTTTCCCTGCCTCTAGATATTTCCCTTATTGGAGGGATGATGCTTGGGGGATTCAAACTGTTTATAAGTCCTTGGTCCATTTTCCTTGTCCTTCCTTTTCTTATTCACCATTAGGACTGTGGGTTTGTCACGCCCCGTGTCCTTATCTAACTAGAAAATTAAGGTTAGGATTTATGATAAACTCTTCTCATTATTTCTCATGTTTTAGTTAATAATAAATCTAGAGAAGGTATTGGGCAGTGATGATAGGATGAGATCTATATGCAACTCATCTGGGAACTTAATATCTAAGATGTCTAGGCATTCAATGTAGCCAATGAGCTTGACTACATGAGGCCCAGATGGCACAAACTCTCCAAGATTAGTTGTACAAAAATCATTGGTGATCTCATATCTTTCCTATCTCACCTTCTCTTGATATATATTCTTAAGGTGAGACATCATGCTATACGCGTCCATGTTTTCATGTTTCTTTAAGAGGTCATTAGACATGGCCAATAGCATGAAACATTGGACATATGTGGAATCATACATATATTTTATATAGAGAGGTAGATCCTCATCATTGGCCTATTTTCTAAGCGCAACTGGAATAGGCTCCTCCAGTATATACAATTTCCTCTCATGGAGAAGGATGATGCGTAAACGCCTCTACCATTCTTGGAAATTAGTGCAAGTGAGAAGGTTTTCCTTCTCATGTATGGTTCATAATGATATGTTTGAAGTCATTTTTTCTTACCATTTATACAAATTAATATCAGAAAAGGTTTAGTACTTTATCATGATAAAACTGAGACAAATAAATAAATTAATACTTATTAGTCTCCCATTATTTTATCGGAATTCAATAGCCCTCACCATTGACTTCGGAATATTCTGTTGCCTGAATATTCTAGTAGTGAGGATCCATATTGCCCTTCGAATTACCCCAACTAGGGTTGTTCAAGTAACTTAAAGGGTTTTAGGTAGGCATTCCAAATACCAACTACATTAACTCGCAGTTCCTTGATCCGCTGAGTGGACTCCCCAATCCTGAAATCCTTTTATTTTGGATTTCCTCAACCTTTGCCTCTTGGTCACACCAAGTTCTACTGTGGTAGTCAACCCTTGATGCAAACCAAGTCAATTCAACCCAAAACCTTGAATTAGAATTACCTAATAATTGAAATCACCCCAACTAGGGTTGGTCAAGCACTTTAAACTATGGTTTGATTCTAACCAAGATTATGGAAGGCTATACCGACTTAATATTTCTTTGAGGGATTTTATCCTTATACGTAAATTTAAATTTTATTATATTTCTTACATGCTTGTTAATGTTAAGTGGGATATACTTAAGTAATTAACCATGTCTAAGATAATATTTATGCATAAGCTAGTATTATTTTAGTTCCATCTTGCATGATTGTTTTATTCATTAATTGCGTGATTGTGACAACACACCCACAATAAATAAACCATGCAACTGACAAAAATAAAATAAGTGGTATGATCATGAGCTTGTTCTATTGGTTAGTTTATCTAATGGTTGATAAACTAACCCAAGACCTAGGGGAGAAACACCTTGAACCTTTTGGGTTTATGTTTACAGCTTTCCACCTATCCACCTTTGTATCTCCTTGGATTGGTTTCACCTTGTCTCCTAACTTGAGTTGCCTCCACTAGCTTGGGATCTCCATCCATTACATATGATTTTATCTCACTTATAGGTGAGGGGTAAAACGAGGCTTTACATAAAAGAAAATTTGGGAATGTAGGACCTACATATTAATGAGGATAAGGCTCGCAGGCCAAAAAATTTAATTTAAATAAATAAATTAAAATAAACAATTCACATAAAAAGATTTTGGTCTAGCTCATGACCATCCATACATGCAACAATATTTACACATAAATAAAACCAGCATTCAATTATTTAATCGTTCTTGTTTAAGATAAATCATGATTGAATCAATTAATAATATTTAATTAATCAATCCTTTTATCTTAAACCCATTTCTTAATTTCCTTGAGATTCTCATCAATCATAATTTTAAACAAATAGATTCATTTAAAATTATCTTTGCACGTAACTTGTACCTTGGAGGAAACTCGGTGAATTCCCATTCATAACTACCCAATGAGTAGAAATAAACATTACACATATGTTAAATTAAACACACATATATAAAACACCTATCACGTGTTGTGCCTCAGCTTTATTCCCACACTATGGTACATGTCTCAAGGGTTTGTGTAATGTAATAATAAATTTTAATAAATCTGCCTAATTTGGATAAGTACACAGTGTGTAGTTTTGACTACACGGTGTGTATTATTGTTCACCGTCCATCCGAAGTACACACCTGGGGACATGGTGTGTAGATTTACTTTAGAAATATTTGGAGTACACAACGTGTTCAGTGGGACACACGCTGTGTAGAATCCGTGTTACATAGTTTCCATCTGGGCAAGCCATGTATGGGGTACACAGTCTAACCCTAACCCAAAGGGACTACACCTCGTGTCTAGTGGACTATATAGCATGTAATCCAGAAACCACATGCCACCTGTTCCTGGTCAACACACAGAGTCATTTAAGACTTAGATAGACTGCAAGACACAGCTTGGTTTGGCATACCAGTCCCGGTGCATGGAACCTAGACTACACGATGTGTATTATCAAATACACATTGTGTGTTCTGGTGTTGTATAGATAAGAAGCTTTGGTACCTCCATATGAGATCCTCTATTTTATTTTAATCAAAATTAAAATAAAAGATCGTTTTTGTAAGGTGAATGAGAAACGAAAGAGGAGGAATAGATCTCGAGATTCAGATTTGTAGAATGATTAGCTTGAATTAAAACAACTAAATTATTAAATGCATAAATCATAAATGAAAAAATAAATAATTATAATCAATGATATGACCCCTATGATACCACTTGTAGGTTTCAGGCGTAGTAGAAGCATTTGGATGGGTGTGTCCAGCTTTAATTTTTCCTGTTAACAATGATCAATCCAAGATCTGTCATGATAATAAAACACCAGATCTTCAGAATATAATGAAGAACTAAATAAATGAAGGGAGTCCCAAAAACATATAGAGGATCATCATATATTGGTTATAATTAATTTAATTAAAAGACAATAATTACCTTGATGGAATTCTCTTTTCATTGATTTTTCTGGTCACAATCCGATGTGATCCATCGTTGTGTCGTAGAATCCAAGTGTAGGCTTCCTCTAGCGGTGATCCACACATTCTACATGTATCTTTGGACATCTCCAAAGGGATCTCAGGGTACTAGCATGGAATAGAATTTTCTTGCGATGTCCACCTTCGATCGCCTTGAGAGCCGCTTCCAAAGTGCTCTCCTTGATCCAGCGGAGGAGGATCTCTCTCGTAACTTGAGAATGTTCTTGGAGGAAAAAGAATTCTCTCTTGTCTTGAGAGCTTTTCCAAATCCATTGTGCACAACCGCTAAAAAATGGCTAGGCTAATGAGAATAATATAATTGGGATTTTAATTACTTAGAATAATAAAATGAATTATTTACCTAAAAGCATTTATTCATTTCATTTAATTCTTAGTAAAACTCCATGTATAATAATAACAGTTGACTATTATTATTACTTGACATGTGCCTAGTGAATTACACCTAATATTATTTAATTAAATAAATAATATTATTTATCATAAACCCCCAGAAAAATTACACGGTGTGTATATTAATATACATGGTGTGTACTTTTGTTTTTTCCATTTTCTTTATTTCCTCCACCACATTTATTAGACCTTGAATAATGACTATTTATTTCTTAAATAAATTTCACTGCATTACTCACTAATAAATATATTACTTCTCCCACAATATATTATATCAAATAACTAGTGTCGAAATAAATGAGATCAGGCATCCATGAATAGTTATTAAACCACAATCAAGGATAATATTTATTCAACTTGTTAAATTAATATTTAACTGAGATACTTGGATACACTTAGCCTGTGACCCTCTAGGCCTCTTTCTCAGTGGCATTAGGCGAAGCCTTCCTAAATTCCAAGGTTAGTGTCTAGAAACATGCCAATGTATCCATAGATAAATAAGTTAACACCATAATAATGTGTCACCTCCTACGAACACTTACCGTGTAATGTAACCCCTTTGTCTCAATATCTCAAATGAAGTGGGTTTCATGCTAGTGCCATCAACCCATGTGATTGATTATTCTTTCTTTTACTTCCCAGAATTGAACTTGCCCATTACTCACCATGAAAATGGATTAATTTAGGCTATATGAATTCCATCAAAGGGTTTAAGATATCTACTTCTGTTATGGAACAAAAGGGAAAAATCATTTCTTGCATTATCTATTAATGAAGTATTACTCATGACACACCCAACATATCCTACCTCACTACAAATAATGTGTCGTCATAGTTTCCATCAATACATCTAAGTGCATGAGTTGTAATACCCATTAATAATAATATTAAAGTCTAAGGACCAATACAAACATCCGTAGATAGGAACATCCAATGACACTATGAAATGTGGATTTCCTACTGGCGGGTCTTGTTCTCATAATATCCTCCTGGATATTACCAAGGGAACACACCATGAGAAGGTGCCTCAAAGTTTTATGAGTCCTCATCCCCAATGGCATGTATTATTTATGTCCCTCAAATAGCATCATCTATCCATAGAACATATATTCAAGAACAATGTTATGGCACTTCCGGGTTCTCAGCATAGTAGGGATCTGCTATGATCCTTTAGTGAAATAACTATACTTAGAACATTATCACATGCATTATCACACAGAAGAACAATCGAAATGTGATAAGGTATTTATTAATGAATAAAGTACAAAGTAGTTGGTTCTAGGCCACCAACTCCAATATTTCCTCCATCGAGGACTCTATAATGGATTCGTGAAAGTGCTTCAACAGTTTCCCATTAACAGTGAAGGATTGTTCTGTTTCTTCATTTGTAACCTGAACAACACCAAATAGATAAACATTAGTAATAGTGTATGGGAAAAAAAAATCAAGAATGAAGCTTACCTAGATACAAATTCATCTTTACATTGAAAATGAGGACCTTCCGACCAATGTGGAATTGACTATGAAGGATGAGGTGGTTGTGGGAAGCCTTGGTTCTATCCTTATAAATCTGAGAGATCTTATAAGAGTCGCTTCTCATTTTATATAGCTCTTGAATCTGTAACTTACTTTGATCACCTACACTAGAAAGATTATAATTGTATTATTTAATGTCCCAGTAGGTTCAGTGCTCTATCTCAATAGGGAGGTGGAAACTATTTCTGAAAACAAACTGCTAAGGTGACATGCTAATGGGAGTTTTGAAGGAAGTACAGTAAGCCCATAATGAATCATCGATTCTAAGACTCCAACATTTTCTATTGGGTTGAACTATTTTTTCAAGAATTTTTTTTACCTATCTATTTAAAACCTCATCTTAACCATTGGTTTATGGGTGATAAGTAGTAGACTCTCGATGCACGACCCCATATAGATGAATAATTGATAGCATTGTTCAGTTGCAGAGATGAGAACACTGGTCACTGATGGTGAACCTAGATAATCTAAACCTACAGAAAATATAGGTTCTCAAAAATTCTACAACTTTATTGGAATCATATTTCCTCATGGATCATGACTCTACCTATTTTGAAACACAATCAAATTCCATAAAAATATACAAGTTTCCAAAGGAATTGAGAAATGGCCCCATAAAGTCAATACCCTAAACATTGAAAATGTCATGGAAGAGAAAGGGTTTTTGTGTAATTTGATTTATTTTAGAGACATTGCCCATTCTTTGACATTGAGTACAGGATTTATATAAATCACGGTCATCCTGAAATAATTTTGGCCCAAAGATACCTGAATCGAGGACCTTACGAGTAGTCCATTGGAGACCAAAGTGGCCCCCACAAGCAAGAGAGTGGTAGAAAGTAAGTATAGACTGAAACTCACTATTGGGAACAAAAAAACTATGTAATTGATCACTACATTTTCACCAAATGTAGGGTTCATCCCAAATGTACCAATGAGACTCATGTTTTAGACGGTTGGCTTGGTATTTGTTGAAATCAGTAGGAATGAAAGATGCTAGAAAATAATTTAAAATTTCAGCATACTGAGGAATAACATCTTGCACTCGGTACAATTTATCATCAGGAAACATGTAATTTATGGGAATATAGGGGGAAGAGTAAATGTTTGAGTATGGGAGGATTCTATTGATATGGTCAGCCACCACATTATCTGCTCCTTTTTATTCCATATTTCTAGATTAAAATCCCTAAAGTAGGCGCATCCAGCGAATGAGACATGGTTTGTCTTCTGGTTTCTTAAGGAGATACCAGAGGGATGCATAGTCTGAGAACACAATGACTTTGGACCCTAAATGGTATGACCTAAATTTATACAAGGAAAACACAATGACAAGGAATTATTTTTTAGTTTTTGTGTAGTCTTATTTGGAAGGGTCCAACGTACGTGAGGAATATTCCATGACATGTGGAGATCGATCGACCTATTGTTATAAGACATCCACAACTACATAGTTAGAGGTATCACACATGAGATAAAATGGTAAATCCCACCATGGTGGTTGGATTAACATGGGTTATGTGAGACTCCATTTCAATTTATTCAAATATTACTCACATTATTTATAAAAAAAATTCATTTTCTTTTTAGAGTAATCGAGAGAGTGGGAGTGAAATATTACTAAATTCATGAATTAAATGACAATAAAATCCAGCATGACCTAAGAAATACCGTACATCCCACACATTTTTGGGGAATGTTAGGGAATAAATGACATCCACTTTTCATTTATCTACTTAGATACCATACCCAAAAATGACATGACCAAGTACTATACCCTATTGGACCATGAAATGAAATTTATCATAATTTAATACAAGATTATTTTCAATGCAGTGATGTAGGAAATAACCAAGACTCCTCAAACACTGATCAAAAGAGAATCCATAAATAGTGAAATAATTCATGAATAATTCCATGAAGTTATCCAGGTAATCCAAAAAATACTAACCATGAATCTCTGGAAAGTATATGGAGCATTGCATAGACCAAATGAAATCCTCCTATATGAAAATGTGCCAAAGGGGAAAGTGAAGGTTGTCTTTTCCTGATCCTAGAGGGAAATATGGATTTGAAAGTATCCATAATTATCATCAATGAAATAGTAGAGGGACTTCCCCACTATCCTCTCTTACATCTAGTCAATGACCGACAATGGGAAATGGTTCTTACTAGTGTTTTGGTTTAGTCAATGATAGTTTATATAGACATGCCAACTATCCTGCACACGGGTTAGAACCAATTCATTATTTTCATTTTAGATTATAGTAAGACTAGTTTTTTAGGAACTACCTACACCAGACTGAACCATTGGATATCAGATATGGGGTAAATTATTCCAGCTACTAATAATTTTGTTACCTCATTTTTAACAATATTTAGGAGGTTTGGGTTCAGTCGAAATTGTGCCTGACTCACCGGTTTAGCCTCATCATTTAATAATATACTATGTTTGAAAATTGATGGGATGATACCAATAATGTCAAAAATTGTAAATACTAATGCTTGTTTATACTCCCTCAAAAGTTAAATCAGTCGTAATTCATGCCCTGGAGTGAGTGAACAAGCAATGATGACAAAAAACTTCTTTCTATTCTCAAGATATGAATATTTAAAATTTTGAGTTAGGGGTTTAAGTTTTAATTTCAGGGGATTTTGGATTGATGGGAGTGAATTTGGAAGTGATGGGTTAATGATCTCATCTAACTACACAATGGTAACATCCTTAGATGAAGAATGATCTTTTATAAGCTTAGTAGTATCATTGATGGTCATGGGATCCTCAGTGCTCAAGAAATCATAAATTAACAAACATGCTAGACATTTTTATAAACTTTTACAAAACTCAATACATGATTCATTACCTAGAATGTCTATCAATTATGAAAAATTAGAAAGGGGATCAGGGTAAATAAAAGATTTTTTTCAGGGGAAGGGAGTATATCAATTGAATTAACTGAAAGTGAGGAATGTTCTTCTGAGGGGTGCCTCATGGCATCAAGGATGTCGAAGTTGACAATGTCACCACCAAAATTCATAGATAATGTAGCATTGTGGACATTAATTATGGTTTTTTCAGTTTTCAATAAAGGTCTCCCTAATATAATTGGGTCATGTGCATTAATTCTATCATCTTCCATTTTAAGCACATAAAAGTTAGTAGGGAAAATTAAAATTTTCACCCTCTCAAGAACATCCTCTAACACACCAGCAGGGTGTGTTGTACTCTAGTTTTCCAATTGAACAAAAATTTCTATGGGATTCAATTACCTAATCTTCAATGAAGATAAAATGGATTGATACATCAGATTTATAGAAGCCCCCAAATCAAGCATAACATCGAAAAATAAATACTCTCCAATGGTGCATGGAATAAAGAATGTTCCTGGATCATTTCATTTGGTGGGAAGTGATATATATATATAAATGTTGATACATTCCTCACTAAGATCACATTTTTATCACTATGAATTCTCCTTCGGTGTGTACACATCTCCTTCGCAAACTTGGCATATCGTTGAATTTTCTTTACAATATCAATCAATGGAATGTTAATCTGTAATTTTTTAAAATTTTCCAAGATTTCTTTATCAAGTTTAGTTTTTTTTTCCTTGGATTGGTGGACCTTTATGGAAATGGAAGTGGAATGGTTTGGCTAAATGGTTCATCAAATGAAATGCTCATTCCTTAGGAATGGCTTCCTTCAGGACAAGGTTTCTCCTCATTTGGACCATTTTCAGTGGTTGGGATGGTGGTTTCCTTAGGAGGGGATGAATCTAATGGAGAGTTAATTTGGATTTTAAGTTGTGTTCCACTTCTAATGGTGATGGAACTAACACTTCCCATATTCCTAGGGTTGACTAGTGTTTGATTTGGTCATTTACTCAACCCATGAATTTAGATTTCCACCATCGAGTTAGTGAGTTGTCCTAATTGGGGTTTTAGGTCTTGTATGGAATCTTGGGTGGTTTATTGATATTAGATATTGTTTTATTCCATTTTTTTCATCATGTATTATAATCTAGGCTCTGGTTTTGGAGGGGGTTGCTGGAAATTCCTTTGTGGTGGTAGGGGATTTCTAAGAGGTGGTGATGGATGAATACTCTAACCCAGTTGGTTCCATGGTTGTTGAGGTTGGTTTGAATACCCCCTTGCCTATAGGCTCAGTTGTATTTCCACCCAAGGTTGAATGGATAGTATGGTTCTTGCCTAATGATTTCGTTATAGGGGTGTCCTGGAAATATTTCCTCACAGCTCCTAGAAGTTTCTCTCATTTGAGGGCATTGTTCAGAATAGTGGGTGTTGGTAGAATAGATACCACAATATATGGGAGGAGGAGATTTGGATTTCCTTTGGAAAAGAACAAGTTTTTGGATAAGGTTAATTCCCTCTTAAAACTTAATGTCCACCTTCTTTTCAAACTCAAAACTTTGCACCTCATGGAAGCCTCTAATGGGTACACTGGACCTCAAACCGAATTGTTGAGTGTTCTGTGCCATATTCTCAATGAGGCTCCTTATATCAATTGGGGTTTTATAAACTATCACAACACCTGTAGTAGAATCAATCATGTTTCTATCAATATAAATTAAACCTTCATAAAAATACTGTATTAAAAGTTGATCACTTATTTGGTAGTTTGGGAAGCTCGAACAAAGATTTTTAAATATTTCCCAGTTTTTATAAAGTGGTTCCCATTGTGATTATCTTATCACACAAATTAATTTCTGTATTGTTATAGTTCAGGAGGTTGGGAAATATTTTTCAATAAAAAGGCATTTCATGTCCACCCAGCCTCTAGTTGGGGAATTAACAAAATATAGACAATCCTTTGCAGTGTCTTGTAATGAAAAATGGAATTCTCTAAGATTTAATTATTCTTCATCCATATTAGAAGGTTTTATTATTGAACACACAATGTGAAATTCTTTTAAGTGATTATGTGGATCTTCTCCCGCGAGTCCATGGAATCTTGGTAATAAGTGAATTAAACCAGATTTAAGTTCAAAATTTGGTGCCTTGCCTTATACTTTAATATATGAAGGCTGGATATCAACATCAAGTGAGGTTTTTTATTTTAGTGTCTAGTTATTTTCATCCATTTTATACATGTTATCTTCAATTTCCAATTTTTTTCTAGAAGAAGATTGGTTTAGAAAAGTCTCAAGGTGTGGTGTGTCCTCCTTCAATGGGTTCTCCTGCGCATCACGGTGTCGCTGATGTAGGATCCTCTCTGAATCATGTTAGAAAGGAGGTAAATTTTATGGAGTAGAACGTGTTGTGAATATATAAAACACAATAAATTAATTTGAACACAAAAATATATGTAAAGGTAGAAGATAAAACAAATAAATATTAACAATGTTTAAAAAAATCTAATAAAAAACAGACACTAAAAAACAAATCGCTCCCCAGTAATGATGCCAAGATTTAACCACATTGTCATGAAATGTCAAATTAATTATGTTTTTATGTTTTATTTATATTCTAGGGTATACCCTAGTTTGTATCTCAAGGAGCGTTGGTAGGTTTAGAGTGTTTAGTTTTAATTAAAAATACTAAAAGAGGGGGGGGGGTGGTTTTGAAAATAGTTTAAAGAAAATAACTTAATTTAAAGAGTTTAATAGTTGAAAAATAATGGTGGTGTTTTAAGAATTATGAGAGAAGAAGGTTATTTCAAGTTCACTACAAAACATGGATAGTTCATTGTTCAGAAATTTTCACATCATTTAATGTAATTCTTTGGTTGAGGGTTGTCAAGATCTTGATTCCACTCTTGCCTCTTAAAATGATACCCAAAGAACCAACCCTTGACACAATAATCATGTTGTCAATGTTTATACCTCAAGAATAGAACAAATTCTATCAAATCATAATGAAATATCATGCATGTGAATCTAAAAAAGGATAATTGTGTTGTCTAATCAAATCAACCCAAGATTCCCACTTGAAATCTCAACCCACTCAGTGTTGAGATAAAAAGTGTTTCACTTGATTAAACCAAAACAATGCATTCAAAGAAGAAGCATGTTAAGATAAAACTTAAATGAAATATTTAAAACACAAATTACACAAAACCAGTAGCATAAAAAGTGTTATAACTCTCTCCCAAGTGTGTGGAGCTTCCTCAAAATGACTGTCCACTATTTAGCTCACCATCGAGAGGATGAGGAGGCTCGGGTGGAACTTCACCATCATCCTGGACCCCCCTATGAGGATAGGGGAATCCTGAAATTATATTATGAGGAGAGGACTAATATGGAACTAATAAATGGAAGCACTTCACTCCTTGTTCTAACTTACAAATGGGGTGCCCAAGGTACTCTTTTTATAGTAAAAGTGGATGGTGGTTTGGGGCATCCAGATTTCGAGAAACCACTTACCCCATGGTTTTGGGTGGGTATAAATCCTTATATAGCTTTATAGAAAA
Source organism: Viscum album (assembly GCA_963277665.1). Taxonomy (NCBI): domain Eukaryota; kingdom Viridiplantae; phylum Streptophyta; class Magnoliopsida; order Santalales; family Viscaceae; genus Viscum; species Viscum album. Next base: position 527,602,521 of record OY728131.1, on the reverse strand, counting down.
CTATAAAGTTGTTTCCCCAACTCTTTAATATCTCCAAAGAAATTTTGGAATCATTTTGAGATAAAAAAAATCTAGATATGTCTGAAATAGAGAACAAAACTTTTGACTTCGTGCAGATTCAGTGTCTTGGAGAGATCAGTTTTTTGGGCCACTTAATGGACGAATTGGGATTGGATGCATTAAGAAGATTTGTATAACACATAATTTTGGATCATCTTAAAAAATTTATCCCAATTGGATAAAATTATTAGCTTCACTATCAATTTGAGTCCATTGAGTTTCTTGGAATCTTTCAAAATTTGGCCCATTTTTCTTCAACTTCATCCCAGGCCCTCTAAATCACCTCCAACTACAATGAATACATCAAAACAAGTGAAATTTCCATTTTTAAAAGTGATAAACATTAAATTTTTGAATAAAACATGAAGTGAAATTCTTTATAATAATTTTAATTTACAATACAAAATCATTTTAATATTATGGTATAAGGGTGAAATAAAATAGTGAATCATGGTGCGATCACAGACCCCCTAATGAGGGAACCCGAATTAAGAGCTCCTACAAAGATCTTTGTTTCTATGTAGAAGAGGGGAAATTTTTATTTACCCCATGGATGGGACTAGGACATAAGTTTATGTTTCACAACATATCTCACTAGAATGAGAATCAAGACACACGCTGTTCTTAAGATACCATCCAGTTTAAAGTCATGTGGTGGGGACATTATTTGTGCATTTTAAAGTCATACGGTAATGAAGTTATGTGACTCAAAGTGGAAAAATAAAGAAGTATTGAGGTTGGACCAGGGTATAGGACCCAAGCATCACTACGTATCTTGTTGGAACAAGAATCAAGACACATGCAGTTCTAGAAAGGATTCATCATACTGATTGAATTCATGTATAAAAAAGGTTTTTATTTGAATATAGGATGACACATGAGGTGAGACACCATGTGGAATTCTATTATGTATATCTGACTCATAAATAGAAAATTGGGGGTATTTTCCATACTATGTTGCAGCTATCTCTAGGATTAAAGATTCTTATGTCACTACGCATCTCATTGGAATGAGAATTAATCCACACATAGTTCTTGAGGAAATTGTGGAGTTTATTGTCACGCGATGAGGACATATGATGTTCCTTTTATGGTCTTGAAGCTAAGACCATGATATACTCAATGTGAATCAATATGCCTTACTCATACAATGAATTTTTTTTACCAAAACTCCTAGATCATATGAGCTATGATAAGTGTGAGAAAAAAGGAGTGGAAAAGGTTTCTCCCACTATATAAAGGCAATACAAGGGAAGGATAGGGTTGTTTAGATTTTTATGGTGGATGGTCTAGGAGGTATGATCTAAGAATCTCTATGTATCTCATTAGATGAGAACCAATCCATATATAGTTCTTGAACTCCCATGTAGTTTAATTTCATGCGGTAAGGATGGAGATGAACTGATGTGAAAGAAAGGAAATGTTACGATTGGGCCCAATGATGGAAATTTGGGTATCACTACATATCCTATGATGATAGGCATCAAGACACATGTAGTGATTCAAATATTACCTATGCAGACCTGAACCATGCATATGGAGATGGATTTTTTCGCATTTTTTTGCAGTTGGTCACTATATTGGAGATCTGGGTGTCATTACATATCTTGCTGGAGTAGGAATCAAGCCACACATAGTTCTTGAAGAACCGTGTAGTTTAACATTATGAGGAAAGGATGTAGGATTCTCAATGTGGAAAGTGGTATTGAGTCTGGACTATGGGATAAGACTTGGGCATCACTACATATCTTGTTAGAGTAAGAATCAAGACACTTGTAGTTCTTGAAGAATAGTTCCCCACATCAATCAGGTTTTGACGTGGGGAAAATGGGATTTGATATTTTACTGAATGATGGATGGGCCCAATACATAAGGTCTAGGCATCACTACATCTCTCATTGTAATGTGAATTAAGCCATACATAGTTATAGAAAATTTCCCTATGTATTTATGATTCGTACATGGGAAAAAGGGGATTTTTTTATTGCGACTGGACCCAGGATTGGAGATCCAGGTGTCACTATGTACCTTATTGGAGCAAGAATCAATAAACACATAGTTTTATAAAATATCCATGTGCAGGTTTGATTCATACATAGGGAAAATGGTTTTTTATTGCGGATGGACCCAGTATTGGAGATTTGGGCTTCACTTCATATCTCATTAGAATGAGAATCAAGCCACAAGTAGTTCTTAAGGAAATCGTGCAGTTTATTATCATGCGATGAGGACATATGATGTTCCTTTTATGGTCTTGTATCAAGGAACATGATATCCCCAATGTGAATTGATATTCCTTACTCATGTAGTGAACTTTTTTACTAAAACTCCCAAGCTCACATGAGCTATGCTAATTGTGAGAAAAAAAGGAGTGTCAAAGGTTTCTCCCACTATATAAAGGAAATACAAGGGAAGGATAAGGGTGTTTATATTTTTGTGGTGGTTGGTCTAGGAGGTATAATCCAATCATAGCTACATATCTCATTAGGTGAGAACCAATCCATATATATTTCTTGAACTCTTATGCAATTTAATGTCATGCGGTATAGATACAGATGAACTGATGTGAAAGATTCTAATGATGGAAATCTGGGTGTCACTACATATCCTAGGATTTCAGGAATCAAGACACATGTAGTGATTGAAAGATTCCTTATGAAGGTCTAACCCATGCATAAGGAGATGAAATTTTTTCACATTTTGTTGCGGTTGGTCCCAATATTGGAGATCTAGGTGTCGTTACATATCTTCCTGGAGTAGGAATCAAGCCACACATAGTTCTTGAAGAACTGTGCAGTTTAACATTATACGTCAAAGATGTAGGCTTCCCGATGTGGAAAGTGGTATTGAGGCTGGACTAAGGGATAAGATCTGGGTGACACTACATATCTTTTTGGAGTAAGAATCAAGACACATGTAGTTCTTGATGAATAGTTCCCCACATCAATCAGGTTTTGGCATGGGGAAAATAGGCTTTGATATTTTCCAGAATGATGGATAGGCCCAAGACATGAGGTCTAGGCATCACTAAATCTCTCATTGTAATGATAATTATTCCATACATAGTTCTATAAAAGTTTCTTTTGTAGTTATGATTCATACACAGGGAAAAGATAATTTTTTTATTATGGATGAACCTAGGATTGGAGATCCGGGCGTCACTATATATCTTGTTGTAGTAATAATCAAGCCACACACAGTTCTAGAAAATTTCCATGTGCAAGTTTAATTTTTTACATAGGTAAAGGGTTTTTTTTATTTCGGATAGACCCTATATTGGATATCCAAGCTTCACTCAGTATCTCATTGGAATGAGAATCAAACCACATGTAGTTCTAGAATAAAGGTGTGGTAGGGGAACCATCACTATATATTATGATCTGTTCAAACATGGATTGATCATTGTATAGTTTTATGTCATACAAAAAGGATGTGAACTAACGTCACATGGTCAGAACGTGGTAATTTTTGGGATTATACTTATAAAAGAGGCCCAAGTGCCATTATGAAGTGGAAATGATATGAGTGGGGCTTGTGCATGGGAGCTTCCCACCCTTTCTTCTTCTTGTCTGGACAAGAGGGCATCTAGAACCACCAAGGGATTAGAGGGATGTTATTGGGGCTTACACCTGAGATTTAGGACCATATTTAAGATACCACAAGGAGTGTATCATCTCACGCTGTTTCAAGGGTTTCATAATGTCGAATGAGAGATACGCTAACTGTGCAGTTTAATTTCATGCAGTGAGGACTAATGGTGTCTTTCAGTTTTAGGTCTTGTGACTAGGACCTTATGTCGTGCAATATATCATTATGCGATAAGGATGATGATGCCATAGAGTTTAACATCGTGAAACATAGATGTTATTTCATGCCTTTTAAGTTCATGTGACAAAGTCCAACTACACAGTTTAACATCTTGAAGTTGAGACAATCTTCGTGCGATTACAAAAAATACTTCTTTAGGAATTTTTCATTGGTTGGGGTTGTAATGATCTCCCCATCCATTGAGAACAAAGAATAAGGTACGTTGGAGTGGACCTTTTTTATGGAGTAAGGTCCCTCTCACTTTGGTTCAAGATTTGGAGGCTTCTTTCCTAGTATCTTCGGAGTCCTGAGGACCAATACCAGTTCTATTCAGAGGAATGAATGAAGGAGAAACTTATTTTTAAAGGCTATCACTGTCCTATTTTGATAGAATTCCAAGTGATGTAAGGTGTGCAGTCTTTTCTCATCGATCCACTCCAATTAAACCAGTAACTTCTGGGATCACACATCTATGAAAAAATGATCATAGATGGAAACACTGAGTGATGGTAGTTGGACCTCAATGGGAAGGACTGCTTATATTCCATATACAATGAGTACAGGGTCACTCATGTGGTAGTAAAGGATATATTCTGGTAATTCCATAAGGCATGGAAGAGCTTATTAGTCCAAGAATTTTTATCTTTATCCACCATATTCTATAGTATGTTTGACATGGTCTTGTTGAAGGCCTCTATCTGTCCATTAGTTGCTGCATGGTAGTAGGATGAATGATCAAATTTGATATTTTACTCTTAATACCTCTTATCCACCTCATAAAAACAAAATTTGGTTTTGTTTTTTGTCAGTATTTTGTGTGGAATACCAAATATTGTAATGATATTGGATTTTATGAATTTGAAAATTATTTTATCCCTGAATTCTTTTAGGGTTATTTATTCAACCCATTTGGAGAAGAAGTCAGTAGTATTTAGGATGTATTTGAACTGATTGGCCACTGATGGAGGGTATGACCCCACAAAATCCATTCCCCACTTGGAAAATGACCAGGATTAATTAGATGTATGTAGTAACTCTAGGGGTTGATGGATGAAGTTGGAATCCAATTTTATGTAATGAAATTTCTTGGTGAATTCTTTGAAATCCTATGTCACAGTGGGATAGTAGTACCCGAGCCTTCTAATTTGGTGGGAAATATTAATACTTGACTGATGGGAATTATAGGATCTAGTGTGAAATTCATTTATGATGATAATAGTCTATTCTACATTAATACATCTAAGAAGTACTCCATCAAAGCCTCTCTTGTAAAGGACTTTCTGGTGATCTGGGCCATCATAAAGAGTGAAGTTGGTTGCTCACTATCATATTTTCTCTTTCCCATGTCTATCTAGTGGGAGTACTCCATTCTGGAGGTATTCTATGATAAGAATCATCCACCCAGTGGTAAGACCATATGGTTCAGTGATAAGGATGACTTTATTAATCCCTTCCATTCCAATTTGAACAAAAGGTGAGACCATTCAACGATGGGAAATGATAATGACCATTTCATCCCTGTTTAGATATGCTAGAGCTATAGCTGCATTTTACAATGCATATGCTTGGGAATTCTATGATTGTGGTACTTGAGTCAATGTTGTATCCAAGGGTAATTCCACCATCAACCCTCATACACAGTAAAGTAGGGGGATTAACTCTTCTTTTATGATGGAATAACCCCCATTGATATGTTTGATCACCAACTCTAAATCTCCCTTCGCCTCTAAATAGTCCACTGGTATTTGGAGTGCTAGCTCCAAACCTAAAATGAGGGCATGATATTCTGTCTCATTTTTAGTACAACCCTATGATAATAGGAAGGAGTAAGGTAAATCTAATTTCATTGGGGAAATGAGAGCGATCCCTAACCATACTTTATTAAGCTTAGGGTCTACCATCCTCCTCCCCATTGGGATCCTAGACGTTCCATCAAAATAAATTTCCCACATTTGGGGGCCAACTTGAATGGATAATATATCTTTATATGTAAATTCAATATTTAATGATATTGTTTATGTAGATGGGTGTTCTATAAGGAAATCTGCTAAGGCCTAACCTTTTACTGCTTTATGAAGCATGAATTGTATATCGAACTGTTTCAGAATAACCATCCACCATGCCAGATGTCCTATCAACATAGGATGGCTGAGGATGTATTTTAGTGGGTTATTGTAAGAGACCAAATGGACCTTGTGGTGCTGCAGGTTGTGCCTCAGTTTCCGAACCAAAAATATTAATGTCAGAAATCACTTCTCAATATCAGAATAACAATTCTCGGTGTCAAGAATGGTTTGACTAAGATAATATAGGCTATTTTCATCCCCAAAATCATTATTTTATGTAAGGAATGCACTAAGTGATCACTATAGGTCCATCACATATTTAATGAGAAACTTTCCCTAAGCAGGTGGAATTAATACTAGTGGGATCAAGAGTTACTTCTTGAGGTTTTCAAATGCTTCTTAACAGTCATTGGCCCACTGGTATATGACCCCATTCTTCATCAGTTTGGTGAAAAAAAAACACTTTCCTACAAGGTTGAATATAAATCACCAGATGTAGACCTAGTGTCCTCAAAATCCCCTCAACTCTTTAAGGGTTTTAGGAGGTGAAATTATGAGAAAAATTTTTGTTTTCTCACGGTAAAATTTGATGCCGCGATGAAGTAAAATGAAGCCGAGAAACTTTCCTGAGGTTACCTTGAAAGAAAATTTTAAGGGGTTTATCTTTAGGATATATTGTTGTAGCTTATTGAAGATGGTTTGTAGGTCATCCGGGTGGTTATAAGGTTACTAGGACTTAACCACAAGATCATCAACTTTTCATTTAGAAATATTCTCCAGGAAGGGTTTTAAGATTCGATGCATGGAATTTTGGCATGTGGTGCCGACATTCTTCAAGCCAAAGGGCCTTACCTGATAGAAAAATACCCCCGGGGGGACCTAAAGGTAGTGGATTCTTCATATTCTAGGGCCATATGATTTTTTGTACCCTGAATATCCATCCATGAAGGATAGGTCTTGATAAAAATTTGTTGCATCAATAAATAGTTCTGTGATTAGAATCGGGAATACATATTCCATACAGTGTTAGTTGAGATATCTAAAGTCGATGAAAAATATTATTTTCCTATTATTATTATTCATAGGGACAAATTTTTCTAGGCATTTTGGATATTTTACTTCTTAGATAAAGTCATCCCTGATGAGTTTATCCACTTTATCCTCAATTTTGGAAGTGTGAGTTGGGTGTGTCCATCTGGATACCTATTTGTATCCCTAATGGTCTTCTAGAAAACCCAAGTGATGTGCGGGCACCTTGGGATTGAGGCCTATAATATCTATATAATTATAGGTAAACACATCCCAGTGTTACTTCAAGAAGGAAGTATATAACTCTTGTTCTTCAAAAGTCATGGTCGTACTGATCAAAGTGGGTCATGGGTCTTCATCTGTACCCAGTTTTATCTCTTTGAGTTCATCTACAGTGGTGTATATACCTTCCTAAAATGATAGAGGGGCATCCTTAAGGTCTTCCTCCTATTCATCTTCCTCATGCTTTACCTTTTCTGCCTTTTCCTAAGAATTAGATGATGAATCAAGATTCTTGGAGATAGTAGAGGATTCAACATTTGGACATTCAGAAGAAAAAGCAACCATTTTTGGATCAATTGATGGTGCGAGGCATTTTCATAGCTTTAAAGGGGAGACAAGGGTCTGAGAACGAGCATCTTCATTATCTACCATTGACATAACAACTTATTCCATCCTAGATAACTGAATTGGGATGTATTAAAGCTTAGGGGATAGAATGAATACATTTTCATCCAGTATTTTGTTACTAATTGGAGAGTTGAAAAATTCTCCAGTGCTATCGGGCTCAATTACCAAGGCTGAAATCATGGAATTCGCTGAATGTGTGCTATAATTCAAGCCCACGTTTTCAATTTGATTTATGGGCAACACATACTATACATTGATCTGCTTTAAGGGGTTTTCTATAATCATCTATAGACCATTCAAGGCATTGATTTTAACAACATCATCATCCATGGATTTTTTCCCTCCCTTATGATAAAATCCTATGTTAATATATTGTGATTCACATGATTTTAATGGGGATTTTTCACTATGAAATGTCCCAATTTTTCCATTGATATAATATTTGAGACATTGGTGGTATGATGAGATAATAACCTCATGTTGATGTAGCCAATTTATTCCTAGCAGAACATTGAAGGCTATATCCTTCCTAACAACCATTAATTCTAAGCTAGACATGAGATCCCCAAACTGAGTTCTGATTTTTATTTCACCAAGTGTCTTTTGCTCATTTTTTTCATATCCCTGTAATATTAAGGTGGAAGGGATAAGTGAGATTCATTGAAACCCATTTGACAGAGTGTTCAGATTGGAATGAGGTTGAACCATGAGCCATTATCAATGAAGGATCATCATATATCAAAGTCATTTATCATTATAGATATATACAAGGGTCTGAAGTTCCCCTGTATGATGGAATCCTCATCCATGTCTATGAAAGAGATGACCATGTGTCGTTCTACAGGATCATCATATGCATGATACACTTCAGAAATAATGACCTCAACTTTAAATTCCTGAGGGCTCGACAAGGCTTCCTTGAGTACTTCTTGAAGGTCTTTTAATAGAATCAAGTAATCCATGATAGATAAATTAGATAACACCAGGGCTAGTTTCTTCAAAACATCATACTTCTGGTCCAAAGGACTATGTTTTCCAGCATAGTGATGATCTTTTATGGGTAATTTAAGAGCTGAAGTGATTGATGTGGATGGATAAACCCTTGTAATAGGAGCCAAAGGCACTTCTTATCTCAGTGGATTAGGTCGACTAGGTCTACCTATACGTTGAGGTTAATTTAGAGATGATTTATTTTATAGAAAATATTTCAGGATGATCGTGTCAGGTTAGACCCTGTCATGTGTGGGGGAATTTTCTTTCTCATTTTGAGCACACTGGAGATTCCTCCCACAAGTTTCAGCCATGTAGATAGTTTGAGTAGGGACATGGTTAGAGTAGTTACTTATGGCATGTTTGTATCTTCCCATGTATCCTCAACTCCAACAGCCTCTTCCCCCAATTCCCTAATCAGATGTAGGGAATTTAGGTTCATAATCAAACTCATCGTCTGAGAAAGAATCCATTAAGTGAATAATATTAATGGAACCAAATAACAACTCCTCATCTGATGAAGATTCCATCTCGCAAGTTGACTTTTGTTGTAACGTTTTGTGGGGTGGGGCTCGCTCTTATGAGACTAAAGACATGAAGTCCTCTAAAGTTAGATAAAAATTTGGATTTGGCCCATGATCATCTTTTTCGGTTTTCTTCTTACTATTATAGATATGTCACTTTTTTTAAGACTAGACTTCATAGGATTGATCCACCGATAAAGTTGGCCGTGTTGTAACAAAATCGGTTGAAGGAATAATTGGTTGTTTCAACTGTGTTCAGAGAATAGCATCATTTAGTTTGATTGTATTTCAGACCATCTAGTTACTAAAATTATGTTTACTCTTTCTATTATCTTCCTTACATTCATTCTCCACCTCCAAATCAGTGGAAGAAACATGTTCCACTTGCACAGGTGGCCTACCTAGCTTCACTTGTCTAGAATCAACCATATTTATTAGGTGGTATTTGAAAAAAAAGCACTCCTGAATTTCGTGACCCAGTACTTGATGTAAGGGGAAATAGTTTGGTATATCTTCATCGCCATATTTTCTTGGATTCCCGAGATTTGGAAACTTGACCATGTTTTTTCCCAATGTTGAGATAAAGTAGCCATAGAATTGTTCATTTCAAAAAGAATATACATTTTTTAATCTCTTAAAAATGTTTTCTTCTAGATCCCTTTGATCATCCTGATGGGGTAGATATTGTTGTTGATGACTGGGAAGTGGATCCACATGATACAGTGCAAGTTTTAGAGTGGGAACAAGTATAGGGGTCTGCTTAAGTGTAATAATGGTAGCCTATGATTTCCCCACTATGATTCTTTGAGCAGATGTAATTACTCGTGACTTATATTTGTTCTCTACGATGAAGTCTTCCACTCTTTGAGAGATCACGATGAGGTCCCAAAACCCACCTATATATTTCATATGGATAAGTGGTGTGCACAACTTGCTATGAAGAATTCACTATACAGATGGGAAATAAGTATTCTTGAGGGAGCTCTAGGTTCAAAAAGAATGTAAATTCTTTCCACTGAGAAATAAAATATGAAACTCTCTCATTCTACCGCTATTTTCAATTTGATAGGCCGATGACTATTGTCTACTACACCTTCAAGCTGAACTAGAAGAGGAACTTCTAACTGAGGTCTTCCCACCCCATAATTGACTGAGCATAGAAGCTAGTGTACTATACAAAGGCTGGTCCCTACGGTGTTTACATGAAGAACCTGAATTTCACCACCTCATATTGTTTAGGGGTCCCCATCATGGGATCACAATGAGAGAAGAAATATTTCAAATGATTCTTTGAGTCTCTCGAGCCATTAAAAATTGGAAATATAAAATTTCTAAGTTTGGTAAGGGAAGATTCGGATCTACCCATTTAGGGTTGTTTCGTAGTCCCTTGAAACGTATGTTCTAAATTTAAGAATCACTGTCTCCAGGCGATTTCCATTTGATTTATTCATGGAACTGAAAACTTATAACGGTTCTTTTATCCAAAGAGGACCTACTTTTCAAAGGCAGGTGTTCATTAAGTTTTTAACTTTAAGATACTTAAGAACGTTCATTGGTCGAGAGGATGGGAGGTTGGACTCATCACACCCTTTTGGGGGGAATTATTGTCTACTCCAGGACTCTCTTTGTAAAATTAAAATATTTTCATGAATCCTTATTAATTCACCAAGTATATCATACGTATCTCTTGGAATTTACAATCACTTATTAACATGTGTAAAATTTGTAATCATCAGTATGCATTCAGGGTTCTTCATCAATGAAAATATCTGTATGTATTCAAGGTTTTCCATCAATGGTATCCTCTAATATACTAATTTAGAGATTCTTTTAATCATTGTTATGATGAAACTGGTTTTTAAGCCACTCAGTGGGGCACTCTGGAATTTATTGTCATCCAGGGAGACAAAGGTTTGTTTTAATCTTGGGATCGTGCTCATTAAATGAGCTACCTACATATCCTTGTGAAAGGGATCAGAACCCTCATAGTTCGGTGCCACTTAATATAACACATCATAACTTTTAAGGTCGTGTGATAAGGACCTATAAGCGGAAGGTGCTTAGTTGAAACTTAGTGTGGGACTTATGTTGAAGCAGACCAAGGAACTTTGTAAAGGATATGAGTTTCCAAGTAGGATCAAAACCTATTGAGAATATGGCCCAAAGAGAATAGGGTTGATTTGAAGTGTTGGTTTTAAACCTCAAGGAGGATTCTTACATATCCTATATGGATGGGAATCAAATCCCACGTAGTTCGATAAATCTCATAAGAGAGTATGGTCCTCTGAGAGAGATGAGTTTTGGGGTTACTTCCAGGAAAAGGATGCCTTGATTATTTGAGGATTGAATTTGGGGCTTATTTCCTAAGGAGGATGCCCGAATTGGGGGAATTAAGGTTGGATTCCTGAGGAGGCTATCTAGTAAGCTCGGGCCCTGAAAGGGCTTCCTACATATCCTGGATTGAACAGGAATCAGAGTTCTCGTTGTTCATTGGTGCGTGTTTGTGTACATATTGTAACCATCATGTATCTTTAAGCCCACGTGAGTCATACTCGGTGTGAGGAACAAGAGGATGTGAAATATTCAACAATGAAACTTCACACTTTTCCTCCTCCACTGATGGAAGAGGGCGTGTCGACCATGGAAGAGGGAAAAGCGACGAGCCTTCCTCTGTTTTATTTACATTGGACAAGGATCCAATGTAAGGAAGAAGGGGTGAAGGTGGGAGGCTTATACCAGGATGGTTGCCTTGAAATTGGTTCTGGTAGGGGAGGGAGACTTCTCCTATACTTGCGTGGAATAGAAAGTACGAAGTGTACCCTACCTACCAGAGACCTAAGGTTCCGGGCCACCTCTTCTAGAAGGGAGAGGCCGGTAACCAACCATCCTCCAAACCGAGAACTTCCCAACACTATTTCTAGGAGAAAGGTCCATGTGACTTTGGATATACAAACACACAGATATTCCATGAATCCTAACCCCATTGTGAAACAAATGCAGGAAACCACTGACTACAGAAATACAAACCCAAATAGGAGACACACTGATGTTCCATTCCCAAAGGTTTGATAAGTCAGGAGGTTTTGGTGGAGGATTCAATTTAGTCCCTTTTAGATAAGGGAACCAAAGAAGGAGATACCTTGTCATGGATGGATTTTAAGAAGGGTACTTAAGTTGGTCGCGTAGGTACCTCGCATAGGTATGTCTCATAGGTGCCCCGCATTGCCCTGTCTCGCAGGTACGGCGCACAGTTGTACTGTGCAGGTGTTGCATGTAGATATACCATGCATATGTGGCTCGCAGATACACCGCGTAGGTAAGGATAGGGACTGAAGAATGGAAAGAATTTCAAAACATGCCTATTACTTTTAATTATCCCTTCTTTTGTAGTTTAGAGAACTACTTGAGATAATTTGAGAGATCTAGGTGAAAGAGATATGGAATGGGAGCTTCAGAGAGTCTTTCACTTTTTTTTTAGTTTAAAAATGGGGATCCCAAGGGTCCTATTTATTGGCACAGATGGGGTATGGTCGAAGAAACTTTTCCCACGCAGGTAGTCCGCGTAGATCCACCGCACAGGTGCTCTGCGTAGGATCACCACAAGTTATTTCGTGCATATCTCAGCTATGTAGCTGGTTCATGAAGCTCAGTTGCGTAGCTCCCTCGTGAAGCTCGGCCACGTAGCTCGTTCGCGAAGCTCGGCCGCATAGCTCGTTCGTGAAGCTGTTGGATATTACTACATCATGTAGTGTTTGAGAGTATTTTTTTATGTTTCCTTTGTACTCTTTGAATCTTTTTAATTAGTGTCAAAAAATCCCCCCTCAGGATTGGATCCGAAATATACAAAGAGGGTCATGTCTTGAGGTGAAAGTATAAGAAAAAGATCAGGATGGATTAATGAATAGCACAATTTTTTCACGCAAGTACTTCGCGCACGTATGTCGCGCAGGTACGTCGTGTAGGTTTATCGTGCAGGTTTGTCGTGCAGGTATGTCGCGCAGGTATGTCACGTAGCGCTGGTGCGTAATCATGACTCGTAGGTCTTCTATCGCCTATAAATAGGTCTCAACCTTTCACGTTTTTTTCTTCACTTGTGATTTATCCAAAATTTAGAGCTCTCATTGCGTAGCTCATTCGCCCAACTTTATCATGTTGTGCTCCTGTATAATTCTCTTGAAATTTATTCAAGGTAAAATTGTTTACATAATTGAGCTATGCCAAAAGGACTTCACTAATAGAGTTGCGTTAAGATATTTTTCGAAGGAACTACACGAGTGACCTCATCGAAGGACCTTGCCGAAGGACTTTGTCGAAGGACCTCGTCGAAGGACCTTGTCGAAGGACCTACACGAACATTGTCCTTTGCCAAAATCTTTCACTTTATTCTTTAAAATCTAACTTGAAAGTTTGATAATTATTTTTTGCAGGAAATAATGACTCATTTGATGACCCATACTGAAGAAGCTAAAGTTCGTCAAAATGAAATGATGAGGATCGTTGGGCCAAATTATTATGACATTGTTGAGAGTATTCTTCTTGGGCTATGGAAGGGTCTAATTCCGTACCAGCATGACTATCCGCAAAGTTCTTACTTACCCCTGTATAGGCATGGGCTTTTGCAAGATTCCCATTTTCCATCTATTAAGAAGTACTTTCCAAAGAATTGGTTTCTTCAGTATTTCAACTATAACATTATGAATATTAGTGCAAGGGGGTTCCAATACAAGAAGACACAGTCCATATTGGTTGCATCCTTCATCACAGTAGTTTCACTCCATACATAAAGGATCATGTTATAGAGATAAGACCACATTGTTATGATTCCACTTTCAGGGATTCTCAAACAGATCAATCTAATGGTTGGAAAGGAGATTGGGACCTTCATTTTGGAGGGGGTGTAAAACCCGAGTGGATGCGGGCATTATGGGTATGTCGGACTTGTGCGAAATTCAGAAAAGAGTTATCAGACGTTCATATTTACGAAGCTGTCTGGATGGGGAAAACTTATGTTTACAAAAATGAATTTATTCCTGAATTACTGAGCCAATGGAGTCCACAAACGAATTCTTTCCAATTGACACATGGTGAAGTTGGTATTAGTCTCTTGGACATTTACCAAAAAGCTGTAATTCCTATTATTGGGGAAATGTATGATAAATTCATCCCATCTACTTCAACATGGGGTGATGTTAATAGAACACCACCGCTGGCCCATGAATTACTTAAGATAGCAAAGAATTTACCAAAGGATAAGAAAGATATCCATGATAGAGTGTGGATGGAAGCCTTCTTAGAACCAACAACAGAGAAAGGTCCAACCTGTGGATGTCCTACTGTTTGTCCTTCTGACGATAACCAAGGTAGTTCAGGCACATATTGTCCTACACTGGAAAGAGGTGATTACAAACACTGGGGTTATAAAGTCAAACCAGATATATATGAAAATGTATGCTTAGCTGCCTTACTTGCTATGTGGCTAAGTGTTTATTTGCTTCCAGTCTATGAATCTAGAGGAGGTGTAAGATCAGGGACTATCATCATTGCAGCTAAATTGGTAGAGGTGAAGTATATTGAACTAGAAACCCCTGTTTTTTCAAGAATTTACTATCTCCTGCTGCATTTATACAGCGGAATGGATCTATTTAGAATTGAAAGGCCATTCCAAGTGTTGTGGGGCTGGAATGTAGCACACTTTTCTTCATAATTAGTATTGAACTCAGTTAGAGTTCCTAATGGTCGATTCACCCCATTTTTACAGAAAGTTTCTAGTACTAAGCCTCTAAACTTCAGACCTAAAAAGGTACTAATGGTATTGAGTGTCTTAGGAGAATTCAACTTCTTTCCTTTTGGTAATCCACCAACCGAAACATTTATTGATGATGGAAAAGAAAAGAATTATGAGTTGAGATCTTATATGATGGCATTCAGGGATGGTGTATTATCAACCAAATTGATGGTGAAATTATTTGCGAGGCTTATGTGCCCTATATGTTTTCTCGTCAGTTCAGGTGTCTTTAACAATCAAGCACCTTTCCACCCACATACGTCAGACATGAGGAGCACCTAATGGTAGCTCGACAATTATGGATTCTCACAGCTTTAGAGGTATCCAAATTGTCAATTATATTACCTCCACCAGATGCATCAATTGTATTGGAAGATGGGTATGCCAAAGCTTGGGTTTCTTCATATCCTCAAGGGGCTCTAACAAAAGGAATATATCAAGTGGCGGCTACAATGACTGTTGCATGTGGAAATCGTGGCAAGAAGTCCAAGGACAAAGATGATACAAAAATTTTAGAGGTTTCAAATTCCTCAAAACTTATTCACAGGAAGTGTACCAAGAAGACCAAGGCTAGAGAAGTAATACCTCCAATGCCAAGACAATCCAGTCGCTGCCATCAAACAGAGATTCCTATTCCATCTGTTGAGCTTTCTGAAGAAGAAAGGTATGAAGAAGCTCTTTAATTGGAAGGTGTCGAATCTCTTCTATAGTTAACCATAAAAAAAATCTAATTATGTTCGACCTTTTTCCATTAATCATTAGGAGAGTATAACCTGTGATCTTAGGGATGCCTGGGCATTTCTTCAGAATGACATTCGAATACCGGATATTGGTGATATCAAGGCACCTTCTGATTTCAATCCGGACAATAACTTGGCTAAAGTACATAAGTATATTGCGGAATTAGATAATTTTATATATGCAACTGATGAACAAATCCCAGCCTTTAAATGAGTATCTCATATGCCGGACTTAGGAGTCCATGAAGGGGTAATTATCAACTCTGAGGAGGAGTGGGATATTTATGTTAATACTGAGAATGTATTTTCCTTTTTCTTTAATCTCAACTCTACTTTATTATTTATCATCATTAATCTTTATGTAAATGTATTTCTGTAGCTTGAATGTAGAGAAGGAAGATCTGGACCGATTCTTGAATCGCCTCAGTATAGTCCTGCAGGTTCTCCCATTGATGCAACGAATGATCCTCCCAAGTCGCCAGAACTATCTCTAGGAGCAATAATCATGACTGGGGTAATGGAGACATATAATCCTCAACCATTACCTCAAGTTTCCCTGTCTAAGAGAAGTGTTTCAATCTCTCCTCAAGCTTTTGAACAAAAAACGAAAAAGAGAAATGAGATTGCTTCGAAGCGTTCACTAAAAGAGTAAGTATTTATACAATCCTTAGGGAATAAAAATTTCTCAAGACGTTCTGGTAACCACATTTTATCCTATTGTAGGATCTATGTCTCTCTCCTCTATCAAGGGATTAAGATTTGATGCTTCCCAACCAGAAAAAGAAGCCCCAGGGGAAACCCAGGTTCATGCTGACGTATCTGTAATGTCAAAAGATTCAGCTATACCTGCTCCTGGATCTGTTGATAGAGAGGAAAGACATGGTAAGATTAAATATATTCCCCATTTACTTTATTCAAAGGATCCTAAAAATAATCAATACTGATATTCCTATTGTTTCAGAAGAAAGGAGTGAAGATCCAGGGCAATATAAAACCAATACTGATATTAACCCAAACCTGGAAAGATCTGATGCTGGAATACCAATTGAAGAGTCAGTGGAACAAAATGTTAGCGGAGCCAATTTTGGAATCAACCAATATTTATTGGATACCTTAAATGGTGAGGATGCTGTAACATTTCAGGCCGTATACACTGAAATGATGGACACCCTTAATCCAAATATTGATATTCTATGTTCTATCAAGGAGTTTGGATTTTTTCATGAGGAATTGCAAGGAAGTAAGTTTCTATTATTGCATTTTCCATATATAATTTTTTATTCAACTTGATTCTTTACATCAAAATTCACCTTATGCAACTTTATCTGTAGAAAATGTCACAAAGGCTCTTCAAGAACAGGGTATTCCACTTTATCCTTCTGCTGGGGTTGAAGAAATACCTATAGAGGATCCTTCATCAGGAGATGTTCCAGAGCCTTCAAATATCATACCTGAACAAATTCAAGGAAATCCCCCCTATCAAGAAACACCTTCTCAAAACACCAGAGCTGAGAATACAAGGGATGAATCCAATCAAATAGCTGACTTATTGTTGGGTAAATGTAGTCAGCCATCTGAATCATATTTGTTTCCTCCACTTGAAACTAATAATGACCTTGATTTATTATTTAGGGTTATTAGCTCCTAGATCAGATGGTGAAGCTTCTCGTACCCCAAGAGAAGCAGAACAAAACAACTCTTTAAGAAACCTGTTTCCAGAGTACATTTTACCTCATGGTAGTGACTCAGATTCAGATTTAGAGATGCAATATGCTCTTGGCATGGCACGTAAAAAGACATGGCAGCAGATATGGAGCATAATTGATGAAAATCCTTTAGATGAATTATCGTCCCATTTTTCAAAACTACCAGAATTATTCTATGTATTGGGGTTTGGTGGGTTCAATTATCAGCCAGTCTACGATGCCATGAAAGAGACTATTCGCCGATGGGAGCAGGAGCATAAGCTGTGACAAGATTTTGAAGAGGCTAAATGAATCGTCAATATTAAGGGCTTTAAATTTGCAGTGGTTGAGGCAGAGGAAATTCATAACAAGAAATCACTCGAGATTAGCCAACAAATCAAAGAAGCCACAAAGGAGTTATTATCTCTTCAACAGAAACTGGATGCTGTTCATAATAAGCTTGAGCAACTGAATCAAACATTAAGAGAAACCTAATTAGAGGGGATAAATGCCATTTAAATGGATAAGGAAGCACTTCGTCAGGTAGAGGAGGCTGGAGTTTCTCAACTATCACAACTTCAACATGCAGCTGACAGACCTTATAAAGCGTTCCAACAAATGAAAAATCATGTTGAGAGTTTATTCTGAAATATGATAGAGAGGCTCCATTTTGTGGATGTCCCTCTATTTTCATATAAATGAAAGAAATTTTTCTTTCAATCATATAAATCTTCATTCCTATTTTTTTCATGATAGCAATATGAAAGGTAAATAATGATAATGATTCCTTTATATTAAACAATCATTATTTAAAATAATAAGAATGAAGTGATCAAAATTTTCTTATTAAGCTGAGGGACCTAATGAGCATAATTTGACTGTTGCTAGGGTTATATGGATAACCCCACAATTTTTTTGTTTTTTTGACTCTTTTTTTATTGCTCAATATTACCTAAATCATACAAAAATGTATGTTTAGTGAGCTGGGACTCAAATTTTGTTTAGAGTTCCCCTTGAAAGTTCTCAATCTAATGAGTACTGAGTCTTTTGTTACTGGTAGTTTAAAGTCATGTATGTTGGACTATAAAAAAGAGCTAATATTCAGGGTCAAAATAGTTTTGACCGTAAAGTTTGAATTAAATCCCAAACAAAACACCGTGGCTAAGAATTGCTTTAATATTCTTTAAACATTTCCAAGGGGAATCTTCGGTCATGATTTTTTATGGATACCAAATCTTAAAGCCTGTATCAATGTAACATGTTTTTTTTCAATAACGAAGTTACCATTATTTGAAAAACCCGTTATGGGGGCTATATTATGCAGGTCCAACAAGGGCATATGCTGCATAGCCAAATAGTGGCATCTTTTTACTGATAGACCTGTTATGTAATAAACTTATACAAGTCTGCCTATAGGCATGTTTTTCATAGTAAGGAAAAAGAGCTCTTTAGGAATTTAACATTTTGCTGTTGATAGATAGGGGAAAATAATATTTGGGTGACTTAAGACCACAGTAGGTGGTTTTTCCAAGGAAATGAATTTTAATAATAAAAAAGGGTTATTTTAAACCAACAGTCATGTAGTGAGGACATTGGTATTGTACAGTTTTAAGTCATGCTGTGAGGACATTAGTACTGTGCAGTTTTAAGTCATGCTGTGAGGAAATTGGTACTGTGCAGTTTTAAGTCATGCTGTGAGGACATTGGTACTGTGCAGTTTTAAGTCATGTTGTGAGGACATTGGTACTGTGAAGCTTTAAGTCATGCTGTGAGGACATTGTGTGTCTTTAATTTAAGGTCTTTAGATCTGAATAAAAGTATGAAACTATCCCAACTTCTTGATAATTTTGTAGGAAATATACTATCATATTCAGGTATGAAAGGAAAAATTATAAATTATGATTTGAGAATTTCTGAAACCGAGGAATGGTATGGGGAAAGGTCTAGAAGCATTAGAGGAAGTCTTTTCTAAGAACGAAGTTACCATTACTTGACAAACCCATTATGGGGGCTGTATTATGCAGGGCCAACTGGGGAATATGCTACATAGCCAAATAGTGGCATATTTTGACTGACAAGCCTGTTATGTTGATAAATTATGTAAGGCCACCTAAGGACACATACTGCATAGTTAGGAAAAAGAGCTCTCACAAGTTTGATGTTCTATTGATAAAAGTCGAAGAAAGTTTATGGAGATTCAGATTTTCCAAAGCATAGAGTTTGGTTTACGGAGAAAGCTACCTGAATATGGAAAGGGTATTTTCAATCAAGATATCCAAAGAATTATAGGAATATGACTTTTATAAAGGTCTGACCCAAATGTAAAAGATATGGTGTCTGTAGTTTTAGGCCATACAACTAGGACCAGAAATGGAAAAAATATATAACATGTGGCCAAGTGATTTCAAGATTATTTCATAGTGTATCGAGCACATGATGAGGGAAATGTGTAAACTATGGTCTTGAAGACTTTTAGATTTTGAGAAAGATAATGGGACAAGTATACTTTAATGATTGTTTTAAAATACAGATTCTTGTATATTGTCATCAAAGATTAAAGGGGACAAAGATACTATAACCAAGAACGAAGTTACCATTATTTGAAAAACCCATTATGGGGGCTGTATTATGCAGGGCCAACTGGGGAATATGTTGTATAGCCAAATAGTGACATATTTTGGCTGACAAACCTGTTATGTAGGCAACTTATGCAAGGCCGCCTAAGGGCATGTTCTGCATAGTCAGGAAAAAGAGCTCTTAGATATTGAAAACCTTGTCACTAGAAACCATAAGAAAGATTATGAAAATATGAAAGAAAAAATCAAGATTAAGAGTGTGAGATATGGAAGGGGGTTATGCTCAATGTATATGATAAATATTTGAATCAATATTTCCCATGAATTTGATGTCCTTTACATAGATCTGACTCATATGTAAAATGGAGACTTTCTTTGTTTCCTTTGAATGAATATGGTAATGTGCAGTTTTAAGTCATGCAGTAAGTACATTAGTAACCCCATAAGAAATTAAAATACCTTATATAAAGAAGTTATTTACTCAATTCCTAATCCCACGTGAGCTATGCTCGGTGTGAGAAACAAGGAGAAGTAAGGGTTTCCTTTCTAATGCAAAGGTGATGTAAATGAAGAATAGGGGTATTAGATTTTTATTCAGTATAATGTCATGAGGTAAGGACAAAAATGAACTGATATGAAAGGAAAGACATATTGGAACTGGATTAAGGGATAAAACCCAAGTATCACTATATGTTTTGCTGGGGAAAGGATCAAGTCATACATAGTTTTTTTAAATATTCCCTATACAGATTTGATTTTATACAATAAATAAAGGGTTTTTATTATTGTGGCTGGGCCCAATATTAGAGATCTAGGTGTCTCTATGTATCTCAAAAATATATGAGAATCAATCCATACGTAGTTCTTGAAACAATCATTCCTCATGATAAGTTTGACATGAATAATGGGGGATTTTTGATACGTTATGAGAGAATGATAAATCTTAATACATAAAATGGTATAAGGACCGAATAATATATCTTAAGGAAACACTTTGTATAGATCTAATTCATATACAAGAGGAGAAAATAAAATAAGAAAATTTTGTGATTGTGGTTGGGCCCAGAATTAGAGATTCAGGCATCTCTACGTATCTCATTGAAAATGAGAATCAATCCATACATAGTTCTTGAAAAAGGGTCTCTGTCCAGATCTGACTCCAACATATGAAAGAGAGGGACTCATGTACTACTAAAGAGTAGTTATGACATCAATGACGTTTTCTTATGGAAACTTCTAACGTCTTATAGAGAAAACATTAGTTGTACAAATTGTGTCATGCAGTTTAATGTCATGTGAAAATGACGACAATGCTATTCAATTTAACGTTATGTAGCATGGACACTTATGGTTGTTATGTAGTTTAATGTCTTGCAACTAGGACATGGGGGCTATGCAGTTTTAAGTCTTACAGCAAGGACATGGTACTGTGCTTTTTAAAGTCCTGCAGTGAGGACTAATGTACATAATTACACAAAGTATTTCTTCAAGAATATCACATTGGTTGGAGATGTAATGAGCTCTCCATCCATTGAGATTAAAGCATAGGCTCCATTTGAATAGACCTTATGTATGGAATAAGGTCATTCCCATTTTGGTTCAAGTTTTGGAGGTTTCTTTCCTGGTATCATTGGAGTCCTAAGGAATAATACCAATTCCCCTTGAAGGAATGAACGAAGATGAACTTTCTTATTAAAATCTTGCACTATTCAGTTCTGATAAACTTCTAGATGATGCAAAGTATGAAATATTTTCTCATCTAATCATTCCAACTCATTAAACTGTTTCTGATATCTTCCATCTATAGATAACTGATTACAGATTGAAACTCTAAGTGAAGGCTATTGTATTTCAATTGGAAAAATTGCTTCAGTTATATATACCAATGAATAAGGAGTTTCTTGGGTGGTAGTATGAACAGTTGTCCGATAAGACCATAAAGCATTCAAAAGTTTATTAGGACATAATTTCTTATCTTTATCCGCCATCTTCTGGAGTATATTTGATAGGGTTTTGTTGAAAGCCTCTATCTGTCCATTGGCTACCACATGATAGCGAGATGAATGGTTGGATTTGATATTATATTCCTGATATAACTTTTTTACTTCAACAGAACAAAAATTGGTGCCATTGTCCATCAAAATAGTATGAGGGATGCCAAATCTGGTGATGATATTAGTTTTGAAAAAACTAATGATTCTTTTGGCTCCGACTTCCTTGAGAGGTATTGCCTCAGCCCACTTAGAGAAGAAATCAGTAGCAGTGAGAATATACTTGAACTGCTTAGCCGTGGCTGGAGGATAAGGCCCTACTACATCCATTCCCCATGTGGGAAATGGCCAAGATTATTTAGTTGTATGTAGAAACTCTAGGGGTTGATGGATGAAGTTGGTATGCACTTGATAGGGATGACATTTTTTTGTGAAGTCTGTACAATCCTGTGTCATTAAAGGCCAAAAGTATCCAAGACTTTGGATCTGATTGGAGAGTCTGTTCCCAGATTGGTGGGCACCACAAACTCCTAAATGGACTTCTTTCATGATAGCCACCGTCTCTTCTCCATTAATACATCTGAATATAATTCCATCAAAGCCTCGCTTGTAAAGGATCTTTTGGTGGTTTGGACCATCATAAAGAGTAAAATTAGCCACTCGTTGCCGGATCTTCTCCTTCTCAGCCCTATTTGGTGGAAGTATCCCATTTTGAAGATATTCCATGATGGATGTTCTCCAACCCATGGTATGACCATACGGTTCAGAAATAGCACAAATTTTATTAATTTCCTCTCTTATGGTTTAAACAAAATGTGAAACCACACGGCGATGGGTTATACTGATAACTGTCTCATCCCAATTTGGATCTGCCAAGGCTGTAGCTGAATTAGCTAGTGCATATGCTTGGGCATTTTGTGATCACAGGACATAGGAAAATGTCGGATCTGAGGGAAATTCAGCCATTAATTCTCTGACGCAATCACAAAAAGAGATTAACTCCTCTTTTCTGATAGAGTATTCTCCATTGATTTGTTTGATTACCAATTATAAATCACCTTTTATCTTTAAATGATCCATTCGAACCTGAAGGGCCAATTCCAAACCTACGATGAGAGCTTGATATTCTGCTTCATTGTTGGTACCACCTTTCGATAATAGAAAAGAATAAGGCAATACTACCTTTTCTGGGGAAATAAAAACTATTCCTAATCCAAACTTGTTGAGTTTAGGATTTTCCAGTCTCTTCCCTGTTGGACTTCTAGAAGCACCATCAAATTACATTTCCCATGTTTTCAAATTATCTTGGATAGAGAAGACCTCTTCATCAGGAAGTTCAGTATTAAACGATGTATCTTCTGCTGATGGATGTTCAGAAAGGAAATCAGCCAGAGCTTGGCCCTTTATTTCCTTTTGAGGTACAAACTAGATATCAAACTATTGTAAAATAACCGCCCATCATGCTAGATTTCCTGTAAGCATAGGACGACTGAGGATAAATTTGAGTGGGTTATTACGAGATACAAATTAGACCTCATGATGTTGTAGGTAATGTCTCAATTTTTGAACAACAAAGATTAATGCCAGACCAAACTTCTCAATACTTGACTATTGATTTTCCGCATCAAGCATAGTGAGACTGAGATAATAAAGGCTCTTTTTATTTCCAGCATCATTCTTTTGGGCAAGGAAGGCACCTAACGATCACTCTAAAGTTGTTATATAGAGAATTAGTGGTCTTACTTCGACAGGTGACATCAATACTGGTGGACTCAAGAGATATTTCTTGAGTATATCAAATTCTTCTTGGAAATCCTCAGTCCATTGATAAGTGACTCCCTTCTTCATTAATCTGGTGAAAGGTAAACATTTGCCTACCAAATTGGCGATAAAGCGCCAAATATAGGCTAAGTGTCCTTGAAGTCCTCTTAATTATTTCAAATTTCGAGGAGGTGACATACCAAGGATTGATTTTTTTTCTCAAGATCAACTTTGATACCATGATGGCGTACAATGAAGCCAAGGAATTTCCCTAAGGTTTCCCCAAAAGAATATTTTAAGGGGTTCATCTTCAAATTATGTTGTCAAAGTTTGTGAAATATGGTTTCCAAATCAGCCAAGTGATTGGAACGTTTTTTGGATTTGACTACCAAATCATCCACATAATATTCAACAAATTTACCAAATAAGGGTTTTAAGATATAGTGCATGGCACGTTGGTATGTCACGCCTGCATTATTTAAGCCAAAGGGCATTACTTGATAGAAAAACACACCTTGAGGAGCTCTAAAGGCTGTAGATTCTTCATCCTCTAGGGCCATTCAAATTTGGTTATACCCAAAATATCTATCCATGAAGGAAAGTGATTTATAGCCAGTCGTTGCATCAATTAGAAGTTATGTAATCGGGACTGGAAAATCATCTTTAGGACAATGCCGGTTAAGATCTCTGAAATCAATGCAGACTCTAATTTGCCCATTCTTTTTTTACTAGGACAATATTGGCCAGCCATTTGGGATACTAAACTTCCCTGAAAAAGTTAGCCTTTATAAGCTTATCAACTTCAGCTTCAATTTTAGAGGCGTGAGTTGGGTGTGTTCTCCTTGCTGCCTGCTTTAACCCACGATGTTCTTATGTAAAACCCAAATTATGGGTGGCTATATTAGGATTAAGACCTAGAATTTCCGTATAATTCCAAGAAAATATATCTTGATTTTTCTTTAAAAAGGAAGTATACACCTCTTGCTCCTCAGTGGTCATGGCCACACTAATTTAGGTGGGGTTTGGATCTTCTCTTATACCCAGATTTATTTATCTGAGTTCATCCATGTTGGTAGAAACACCTTCTTCAAATGCTGGAGGAGCATCCCCAAGATATTCCTCTTCTTCTTCATTATGTGTCACTTCTTCTGTTTTCATTTTCATGGTAGATGACAAAGAAAAACTCCCAAAGTTAGGGGAGGAATCAGTATTTGAACATCTCGAAGAAGAAGCCACCATATTTGACCCTACTGATGATGAAGGGTATTCTTATGGTAAGGAGGGATTTATGGATTGAGAATCAACATATTTGTATTCCTCTAATATTTCTATAATTTCTTCTATTCTGATTAACGAAGTAGTGGCTCGTTGTAGTTCAGCAGATGAAATAAAAACATCTCCATTGAAGCTTCCATCATTGCTTGGTACATCAATAATTTCTCCCATGTTATCAGGCTCAATTTCCGTAATTGAAATTATGGGAATTATTGGATGAGTGAATGGATTTGACTTTACCCTTTCATCTTGATTAATGGGTAACACATAATCTATACTCAAATGCATGAATGGATTTGCTGGAATCTTTTCCAATCCATTTGGAGCATTAACTTTGGTTATCTCCTTGGTCATGGAATTCGTTCATTTTATGTGATAAAACTCTGCCTCAATATATTGAGATTCACATATTTTGAATGGAGCCTTGTCACTATAAAATGTTCTGATTTGACCATTGAAATATTATTTCAGACATTGGTGGTATGATGAAGGTATGGATGCATGTTGATGCAACCAAGGCCTTCCAAGAAGAATATTGAAGGCTGTGTCCTGACGAACAACCATGAAATCTGAATTAGACACAAGATCTCCAAACTGAATTCTGAGAGTAATTTCACCCAGAGGTTCTTGTTCATTCTTGTCATATCCTTGAAACATTAAAGTCAAAAGAGATAAGTCATATTCAGTCAGGCCCAGTCGATGAAGTGTACGAATGAGAATGAGGTTAAACCCGGAGCCATTATCAATGAAGGCTCGTCGGATATTCATGTCATTGACCATGCCAGATAGATACAAAGGTTTGATGTGTCCATGCACTACATGGTATTCATCTTCATCTGTAAAAGATATGACTGCAAGACATTCTGCAGAATCATTCTCTATACGGTAAACTTCAGCAGCAACAACTTCAGTTTCAAATTCTTTAGGACTTAACAAGGCCTCAATGAGTGCTTCTCAAAGATCTTTTGACAGATTCAAAGCATCCAAAATTGATAACTTGGCTGGTACTTGGGCCAATTGTTTCAAAACATCATACTTTTAGTCCAATGGTCTACATTTCCCAGCATAGAGATGTGGTTTTATAGGTGCTTTGGAAGTTTATGCTTCTGTTGTAGATGTATTCTATATTGAAACAGAAGTGGGAAATACCACTGAATTTGGAAAATTAGACTGACTAAGTATATTCATCTACTAAGAAGAAGATGGTGTAGCTTCTAATCGGTCCTCTAGAATAATTGTGTCAGAACTAGACTTTTTTTTCATGGAAGAAACCCCTTGTTCTTGTTGAGATCTAAAAAGGGCTCTTCCACGAGTTTCTACCGCATATATGGTTTGAGAAGGGGTGGAGTTAAAATGATTGTTTTTGGAATTCCCACATCTTCCCCTGTATCCTCGACCTTTGCCTCTTCCTCTAATCCCCCAATTAGGCATAAGGAATTCTAGCTCAATACAATTAAAATAACCATTGGCATAAGGATCTGTTAAATGGATAAAATTAATAGAACTAAAGATCAATTCTTTATCTGATGAGGATTATGCCTGATATATTACTTATGGTTGTATCATTTGGTGGGGCGGTGCCCATGATTTTGAAACATATGGCATGAAATCTGCCAGGGTTAAGGAAAACTTTGTCCTTGATGCGAGCTCGTCTTCTTCTGACTACTCTTTATCCTTATGACCACCTTGTTTCTTTGAGGAATGGACCTTTGATGAAGACGGTTTTGCTGTGGAAGGAGTGGTAGAAGACAAAATTGGTTGTTTCAACTGTGTTTGTAAAATAGAATGAGTTCGATTGATCATTTTCCTGATCATCCAATCATCATATTTTTTCACATTTTTACTTTAACTTCTTTCCATTACCCCTCTTCCTCTAGATTGGTGGTAGTAACACATGCTACTTGAGCTGATGAACTTTTCAATTTCACTTGTCCAGAGTCTACCATATTTTGAAAAAGGTCTTTGAGAATAGGGTGTCCCAATATCTGATGAAAGGGACAATAATTTGGATGATCTTCATCTCTGTCTTTATTTGGCTTCTTCAACCTTGGAAACTGAACCAAATTGTTTTCTAAGGATGAGATGAAGTAACCAGGAACTTGCTCATTCATGAAAGAATATATTTTATTCTTTAGTTCCTCAACTGTTTCTGCCTTTGATCTCTTTGATCATCTTGAAGAGGTGGTCATTTGTACTGATGCTCAGGAAGTAGATCCCTTCAGTATGATGAGGGTCTTGAAGTAGAAGTAGGTACAGGTGCCTGTTTGAGTGTAACTGTAACAGCTTATGCCTTTCCCATTCTCCTTCCTAGAACTGATGGAATTACACAAGTTTTAGCTTTAGTCTCTATAATAGAGTCTTCTATCTGCTGAGCGATTGAAGTAAGGTCTCAAAACCCTCATGTGTATTTCACATGGATCAATGGTGTGCGTAATTTATCACGTAGATTTTCCACACAGATTAGTAGAAACTCTTCCTGAGGTAGTGCTAAACTTAAGGAATATGTTAATCCCTTTCATTGAGCAATGAAATCTGAAACTCTTTCATTTTCCCTTTGTTTACAGTTGTTAAGATAAAAAACTATCGTCTTTGGTAGTATTGAGCTAAATTGAAGAAGGAATTTCTGATGGAGATCTTCCCACCCAGTAATTGATCGAGATTGCAAACTTGTATACCAGAAAAAAGTCAGTCCTTGTAATGAATGCACAAAAACACTTAATCTTAACTGCTTATTATTGTTAAGGAGTTCCCATCATAGGATCACAAAGAGAAAAAAAAAGTGTTAAGTGTTGTTCTGGATCTCCCGATCCGTTAAAAATTGGGAATGTGGTATTCAAAAAAATTGGTGGGGGATGAATTGAATCCACCCATTTAGGGTAAGCTATCTTTTCTGGTTGAACTGGTGCACATCATTCCTCCATAGCTTCCAATAGAGTCGTTAATGCCTCAATTGTGTTCATAAGAATTTGGGGAATATATGGATGAGTTGGATTCTATGCAGGTATTGCAACTAGAACTCGAGCTGGTACAATAACTGGTAAGACCACTAATGATGGTGCTAATATCCGTCTTGATTGTGTACCCAATGGAGGTAATTCATTATCTGCATCTGTAGTTAATACAAATATTCTTTTCTGAGGAGCTACTACAGGATTTGCAAGTTGAGGACTTTCTTGGGGATATTGTCTAGTAGAAATTCTATTTCGAAGTAACTCCGTGTTAAGTCTTTTCAACTCCTTCATTTCCTCTTCTTGCTATGCAAGTCTCTCTTTAAGTGAAAGAGATTGACCTTCTCCAGTGAAAAAATGAGATGTAATCTGACTTTTTTCCTTTCTCCTTGTTGGACGCCTTTCAGAGAGGGGGGAGTTGGTTATTTGAAGGCATACCTGATTATGAGTAAGCCTTTGATTTCGGGTACACACACCTTCTTCATTTGCCTCGGTGTGTACCATATTGTGGACAAAAAATTCATCTTCTGATTCCCTTGAACTAGACTTATTTTCTGGAAGATCTTATACAATGGTATTGATAAAATTCACTAATTCATAACACATTAATGGAATTCTATCAGTGTTTCGGGTAGATTGTCTCCCTTTTTGTCTTTCATGAAACTCTGTTCTCCTATATGAAGAATTCCCTGGAACTGTTTGGCGGATAGTAACATGAATGGAATCATTGGATAGTTTAGCTGTATGCTTTCCTTGTGGCTTCTTCCCTAATCAGGAGAAAACCGACTTTCGTTGAGGAGTGTTGGGAAAAAATCCTTCAAGGCATCATTGAAGCATTTTTGAGGTGATTGTGTTTGTTAACAAAGTGTACATCTGTGTTGTGATTGTTGAAAACACAAACCATGACGTACAAATTTGTTGACAAAGGGTATTTCATGGTGACATTCCGAGTTCAAGGAATGTGGTTAACGATCCATGTTTAATTCAAGAACATAGATAAAGGAATGGATGATTTGGAGGTGGTACAAAAAGAGCAGATACAAGGTGGCGCCGTTTTCCAGTGTTTTCCAAATTTTTGGGCCTGAAAATCGACAAATGGAGAAAAGTGGTCTTGGAAAAGGGACTTGCGTGCCATTGACTTGAAGGAGAGGAAACTTGCGCGCCATATGTTTTTCAAGATTAGAACATAAAAATATGGCAAAGGGAAAAGGGGCACCCAAGTTTTATGTTTGGTCGCACAAGTGACTTGTGCGGAAGAGAATAGGGCAGTGAGACTTGTACGCCGAGGGGAGACTTGCACACCGTCGCACAGGGTGTCCAAATGCCTATAAATAGAGGTCGACCCCTCCTCATTCGGTGAAGAGTTTAACAATTAGAAAAAAATCAGAGCCCCCGTCGCGTAGGTGTGGTGGTCGTGCAAGTGGTGTGTGGTCGCGCAAGTAGAAGTTGCTTGCCAGGTGATAGTTGCACGCCTAAGGTGGTTTGGGTGAGGAAGGAAGTGAGTCACCCAAGTTTTGAGTTGAAGAAGGGGGTGTCGCGCAATTGGTTTAGTGACACTTGCACGCCAGGTTTTGAAGAAGCGCGAAAGTTGTTGGTTGTGCGCCAAAATTGGTTTGGGTGTAAAAGGGTGTGCGTTGAGCAAGTTTGGAGTAGCAGAAGCTTGTGTTGCACAAGTGGTTGAGGTGGACTTGCACGCTAGTTATAACTTGTGAGCCAAGACTTGCACACCGACTTAGAGAAGGGTGCCAGGTAAGTTTGATTCACAGCAGTGATTCAGGGCTACGTGACAGCTGGAAGATTGCCTGATACCTTCGGTGCAAAGTGAGATTCATCTATGGGTGAAAGTTGGACTTCAACAGCACATCTACATACAACATGGGATGTATTCATTCATGATAATGAAGAGACCTACAGGTCTATAAACTGTGAGTGGATCCTTTCCAGAGCAGTGAGCAAAGGAAGAGGAAGAAGGTGATCCTATTCACTGGCAGTGAGCCAGAGATAGAGAAACAAGGAGTGACCCTTAGAAAAGTAGTGAGTTGACCCTAAATATTGTAAAGGCAGTGAGCCTGGGCATATAAGTGATCTAGCTCAAACATTGTAAATTGGTAGTGAGCCTTAGTGGATTTGGTATAGCGGCACATCGCTGTTGTATGCTCCTTGGATGTAGCCCAGTGAGGGTGAACCAAGTAAAAATATCTGTGTTTGCCTGCTTGCTTCCTTGCATTGCATTCAAAGCATTATCATCAGATAAAGAAGAAAAGAAGTGATCATAATAAAAACACAAGTTCAAACAAATCGACCCTTGTAATAAAGAGGTCAAGATCCAGTGGGGTAAGAAGAATTTACTAAAAATAATATCCATACCTTGATTCACCCCCCCTCTCAGGGTATATAGACCCATATTGGCCCTAACAAGGAGGGAATTGTAGATGCGAAATAGCCCCAACCTTGCAGGCTGGGTTTGATCCTGTTCTTCTTATTCAAATATTTGAACATTGTTTAATGAATTTGAGGTTTGCATTAAATGATCCCCCATCCGGGCAAGCTGGGGTGATTCTTGAACTGCTACAGCTGAAATTAATGCAATTGCTCTTCTGATTTTGCGGATTTTGGTTCGGACATTAGCTAGGTGCATCATCCGACAATTAATTAAACCACCTGTTTCAGAAGATCGTTGTGCTATTTCAGACATTTGCATCCTATGATGCCTGACATCCTCTAAATGGGACGCCTGATCAAGATTATCAGAGGCTTGATGTATAAGTTGTTCAACAACTTCTTTTCTTTGGGCCTGATTTAGATGGGAACTGGTTGAGTCCTGTTCTTAAGCGTACATTTGATTACACAAAAAACCTATTGACTATGGCTGACCATGGGCAATAACATTTCATGAGAACACTTTGGGCGGACTTTGATGATTTTGGAGTGCATTGAAATACAATGCTCCATATGCACCCCATCCTCTGATGTGAACATTAGATGGGGAATCAGAAATTAATTGGTGTAGCCTCTTCAGAGCATTGAGACATACGCTCTCTGTTTTTTTCAACCCTTG
The DNA here is from genome assembly GCA_963277665.1 of Viscum album. Lineage (NCBI taxonomy): Eukaryota > Viridiplantae > Streptophyta > Magnoliopsida > Santalales > Viscaceae > Viscum > Viscum album. The sequence goes on along the minus strand of OY728131.1, from coordinate 527,571,596 downwards.
GATGTGGGGAAACTGAAATAGATGCCAAGTCAACTTGGCGTTGTAATCCTTATATTATCTTTATATGATTTTGATATTCATCATATGGTAATACTTTAGTTTTCAAATGATGAAGAGTTTTCCATAAGTTGAGACGAATGTCATGAATGCAATCTTCTATCATCAATTCTGGAATATCAAACTGAGAATTTGCTGAAGGATAGAACATGAATGGCATCTCTTCTTTAGCTAACTGTTTCCACATGTTCAACACGTTTTCTGATGTGAACATTAGATGGGGAATCAGAAATTAATTGGTGTATCCTCTTCAGAGCATTGAGACATATGCTCTCTGTTGTTTTTCAACCCTTGGATGTGGGGAAACTGAAATAGATGCCAAGTCAATTTGGCGTTGTAATCCTTATATTATCTTTATATGATTTTGATATTCATCATATGGTAATACTTTAGTTTTCAAATGATGAAGAGTTTTCCATAAGTTGAGATGAATGTCATGAATGCAATCTTCTATCATCAATTCTGGAATATCAAACTGAGAATTTGCTGAAGGCTAGAACATGAATGTCATCTCTCCTTTAGCTAACTGTTTCCACATGTTCAACACGTTTTCATCATCTTCTACTAGAGGTTTCTCCATTTGGTATGACCAAAGTGGATGCTCTGCATTAGAGGATAAATGACCCAAGGAAGGTTCAGTGTGACAACTAGGCCCCGCCCACCAGTTTCCCCCGCAGACACGTGGGGCCCACCCGAGGGTCATGTGACTAATGAATATCCTCACAAGCCAACATATGTCCTTTCTAGTGTGTTTTGTCCTCACTCACACACACCCTGAGAAACTTTCCAGGAGGTCACCCATCCCGATCACTACTCCAGGCCAAGCACACTTAACTGTGGAGTTTTAATCAGGTAGGCTCCTGAAAAGGAAGGTGCACATTGTTGACATGAGTCATATCATTTAGTCATTTAACCCTCTATCATTTGGGGGTGTTACAATCACCCCCCCTTTAGAGCACAACGTCCTCGTTGTGGGCCCTACATCTCAACCCAGGCAGTGCACCGCACTTAAGGCTGGGTACCACCTCTGATACCAAAGTTGAGACGAATTTCATGAATGCAATCTTCTGTCACCAATTCTGGAATATCAAACTGAGAATTTGCTAAAGGCTAGAACATGAATGGCATATCTCCTTTAGCTAATTTTTCCCTCATGTTCAACACATTTTCATCATCTTCTACTAGAGGTTTCTTCATTTGGTCTGACCAAAGTGGATGCTCTGCATTAGAGGATAAATGACCCAAGGAAGGTTCAGTGTGACAACTAGGCCCCGCGCACCAGTTGCCACCCCAAACACATGGGGCCCACTCGAGGGTCCACCCACATGCCCGAACGGGTCATGTGACTAATGAAAGTCCCCACAGGCCAACACGTGTCCTTTTTAGTGTGTTTTGTCCTCACTCACACACACCCTGAGAAACTTCCCAGGAGGTCACCCATTGTGATCACTACTCCAGGCCAAGAACGCTTAACTATGGAGTTCTAATCAGACAGACTCCCAAAAAAGAAGGTACACCTTGTTGACACGAGTCATATCATTTAATCATTTAACCCTTTATCATTTGGGGGTGTTACAATCACCCCCCTTTAGAGCACAATGTCCTCGTTGTGGGCCCTACATCTCAACTCAGGCAGTGCACCACACTTAAGGCTGGGTACCACCTCAGATTCCAAATGTGACAACTGAGCCCCACCCACCAGTTGCCACCGCAGACATGTGGGGCCCACCAGAGGGTCCACCCACATGCCCGAACGGGTCATGTGACTAATGACAGTCCCCAAAGACTAACACATGTACTTTCCAGTGTGTTTTGTCCTCACTCACACACACCCTGAGAAACTTCCTAGGAGGTCACCCATCCTGATCACTAATCCAGGCCAAGCACGCTTAACTGTGGAGTTCTAATCAGGTGGCTCCTGAAAAAGAAGGTTCACCTTGTTGACATGAGTCATATAATTTAGTCATTTAACCATTTATCATTTGGGGGTGTTACATTCAGAGAATGACCGTTTCCTTAAAATGTATTCTTACTTAGAAAGTGTTTCACCTGTCAATGACAAGGCATCAGACATGACTGGCCCTGTGTTTGCAAGTGCCTCGAGATAGGAGGGCTTTCTTGTTGATACATTTTCAATTATAGAATTGTTTTGACAATGCAAAATACTAATGCGGAGAGGACTTTCGTAGTGAATGCAATTATGGGGAGGATCACCATGATGGATTACAGCAAGGGATAAATCTTCTTTCTCCTTGGTCTTCTGGCCACACGGAGGGTTGCTGTGGCTCTCATCCAAAGATAGACACTCTGGATTGACTGAATTTTCATGAATCAAGCCTTCATGATGAAGTGTCTGGTGAGAAACTTTAGAATTACAATTACCAATCCCAAAATTTGGTAATGAGAGGGTAGGATCTTGAACAACAATAGATAAATGTACGAGGGCTTCAAGAACTCCAGCATTAAGAGGAGATAAATTATAGCTTGACTCTTGATTTTCCAACGGTATTTGGTGAGATTTATTCTTGTATGTTCTCTTGTACTTAGTTGGGGCCACTTTCTGGGAAATGTGGTTATCATGGGAATTTATATGTGCCTTCCTTGTATTAGTTACCGGAACAGACCGGTTACCTCCAATTGGAAAGAGTGTATGTTCCTGATCTTGTTGTCCGTATGATATGGGAGAGTATGCCCCATGAACCTCCTGGACTGGAACAAAGGTGTGTATCTACTCTAGTATGGCATGCCGATGTGTCATCCCATTTGTGGGGACATATTTATGTGTTTGTTCCCCTGATACTGCTGAAGTAGTTGTTAAAATATCTTGACATGCTTTCAGAATATGGGCAGGGATATGAGTCTACCCTTTCACCATTGATAAAATGTGTTTGGTGACTTCAGTGGCCGGAATGGGAATATACGTCCATTCCGTATCTAGAGTAGGTGTATGTGTCTGCTCCTGTCCTCCTTTTCCTATCAATGGATATTGACAGTACTCATACATAAGGGTAGAGAGTTGGGTCTGCCCCAAATTTGTCGTTGGAGCTTTCTGATTGACTTTTTCGAGTGCTACCAAAATGAGATTTTTGAAAGGCTTGATGAACATTGGCAGGTGTATGTGCCTGCTGGATATTCTCCGTCAAGTATGGTTGAGTGGTTTCTTTCAATACTGGCAGACGAGACTGCTGACAGAATTGGGGATTGTAAACAGGTGTATGTTCCTGCTTACCAGTTTCCACCATATTAGATTGGTGGGTCTCTTTAAATGTAGTCAGACGAGCCTGCTGACTGGTTGATAACTTGTAAATAGGTGTATGTGCTTGTTCATGGTACTCCACCCGGTTTATCTAGTGGTATTGGTGGGTTGCTGTCAAACGAGACTGCTGAGCAAGAAAATTAGGACGAACGGGTTTATGTTACCGCTCGTTGTTTGCCATCAAGTTTGATCGATGGAATTCTCCAAGGGAGGTAGAGGTGAGAACCTGCTTCCTGTTAACCGGACTTTTTCCCTGGAGGTTCGTCTTGCATGCCCAGGTTTAAGAGACCTGGGCCAAACTTCCAGAGGCAACACCCCCATCATGTTGGGGATACACTACTGCATGATTCTGGCGACAATTGATGGTGGGAGTCCTCAGAAAGGACTCCTGTATTCTTTAATTGAGGACTTCAGTGACCTCTTGATCTACCACCCTATAGAATGGGAGAGATTTATTGTTACATTCTAGGGATAAAGACCCAAAATGGTTAGAGACGGTGGTTGACACCGTTTGCTTCTTGATCATTGGTCGTTGTTGGCCAGATGATCAAGGATTATTGTTGACCTGGAGGGCCTATCGAGCAGCCTCCAAAGTCAGGATTGTACCATGCTGGCGGTATTTCTTTATCATCACATTAGAGATCCAGTGTTGAAGATGTTGGGTTGGTGATAACTTCCTTCCCGTTGATGGAGATCCATCTTGAGCAGCAGTCGGGAAGTTCACAGATGTTGTCTTGGAGAAATCCATTCTTTGGATTGAAGGGAATTCTATAGAAAAATGAGAACAACAACAAGTTATATTAAAGTGACATCTTGTGAGATGGATAAATACGTGATTAATTCCTTTTTCTGGCCTTCCTTTATCAATTGATAGGGTCCTAACATGTGGGTAACATTATTAACTTGGTTAAGGATTCACATCGGGTTCACCATTTTTGTTTCGTAGTTCCTTGAAACGTATGTTCTAAATTTAAGATTCACTATCTCCAGGTAGTTTCCATTGGATTTATTCATGGAACTAGAAACTTCCAACAGTTCTTTTATCCAAAGAGTACCTGCTTTCCAAAGGCAAGCATTCGTTAAGTTTTTAACTTTACGATACTTAAGAACGTGCATTGGTCGAGAGGATGGGAGGTTGGACTCATCACACCCTTTTGGGGGGAATTTTTGTCTACTTCGGGACACTCTTTTTAAAATTAAAATATTTTCTTGAATCTTTATTAATTCACCAAGTAGATCATAAGAATCCCTTGGAATTTACAATCACTTATTAACATGTGTAAAATTTAGAATCATCAGTATACATTCAAGGTTCTTCATCAATGGAAACATCTCTATGTATTTGAGCTTTTCCATTAATGGTATCCTATAATATACTGATTTAGAGATTCTTTTAATCATTGTTATGATGAAACTAGTTTTTAAGCCACTCAGTGGGGCACTATAAAATTTATTGTCATCCAGGGAGACGAAGGTTTGTTTTAATCTTGGGATCATGCTCATAAAATGAGCTACCTACGTATCCTTGTGAAAGGAATCAGAAACCCTCGTAGTTCGGTGCCACTTAATAGGACACATCATACCTTTTAAGGTCATGTGATAAGGACCTATAAGCGGAAGGTGCTTAGTTGAAACTTAGTGTGGGACTTATTCTGAAGTAGCCCAAGGAACTTTGTAAAGGATATGAGTTTCCAAGTAGGATCAGACCCTATTGGGAATATGGACCAAAGAGAACAAGGTTGATTTGAAGTGTTGGGTTTGAACCTCAAGGAGGATTCCTACGTATCCCATATGGATGGGAATAAAAGCCCACGTAGTTCAATAAATCTCATAAGAGAGTATGGTCCTCCGAGAGAGATGAGTTTTGGGCTTACTTCCAGGAAAAGGATGCCCTGATGATTTGAGGATTGAATTTGGGGCTTATTTCTTAAGGAGGATGTCCAAATTGGGGGAATTAAGGTTGGATTCCTGAGGAGGATATTCAGTAAGCTCGGGCCCTGAAAGAGCTTCCTACGTATCTTGGATTGAACAGGAATCAAAGTTCTTGTAGTTTATTGGTACGTGTTTGTGTACATATTGTAACCATCATGTATCTCTAAGCCCACACGAGTCATACTCTATGTGAGAAACAAGAGGATGTGAAAGATTCAATAATTACACTTCACACTTTTCCTCCTCTGTTGATGGAAGAGGGCACGTCAACCGTGGAAGAGGGCAAGGTGATGAGCCTTCCTCTATTTTATTTACATTGTACAAGGATCCAATGTAAGGAAGAAGGGTTAAAGTTGAGGGGCTTATACCAGGATGGCTGCCCTGAAATTGGTTTTGGTAGGGGAGGGAGACTTCCTCTATACTTGCGTAGAATAGAAAGTGCGAAGTGTACCCTCCCTACCGGAGACCTTAGGTTCCAGGTCGCCTCTTTGAGAAGGGTGAGGCTGGTAACCAACCATCCTCCAAACTGGGAACTTCCCAACACTGTTTCTGGGAGAAAGGTCCATGTGACTGCAGATATACAAACCCACAGATATTCCATGAATTCTAACCCCATTGTGAAAAAAATGCGGGAAACCTCTGACTATGTAAATACAAACCCAAATAGGAGACATGCTGATGTGCCATTCCCAAAGGTTTGATAAGTCAGGAGGTTTTGGTGGAGGCTTCAATTTATTCCCTTTTAGATAAGGGAACCAAAGAAGGAGATACCCTTCCATGGATGGATTTTAAGAAGGGTACTTAAGCTGGTTGCATAGGTACCTCACGCAGGTATGCCGCGTAGGTGCCCCGCGTTGACCTGTCACGCAGGTACGACGCACAGTTTTACAGTGTAGGTGTGGCGCACAGATATACCACACAGACGTGGTGCGCAAAGACACCACGTAGGTAAGGATGGGGACTGAAGAATGGAAAGAATTTCAAAACATGCCTATTCCTTTTAATTATCCCTTATTTTTTAGTTTATAGAACTACTTGAGACAATTTGAGAGATCTAGGAGAAATAGCTACACAATGGGAGCTTTAGAGAGTCTTTCACTTTTTTTTCAGTCTGTAAATGTAGAGCCCAAGTGTCTTATTTATAGGAACAAATGGGGTCTGGCCGAAGAAACTTTGCCCGTGCAAGTAGTCTGCAGAGATCCACCGTGCAGGTGCTCCGTGTAGAGGCACCACAAGTTATTTCTCACGTAGCTCAGCCACGTAGCTAGTTCATGAATCTAGGTCGCATAGCTCCCTCGCGATGCTCGACCGCGTAGCTCGTTTGCGAAGCTTGGCCACGTAGCTCGTTTGTGAAGCTGCTAGATGTTACTACATCGTGTAGAGTTTGAGAGTATTTTTTGATGTTTCCTTTGTACATTTTGAATTTTTTTAATTAGTGTAAACAAGATTAAGGATTCATTTAAGGTTGTAATGGATTGAACCATTTTTCCATGGCTTCCAATTGATCCATGAGTGACTTTAGAGAGTTCATGATCCCTAGGAGAATATCTGGGTGAGCCAGATATTGAATAGGTACAATAGCCAATAGGTCCATCTATGGTGCCACTACTGGTATCTATCATGGGTAGCCTATAGGGGTAGGCTCGTAAGGATGTACCTAGACCCGTTCTGATGGTTCCGCAAATGGATGTAACTCTTGATCTTCTATCATGGGATCCAAGTATATTGGTGGTTGGTATCCCATATTGAGAAGATGTTCCAAATTTGTTTCATTTGTTGTATAAAATACTCTTTGTTGAGGTTTTCCAACTAAGATTTCAAGTTGAGGATCTACTTATAGAACATATACAATAGGAAGGCTACCTCAGAGTGGTTCTGTAATGATTCTCCTCAATTATTTCATTTATTACTCTTGCTGAGAAAACATTTCTTCAATTGAAAGGATCTTGAACTCTCCAATAGGTAAATGATACACAATATGAAACTTAAACTTTTCCTTTTTGGCTGAATTTAGAGGGGGTAATGATAGATTATTTGAGGGAGTTCCAAAATTCAAGGCAAGCTTATGGTTCTGGTTATGAAAACATCATTCAATCATTTCAGCACATACCATATTTTAAACCAAAACTTCCACCTCCTATTCATCCTCTTAATTTTCCTCATGTTATATAGAATCTGTAAGCATGGAATTGATGAAATTCACTTATGTGTAATGAATTTAAAGCATTATATCAGTGTCTTTGTGAGACTTCCACTTTCTATGCCCTCCATGAGGCCTTGTCCTCTCTTTTACTAGTTCTATATGAGTTATTTGGTGGATAGTAATCCAAAGTGAATCTCCAGATAGCTTAATCATACATGTTCCTAGAAAGGGTACTCGATCACAAGATGAGAAAAACTAGTAGGATCCATCATGCGGTATTCCCCCTAATTAGGATAATACTGACTCTTGCTGAGTAGGGGGTTGCTGAGGTGAAAAATCCCTCATCCTTGAGGGTTGGAGCTATTCCTGTTCCACTTTCACAACTCTTTTGGCCTAGTTTTCTAACCTTAAGGGTTGGGTTAAAAAATATCCCTTCCCTACTGGCTAGGGTTTCTCTTGAACTGATGTGGATTCTACTAACATGGCTTCCCTTATGATTTTATGGAGTTTTGTATGAACATGAGCTAGGTGCATCATTTGGTACACACCTGAATCACCTACTTTTGAAGATCATTATTCTATTTTTGACATCTGTGTTATCTCACAATAGACATCCCCTAATCGGGAGGCTTGCTCGATATTTTTAGATGCTTGATGAAAAATTCTCTCAATATCCTTCTCTCTTCTAGCTCAATGTCAGCGAGAGTCGGCCATGGCCTATTTTTGTTGAGCATATATTTGGTTGTGAACATGGTCCATTTGTTGAATCCATCCTGAATCTATGACATTGCATGATACCACTTTCAGAAGGCTTTGCTGATTAGGGAGCATAGTGAAATTTAATGATCTATGTTCACACCATCTTCTGATATGAACACAAGATTGGGCATCTGCGGTCATCAGTTATAATCTTTTTAATGCACTGAGGCATTCACATTAAATAGATCCCTTATATTTTTAAAACTTTGGATTTCATGAAACTGGGAGAGCTTCCAAGTCAATTTGGAATTTCATACCTTCCATTACCTTGATGTGACTTGGTACTCATAATAGGGTAATGCTTTCTCTCTCAAATGACGAAGAGTTTCCCATATATTGAGGTGGATTTCATTCACACAATCTTCTAATAGTGCCTCTGTAATGTTTTATTGATGGGTGGATAAAGACCAAAACATGACTGGTATGTCATATTTAGATAGATTTTTTCTCATGTTTAGTAGGTCATCTCTATCTTTTTCTGGAGTTTCCTCTACCTGGTCCAACCAGAGTGGATGATTTCCTGGCGCTTTATCATAAGCATTGAGATTAGTGGGGACTTACTCTATTATGTTGGAAGGTAGACGATCCAAAGGATGTTAAGAGAATGACCATCACCTTGTGATATCTTCTGGTTGAGAAATAATTTCACTTTCCAATGATAAGGACTCAGACATGATTGGCCTTGTTTTCAAAAATTATTGACGATATGAGGTTTTTCTCATCACTACATCACCAAGGGGAAGATCCTTTTGATAAAGAAAAACAGTACTATAGAGAGAAATTTTTCTGTGAACATCATCATAGGGAGGACTACCATGGTGGATTATAGTAAGTGAAAGACTCTCTTTCTCCTTGATATTTTGGCCACACGGAGAGTTTTTGTGACTCTCATCTAGAGATAGGATTTGGATATTGATCATATTGTGGTCATGAAGCAAAGTGTTTGTAAAGTACCTTAATAATTACAAATATTTGTTCCATAATTTGGTAACGAGAGATATGGATCTTGAGATTTCACAGATAAGAATTCGAGGGCTTAAAGGAATCTAACATTTAGTAGAGCGGGATTGTAGATCGACTCTTTGTTTTCCAGTTTTCTTTGGTGAGGCTTATTCTTGGATGTCTTGTCGCCAGCATCTAGGGACACTTGTTAGGGGAAGTAGTTTTCATGGGTGGGGGTTTGTTCTTACCTCAAAGTGGCCATTGGGATAGTTCGATTACCTCTATATGGAATGAGTGTATGTTCTCAATCCATTTGTCCATACATCATTGGGGAGTTATCCCCACAACCCTCCTAGATGAGAGCAGAGGTGTATGTTTTCTCTAGGATGAAATGATGATGAGCCATCCCATTTGTGGGGAAGAAATTGCGTGTCCATCTCTTTGGCACTATTTTTTTCACTGTTATGATGTCCTGGAAGGTCTGTAAGACATGGGAAGGTATTTTCATATCCCTTTCACAACTGTTAGGATATTCTTGGTGACTTTAGTGTCTGGAACAGTGATATATGATCATTATGTATCTGGAGCAAGGGTGTGTGCCTAATACTATCCTCCCTTTATTGCCAGTGGATACTGACAGTACTCATGTGTGGGGGCAGAGAGTTGGGTCTGCCCCAATTTATTTTCCAAACTTTCTGACTGACTTATCTGGGTGCCACTAGACGAAAATACTGACAGGTTTCATGAATACAATAAGGTGCATGCGTATGCTTTTAGTTTTCTACCAAACTTGGATAGTGGGATTATTTAAAGGATTCTAGGTGAGGCTTCTGGTAGGTATGTAGGATGTTGATAAGGATTTTCATCCACCCATGGATTTTCGCTAAGTTTGAATGGTAGGATTTCTGAGTGTGAGAAGGTGTTTGTTTCTGCTTGTTGTGTGCCTTCGTATTTGGTTAGTGGGCTTCCTTAAATGTTGCTAAGTGAGTCTACTAGATAGATAAATTAAGGAATGCATTTGTATGTTCCCACTCACTATTTAACAACAAATCTAACTAGTGGGATTTTTGGAGGGGATAGAGGTGTGGCCCTGCTCCCTGTTGGATGGATACTGCTCTAGTGGGCCATCTTTCATTCCTTGGTCTGAATGACCTAGGCCAAACTACTGAGGACTAAACCATCATCATGTTTAGGGTTTACTACCATGCAGTTTTGGTGGTAGAGAATTCTAGAATGATCCCCTTGTAATGACCCCTGTGTCTTCTAGACAAGGACATCTGTGGCCTCTTGATCCACATCCCTAAGACAAGGGAGGATTTAGTTTTCATGTTCTAGGGATAATCTCCCAAAATGTCTGAATATGGAAGTTGGTTCCATCTACTTCTGGCCCACCATCCATCACTAAACGAATGATCAGCGGGGTTTGCAAGCTGGAGGGACTTTCCGGTAGCCTCTAGGGCTGAGATAGTACCGTGATAAAGATACTCCCAGACTAGTTCCATCGAGATCCATCATTGAAGATGATGGGTTGGTGATAACATCCTCTATTCGGATGAATACTCAACATTAACATCAGTCATGGTATGCATCAGTGAGAGTTGGTATGATTCCATTTTTATTGAAGGGTGATTCTATTCGAAGTGCCTGTATATAGATGGCAAACACGGACAAGAAAACCCCATTAAAGAAACATATCATTTAAATAAAAACATGCATGATTGATTGTATTACTTGAACCTGTTTATTTTTTAGGGAGAAAGGGCCCCAATAGATGGGTGATTATATCATCTTGGTTATGGTTTCATGTCAGGTTCACCATTTTTTTTCCCACAGATACATTTTTCTCAAGGGTCGATTGAATGGGCTTGAGTTTTTTTTCAATCATACATGTTGGGTTCACTATTTATGAATGGTTTCCAATGGGTTTGTTCATGGAAACGAAAACACCCAACAATTTTATATCCATGAGGGACCTGATTTCAAAAGGTAGGCACTTGTTGGGGAGTTTTTCCAACGATTATTAAGAACTAACATTGGTTGAGAGGATGGGAGTTCAGGCTCATCGCACCATTTTGGGGGGAATTTTTTCCTACTCTAGGACTCTCTTATAGATTTAAGATATGTTTGTGAATCCTTCATTAATTCCCAAGTATGAAATATATCACCCTTGAATTAATAATCAATTATTAGAATGAATGGATCTTAGAATCATCTGTATGTATCTAAGGTTCTTCAACAATGGAAGTATTTTTATGTATCTGAGGTTATCCATAAATGGAATCCACTTATGTACCGATTAGAGATTCTTTGGTCATTATTATGATGATGTTGGTTTTCAACCACTCAGTGGGGAACTCTAGAGTGTATCATCATCTAGGGAGATCAGAGTTGTTTTGATGTTGGGATCGAACCCATAAACTGGTCTTCCAAAATATTGTTGTGAAAGGAAGAACCCACATAGTTCGATTCCACTCAATGGGGCATGTGTGATAAGGACCGAACCGTGCAGTTTAATGTCATGTGGTGAGGGCGTCTAACTAAAAAATTCCTATTCAAAGTATTATGTGGGACTTATGAGAAAGCTACCTTGGGAACCGGGAAGGAATATGGATTCCTAGGTTGAATAAGACTATATTGGGAATGTGGTCTAGAAATAATAGGGTTGATTTAGGGTGTTGGGTTTTGGATTTCAGGGATGCTTCCTATGTATCTCATTTGGATGGGAATCAAAGACCATGTAGTTCGGTTGTGAGGACCCATGATTATGAGGGCTGTAACATCCTAACCCAAACCATCGGGTTTGAGATAGATTACCACATAACCTCATTCATGCCTCCCCATATGCAAGAGGCTACCGACTAGAAGTGAGGGTCTATGTTCAATAATGGATAGACTATACCCTCTATGCCATCCTTAGTTTCAGAATTTATTCTGATTATTTTATTCTTTCTCTTATTATTATTATTTATTATCCTTCTTGATGACATGACATAGAGGGTATAGTCTCCCCATTATTAGACATAGAACCTTGTTTTTAGTGGACATCCTCTTGCATATGGGGAGGCACACATGAGGTTATGTGGCATTTCATCTCGAACCCAATGGTTTGGTTTAGGATGTTACAAAATGGTATTAGAGGTCAGGACATACTAACTTGTTTCTTCTCTTGTATTAGTTTTGTATAGGGTATATTGGAGTTAAAATGGTCAGGACTCAGTTAAGGGAACTATGTAAGTGTCTGGCCAGCACTATATAATGGACCTCCTAGTTTCCATAAAATGGGAACTTGTGTTTTTTTGTTACTATTGATTCACCTTGGGTGACACACATGATGTTATTTGTGATTTAAGAGTTTTCGCATATGTTCATGCATCATGACTAGGCACATAGGTTCACATGCCATATATATACCTATTTTTGCATGAAATTATAGTTCATTAATTAAATGCCTTGGTTTGTGCTATCTTTTTGGGATAGTTTATTTTGTGTGATATATCTTTATTGGAATTAATTATTTGAATGGAGCATGCTATTTTTTTAGTACATATATAATGAATGTGACTAATGTGCAGGGATGAAGACAAGGGTTAGTGCTAGCGTGTTATAACTTGGGTTAAGGATGGACTCCTAGGAAAACCTTGTTTGATCCCGTATAATTTTTTTAGAACACCTCTAGTAGTTTTGTGTTAGAGTATCAACTAGGAGAGGGAGGACAACAAAAATAGGGTGCTGGAAGTCCAGTGGAAAACCCCAGCAGGGGATATAGACTCCCCAGATGATGAAAACTTGATAAAGTCATGGATATGATCAAGGAGCTAAGGTAGGCCATGTCTATGCAATGGATATAGCACCAACTGATAGTGATAAATAACTTGTTACTATACGAGGTATGGTCTAGAGCATGTCCTTTTGATCATCTTCCTAGTTTGATACTTCTGTTTTCCTTATATTTTCAAGTTGTGTCTGGACTTGACTTACCAATAGAGTTAGGTTTCTTTAACTTACCTTCCTCTAATATATCATTGAATTATGAAATTAAACCCAAGTATATAAGAGTGTGGTAGTGAGTACTTTATTTAGTGAGATACTGATGAGGGACTCACTCTGTGGATAGAAGTAGTGGTATATCATCCAAACTTAACCTTCTATCTATCAAGGTATGCATAATGTGTTCCAAGTTTCTTAGATTTAGAGGTACATGCCCAGTCCTATACATGTTGTATATTTCAAGGATCTTGAGTTGGAACATATTGCATCTTTTGATGATTGTCTAGTGTGGCTTACAGACCTAAGTGAGAAAGGACTCCAAGAAAAAAATTGATACCACTAGTCCAGTTTCAATGGTATCATGGATGGATCTATGAAGAGATGTGAGAACATGAGTATGATGTTTGAGCTTAGTGGCCTGATCTGTTCGAGAAAGACCACTAGAGTTACTTCTCAAGGATGAGAAGTCTATAGAGGGGGAAATTATAATATCCCGATTTTTATAGTGATAATGAAAACCCTCTTATGGTAAATTATTAATATCTTAAGTGGGAAAAATGATTTATCAGTGAAATAAATTAATAAATTTGTTAAAGGCCTTAGAACTTATTTAACACTTAATAATATTCAATAGAATATTTTTGGAGTCATGCACTATGTTGGTGCGAGATTCTGAGGCTCGTAAAGCCTCGATGAAGACGAAAAAAATTATTAAATATATTATATTAAATGGGTGTAACTTATTCCAAATAATTGAATAACTCCAAAATGGTATGTCAAATGGGAAATATGAGACCACTAATATGCCAAGAATGTGATTTTTACCCTAGGTGGGGTATAAAATTCATAAGCATCGGACATTGGGATGCCTCACTCACAATGATAATTTATTTAATAATTTTTATTATATTATTTTTTGGAAATAATTTATTATCTATGAAATGGTGCATTTTATGGGAAATCCAAGACCAAAGTTAGGTCCGGGATGTGGTGTTTAACCTAGATGGGGTATAAAATTTGTAAGCATCGAATGTCTAGGAGTCTCACTCATGATAAAAACATTTTTATTTTTAATTAATTAATTATTCCATTTTTTAAATAATAAATCATTAATATCACTCAAATGGTGCGTCATATGAAAAATACGAGACCACCATTAGCTCCGAAATGGGGTATTTACCCTAGTCAGGTCATAACATATATACACAATGGAAATTTAATATTATTTAATATTTATGTTAAATAATTAATTGATTATATCAATTAAAATAATTTAAAATTATTTTTTATATGGGTCATCTTCTTTAATGGAGATACCACCATTTTTTGATAGACGATGCATTTAAAAACCTCTGTTTTCCAATCATTCTTGACATTTTCAATTACCAACTCATTAATGGAATAAATTAAATCTATCCACCATCAATTTTTAGTTAAAACGATGGATTAAATTAGGGTTTTAGTTTCTTGGATGAATGAACTATACGTAGATTGGGTTTTAAATACCTAAACTCATAGGTTTTAATTCTTGGTTGATTCGATTGAATCTGAGGACCCTAATTTCTTCATGCATGTGATCGGTGATGTTCTATCCCTCTTCCACAGTCTTCTCCTTTGGTAGTGGTGACTAAATCATGCACGGGACCCGTGATTGGCACCTCTGGTTTGTGTTTCTTTTTTATTTTTTTTCTTCCATTTATTTATTCTCTCTTCTCAACAATACAAAAAAATGGTTGAATAATAATTTGATGAAACTGAAATTATCAATGAATATTTATGTAAAATCTAATGATAATTATCAAAATTTGATTTCTATAAATTTTTGGTAGATATGTAAATAATTATCTAATATAATTAACATGGATAATTATAAATAATAATCTGATGACAATTACATTGTCAATTTATGTTGGGAATATAATCTTGTTAAAATAAAGGATAGTGACAAAGAATTATCAATAAATGAATAATTAGGTGAAATTGTCAAGAAATAACTATGATGATTTCACAAATTAATATTTCATCAAATTATTTAATGGATAATTGTTTAAAATTATCAAATGATATTTATTTGAATTATCAATGATTATGAATTATCAATATATATATATATATATAAATATCGATAAACACACTTGGGATAATTTATTAAAATTATCTAATTATTTATTTTGATTATCAAAAGACACACACAAACACACCTAGATATACATATATATAGTTAGATATATGTTTTTCATAATCACTTCCGAATTTAAGGATAATTTTAATAAATATAAAATTATCAATGTGTAATTACATGAATTATTAAAGGATAGATCCAAACACATGTGCTGTTTTATTTCAATGTTAATTTAAAATTATCCTAGAGAGATAAATTATCATCACACATGATAATTTAAGTAATAATTTGAAAATTATCCAAGCAGGAGCACATCATCACATGTGATATTTTATTTCCTTGTGAAATAAAATAGATGTTTTACTTCTAAGAAACATTTGATATACCTAGATCATTGACATGTCGACGTTTTTGATAATAAGGCCGTGAAGAGGTGTTCTTGACGGTTGAGATTTACACTCTAGCTATCGAACCATATAGGGTAGTTTATCTTTTCCTTTGACATCAATGACATTTGAGGTAGGAAGTTCCTTATCTTCTTGGGATCGCGTTTACACTTGTTACCTTGATGATTATTTTTTTTGGCATCTGATTTACCGTGCTTGATTGCAACCCCATGTGTGTGTCTGTGTAGCCCATAAAGACTATAGTGATTCCATGAGTGATATTAGTGTATCTTTTGTTCATGTTTAGTTATTATCTCATGTTGTTGTGTATTCTGTTATATACTCATGTTGATATACTATGCCTTCTTGTGTTCCGACCCTGTATATTTATTACCTTGTGTTGTGGTTATTAGTGGTATTTGAGACAGGTAGTCTGTCAAGACATATGTATTCTCTAGTGGGGGTAAACGCTTGATTGCAATGATAGAGATGAGGGAACTGAGAACAGGGTGGAGGTATGAGGATGCCATGGTGTCATGTTGAGGGTGTGCTCAAGGAATCCTTGATGATAAGTGCTTTTCACCACGAGATATCCTAGTCATTGTGAGTAAAAATTGTACTTTTCTAGAGGATCTGGGTGGCATGGTCCACTTGAGAGATATATGATGCTGAGTATAATCTCTATGACACTGTGAGGAATCTATACAAGGGTAGGTTTATTTCTTTAGACTCATTCTGATATCATTCAGCATTGAGCCGAAGCAAGTATAGTCGGGGGTTGTGGAAACTTAATTTGTATACTACCACTTAGTTTTGGACTGTATGTTTACACGCTTCCCATATTTAGTATTATTACGGTACACAATTATATACATGAGAACATATGGTTAAGGATTCATTGGTGGTGTCCTACTGAGTCCTATACTCACACCCTACTTGGGAATTTCAATCTTCTTGTAGATTTCACGAGGGACTTAGTGAAGGGAAAGGGCCCTATGGTGAATGGCTGAGCAAGTGGATCATGGAGCTAGGGCGGACCAAGGTAGACACTGGAGGACCCTATTTTTTTATTTACCATATTATTTTCATTACTCTGGATAGCTTCCACTTTGAAAGCTCTTATTTATAAACCTTGTATGTCATCCTTAGTTTCTTCATTTATTCATATTTTTTTCTATATTTTGTTATTATTATTTATTATCCCGCTCGATGACATGACATAGAGGGTATATCCTCCCCATTATTGGACATAGACCCACATTGCTAGTCGACAGTCTCTTGCGTACAGGGAGGCACACATAAGGTTATGTGGCATTCTGACACAAACTCGGTGGTTTGGGTTGGGATATTTTAGGAGACCTTAGGCTTCTCTCATTGGGGAGTATGGACCTTTAAAAGGATTAAGTTGGGTCTTATTACTGAAAAGTATTACATTTTTTGGTTTGGTTGGGGATTTTTCTTGAAAAGGATGCACTATGAAAGGAAGGGGGCTTATTCCTAAGAAGAATGCCCTGTGAAAGGGGCCATGAGGGATGTCTCAACTCATGGTGATTTGAAGTATTTTTCAGGTTTTACACATAAGGAGGAGGTCCATGGATGATTATGGTGATATGGTTGGGGCTTATACTAGGTAGGAGGCCCAAAGGTTAGAATTTAGGGCTTATTCCCAAGGAGGATTCCCTATGGTGAGATGTGGCTTGGTTGGGGATTAATACCGATGAGGATTACATGGTGAATGGAGGTTGTGATTGGGGCTTACTAATGAGGAGGATTCCCTATGGTTTGGTAATGATTGGGGATTATACCAAATTGAAGGCACATTGATGAGTTATGACTTACACTTGTAATGTTTCCCATGAGGTTTGGGGATCATGTGGATGTCATGACCACCTTCAACCTCTAAGACCACATGATTCATGCTCGGTGTGAGAAATAAGAGTAATTGGAAGATCTGAGAAACCACATAATCTTATTTTCCCTTGTATTAGATACATTACCTTGAGGACCCATGACTATTGAGGTGCTATGAAGGAAGGTGAGAGAAATATTTAGGAGAAGATCTTCCATCAAAACATGCATATGACTAGGTGGATGTAGCGATCATGACTATCCTCTAATCCCACATGAGTCATGATGTGTTATGCTTGAATTTTAAAAACTAGAGGAAGCAGAAGATCTGAAAAGCCACACAATCCCTCTTCCTCCAGTGAAAGAGGCTAGCGTGATATCACATTCCTCCCGTCGTTGTTCCTTAGACCCAAAGGGAGATAGAAAGGGATTTTACAATTTTCATCTCGCCTCCCATTTTGGTTACTGGGATATATAGAGGAAGGAACGAAGTAGGAGAGGTCTTACAAGAAAGGCTAAGGGGCTTACTCTAAGAGGTATTCCTTAAAATTAGTTCTACAACTGGAGAGGAGGATCTTATTCCCTATCAAAGGGAAAGGAAAGTGTAATCCTCACCCTCCATTCTTGGAACTGAAGGCCTATGCTCTTAGAAATGACTAGGTAAGAATATGGTTCTAACCCTAGTTCTCAAGACCAATAACTCCCCGACACCATCTTCAGGGTCAGGGTCCTTATGACCCTAGGAATGCATATGCACATGCACCCTGAGGACCCTAAACATTAGGTAGGATAGGTGAAGAAAACCTATTACTATAAGAATGCATATCCAAATAGAAGACATTATTGTGTGACTCTTCCCATGTTTTTCAAATCTAGAGGCTTTAGTGGAGGTTTCAATTTGTTCCCTCTCAAACAAGGGATCCAAAGGAAGAGGAGTCCCGCCATTGGTGTATTTTAGGATGAATCAAAAGGGGGGATCATATAGGTCCTATCTTAGAGAGAAAAGGTTCCTCACATAAGTCCTATAAGGAACTATAATTGATGCATGCTGGGGGATATAGGCCTACGCAAGCTGGATTTTCCTTGGGAAATGGACCACCTGGGAAAAAATTATTGGGTGAGGCTTTAGCCTAGGCACCACAGGTCTCCTCAGGTTTCCCTAGATAGGTCTCACATAGGAACCTTGTTATGGAATAGGCCTTACACAAGTGGTTATCCACTAGAGGATAAAGTATCCTCATGAAGGTTTCTCATGTTTCAGACCCCGAAGGGACTTTGATATCACTTATCCCTCTTAATTATCTCTTCTCTTGGGTTTTATAGAGACACCAGAAGAATTTTTGGAGACCTGGGAAAAGGTTTTACAAGACCAGATCTTGGTGGATTCTTTTAATTTTCCATTTGTGCAAATAAAGATATAAATGATCATATTTATAGGAAAATTTGGGATCAAGACTGTAGGAGATTCCTCGCACAGGTACATGGCGCAGGTACCCCATATAGGGGTGGAATGTTCTTAAATGTCACACATGGGGGATGCGTAGGTCTTCTAGTGGGCAGGGTTGGTGCATACATGTGCCTCATGTAGGGGTGGCTGCACAAGTAGGGACGAAGTCATCCTCCTAGTGTGTAGGCTCTGTGCACGCAGGACCACCTGGTTGAACCAACTGGGCAAACCTACTGCTTCATACCTCAGGGGTTGTGCGCCCACACTCTTTCTTGAGATCAGTTTCAGACTACGGTACCAGCCCTTTGTGTAGGTCCCTTTTCTACTGTCACTAACCCCCATGAAAAATGGATAGTTTCACCACAAACTTTTTGAGCTTGGTTTAGGATGTTTTGGGCCACGACACATGGAAATCCAATCCGCTCCTTTCGACATAAAGATGTATTTCTACTCAAACTCAAAATTTGGTGTCTAAGTGAAGTTCACATATTCAATTATATATAAAAGTGTATTTAAAAAATTTCATGGTGTCAAAAATCATCATTTAACTTTCTTTCATTTCATTCATCAAAATTTGGAAACATCACTCCTGAGAACATAAAGATTACCGTCTCTATGATGGGAGATAATTCATTTTTCATCACCACTTAATATAAATGGTTATAAATATGTATATAATTATTATATATTATAATTATATCATTATTAAAATTATGAATATGTAGTAACCATGATCAAAGTGAAAGTACCATAACTGACGAACTAAAATATACCTGAAAAAAGAAACAATTAACACCTGGAATGATGACTTTAATAGAGAATTTTTATTAAAAGAGTGTTGAAATGATATAAGTGGATCATATATTATATTATATGTATGAATATGATTGTTTTATATAATTAAAATAAATCTAAATTTTTTATATGGGAGGTTAGAGTGCTTATGATCAACTCGAATATATGGTAAGGGTTTCATCTCAATTTTGCTTCATCAAGACAAGTATTAATGTTATGTACCAATTTATTATTTCTATAGTGTATATACTACTCAAGAATATATTTTAGAATACTAAATGATTTAATTAATTGGTTTTATAGAACCATATTATTTTTAAGATTCTTATAACTTTAGTTTTAAAAATTACTAAAGTCGCAAGGGTTTTGTCTCAATTTCTCTTCATTGAGACATATATGATGTTATGAACCTATTTTTGTTTATAATGTGTATATATTGATCCTTTTATATGTAATATCATGGATAATTTTTAATTCTTTTTCTTTTAAATTACAATTCAAATTATTTTATCCAAGGGGATTTGATTCCAAAGTTATAAAAGTGGTAAGAGTATACTTTCTCAAATTGTCTTCTTAGGGACATATGTTCTGATTACACAATTATCTTAATTTATGAGGTGTATTAACTTACACTTTGATATATTTTACCATGAATATAAATATGTTAATGGTTTACAAAGTTTCATTTATTTTTATTACTTTCAAGGTAATTTCAAATCAAAATTTATCAAAGTAGTAAGGGTTTTAGGTTACATTCTATTTTTTCCAGGATTGTTTATGATTAAATTTACGATGATGAAATTTTATAATCTATCTATCAAAAATATTATTTATTTTTTTATCCCCTGGTTATTTCAATATATAACATGTTTCCCTTTCATTTCTTCACTTTAATTACTCAAGAGACTGAAAGAATGTTTTTATGGAAACCAGACCATGTTTTTCTCTTTGATCGAGAATATTTTCATCCATGTCCATATTTTATTTAAAATGATTTCAATAATGTCTTTTATATTCCCCAAAGAATTATTAAATTAATTTTTACCCATGTATTTTTTTTATAAAAATGTTTTAAATGAATATTCTTATCATTTTCAGAACAAATCACTTTTGACTTTTTACTGAAAATATAAAAGGGATTTTTGTTTTAACATACACCGTATGAATGGATTTCCACACCGTAACATCCCAAACTGGGAGCCACTAAATAGTTCCCCAAGCTGGTGGGTCACATGGCCTCAAGTGAACCTCCCTATAAACTAGAGGTTTCTAACTAACAATGAGGGTCTAAGGTGGTACAGTGGGGAGAATATAACCTCATGATAAGAGCAACATAGTGATGCAATTGATGAAAAAATAAAGGAAACATAACATAAATTAGAAATAGTAGATAGAAGATAAAAATCTAGAAGAATATAATAATAAATAATCCAAAAGAAGTGTCATATATAATATGATTATCATGTCATGCATCTGTACAAAATGGCATGCAATACATGGCAACAAGCATCCAGTACAATACATGTATCAAAAGTACAAAAATTTCTAAAAAAAATTATCTCCAACTAGAATCATGAGCATAGATCGGTCATGTGATCTCCTTATCCAATAAAAAACTAATCAATCATCATAAAGTAATCACTTTACCTGATCCACACCTACATCCATGAATTCTGTCCGGGTACCCAACAATGGCCCAAATAGGATGCGAGATAACACTTAATAAGATACAACCAATGATGTTTATAACAAGTACAGTCTGTTAAAACAATGAAACATTTTGTATTATATAATAGGTATAATATCAATAAAAGTAAATTGTCATAGTAATATGTGATCCTGTCTAACCAAACATGGCTCCCTGTGAACAATACTCGAGTTCTCATATACAAGACATAATTGTAGTGCATAAATAAACAGGTATGATACTATCCATTATTAAAACTGAAATTAGATACCCATACTAGGGATATTTCTAAAGCATGATAAACATAAAAAACAATATATGTCCTATAATCAAGTATCAAGCCTAAATGGGCTATATCCAAGGTATAAATGAACAAGGAATCCTCATCGAGTGTATGGAGCATCTCGATGGAAACTCGGAAAAGACTTGGGTGGAATACAAGGAGATCATACAAGGGGTTCCAAAAAATCCATATACAAGGAGTACCAATGTCCTTGGAATCCAATAGAATTAGGATCCATGTTATAAATGACTAATACATCCACAACCATAATCAATACAAATCCATGGAGTAGAAATGTCCATGGAAGCCAATGGAATCAGAATCCAAGGACTAGAAATAACTAAGGCATCCACTACCATTATCAATATGGATCTATGGAGTAGAAATGTCCATAAAATCAAATGGAATCAAGATCCAAGGATTATAAATGTCCAAGGAATCCATTACCATTATTAATTCATAAATAAATTCAATTTATAAACCATTTCATAATTATAAACAAGCTATGAGTTCATCCAATCCATTTAACATTTTATATACAATCCATTTAATCATTTAAAGCATTTCATAATATTTCATCACATAGAAAGGAGGCATAAAACCTCACCTATAACTCAATAAATTATCATTTAGGCTATCACTATAATTGGTGAGATCACACACACCCAGTGGGGTGGTATAACATAGGAAAGATACAGGGTCTCACCCAATGGGTGGCCTAGGTTGAGGCCAGTGACCTCGAACTATCACATAGTGCTAAGTGGGAAACCTTGATAGGTTCCAATTAATTTAATCAAGGTACTCAATTATTTTTAGGGGAATAATTGGAAGGTACATATTTCATCACAACAATAATAAGACATATAAAACACCAAACCTTAAGGGAAAGGTATATACCACCTACTGTATACCTGTGGTAGAACACTAATCCAGTATCAGCTCCTAACTCAACCCGAATCAGAATAAAAAGGAAGAACGGGTGAATAAACTAAAAATAGGGCATATTATATTACACCAAAATAACTCCATCTAGTATAAGAGAAATGGTGAAAGGTGTAAGAGGAATAGATAACTCCCCGACACACATCCAATGAGACAGACGATGGAATAATCAAAATATGGATTGTGAAATGAAACCGAATCCTAGGGTGAGGATTTTTAAGGGAGATTATACATGGAAGTGAATGGAGGGGGGAGAGGTTCTATAAAAAAAATGAGGCTCTACCTCTTATTTTAAAAACTAACCCTTTTTATTTACATGGAATGTAAATTCATTACACATCATCTAAATCTTAGGATTTTCCTTCTGGGAAAATCTCATTACACATCGTGAATTGGACTACCTAGACCATTACACATCATATATTGAATACACAACATGTATTACCAATACATGTCCTATAATTGGACTACAATTAACCTTCTCCCCCCTACTTCCTTCCTTCCAAAAAAACCCAACCAGCCCATGGGCCTGTCTTAATGGTCTAATCAAAAAAGAAAAATTAAACGAGAGTATAACCAGAAATAAAAGGATCCGTACCTGATCAAAAACTTGGGATATTACAATATTCCCTCCTTAAATAAATTTATCCCTAAATTTACCTTCCAAGTGTGGTCTATAATTTTATGTGAATAACTATGGCCACTGGGTACATACGCCAGCCTCCTGCTCCCATGTCTCATCTTGTACATGATCTTATTGCCATAACACACATCCTAGAGAAACTGTCTATCCTTGAAGAGCCATCATGCTCCGATCAAAAATATGTATAGGATACTCCACAAAATAAGCATCTACCTATAACTCAACCTCATTTGAATGAAGAGTATTACACAAGTTTGAGTGATAATGGCGCAACTGAGATACATAGAAGACATTGTGCATGGATCAATACATCTATGGTAAATTCAACCGATATGCTACTAGCACAACTCTTTTCAAAATATAGAAAAACCTGAAATATCATAATAAAAGATTAACCTATCTCCTAATCTGTCTGTGTACCATCCTCAGTGAGATACATAAAAATACTTTATCCCCAAACATCAACACCTGAGGTCATCGATGGTGATCGACATAAGATTTTTTTCTAGACTGTGCAGTAGCCATTCAATTCCTGACCAACTTGACCTACTCTGAAGTCTCCTAAATGTGATGAGGTCTATATAAAGATGTATCTCCTACCTCTAGTCAGTATAGAGGTGATCAACATGGATTACTATACAAATCCTCATAAGGTGACATCTATTTAGTCTCTTGATATATATTGTTGAAGGAAAATTAAACTAGGGGTATATTCCTCTCCCATTAACCCCCAAAATTAATGATTCATGCTCTAATAATATCCTCTAGAACCTATATAGTTCACTCTGACTGGCCATTAGTTTGAGGGTGGTATGCCATGCTTAGAAACACCTATGTACCCAACGCCCTCTATAAGCCTTTCCCAAACTGAGACATAAACTATGCATACCTATCTAGTATGATGGTATGAGGAACCCCAAGAAGGAACATAGTCTCATAGATATAAATTATCTCAATCTCATCTACTAAGAATGTCTCCCTAATCAATAGGAAACATGTGACCTTCATGAGCTTGTCTAGAACAACCCACACAACATCACTACATTGAGGCGACCTCAAAAATTTGGTCATGAAATCCATATCAATATCATCCCATTTACACTTAGGAATATACAATTGATGTAAAATCCTAGCTGGTATCTAGTGTTCTTCCTTCACCTATTGATAGGTGGAACACCTCATGACAAAACCAGCTACCTCTCATTTCATCCCTGACCAACAATATTGATGGTTCATGTCAAGATACATCTTGGTAATGTCGGGATGCACTACCCAAGTTGAGGCATGAAACTCTCGCATCATATCCTCTTTTATGTCTGCTAGAACCCAAACATGACCACGTATGTGCATAATTTCATCCTCACCAACAGTCTACCAAGGATGTGAGTCCTCATTTGCCACACTCCCCCATAGTACTAGGGCCTATGAATTTGATAGATTCCTCAACATCACCCTATCTAAATGAGTGTAAGTCACTGCCAATGATGAGAGAAAAGTCTTCCCACGACCATCATTCACCTCTTAGTCTATCTATGAAAATAAGGCTATAAGATGCCACTCACTACTAGCCTTCTCAACTGCCAATATCTAAGTCCTCTTGCCCAGTGCATTGACAACTGTATTTCAATTTCCAAGAATGAAGGAAAGCTCAAAGATAAAGGACTTAAGGTATTTAACCCACCTCCATTACCTCAAATTTAGATCACACTATGTAAATATGCACTTGAGGATTTTGTGGTTTTTGTACACTATAAAATGATCTTCTAATAAATAATTTCCCCAACAACACAAGACATGAACAACAACATCTATCTCGAGATCATGCGTCAGGTATTTCAGCTCATGTGGCCTCAACTGATGAGACTCGTATGTCACGACTCACTCCCCCTACATCAAAATTACTCCTATATAAATACCTAATACATCTCGATACACTATATAGCTTCTGCCAAGCCCTAGAAGAATCGGTACTGGCACTGAAGTTAGTCTCCCTTTCAGCTCCTGAAAAGCTATCTCACAGGTATTTGACCATAAAAATATCACACTTCTTATTAAATACCATAAGAGGCACTTCTAATCATGATAAGTCCTATATGAAACAACTATAATATCAAACTATCCCTAAGAAACTCCATATGTCAAAGGAGTTATTGGGGTGATCCTAGGAAACTGCAGCTCTCAGCTTCTCTTTTTCAAAAGATACTCTTGTCTCTAAGATAATATGATCCATGAAGTGAATCTTATCCATCCATAAGGGGAACTTTGCGAGATTATCATATAACTAATGCTCTCTCAGTGTATCCAAACTCATCTCAAGATGTTTGGAATGGTCATGTCGATTGTGAGAAAACACCAAGATATCATCCATAAATACCACCAAAAATGAATCTATATATGGATGGAGAACTCGGTTAATCCATTCTATAAAAACTTCTGGTGTGTTCATGAGATCGAATGGCATAAACAGGTACTCATATAGACCATACATTCTATGAAAATATGTATGAGGAATTTCTACAGGTCCAACACACACCTGATGATAAACCAACCTCAAATAAATATTTGAGAAAACCTGAGCTCCTTAGAGTTGGTGGAAGATATCATCTATCTATGAAAAGGATGATGATTATTAACTATCAATTGGTTCTATTTTTGGTAATCCACATATATCTTGAGGGTTCTATCCACCTTTTTCACAAAAAGGATCGGTGATCCCCATAGATAAGTATTGGGTCATATAAACCCCTTTGCCTCTAATTCCTATAGCTACATCTTAAGCTCTTGAAACTTTATAGTATCCATCCTATAAGTAGGAATTGATATCGGTGCATCTCCATGCACTAGCTCAATAGATAAATCCACCTATCTCATAGGAGGTAAACCAGAAAAATCATCCAGGAAAACATCCCTAAAAATATCAACCACCAAAGGGAAGCCCGCTTGATGCATTCCTTGATAATCTAGATACAAACTAGAAATTTGGGCTATCATCCTACCCAGACCAATATGTTCTGGTCTAGATCCATCGGTATGGACAACCCATTC
Source organism: Viscum album (assembly GCA_963277665.1). Lineage (NCBI taxonomy): Eukaryota > Viridiplantae > Streptophyta > Magnoliopsida > Santalales > Viscaceae > Viscum > Viscum album. The sequence goes on along the minus strand of OY728131.1, from coordinate 527,545,322 downwards.
ACCCCTGTAAACAAAAAACCCCACCCTCTAGTGATGTGAAATTCACCCTCCAGTGATAGAAATTGACATGGGAATGATAAGAAACTAGAAATTCCATATCGAGTATGAAATCTAACCCTATCATCTCGAGGAAAAAATGATTCCATATGAAGAGAGACCCACCTACCTCAATGGGTAAATCCATAAACTATCATATATTCTCTAATCTGATCTGTAATAGAGTATTGAGTGTTATGATGCCATTAAAAAATTGAACAATGAGCCTAAGGATCTCTATAATAGATATAGATATGAAACTATTTGATTCTCCTTTATAAAAAATGGATGACACTAGAGTATTGGATACTAAGATCGTACCTATCATCATAGATGGACCAATGATTTTCTCCTTAGGTGCAGTCTGTATAGAAATTATATGGCCTAAACTGCGTCCCTATGAAACAACCTCACTACCCGAAGTAGTACCACTCTGTTGTCGTGGTACAATTGGTGCCTGAATACCTCATCCACGACCACCACTTCATCCTGAATGACCTACACTACTCCAAGTCCCAGCCTAATGTAGTACTGTGAATCCTTCTCTTAAACCTGGAGTTAGAGATGATCCCATCCCACAAACTGTTAGAGGGGAGGTCATACAGAAACGTTGTACGTGACCCATCCCTCCACAAGCTTGGAACTTGAATGGGTCTCTATCACATTGGTTCCTAATATGTACCCATCTACCAAAATGATGATAGAAGACATAACTACCAGCCCTGATAGCCTGAATGATATTCCCCTCATGAGAAGTCTCAAAATACTGCTTCCTTCCATTGGAAGCTGAACAACTGGGCCAAGAGGCTGAACTACCCTGCTTTATACCCCTATCTTCCCTAACGTTTTGTTTAGTAGTAATCACATGATTCAATATCTCTATAATAGTAGTCAACTAAAACTCATTTACCTATTACCATACAACATGCTTGAGAACTTCTTCAAAGTGTCTCACCCTAGATAACTCATCAGCAAGATAAATCAGTGCAAAGAAATGAAGCTCTATAAAGTGTTCTGAATACTCCATAACAGTCATCACGATCTGATTCAAATTCATAAATACACTATCCATTTCATCTCTCAGTGTATCAGGAAATAAGTAATCATAAAACCTAGATTATAAATCCCTCTAAACCATATCTCAAATCCTCTCAACCTAGTTTAAAAAAACCCACCAGTGCTTAGCTTCCCTCAAAGCATATACATTGTGAGATTCACTCTCATCTTAGGAGGTGTCACGAGATGATCAAAAACCAATAAATTAGTCTCAATACATAGCTTTTCAGTCTATGGACCGCTATACCATGAAAAAGTTGGAAGATTTTACTATTGGAACACATGCGTCAGCTCTTCCATAGATGAGGTAGGCTGAAGGGCTCCATGAATGGTCTGCATAAAGATTAGGAAACCCTTACAGAATTGGGAATCAACACCCATGTACATTATAACCACTAGCACCACAACATGAATTTCTAAAGGTTCTACTATCGACTCATGAACCACCAAATCTCGAGCATGGTCGTCACCACCCTCTTAGTGTATGAATAGTTGTCGTCGTGGTGGAATGTATCTCCAATTCCAAACACATGCCTAAAAAAGAATCGAGTAGCTACCAAGTCACAAATATAAGAATAAGATAGTTTGAATACTTCTTATAAAAAATTCACACCCCTATTCCTACTCCTAAATCTAGGAATGCATAACATGAACTACTATAAAAAGAACTAGAGACACTTCCTACTTCCCACTCTAAAGCCAGGTATAGGTCAAGTTCTCTGTTTCACATCACAGGTCTTGATATATGGATTGTCTAGTGAAATTGACAACATGATTTAATGACAACATTTCTATTTTATAATTTCAATTTCATTTAAATTCATAATTATATTACAATTATCTTTAAATGGTTAAACCAAATGGATCACCACTTCAAACCTCTAAAGGTCCATACACCTTATAAACTTAAATGTGGCATCCATTGAATCCCAAAAATAATACATTCCAGTCCATGAGACCAATGGTCCATGACTCAACGTGCCATAATTGATGCCTAGGGTGTCTGCTTTAGCATATGTAGAAAAAAAATATTTAGGTTATTAGAGGCACTCTAAGTACAAATTATGTTTCTCAATACCTGCAAGAACGTTAATTGATAACAATTATATAGCACAAGGAACACATAATAATGTCATGTACTCATATAATGTATCTTATATGGAATGAAATATGCATGGAATGTGAGTCCTATAAGGTGCCTAAAATGTTGCATGAGACCAAAAAAATTCTTTCCTTATCAGGACAATGATCAAATGAATCCCTCAATCATAACAATAATATCAAAAATCATGTGCATCATCTAATGGAGGAATCAAATCAACTATAATATGAAAAATATATAAAAAATCCATTCCAATTTGTGGCGATTTGGATTTTTCCTGTACATGGGTTAGCTACTCCCAAGAACATCTCATTACCAAATTCCAATCCATTCCTAATATCATTACTATTGTCTCAAAATAGTAAAGTAAGAAAATAAAAATATCTTTAATACCACTTAGTGACAACTCGACCTAGGAGTCACTAAATGGAACCCTGAGTTGATGGGTCACATAGCCTCAGGTGCACCTCCGTGTATTCCATAGGTTGTTGACTAGAAGTGAGGGTCGATGGTATAGTGGGGAGACTATACTCTCATGATTAGAGTAACTTGGTGGTGAAATAGATAAAAAAATATCAAAATCATAATATAAATTGGAAACAACATAAAGAAGATAAACATCCGAAAGATTGTAATAATAAACAAGCCAAAAGTAGTGTCATATACAGTATGATGATCATGTCATGTCTCTATACAAAATGAATGGAGATACATGGAAACAGGAATCCGGTATAGTATATGTATAAAAATTACAAAAATACCCAAAAGAAACCATCTCCATCTAGCATCACGATCATAGCTCAGTCATGTGCTCCCCTTCTCCTATGCACAACTAATCAGACATCGTAAAGTAGACACTTGCCTCAATCCATACTTATATCCATGAATTCTATCAGGGTACCCAATGATGGCCTGAACAGGGTGTGAGATAACACTCAGTAGGCAACCACCAACAATGTATATAACATGTCGAGTCTATGTAAAACAATAAATCAGTGTTCAATATATCAAAGGTATAACAATAATAAAAGTAAAGCACCATAGAAAGACGTGATCCTTTTTAACCAAACATGGTTCCCTATTAAAAATAGTCAAGCTACCATCTATAAGGGGAAACTATAAAGCAAAAATAATTAGGTGTGATACTATCCATTCTAATAATTTAAATCGGATACCCATAACATGGCTATCCACAAAGAATGATAAACATCTATAAAGGACAATGCCATGTAATCAAGTGTCATGCTTGAAAGGGATAGATACTGATGGTTCCAAGAGTAGCATAAGTGTGCAATGGGTCATGTACAACTTTCATTGTTGTCATGATTTATGACCAATCTGAGATCTACATGATGATAAACGCTGCAATCAATGAAATTGAATCAAAGAAAACATACAATGGATAAAATGATGGAACTAGAAAGAGGATCATCACATATTATTTACTATTAATTTAATTAATTAAATAATTAACTTATTTGAATCATTTCTTCATTGATGGATTTGACAACATATATACATTGTACGATCATTTCATTTTAGGAATAAAGAGCATATTCCCTCCATTGGTGATCCAAATTTGTTAAAAAAATCTTCAAATGTCGCTATAGGAATATCTGGTTGCTAGCATGACAAATCCTATTGATTTTTGAATCCACCTTTGATCACCACAAGAATCGCTTACAAAGCATTATCATTGATATCTCTATACTTGAGAACGGGAGGTGGATGAAGATAGATCTCCATTCTGGGGGGCGTTCATAGAGAGGGAGCTCTCTAGGGCTTGAGAGGATTCTCTCCGACTTTCATTGTGTACAACACAAAATGAATTGAATATCTTGAAAAATAATATAATTGGGTTTAAATACTGTTAGGATCTAGAAATAAATATTTTCACAAGTGCAATTTAATATTTATTTAGTCCCTGGTAAAATACTATGTCTAAAATAATAATAATATTATTATTTCCTTGACATGCACTTTAACTTGTGAACGAAATTAAATATTATTTAATCAAACAATATTCAATACATATTATTTATCATAAGACAAAAAAAACTTGGCCCGTTATTCCTCCATAATATTTATTAGGCCTTGAATAATGACTATTTATTTAATAAATAAATATCACTGCATTATTCTCTTATAAATAAATAAATATTATATTCACTAAATAAAAAATAAATATTTATTGAATATTCTGTTCACATAGTAAAATCTTAAATAACTAGTGAAATAATATAAATGATCAAGCATACATGAATAACATGTGTGGGAATAATATTTACTCAACTTTTTTAAATAATAAATAATAATATATTATTTAACCGAGATTCTGGATATACTTAGTGTATGACCCTCTAGGCATCTTTCATAGCGGCATAAGGTGAAGAAGCCTAAAGTCCAAGGTTAGAATCTAATAACACACCAAGGAACCCATATAGAAATAAGTTAATTCCACAATGACATAATATCTCACACAGACACTTATTGTGTAATATAATCCCTTTATCATGATATCTCTAATCAAGCAGGTTGCATGATGGTGTTATCAAACTATGTGCTCGATGAATCTTTCTTTAACTTCTTGAAAATTGAACTTACCTATTTAACACCATGGACATGGATTTATTTAGGATATATTAGTTCATTTAAAGGAAATGATATATCAACATTCATTAAATATCAGAAGAGAAAAATCTTTTCTCGCATTATTCATTAATGCAATGTTACTCGTGATGCACCCAACGTATCCTACCTCGCCATAAACATATGTCATCATAGTTTTCACAAATACATAAAAGTACATAACTTATAATACTTATAAATAATAATATTATATTCTAAGTATCAATATACACATCCACATATAGGAACATCCAATGACACATATGAATTTGGATTTCCTACTGGCGGGTCTAGTTCTCATAATATACTACACTAGATATTACCACAAGCATGCACCATGAGAAGGTACCTCAAAGTACTATGAGTATCCACCCCTGATAGCCTATATCATTTGTGTACCTCAATTTATATAATCTAGATATATAAAATATATTTAATAATAGTTTCATAACACTTATGGGTTCTCATTATAGCGGGTAACTGCTATGACCTTTTAGTAAGACGACTACTCTTAGTACATTATCACATACTATGTTACATAGAAGAACAATCATGATGTAATAATAAGTTTATTAATATTAAAAACTATAAATATAGGTTATCAAAATGTACACAGAAGTTGGTTCTAGGGAACTAAATTCAACATAATCCCACTTACACTAGATGAAACTACTAACAACCTTCAGTTTTCTTGCTCTCACATGATACTCATGCTTCTTCTGAGATAATATTTTAGTCAAGGGATCTATCATGTTATATTATTTAGGTACTTTTAGTACTATAAATTTACCCATTTGATAAAAATACTTCAAGGGGTGATACTTTTGGAGTAATTATTTGTCCGTTGGTGTGACCTTGAATCTTTTACAAGAGACACAGTTATAGTATTATCACAATATAATGTGATAGGGTCTTTAATCCAAGGTACCAAATCAAGCTCTTGGATTTTTTTGAATCCAAAAGGATTCCTTGGTTGCACCATAAGACTCTATATACTCATAATCCACTATAGAATCAGTGAAAACTGGCTACTTTGAAATCTTCCAGTTCATAGCTCCTCCGTTGAGACAAAAAACATATCCTGAAAGTGAATTAAAATCATTCTGATCTATTTGAAAACTAGAATCAGTATAACCCCTAATGACCAGCTCTATATCTCCTCCATACACCAATAAAATTTTCGTAGTTCTTCTCAGATACTTTAGGATAACCTTAATAGCAGACTGATGTTGTTCTCCTGGATCAGCTTGATATCTACCTACCATGATCAATACATAGGAAACATCAATTCTAGTACATAACATGACATAAATTATTGATCCTATCACCAAATAATACGGGATCTTACTCATTCTCTCTTTCTCATATTGTGTATGAGGACACATTTTCTTAGAGAGATGTAAACTATGTGACACTAGAACCAATCCCCTCTTAAATTTTTACATAATAAATATCTTTAGTTTCTAGTCAATATATATACTTTGACTTATTCCAAACAGTCTCTTGGATATATCATGAATGATATTTATACCTAAAATATAGGATGCTTCACCTAAGTCATTCATGGAGAAACATTTGTTTAACTAGTCCTTAACTGAATGTAAGACTGGTATATCGTTTCCAATAAGTAACATTTCATCAACATATACAACTAGGATAACAAATGTATTCTCTCTAAACCTCTTTTAAACACATGGATCACATTATTTATTAATAAAATGAAATTATATTATAGCTTCATCAAATTGAATGTTCCATGACCTAGATGCTTGCTTCAATCCATAAACAGATCTCTGTAACTTGAAAATCCTTTTGGAATCACTTGGAGTAACAAACCCTTTTGGTTGTGTCATATAGAAATCTTCTAGGAGGATCCTATTAAGGAATGTAGTTTTTAAATCCATCTTCCAAATCTCATAGTCATGGTAAGCTTCTATAGAAAGTATAATTCTAATGGGATTAATCATGGAAACCAGTGAAAAGGTTTCATCATAGTAAATTCCTTGATGCTGTTTAAAACCGTTATAAACTATCATTTCTTTATAGGTAGTTAATTTACCTCCCATATCCATTTTTCTATTGAATACCCATTTTCACCCTATGGGATTTACATCAACCAGCACATCAACCAGAACCCAAACTTGGTTATGATACATGGAGTCCATTTTAGAATTCATGGATTCTTTCTATCTTGTAGCTTCTGATCTCTCTACTTCTTATTTGTTGGAGATCGGTTCATGATTTTCAACCAATAACGAGTCACCATATTAAGTAACTAGAAAACCATATCTCTCTGGTTCTCTCACCACCTTGTGCTCCTACATAATAATTCTATTTTAGGAACTACTTATTCCATGGGGACCTTTGGAACCTGTTCCTGTACCAACTCTTGTGTATCTTGAGAACCAACTTCATCGAAGTCAATCTTACTCCCACTATCCTATTTGAGGGTGCACTCCCTCTCAATAAATATGGATTGTATAATGAAAATCACTTTCATTTATGGGGGGATGTATAGGTATTATCTCTTTTATTCCTTAGGATACCCTATAAAGATATACTTAGTGCCCTAGGGTGATAGTTAGTTTCTTGAGAATGCCTTAACAAATTCCTCACAACCCCATACATTTGTATGCAACAAAACAAGTTTCTTTATACTCCATAACTTAGAATTCCATTTTATGCTTTATTTGGAACTCAGTCTAATCTGTATGTTGTAATTTGTAATGAATATCCCCAAAAGGATAATGGAAGATCTGTATGACTCATTATTGACCTTACCATGTCTAAAAAGGTATGGTTCCTCATTTCACTAACACCATTCCACTATGGTGTATAAGGTGGAGTGAATTGATATACAATTCCAAAATCCTATAAAAATTAGATAAACTCTTGGTTAAGATATTCACCACCTTGATCCGATCTAAGATTCTATATATTATATAAAATTTTATTCTCTAATTCATTCTTGAATTCCTTGAATTTCTCAAAGGACTCAAAATTATACCTCATCAAGTAGACATAACCATATCTACTCAAGTTATCACTAAATGTTATGAAGTAAAAATACTCAGCTAAAGATTCTACTTGAAATGGTCCACACACATCAATGTGTACCAATCCTAGAAGTTCTATGTCCCTTTAACTATTTACACTGAATAGTGGTTTGGTTATTTTTTTGTAAACAATCATGACATATTTAAAGTGGGTTTAGCTTAGAAGAGTCTAAAAAACCATCTTGATAGAATTTTTTCAAACTCTTCTCACTTACATGACCAAGAAAATGATGTCATATATGGATTTTATATGAGTCATGTGAACATGATTTTTTATCTATTTACAATACTTGGTTTTCATAATTTAACACATAAAAACCATTATTTAAATGTTCCATACCATAAAATATTATTTCTTTATAAAATAAACAATTTTTAGAAAAAAACTTCAAAGTAAACCCATCTTCATCTAGGAATGATACATAAATTATGTTCTTGGTAACAGTTGTTACATGAGAACAATTTATTAAAACTAAAATCATTCCCATTGTAAATTAAAGGTGATAGTCACCAATGGCTAGAGAATCCAATCTCGCACCATTAGCAACTCTCAAATCCACCGCTCCTCTAGCAATATTTTAAAATATACTTGGTTCCTTAATTTGGCCAAAGATGTGAACACCACAAGCTTTATCTAATACTCAATGTGTAGATATTGAAAGATTACACTCAATAATGAATGCAACTTTAGCTTCCCTTTTATTATGGGTGCATTTCCTCTTCCAGTGGCCTAAATTTTCACATAAAAAACATACTATCTCTTTTTTCCTTTCCCTACCTCTAGATCTTCCTCTTCTTAGAAGGATAGTGCTCAGGATCTTTATACTTGTTTTATTTTTGGGACCCTTTTCCTTGTTCTTCCTTTTCTTATTTACCATAAGGACTGTGGGTTTATCACAACCCATGACCTTATCCACTTGGAAAACCAAAGAAAGATTTTTCTAAAGACTCTTCTCATTATTTCTCATATTCTAATTAAATATAAAACTAGAGAAGGTATTGGGAAGTGATAAATGTAAGAGATATATACGTAACTAATCCTATAATTTAATCCCTAATATGTATAAGCATTCAATGAAACCAATAATCTTGATTACATGAGGCCCAACTAGTTCAGACTCTCCAAGATTAGTTGTAAAAAAAGAATTGGAGATCTCGTATCTCTCTGGTCTCACCTTCTCTTGATAGAGATCTCGAAGGTGAGACATCATACTATATGCATCCATGTCCACATGTTGCTTCAAAATATCATTGTTCATGGATGATAGAATGAAACATTGAACATATGTGGAATTATTCAAATGTTTATTATAGAGTTTTAACTCTTCATCACTAGCCTTATTACTAGGCGCATAAGGAATATGTTCTTCTAATATATACAATTTCCTTTCACGGTGAAGGATAACGCATAAGCACCTTTTCTACTCTTGGAAATTTGTGATGGTGAGAAGGTTTTCCTTCTCAAGTATAGATCATATTGATATATTTGAATTCATCTTATAACTATTTCTAAAAATAAAGTGATCATATTTTAATACTTAATTTGATGAAATTTAGACAAATAAATAAATATTATATTTATTAATCTCTCACTATTTTATCAAAACCTAATATCCCTCACAATTGGATTTAGAATATCTTATTACTTGTAAATTCTATTGGAAATGATTCATATTCCCCTTCTCATTACCCCAACTTTGGTTGGTCCTGAAACTTAAATGATTTTAGGCAGGAATTTCAAATTTCAACTACATTAACTAATTGTTCCTTGATTTGTTGAGGGGAATTCCCAATCTTAAAATTATTAAATTGGATTTCCTAAACCCTTACATCTTAGTTACACCAATTCATGCTTTGGAAATCAACCCTTGATGTGAACTAAGTTAAGTCAACCCAAAAATTCATGTTATAATTCCCCGATAATTGAAAACATCATGACTTTAGCTGGTCAAGAACATTGAACTATTTTTTGATTTTAACTGAACTAGTTTAAGGATATACTAACTTAATACATAATTGAGGGATTTTATATTTTATGCATAACTTTACATTTATTATCTTTATCACATTCTTGTTAATATTAAGTGGATTTACTTAAGTGATTAACCATGTCTTAGTTAATATTTACACATAAGCCAATTTATTTTAGTTCTATCTTGCATTATTGTTAATTAATTAATTCATGTGATCACTAAAAAACATCCATAATAAAATAACCATGAAACTTGACAGAAATAAAATAATAAAGTGGTATGATCATGAGATTTTACTAATGGTTAGTTTATCTAGTAGTTTATAAACTAACCATTGACCTATGGGAAAACACCTCGAACCAATTAAGGTTCATGTTACATCTTTCCACCTGTCCACCTACATATATCTCTTGGATTGGTTTTGGATTAGCTCTAAACTTGAACTGCCTCCATTAGATTGGGAGATCTATCCATTACATATGATTTTACTCACATGCAGGTGAGGGTAAAAGGGTTTATATAAAAGAAACCATGGGAAAGAAGTCCCTTACATAATAAGAGGAGAGAAGGCACGAATACCAAAATTTTAATTTAATAATAAATTAAAAGAAACAAATCACATAAAAAGGTCTGGTCTATGCTCAGTATTATCCACATGCATGAAATGAATTATGTATTTAATAAAATTAGCATTCAATTCTTAATCATTATTATTTAAGATAAATCATGCTTGAATTAATTAATTATATTCTTTAATTAATAAAGTATTTTATCTTAATTCTTATCTGAATTTCCTTGATATTACCATCCATCATAATTATAAACAAATTAAATAAATTTATTTAAAATTAACCTTGTACATAAATATATCTTGGAGGCAACATAGTGAATACCCATACAAACCTACGCAACATTTATTATACTTATATACTGTTTACTCTTGTGACATATTATATACATGATTTATCACGTACTTTGATGACGTGTACAATCAACTTAATGATTACAAGAATTATATGATTTTTTAGTCATGTGTTATGCTTCAATATGCATAGAGTAATAATTATAATACGACTCACACATGATATGAATATCTGAACATTATTTAGAAATTAATCAAATACACACACACACACACACACATATATATATTAAAACCCATTACATGGAATGTCCTATCAAATTAATGACCACATGATAACACATGTTGATAAGGTTTACACAGTATAATAAATTAATTTTAATTATGTGTAATTTGGTATAAGTACATGGAATGTACAAGAGAGCTATATAGCATGTACGTATCTCACTATCAATCTACGACACATGCCTAGGGAATCCGTGTGTAAACCATGATTTGGAAAAATTAGGGTATCGTATAAAGGGATACATGGAATGTGGTATTCCAGTTACATGGACACCATTCAGGTAGGCCATGTATGAAAATAAATGACCTGTTTGTGACTTGAAGGACTACATGTCATGTACATGGGATACAAGGTGTGTGCTTTGATTAACCATGCACCAGGGTGGCCCGGTAAACACATAGTGTAATAAATTAAATGTACCACATATATTCAATGCACAAAGTTTGAAATAATTCTGAATTAATTCATAGAGCATTGAACACTAGTACACAACGTGTAACTCTGGTTACACATCATGTACTCTTATATCATCTGGATAGAATCCTAGACAACTCCAAATGTGTTTTTTTATTTTATTTAATTTATATAATTAATATATTTGATTAGATCTATGAAAAACAAAATAGGAAGAATAAGATATCACAATTCAGATTAAAATAATGATTAAATTTGAATTGAAAACTAAATGAAAAATGCATAAATCAATCAATGATATTTAAATAATAATAAATAATTATGTGACGCCTCTGATACCACATCATGATTCCAGGAGTAGTGGAAGCGTGTGATAGTTCATTCCCAAATTTTATTTTTTCATGCTCAATGATCAATGCGAGATCTACATAGAAATAAACACCATGATCAATGAAATTGAATCAAAGAAAATAGACAATTGATAAAACACAAGAACCAGAGATAGGATCATCACATATTATTTATAACTAATTTAATCAATTAAATAATTACCTTGCATGAATTATTTCTTTATTGATGGATCTGAAAACAGATCTATGCTTTACATTCATTGCATTATAGGAATCAAGAGAATATTCCCTCTAGCAGTGATCCACACTTGTTCCATAAATATTCATACATCGCTATAGGAATATCCATGTGCTAGCATGGAAGATCCTATATCTTGTGTCATATGCCTTTGATCACCATGATAATCTCTTCCAAAGCATTCTACTTCATCTCTATATACTTGAGATTATGGGGTAAAGGAAGATTACACTCCGTTCTTAGAGAGGGAGCTCTCTAGGGATTGAGAGGATTATCTCCAGCAGTCATTATGCACAACACAAAATGAATAGACTCTATTAAAAAAATAATATAATTGGGTTTAAATACCGCTAGGGTTTAGAAATAAGTATTTTCACAAGTTTCCTTTAATATTTATTTAATCCCTTGTGGAACACCATGTCTATAATAATAATAATAATATTATTTTCTCGACATGTTATTAACTTGTGAATTAAATTATATATTATTTAATCAAATAATACTCAATATATATTATTTCTCACCAAACCTAAAAAAATTGGTCTTCCATTCCTCCATAATATTTATCAGGATTTAAATGATGAATATTTATTTAATAAATAAATATCACTACATAATTGTCCAATAAATAAATAAATATTATATTCACTAAATAAAAAATAAATATTTATTAAATATTATACTCACATAATATTCTCTCAAATAATTGGTGAAAGAATATATGTGATCATTCATACATGAATAATTATTAAACCACATATGAGAATAATATTTATTATTATTTTTAAATAATAAATAATAATATATTATTTAACTGAGATTCTAGACACACTTAGTGTGTGACCGTCTAGGCCTCTTTCTCAGTGGAATTAGGAGAAGCAGCCTAAAGTCCAAGGTTATAATCTATCAACATGCTAAGGTACCCATAAAGAAATAAGTTAATGACCAAAAGATATAATAACTCATACAGATTCTTATTATGTAATATAACCCCTTTATCACGATATTTATAATCAAGTAGGTTGAATGCGGGTGTCATCAACCTATGTGCTCGATGTCACTTTATTTGACTTCCTAGAAATTGAACTTTACTATATAGAAAAATGGCCATTGATTTATTTAGGCTATATAATTTCTATCAAAGGTCCTAAGATATCAACCTCCATTAAATAACATAAGGTAAAACTCATTTCTTGCATTAATCATTAATACAATATTACTCGTGACACACCCAGCGTATCCTACCTTATCGTGAACATATGTTGTCATGGTTTTCATCAATACATCAAAGTAAATGAATTATAATACTCATAAATAATAATCTTAAAGTCTAAGGATCAATACACATTTATGAAAATAGGAACATTCAATGACACATATGAATGTGAATTTCTTACTGGCAGGTCTCGTTCTCATAATATCCAACACTGGATATTATTAAGGGCATACACCATGAGAATGTGCCTCAAATTACTATGAGTCTCCACCACTTATATCATGTATCATTTGTGTCCTTTAAATGATATCATTTAGATATAGAACATATATTTAAGAATAGTGTCATAGGAATTTTGGGTTCTCAACATAGCGGGGAATTGTTATGACCTCTAGTGAGACAATTACTCTTATAAAATTATCACATACTATGTTATGAAGAAGAAAAATCATGATGTGTTAATAAGTTTATTAATAGTCACAACTATTTATACAAGTTATCATAAAGTACACATAAGTTGGTTATAGGGAACTGACTCCAAAAGATCCAAGGTATAAATTACCAAGGCATCCTAGTTGATTCTATGGACCATCTCAATAAAAAATCAGTAAATTCTTAGGTGGAATCCAATGATCTTGTACAAGTTGTTCCAAACAATCCTGATACAAGAAGTATTAATGTCCTTGGAATCCTATAAAATAAAGATTCAAGGTATAAATGACCAAGGCATCTACTACCATAATCAATATGGATCCATATAGTATAAATGTCCATGGAATCCAATGGAATCAGGATCAAAGGAGTAGAAATGTCCAAGGAATTCACTACCATTATCAATATAGATCAATGAAGTAGAAATTTCAATGGAATATAATGGATTTAGGATCCACAAAGTATAAATTTCCAAGTCATCCACTACCATTATCAATTCACCAATCAATTCAATTCAAAAATCATTTCATAATTATAAATAAGCTACAAGTTCATCCAACCCATTAAAAATTATACATATAATCCATTTAATAATTTTAAATCATTTCATAATATGTAAAAGGAGGAATAAACCATCTCACATAACTCAATAAATTCTCATTTAGGTTCCCACTACAATTGGAGAGTGAAGGTTCCGGGTGCAGCGGAAGCACGTGGGTGGATGTTCCCACTTGGCTTTTTGTCATTAGCAATGATCAATCCGGGATCAATACGACGATAAACGCCAGTCTCTACGGATCGAATCACAGAAAAAGACAAAGAAGATGGTTTTTCCTGGAACCACAAACAAGGATCGTTACAGGTTGATTATAATTAATTTAATTAATTATAAAGAAATACCTTTTGGATGTTCTTTCTTCATTGATGTTCTTGATCAAATTGTCGATGTGATCTATTGTTGCGTCGCAGAAGCCAAGTGTAGACTCCCTCTAGCGGTGATCCACACGTGTACCTCGTATCTCTGGACGTCGCCAAAGGATTCTCCAGGTGATAGCGTGGAGAAGCCTTTGCTTGAATTGTCCGCCTTAGATCGTCTTGATCCGATGGAAGAGGATCTCTCTCAGTATTGAGAGCGTTCTTAGAGGAAGAGGTTCTTTCGGCCTTGAAATAATTATCCAGAGATGTTTTGCACAATGATTCTCTTGTGTAGGAAAAGAGTTGGGGTTGTGAGGATATTTATAATCGAGTTTGAGGTTGTAGAGTTATGAAAATAAATAAACATGTTACGCGTTTCATTTATTTTATTAACTCTTATTGAAAACCCCCATGTCGAATAATTAATTACTTGACATGCGCTCACACTGATTATAATAAATATCATTTAATAAAACGATATTATATCCTCAAAATCCCGACTGGAAAAACTACACGGCGTGTAATAATAAATACATGGTGTGTACTTGTTTTTCATTGAAAACTACATGGAGTGTATATTAAATGTACATGATGTGTATATCTTGTTTTCATTTATTCATTTTCTTTCCAAAATAAAACTATATGGCGTGTACATTTAATAATACACGACGTGTACTTGTTTTATTTTATTTTTCCTCCATCATTTAAAACAACTTAGGCTTCCTTGAATAATTATTAAACCACATATGGGAATAATCTTTATTCAACTTGAGATACTTGAATACACTTAGTGTGTGACCCTCTAGGCCTCTTTCTCGTTGGCATTAGGCGGGCTTGCCTAAAGTCCAAGATTACTGTCTAGCAACGGGTCAAGGAACCCAAGAGAAAGAAGTTGACGCCGCATTGACGTATCACCTCATACAAATGCTTACTCTGTAATTTAATCCCTTTGTCTCAATATCTCATCAAGAAGGTTTCATGGAAGTGTCATAAACCTATATTCTTGATCCTTCGTTCTTTGACTACCTGAAATAAACTCGTCCTTTACACCATGGCCATGGAATTTAATGCGACAGTTCTATTTCAATCAAAGGGCTGAGATATCAAATTCCATAAATGGAAGGGACAAATCCTTCATCGACTTATCCATTAACAACATGTCACTCATGACACACCCAACGTACCCTACTTTCCGCCAACTGTCTGCGTGACGGTTTTCATCAGTAAATATAAGTGCGCGATTCATGACATGAGTTAATGATAATCTTCCAGTCTAAGGACCATTACACATGCTCACAGATAGCAATATTCGATGACACCAAGACATGTGGAATTACTACTGGCGGGTCTATTCTCATAATCTCCCATCTTGGAGATTACCAAGTGCAAACTCCATGAGAGAGAGTCTCGTCTTCTTACGAGTACTCGCACATGACAGTCTATATACTATGTGTCCTATCATAGTATGTCATCCAACCGCATAACTTTATTTAAGAATATTGTTATAGCATTTCAAGGTTCTCATCATAGCGGGGATCTGCTATGACCTTATTAATGCAACAAATATTCCAGGACATTATTATATTATAGTAATGCAGAACAATGAACAATATATAATAAGTGAACATTCATGTAATAAAAGTACAAAACAGTTGGTTCTGAGGACACCAACCCTTACAAACTCCCACTTGGACTAGAGCCAACTACCTACGACTTTTAGTCTGCTAGACCTCACATGATGATCATGTTTCTACTGAGTCAAGGCTTTAGTCAAGGGGTCCTCCATGTTGTCTTCCGTGGAAATACTACTTACTGCAACTTCACCTCTCTGAGAAAAATCCCTCAAGAGATGATACTTCCGAAGTATGTGCTTTGTCCGCTGATATGACATTGGCTTTTTTTCAAGTGCCACCGCTGCAGTATTGTCACAGTAGAGTGTGATAGGATCTCTACTGCTCGGTACAACATCCCACTCTTGGACGAAGCTTCACATCCATACTTCTTCTTTAGCTGCTTCAGAAGTTGCGATATACTCGGACTCCGCTATAGAATCTACCACCACACTTTGTTTTGAGCTCTTCCAGCTCACTGCACCTCCATTCAAACTGAAGATGTAACTAGTCTACGACTTCATGTCATCTTGATCAGTCTGGAGACTATCATCTACATGTACTCTGATGACTAGTTCCTCATCTCCTCCGTAAACCAAGAACATATCCTTAGTACGCCTCAGATACTTAAGGATAGTCTTAACTGCCATCCAATGGCGGTCTCCTGGATCAGCTTGATATCTGCCTACCGCACTTAATGCGTAAGCAACATCTAGCCTCGTATATAGCATAACATACATGACTGACCCAATCGCGGATGCGTAAGGGATCCTTGCCATCCTCTTTCTTTCCTCATGTGTCTGAGGACACATTTTCTTGGAAATATGAATGCCATGTGACACTAGCAACAATACCCTCTTGGATTTTTCCATACTGAATTTCTTCAGTATCTTGTTAATGTATGTACTTTGACTCAGGCCCAACATTCTCTTGGATCTATCACGATGGATCTTGATCCCAAGAATATATGCCGCCTCGCCCAAGTCTTTCATAGAGAATCATTTATGCAACAATGCCTTAACTGACTGTAAGACAGGTACTTCATTTCCAATTAGCAATATGTCATCAACATATACTATTAAGAAAACGACTGCACTTCCACTAAACCTTTTGTAGACACAAGGCTCACATTCATTCTTGACAAAGCCAAATTCCATAACAACTTCATCAAAATGAATGTTCCATGACCTTGATGCT
Source organism: Viscum album (assembly GCA_963277665.1). Classification (NCBI taxonomy): domain Eukaryota; kingdom Viridiplantae; phylum Streptophyta; class Magnoliopsida; order Santalales; family Viscaceae; genus Viscum; species Viscum album. The sequence goes on along the minus strand of OY728131.1, from coordinate 527,527,951 downwards.
TGATTTAATCCATAAATGGATTTCTGCAACTTGCATACCTTGTTGGAATCCTTTGGAGTCACAAACCCTTCAGGTTGTGTCATGTAGACATATTTCTGGAGGTTCCCGTTAAGGAAAGCTATTTTTTACATCCATTTTCCAAATTTCATAGTCATGGTAAGAAGCAATGGCCAATAGGATTCTAATGGATTTCGGCATTGCAACCGGTGAAAAGGTTTCATCATAGTCAATTCCTTGACATTGTCTAAAACCTTTTGCAACCAGTTGTGCCTTATAGGTGCTGACTTGCCCCTCCATGTCCAGTTTCTTCTTGAATACCCATTTATTACCAATAGGCTTTACATCAACTGGAGGATCTACCAAAATCCAGATTTGGTTTTGGTACATGGAATCCATTTCAGAATTCATGGCTTCATTCCACTTGGCAACGTCTGTGCCTTCAACTGCTTCCTTGTAGGTAAGAGGATCATTATTTTCAACCAATAATGAGTCACCATCCTCGGTGACAAGAAAACCATATTTTTCTGGTTCTCTCACCTCTCTCGTGCTCCTACGTAGTTCTTGTGTCTCTGGAACATATTGTTCTTCCACGGGGCTTTGTGGAATCTTTTCTTGTACCAACTCATGTGTATCTTGAGCCTCGACTTCATCAAAGTCTATCTCGCTCCCACTATCTCTTTTGTAGATGTGCTCCCTCTCAAGGAATATGATGTGTCTTACCACTGTAACCTTTTTGTATGAGGGGTTGTATAGGTAATATCCCTTTGTTTCCTTTGAATATCCTATAAATATACACTTTGTGCCTCAGGGTGCGAGTTTGTTACCTGAAGAGGCCTTAAAAAATGCTTCGCTACCCCACACATGTAAATTCGATAACATGGATTTTCGTCCACTCCATAACTCGTATGGAATACCATTTATCGATTTAGTTGGTACTTGGTTTAGTATGTTCGCTTCTGTTTGTAATTCATATCCCCAAAAGGATAATGGAAGACTCTCATGACTCATCACTGATCTCACCATGTACAACAGGGTGCGGTTCCTCCTTTCACTTACACCATTCCACTACAGTGTGTAAGGAGGAGTGAGTTGAGATAGAATCCCAAACTCCCGTAAGAAATCAATGAAGTCCTGATTAAGATATTCTCCTCTATCTGAATGGAGTTTCTTAATCTTCTTACCAAGCTAGTTCTCAACTTCATTCTTGTATTCTTTGAACCGATCAAAAGAATCTGACTTATACCTCATTAAATAGATATATCCATATCTACTAAAATCATTAGTAAAAGTTATGAAGTATGAGAACCCACCCCTTGCTTCAATTGGAAATGGTCCACACACATCTGTGTGAACTAATTCTAGAAGCTCTTTAGCTCTTTCACCTTTCCCACTAAATGGGGATTTGGTTATTTTGCCTTGTAGACACGCATGACATACACCAAGTGGTTTTAGTTTTAAAGAATCTAAATACCCATCTTGATGTAATTTTGTCAAACGTTTCTCATTGACATGACCTAGCCAGTGATTGCAAAGTTGGGTGTGGTATGAGTCATGTGAATTAACTTTTTTATCAGTTTCCATTACTTGGTTTGTGTAGTCTAACACATAAAAGCCGTTATATAAATGTGCCCTACCAAAACAAATGCTATCTTTATAAAAATAGCAACATCCACTTCCAAACTTGAAGATGAATCCATCAGTATCTAATCTGGATACTGAAATAATGTTTTTGGTTACAGAGGGTACATAATAACATCCTTTCAAAACCAAGACCATCCCCGTAGGCAATGTGAGGTGGTAGTCTCTGACAGCTACAACAACAAGTCTGGCTCTGTTGGCTGCTCATAGATCTACCTCCCCTCAATCAATCTTCCTGAATCTACTTGGTTCCTGTATTTGGATACAGATATGAGCACCATAAGCAGTATCTAATACCCAATTAGTAGAAATAGATAGATTTCATTTGATAACAAACGCACCTGAAGCTTCCCCTTGCTTCCTTGGATGGGTGCAGTTTTTCTTCCAGTGGCCCTTCTTGCCACATGCAAAACAAACAGCATCCTGTTCCTTTTCCTCCCCTTTGATCTTCCTTTTCTTGGAAGGCCTTGAAGAAGCTTTGGTCTTAAAGCTCTTCGCCTTACCTTTCCTTTTATTCACCATGAGGACAGAAGGCTTTTCACGCTTCATGTTAGTGTCCACTTCGAGAATGAGGATGAGAAGATCAGACATATACTTCTCAATGTTGTTCATATTGAAGTTCACAACAAAGTTTGAGAAGCTCTGGGGGAGTGATGCAAGAATGAGATCGGTACCCAGTTCTTCGGGGAGTTTAAACCCTAGAACCTCCAAGTGCTCAATGTAGCCAATGAGCTTGACTACATGAGGCCCGGATGGGGAACCCTCTCCAAGATTGCTCTAAAATAGAGCCTTGGAGATCTCAAACCTTTCATGTCTTGCTCTCTCCTGGTATAGACCATGGAGGTGCTCGAGCATGCTATAGGAATCCATGTCTTCATGAGACTTCATGAGCTCACTAGACATCGATGATAGCATCAAACATTGAATGTAGAGGGCATCGTTCAAATGTTGATCATAGACCAGGAAATCTTCATCACTCGCCCCTGGGGTAGGAGAATCAGGAAGTGAGGACTCCATCACATAAAACTTTCGTTCACGGCGTAGGATAACCCAAAGGCGCCTAAACCATTCCTGAAAGTTACTGCCGGTGAGGATATTGTCTTTATCCAGTATTGATCACAAAGAAAATGTGGTTGATGAGTTTGTCATTTCGATTCTACAAATTAAAAGAGCTGATTTATCAGTACTTTCTTGGTTACATTTTTATGAGAAATAATAAATTAATCAATTCTCCCACTATTTTATCAAGTCCCAATAGCCCTCACCATTGAACTCAGAATGTCCAGTTTCTTTGACATTCTAGTGGCAAGGATCCATATTTCCCTTCGCATAACCCCAACAAGGGTTGGTTAAGCTATTTGAAGGTATTTAGGTAGGCAGGTCTCTGCCAACTGTGAGCTTACAGTTCCTTGATCTGTTGAGTGGACTCCCCAATCCTGAAATCCTGACTTGGATTTCCTCAACTCTTGCCTCCAATATTACACCAAGTCTAGCAAGGGCTACTTCTCTTGATGTAATATGGTTAAGTCGACCCGAAACCTTTCATAAGGGCTTCCTTTATAAAAGTAAGTGTCCCAACAAGGGTTGGTCAAACACATAGTTTTATTGAGTCTTTCCCTTAATCAGGTAACAGAAGGCTTGGTCTGACTTAATATGGTATTGAGGGATTTTATTCCTTTATGCATAGTTTCGCATTATCACATGCTTGTTAATATTAAGTGATGCTTGCTTAAGTGATTAACCATGTTCTGATAATGTTTACGCATAGTCCGATTTTTATTTTATTACATCTTTACATGCTTGTTCATTTTATTAATTATGTGATCGCGACAACACATACATAATAAATAAACCATGCAATCATAGAGAAATAAAATAAGATGGCATGATCATGAGCTTCTATTGGTTAGCTTATCTAGCAGTTTTGATAAGCTAACCCTGACCTAGGGAAAACACCTTGAACCTGTTGGTTCGTGTTTTGCAGCTCCCACCTGTCCACCTTTGTATCTTCCTGCGTCGGTTTCTCCTTGGATTTGGGATTTGAACCGTCTCCTCTAGCTTGGGAGATCCTCCATTACATGGGTTTACATTAAAGAAACCATGGGCATGCAGGCCCTACATTTTATTGGAAGAAGGCTCGCAGCCCAAAAAATTTAAATTAAATAAATTTAAATGAAACCATAAACATAAAAAGGGTCTTTGTTCTAGCTCATGATCATCCACAACATGAAACGACATTTACGCATATTTAGAATTCAAATTCTTTTAATCACTCTTTCATTTAAGATAAGTCACACTCGAATTCAATTAATTATGATCTTATAATTAATCAATTATTTATCTTAAATTCCTTTCTGAATTTCCTTGAGATTCTTCTCATCCATATTCCTTGTACGGGTCTTTGTACATTGGAGAAAACCTGGTAAAATTCCATTTCTAGAAAGTACATGGCGTGTAGTTTATATTTACATAGCGTGTATTTCTTTTCACCTTGTTTCCAAAGTACACGCCGGGGCTTTGGCGTGTTTTCTCTACTTTGGAAATTTTGGAGTACACGGTGTGTAGATGAATCATACACAGCGTGTACTTCCTTGTTACGTGGTAACCAGCTTGGCAATCCCATGTACGATGAACACGGCTTCTCCTTGTACACGGTTTAACCTGGACTAGATCAAACTACACGGCATGTTGTTCTAACATACACACCGTGTATTCTGGTTCCCACGCGTCGTTCAATTCTGGTCAACACGGCGTGATTAATACTTAGGCATAATCAATTCACATGGTGTGGTTTGGCAGACCAGTGCCGGTTCATTAAACCTAATTACACGGCGTGTAGTTTTAATTACACGCCGTGTAATCCCGTGTTTTACAGACAGAAAGAGCGACTCCTCCGGATGAATTCCTCGTTTTTATTTTATTCAAAATTAAAATTAAAAAGTCGTTTCTGTGATATGAATCGAGAAACGAAGGAGGAAGAATAGATCTCATTTATTCAAATTAATATAATGATATATTTCTAATTGAATCAAATATAAATTCATAAATTATCAACAAAAATTAAATAACTATAATCAACGTTGTAACCTCGCTCTGATACCATTTGAAGGTTCCAGGCACAGCAGAATCGCATGGGTGGATGTGCCCACTTGGCTTTTTGTCATTAGTAATGATCAATCCAGGATCAATATGAGGATAAACGCTAGTCTCCACGGATCGAATCACAGAAAAAGACAAAGAAGATGGTTTGTCCTAGAACCAAAAACAAGGATCATTACAGGTTGATTATAATTAATTTAATTAATTATAAAGAAATACCTTATGGGTGTTCTTTCTTCATTGATGTTCATGATCACATTGTTAATGTGATCCATCGTTGCGTCATAGAAGCCAAGTTTAGACTCCCTCTAGCGGTGATCCACACGTGTACCTCGTATCTCTGGACGTCACCAAAGGATTCTCCAGGTGCTAGCGTGGAGAATCCTTTGCTTGTATTGTCCGCCTTAGATCGTCTTGATCCGATGGAAGAGGATCTCTCTCGGTCTTGAGAGTGTTCTTAGAGGAAGAGGTTCTTTCGGCCTTGAAATAATTCTCCAGAGATGTTGTGCACAATGATTCTCTTGTGTAGGAAAAGAGTTGGGGTTGTGAGGATATTTATAATCAAGTTTGAGGTTATAGAGTTATGACAATAAATAAATGTGTTACGCGTTTCATTTATTTCATTAACTCTTTTTGAAAACCCTCATGTCGAATAATTAATTCCTTGACATGCGATCACGCTAATTATAATAAATATCATTTAATAAAATGATATTATATCCTCAAAATGCTGACTGGAAAAACTACACGGCATGTAATAATAAATACACAGCGTGTACTTGTTTTTCATTGAAAACTACACGGTGTGTACATTAAATGTACACAGCGTGTATATCTTGTTTTCATTTATTCGTTTCCTTTCCAAAATATAACTACACGACATGTACATTTAATAATACACGGCGTGTACTTGTTTTATTTTATTTTTCCTCCATCATTTAAAACAACTTAGGCTTCCTTGAATAATTATTAAACCATGTACGAGAATAATCTTTATTCTACTTGAGATACTTGGATACACTTAGTGTGTGACCCTCTAGGCCTCTTTCTCGTTGGCATTAGGCGGGCTTGCCTAAAGTCCAAGATTACTGTCTAGCAACGGGTCAAGGCACCCAAGAGAAAGAAGTTGACGCCGCATTGACGTATCAACTCATAAAAACACTTACTGTGTAATTTAATCCCTTTGTCTCAATATCTTATCAAGTAGGTTTTGTGGAAGTGTCATAAACCTATATGCTTGATCCATCGTTCTTTGACTACCTGAAATAAACTCGTCGTTTACACCATGGCCATTGAATTTAATGCGACAGTTCTATTTCAATCAAAGGTCTGAGATATCAAATTCCATAAATGGAAGGGACAAATCCTTCATCGACTTATCCATTAACAACATGTCACTCGTGACGCACCCAACGTACCCTACTTTCCGCCAACTGTCTGCGTGACGGTTTTTGTCAGTAAATCTAAGTGCGCGAGTCATGACATGAGTTAATGATAATCTTCCAGTCTAAGGACCATTACAAACGCTCGCAGATAGCAATATCCGATGACACCAAGACATGCAGAATTACTACTGGCTGGTCTATTCTCACAATCTCCCATCTTGGAGATTACCAAGTGCGAACTCCATGAGAGAGAGTCTCGTATTCTTACAAGTACTGGCATATGACAGTCTGTATAATATGTGTCCTATCATAGTATGTCATCCAACCACAGAACTTTATTTAAGAATATTGCTATAGCATTTCAAGGTTCTCATCATAGCGGGGATCTGCTATGACCTTATTAATGCAAAAAATATTCCAGGAAATTATTATATTATAGTCATGCAGAACAAAGAAAAATATATAATAAGTGAACATTCATGTAATCAAAGTACAAAACAGTTGGTTCTGAGGACACTAACCCTTACAGAGAGCTCAAAAACCCCCAGCGGGGTCGTATAACATAGGGAAGGGAACGCCCCATGTGTGGCCTAGGTTGAGGACGATGACCTCCAACCATCACATGGTTCTAAGTGGTAAACCTAAATAGGTTCCAATTAATTTAATCCAGGGTTTTAATTAATTTTAGGGGAAATTATAAATTTTTCATCTTGAGAAACAACAATGACAAGGCATATAAAACACCAAACCTTAAGGTAAAGGTATATACCACCTACCATATACTCGTGGTAGAACACTCGTCCAGTATCATCTCCTAAATCGGACCTGATTAGACGTAAAAGGAATAATAGACGAATAAAATAGAAATAGGTAATATTATCTTGCACCTACATAACTTCATAAAGGAGAATTTAAATGGTGAAAGGTTCAATAATAATAAATAACTCATCAGTGCACATCCAACAAAATTTAGAGTGGAAGAATCAGAGTCTGAATTGTGAAATGACACCAAATTCTAGGGTGAGGCTTCAAAGGGATATCCAATCCAGAAGAGAGGGGGGGGGGGGTCTATTGAAAATAGGTGACCTTTTATCTTATTTTAAAAACTAACCCTGGTAATTTACATGACGTGTAAATTCATTACATGTCGTGTAAAGATCATGCTTTACCTTCTGAGGAAAGATCATTACATTCCATGAATTAGACTTCACAATCCATTACACATCATGTATTTAATAAATATTGTGTATTCTCAATACACATCATGTTATTAGCTTACATATAGCCTTTATTCTTCTACTTTATTCCTTCCAAAACAACCCAACCGACCCATGATCCTGGCTTAAGGGTCTAAGACAAAAACAGAGCTTAAAAAAGAGTTTAACCAGAAATAAAAGGATTCATACCTCATCGAAAAACCCAGGATATTACACCCACAATCATGATTACCATTTTACTTCAAAATTAATTTATAAGTTTCCTTATATCCTTTCAAAGAAAATGTTTTCCTTAATATTTTGGAATTTTTTAGATTTTAAATAAGTGATTTCAAGATGAAAATGGAATTTTACTCAAGAAATGTTCCAATGCTATTTTAAAGTTATTTTTCATCTATAAAAACATCCTTTGGGTTTTCTTATTCTTTATTAGGGATATGATCCAATGTTACTATATTTATTCTTTCTATGGATGTTTTATTTTTATAATGATGTAATGATACATGTTTTCATGATCTTGTAATATATATATGAATGAGTTATAATTATGTGATGGGTAGTTCCATTATAAACTAAGGACAGGTGGTTATGTTATAAACCAAGGATGAGTGGGTCTTTTATATCCCTTAACTACATTGGGTAATTGTAACATCCTGAACTGAGATCCACTAAACAGTGCCCCGCTCTGGTGGGTCACATGGACTCAAGAACGCCTCCCCATATGTTAGAGGATGCCGAATAACATTGAGGGTCTAAGGTATTATGGTGGGGAGAATATACCCTCATATCAGAGTAGCACAACAATAAAAATAAGTATAAAGAAAATAGAGTAATCATATAAAATAAAAACAACACAGTGGAAACATATACCATAAATAAGCATAGTGGAATAAGAAACATCCAAGCAGTTATAATTGTCAAAATCCATAGGCTGAGTCATATAAAAAATGATTTCATGACATGTTGATATATAAAAAGGAGATATAGAGGATACAGAGCACTAACATATACAACATTCTATACAAAATGTATAAAAGACCAAAAGATATCTATACTAGAATAATGATCATGTGCTCAGTCATATGCTCCCATGCTCCATGATATGAATAAAATAGATCAAGCATCAGTGATTGGATTCTTTCCCCTATCCACACCTACATACATGAAGTATAATTATATACCAACAACAACCTGAGTAGGGCATGAGATAAACTCAATAGGCTACCACCACCAACTTCTAGAATAATCTAGCTAGTGTACATTTCATAGCAGTGTGTAGGTATAATAAACAATGAACAATGATTAAAGTAAATACCAGTTGGATCAGGTTTCTATAAGACACCTGTAAGACTTTCCCTACTTTTTCATAGGCCAGAAATTCTGATTGAGCTACTATATATAAGTGATCATATATATTAAATATGCATACATGTATATAAACTATATACATAAGGACATATATACATATATACATGGATGCTAGGTACTAGCTGGACCTGGGGTGTAACTCATGAATCCATGACTAGTCTAACAAGATATAGGATGCAAAAAGGATACTATCCCTAAATCTCATATGATTGGGAGAAATCATGCTTGTCACTTGAGATAGTGGGGTGAGTTTTCATGCCCAATACCTAATGCAAGGGAATGTGGAATATCATGACCATCTCTTAAATAAAGTAAACAGTGTGAGACATCATTCCTATCACCCAACATAAGGGAGTGTTAAATTCCATGATCAAAATAACCCTTAAACTATTGTTCATTGACCAATATCCATGGTCTAAAAATAATAATAATCACGAGGGATTACCTATAAGCATTATAATCATTTCACATAGTTGACCAATGGTGTCACAATTCATGTAATCCATATATATATATATACAAAACATGGAAAGGACTTTCCACCCACTTTCATTAAATTTATTTAATCCATTTAATTTATAAAGCAAGGAACTTACATTTCAGGGTCAAGACAAACCACATAGATAGTGGTTGGGTTAATTAAACATTGAAATCAAAGGAAAACATTCACTCAACAAACCCAATAGGGTGGTGTCCAAGAGGTAGGAAACCTATAAAAATTTAAATACGGGTATATGGGAGTGCTATAAAATGGTGAAATTAATTAAATAAGGAGAACCATATTTTAAGGCAACATGCAAAAATGTTCGGCGTGCGACACAACAATGAAGTTATGAAAGCACCAATACTTTTAGGGGAAAAAATACTAGACAACATACCTTAGTTTGATAGAACTCTCATCATCCAGTGACTGCCTCTGAATTGAATAATAATGGAAGAAATCAGAAGAACAAACTAAAGCCTTAAAAACAGGGCATATGATCTTTCATCAAAATAATGCAAGAGATGGGAAGATAAACTAAAGAAGGAAGAAAAATGATTAGAGATATTATCATTATGGACCCAGCACAACCAATGGAAGTCTGATCAAAGTCCAGATAGAGGAGTAATCCAGAATCCTAGATTAGACTTAGGAGAGCTCCACAGGAGAGAAAATAATTGCACACCCATTGAAGAAGAAAATAAAATAAAGAGATAGGTTTTAAAATATTTAAGGGAAAAAAGGTAAATTACCCTTTACTTAAGAATTCAAATGGTTTGGCCACATAGTTGGACAAAATATGCACCAACCATGTGCCCAAAAATTTCCATGGACCCCCTCACATGAGATAGGCTCACGGTTTGACTAAGCATGCATAACCCATACGAAAAGCCTCTATAATTTTTCTAAGACAAATTGCATGGTCGTGCGACCTAGATTTCATGGTTTGGGAAAACCATACAACCTCCTATTGTGCACTGGGTTCCCCACATGATTATATCACACAGTTAGCACTAACTATGTGCTAACCGTGTAGATCAGTCTACCTCTCCAATATCTGGAGCTCCAGGCCCCGAACAAGCCTTAGATACTCTCGAGACCTCCCTTGGACCATATGTCATACTCACAAGGAATAAATAAGGAATTTAAACTTAGAAAACAATGATCCATACCTTCATGAAAAGATAGGTCATTAAACATACCCTCTTTAAAGAAAATCATCCCAGAGTTGGACATCTGAGGATAAAGAGGGATCATTAGAGAAAAGCTTCAACCACTGGGCATGTATGCCACCCTCTTGCTCCGAGGTTTATTTCTGTACATGTTCATGCTTACATAGCACCCATACTATAGGAACTAACCTACCTCATAGAGTCTTCACACTCTGATCATTGATACACTATAAATAACCAAGCTTAACGTACATGGATATTTCATTACTTCTATAGAATACTTAATACATGACACAAAAAGACACCCAAAAACTGTATTAGTTTAGTGCCTTTGGAAATTGGAAAACATAAACAACTGGTTCACAAAACATCTACATCATCTTCTACTTTATCCTTCATAACTATAAACCCTTTTAACACATATTACTTAATACCCTTGTTTAAATCTTGGAAGGAAAGAAACATGAAAAGGGGTGATCTCAAATGATCAGTAAGGGAAAGCATGGAAAAAATCATACAAAACATAAACATAAGAATGTAAAAACATGAACATAATTTTTTTAAAAAAAATACCACATTTAACATATACCAATATCAAAATTCATGAAATAAATCTTGGTATTTCATAAGGCATAAATTATAATGGAATCATGAACCATGAGAAAATAACATTGGCATAAAACATGGAATTGTGGTAAACAAATCAGCACATAATATTATTTCCATAGTAGCCAAGACATTTCTTAAAAGACCATTATAGTGGAAAAATTCCATTACTGAACTAAGATTACTTGCCGTTCCATCCATGTATTACTAAACCAGATTTACTTCTTGTTCCAGCCTTGTATCACTGAACCAGATTTACATTCCATTCCATCCCTATATTACTAAACCATATTTACTTTCCATTATAGTCATGCATATATCATGAGATATAAATATTTACCCAATGAATTGGAGGGATATATAGGTCCCACAATCTCATATTTAAATCATTCATACATGTGGCATAAAAACATAAATCATTCATCACAGTGTAACCCATGAAATAAAATGGGTTTCTTAAACATCATTCCATCATAATCCATATAAAATAAATAGATTTCATAAAAATAATTCCATAATAAACATAATCCAATGAAATTAATAATAATGATAGAAATATAACCCTATATCATCTTAGATAAAAAATAATTTTGATAAAACAGTTGAACTTAATTCTAGAGGAAAATATATTTTCTTCTTCAAAAATATTTTCTTTTCTCAAAATGACGCACAATTTTAAAAGAAAATAATTTATTTGAAAATAAAATTGAATTAGTGTAGAGTAAGATTCATGTATATACGGTGTCATGAAACCATAAAATCCACTCATTCCATATAAGTTAAAAAAACATTCTCCTACTTTTTCCAGAAAAGTCAAAAATACCTCAAATCGAATAACGACAAAATATTCCTTTCATACAGTTTAATAAAAATTCACCAAAGGGTAAAATTAACTTTAAAAAATTGTAGAAGAATATAAATAATATTACATACTTATCAAACATGTATGTGGATTATAAATATATCCTAACAAATACTTATGTATAAACAATCTCAGATAAAAAAATGAGATTACAAAATTATCCCTTACATTAGGTCCAATTTCTTCTGTATGTGTCCGAAAATTTTGTATAGTGGATTTAAACATATTATTAACTTATAAAAGAACCATAATAATATTTATGATATCATATATGATTCACTTATGACTTTATATTACTCGTTTATTTATCAATTCCAAGTTAAAGCAACGTTTTGGCTAATAATCGTTTTATTTATCATACATGTTTTGACTTGTTATTCTTGATATTATTACTTACATAATAATTTAATTACTTATATAATTTAAAAAATGATTTATATATCATAAATATTCAGTGTAGAAATATATATAATAGATATATAAATGAAATGGAATACACCATTCATGGAGACATTAGGCCGTACATACGCATGAATGCTGTTTCCGTTTCCTTATTGAATTGAATGGAAGAAAGTAAATGATGTATATATATATATATAAAGTTGAATTAATATTTCATATATTTAATTATTATTTATTATATATAATTTATAATAATTCTTGAATGGTTAACGTGAAGAATGAATCTCATCGTGTCGTGGAGATAGTAGGCCATACATACGCACAAGCGACGATATCATTTACTTAATGGTTAAATGGTATAGAATCAGATGGTATATTAATTATAAAGAATAATTATAATTTTTTATTCATTATTTAAATCCATTATAATCATCATTATACTCATCCAAATTAAGTATTGCTGAATAAAAAATTACACCACGGCGTGGAGACGGTAAGCCGTATGTACGCACGCATAGTGATATTGTTATTCGTAGGATGGATAAAAGGAGGTATAAGTTTGTACCAGAATTATAATAACATATTAGAATGTAAAAGATAATGGATTTATTAATTTAGTATGGTAACAAAATAATAATAGGAAGTAGAATAAGAAAAGAATTTTGAAAGAGGTGATAAAACAATTACCTCTTTTTCAAGTATATCCTTTTGATTTTCTCAAAAGGTGTCCCTAGGATGGATTTTTGCCCTATGTGTAGCCTCTAAGAAGAAGGGAGGGATTTTGGGAGCTTATTTGATCCGAGTTTGGATGATAAAAATGGCTTGAAAGGTGTGAGTAAGTGGGTAGAGGTGGTAGCCTTTTATAAGAGGGAAGAGGGACACTTTTGGAACGTCTTGAAATATTAATTTATTATAAATTTATTTTTCGTTTTAAAATGCTCCCAAACTCATTTATATAGAATATAAGATGAGTATGGGAAGAAATTATCTTAAAAAATAAAATTTATACATGTTTTGATTTTATTCACAACCTTATCATTTTGATTTATCCTTATTTAATCTATTTAATTTTATTTGTGGTAATAATATTCTAAATATTAAATGGTTATAAATATTTAATTATGTGTTGTAAATTATCCATAATTGGATACTTTATAAAATTTTACACCATATAATTTTAAATTTGTAATTTTTAAATATTTTTGTGATTTTTAAATATTTTAACAATATGTTATTTCTATAAAATATCAATAGTGTCAATTTTGACACTATTCATTTATTTTACTTTAAATAAAATCCAAAAAGAAGAAAAATTCAAGCCAAAATATTTAATACACTTAAAAAATTTAATAGGAACCTATAAAATTCGTGTAGAAAATTAATTAGTCTATATGTTATTTCTTTTAATATTTTTAAAACCATTTATTTGATATTTCTATTAATAAAATAAATTCTACATCACTATTTTGTCATCATTAATGGTAATTATTTAATCTCTAAAAATTATAAATAAATTCACATGATGTATATAATTTCATTATATTTCTGGAGACTATTTATTTTTGATGTTTTATTATGTTTATTACTATATTAAAATTATTATACTTATAAGAGATAAGAGAGTGACATGTTGTCACTTTTTTTGTTTTAATTATAATTACATCACTTTCATGGAAAAAAGTCCATTAAATGAATCAATTTCAACCCTTAGGTGATATTTGTAGACTTTAATTCATCTAATAGTAGTTTTTCAGGTGTTAGGATAATTTTATTATCTTTATCACATTGTTTGTTACCCTAATTTATCCAATTTACCTTTAACTCTAGTAAATAAAAATTACCATAATTACTATTCATAATATACAAAAAATAAAAGTAACATATTTACATATTTTGCACCCAAAGATTCCAAATATTGAATCTATTTTTCAAAATTCAAAACACAAAATTTTCATTAATTAATTTAAAATTAATTCTTTTTTTCAAAACTAGAAAATAGTTTTTTAAGAAGTAAAAACTATCAAATTATTGACATGTGTTTATGTCCAATTTAAATTTGAAATTACTTCTAATGACAAAAATTGAATTAAATGATAAAAACATAATAAAATTATACTTTAAAACCAATTAAAAGGATAATATAATTATATAAATAAATTAGATGAAAAGACTGTTTTGAATTAAAATGCAGTTTTTTCACTATTCATTAAAATATGAATTTTATCAGAAAAATACCAAAAATTAAACCAAAGTAAATTTTGATGTCCCAAGTACAAATAATAATTTTATTTTTTCAAATATAATATATAAATTTGTTAAAAACTATATTTAAAATGGGTTCTCCATTAAAAGGCGGAAAAACTGCATTTTTTTGAAAAATACCTCTTTTATCAGAAAAATTGAATTTGTTATTATATAATGTCTAGAAAATACATAATATGTATGTTAATATTATATAAAATTAAAAATTTGGTAAATACTTTTCATAAAGGCTAGTTTATATCACATTTTAATAATATATAGTTGTTTAGTGAAACTTGATATTGCGTATAACAGAAGATATCGAGGAAGGTCGCTCTTACGTGTAATGCAAGACAAATCATTATTGCATGTAGTGAAACCTTACTTTGGTGTTACATATAACATATTTCAAACATAGTTATTTTATACATTGAACAAAATCTGTACTTAGTGTTGGGTGTTTCGTATGCCAACTCGGTGTTGTGTGTAACATATGAAAAGTTAGTTTAGTGTGAAAGAAATATTTGACATAGTGAATTGAAAGATATAAATGAAAATTTGAATTTATTTGAAAAAATGGTCTATAAAACTCAAGGTGTTACATTATACCCCCCTTAAAATGAATTTCTCCCTCAAAATTCTTCAAGGTTATAAAAGGTTTACTACTTGAAAGTTTCTTTCATAGAAACCCACATCATAAAAAGGAATACTAAAACTTTATTTAAAAAGGAATGTTAGAAACATAAAGGTTACCCAATATAACTCATAATTGGGTTTCCACATAGAAGAACATTGGCGGGAAGTGAAAACATGGATATGGAATAAAAATGTAACCATCAAGTTCTGATGGATAGTGATAGATAATAAGGTTTGGAGAAAGTTAACAACCATAAACCCATAAATTTGTGATGATTTAAGGGCCCATATGATTCATCAGATAAGAAGGTATTAGGATAATATTTTTGATTTTCAAGATCCTTTTCCTAAATTTGAAGAACATGGGAAGAAATACTTACTTGATTTTAGTATAATCTCATCGTTGGTCGTGCCTTGAACAATTTACACTTCATCTCTTACTCAAAGAAATGAAGTTGAATTTTTCATTCTTGAATTTTTAGCAGATCATGCAATCCATAGATAGAATGAAAGGTCATTCCATTTGTCTTTATCACAAAAAAGGTTAGAACAAGTTATCAAATATATATAAGTCCATATATGGTGATATTAATCATATATGGTTGCAAAAAATGGACTTATAATTCATCTATGATACTGATTAAATAAAATAAAATTAATTTATACTAACCAAGGACTTCTTGTAGGCCAGTGGTAGGCAATAAAGGCCTGTCACACTTCAGTTGTGGGTTCAATTCCCACATCCTTTCCCGACGCGACGAGTTGTCTCCCATCTTGTGGGCTGTCCTTTTTCTAAAACTATACTATTATAACATTCCAAAATAATATTTAAAAAAATGTTTTAGCCTTAAATAATACTTTATGTAAAGACCTGGATTTTCCATGTAATTTTTTTTAATTATATGGAACAATTTTGAGGCTGTGAAATCTGACGGTGTCTGATTCTGATGACCGGTGTGCCAGAACGGAATTTTAAACTTTCTTAAGGTATGTTCAGTAAATGTGCAAGCGAGAAATCCAAAACTTTTTAACCAGTGCTCAGAATTGAAATCCAAGGTCACTGTTGAACTCGTAGTGCTAGGATTCGCTTAAGGGAGCCTTAACCTCGACTGTAGTGGGTTGAGAGAGGAAGTTGGTTTTTGCGGCTTTCATGGAGGATTAATAAAATAAATCTAATTTATTTTAAATATCCTCCACCTCTATTTAGGTTTTGGTGGTGGGGACCACAAGGGGAGGTCAGTCATTTAATGTAGGACATTAAATGCTTGGTTACACAAAAATGTGTAACCACTCTATATGCAATTAAGGAGGTTCATTAATTGCATCAATTAATGAACCTCTCTTAATTATGTGTTGTAAGGTTAACTCCCATCATTTCTATCTTTTTTAATTCGTTGGAAAAATGAGTGGTGTTTTTGGGGAGAGGAGGATTTTATAGGAGGCCCTTGATGAAGAAGGGATATATCAAGCAAGAACCGAAGAATGTCGTTGGAGCGACATCGTTGGAGGCTTGCTTCAGGATCGACGAACACCGACCCATCTTCAAACGTGGGGCACTCTCTAATGACTCTCAATTTAGGGTTTTTTACTTGTTTAAATTTCATGAGTTGTTGAATCATATATATTCTCCCTTCATAAGATGCTAATGCAGAGGGCGCGGGCCAAACGAACAAGGCCTAGTCCCTCCAGTTCTTGTTTATCGTTGCGTTCTTCACAAATGAATTTTCAGGTTGGGCGGAACCCAAATCTGAGGGTCAAGAAGTGAAGGAGACGACCCGAGCAGCCCGTAGGTGCGATTAGATGGAAAAAAACAGACCACTGGAGGTCACCCAGTGGCCCGTGGAAGACCACCGGCGGTGACCGGTGCGGCGACACCGACGACCGGCGCAGTGACACTGGTGACCAGCGCGGCGGCACCGACGACCAGCTCGGCGGCACCAGCAACTGACACTAGCAGGTGATGGCGGCAGCTGGAAACCGATCGGCCGTGGAGGTGGTGCGGCGTGCCGTCGTGCGCCGCATGAGGAGGAGGCCACAACTTTTTAGCCATGGCAGTCGAGCAGGGTGGCCGAAACTGGCCGACCACGAAGGTGGAGTGGCACACTGTTGGAGGGGGCTGCAGTGGAGGAGGGACCTGCTCCCAGCGGGTCGCGCGATGGCCTGACAGCGCCACGCGGCGTCGCCGCTTCAATTCCAAGCGGCACAGACATTCAGAAAATAGGGGGGAACGCCTCCCCCCAGCCTCCACCCACCAGTAGAATGAGCTGTGCCCCCCTGCGGGCTGGGCGGTGCCCCCCCTGCGGGCCGGGGTGGTGCCCCCGTGTGGGCCGGGGCGGCGCCCCCCCCCCCCCTGCGGGCCGGTGCACGCCCCGCTGCGGGTGGGGCCACACCCCCTTCAGGCCGGGCCATGGCCCCTCCGGGCTAGGCCGCACCCCCTGCAGGTCAGGCTGTTCCCCACTGTGGACCGGGCCAGACCGTGGACTAGCGGGCAAGTCCGCCGCGACCCAGCCCAACCGGGTCGGACCAGACCCAGATCCCACGAGGCCCAGTTTCACTTAAATTACCATAACTTGAAATCCAGACATCCATTTGAAGAATAGTCTATAGTGATGGGATACTTGGAGTGAGACTGTACTTTTAGTATACTCAACTCGGATTTTGGAGAAAGTTGGAGTATGGTTGGGTTGGATCGAACCCGAATCCAACCGGGCCCTCGGTACTAAAACGCTTATAACTCACAAACTGGGAATTTGATTGACACGCCGTCTGTCACGTTGGAACCCTTACGATATGGCGGTTCTTTGGGTTAATCATTTGTGGAGCTTAGTGGCTCTCAAGGTATGACCGATATATCTTGGATAATTTTTTTCAGAACTCGAGCACACCGGGTGTGGGGAACCCTATGGCTGGCTGTCTTTGAAGTAGCTGATCCTGTGTGGATCAACATCATAGCGACCCTATGTGGATCAACATCATAGCTACCCGAAGAGGACCGGTTTTAGAGTGTCTTGTTTAGGATCAGTATCTAGTGACCCTGTGTGGGTCAGAATCGAGCGACCCTGTGTGGATCAACATCGAGCGACCCTGTGTGGATCAACATTCCAGCGACCCTATGTGGATCATCATTCGAGCGACCTTGTGTGGATCAGAATTCCAGCGACCCTATTGGGATTAGCATTCTATCAACCCTTTGTGGATTAGCAGTAGCGTGACCCGATGAGGACAAGCCTTACAGTGGCCCGTCGTGGAACAATGACTTACGTCCAAGAGTGGATCAATAACAGAACAACTTCTTTGATGATGAGTTATGGAACTTCTAAATAGAATAAGATGATATAGCTTAAGAATAATCATCTATATTTCTGATCTATGAGTTGTATACCTAGTGTGAGCTAACTATTACTTCATGCTTTGTGATTGAGGTCTGTCTTTGTGGTTTTTCCTTTTTGGTACTCTGGGAGACCTTCAGGAGTCTCGGGGTCCCGACTGAGTATTGTTATACACACCCCTTTATGGGATTTTCCCACACCTTGTTGTGTATTGTGCAGACGACAGATAGATTTGACCGAGGCTTGGGAACCAGGACTGGATGGTGCTCGGAGGTGGACCTTTAGACGTGATGTGCCGTAGTGACGACCGATCATGAGTTGTACCTACCCTTCAAGTAGGAACCTTGGAGGATGATTCTGGGAGCTGTTTTTATGTTGCTGTTGTACTTTTAAATTGGGTTTGTATTTCGGACCCTTTTACTTATAGTAATCACCCTTTTTTACTTTCAGTACACATCTTTTTTACTACTACAGTTTTACTACGCGGGTTGTGCTTGTTGTATTATTGGACTGTGTGTTTGAAAGTTTAAAGGCAATGCCTTCCCGTTTTTCAGGGATATGCCTTTCGGTGCTAGTTGTCAACCCCTGGCCTATGGAAGGCAGGCTTGGGGTAGTCATGAAACGGGCCTCGGGGGACGGGTCATGACAAAGTGGTATCAGAGGAGTCAGTTCACCAAAGAACTAAGACTCTGATCTTTTTAATAGAGCAATAGTGTTAAGTGTTTTGAGTGTGGTTTTCAGTTCGGGGAGTCCAATGTTAGTGCGGCGACCTACGTATCCATACACCAGGACCCTGAATTCTGATTTCTGACTCGGTGCACGAAAAAACTAATTGTGTGTGTTTTGGAAATGATTTTACTTTGTTCTATTTTGATTCAGCTCACCAGGTATAACTTATCGACCATTAAACACCTATTTCCTTTCAGGATGTTTCCATGTAGATAGCTAGCCAAGATTCTCGAGAGAGTACACGATGAAGGCCCATTGAGCGATGAGGCTTTGGTACAAATCCCTCTTATGACGATAGTACCATCAGGTGGTGTACCAGCAGCACAACTACCCATTGGGATGCCATTGTCACCAGCCCCACTAGCAGATGGTGCACGCCGACTGAGCATGTTTTACGAGTTTCAGCGGTAGAGGCCTCTGAGGTTCTAAGGAGAGATGGATCCGGAGGCGGTTGAAGACTGGCTAGAGGCTGTAGCCAGAGTTTTTTGCCTGGTTGGGACACCAACCGACCATATGGTGATCCTAGATTCCAGTCTTTTACAGGGAGTAGCGGGGAGATGGTGGAGCCTGATGCTCCAGATACACGACGAGGCAACCCTCACTTGGGCAGATTTTGAGGGCCTCTTCAGGGAAAAGTTCTTTCCCATGACTCTATGCTCTGTGCGTATATAAGAGCTGCTAAACTTATAGTAGGGAAACCTAACCGTGTCCCTGTACTCAGTGAGGTTCACCGACCTCTCGTGCTACTCTACCGACATGGTGCGAGACCCTTTCTTCAGGGCCCATACATTCAAATAGGGACTCTGACGGGAGATCGTATCTTCGATGGTATCTCTTAGCATCCCGATGCATGCTGGAGTGATGGAGAGAGCTCTCTTGGTGGAGATTTTCCTTTCTAACCAAACACTGACAATGAGACCCACCACCGAGCGACACGTAGGAGAGTCATCTGCGGCTGGTAGTAGGAAAATGACACATAGGTCTAAGCGGACCAGACCATATAGTGGACGACCCTAGGACGTAGGGTTGGATATGCGAGGCTCACAAGGTAGATAAGGTGAGAAAAGGAGTATACTGTACTCCACATGTGGCGGGCAGGGTCACATGGCTCGCGACTGCCTGACTAGCCGCACTGATGACCAACGGACGATTGAGGGACCACCGAGGCAGAGGTAGAGATTCAAGCAGGGAGGTCAGTTGGTAGCGAGCGGATGTAAAAGAGGAGATGTCCGTGCAACAATAAGTGGGTGGTGATTCGATGTTCTATCACCACCAACTCCAGGTGGTCCACCCCGACCTTAGGGAGTAAGTGGATAGGGACGAGCTCAGCTCCAGGCAGTTGAGGCCTACGACCACGGTGCTCTAGAGATGATTTGAGTTACGATATGTGTCTACTTCACCTTAGCTGAAGTACTTATAGAAACGGTTTCCATTCACTCTTTCATTGCCATGACCCTCGTTCGGAGCTCAGAGATTCCGATGGAGCCGTTGGCTTGATCCTTACATCTAGAGACTTATACGGGAGGAGATTTGATGATACACACTAGTTCCAACAGTGTGAGATTACTCTAGGAGGCAAGAGCTTCGGATGGGATCTTTTAGTAGCGGCATCGAGGCCTTATGACGTCATCTTGGGTATAGAATAGTTATCTACAGTCCATGCTCAGATTGACTGCATTAGGTGCAATGTGCGGTGTGTCTGCGAGGATGGGACCAGGTTTTCCTTCACCAGTGAGAAGGGAACCTTTTCAGCATAGGATCGACTTACCCGGAGGAGGGTGCAACTGATCACACATTAGTTGGCTAGACTTACCCTCGAATCAGTTGATGTTGAGAGTCCGAACTATCATATAATGGTGGACCAGTATGCTAATGTCTTCCCTGATGATGTTCTGGGACTACCACCTCATAGAGATGTGGAATTTTACATGGACCTATACCCCGGGACGCCACCGATATCTACACCATCATATTGGATGGCTCCTGTGGAGCTTTGTGAGTTACAGGTACAGCTGGAGGACTTGTAGAGGAAGGGGTTCATAAGGCCCAGTGTTTCTCCATGGGCAGCCACAATTTTGTTCGCCAAGAAGGAAGATGGGAGTTTGAGGCTCTGTGTGGATTATTGGTGCCTAAACCAGGTGAACGTGAAGAAAAAATATCCACTTATGAGGATTGATGATCTATTCGATCAGCTGAAGGTAGATCGTTGGTTTTCGAAGATAGACCACAAATCAGGCTATCATCAGCTCAGGGTACGAGATGATGATGTGCAGAAGACAAACTTCAGATGTCAGTATGTCCACTATGAGTTATTGGCTATGCCATTCGGCATGACCAACACCCCTATAGTGTTCATGGGACTCATGAACAGGATCTTCCAGCCATACCTCAATCACTTCATAGTGGTCTTCATTGACGACATCTTAGTGTACTCAGAGATAGAGGAGGAGCATGCCTACTACCTGCAGATAGTTCATGATACACTCTGAGAGCACCAGCTTTATGGTAAGCTCTCAAAGTGCTAGTTATGGATACCAGAGGTCCACCTTTTGGGAAACGTTATCTCATAGGTTGGAGTTGCAGTGGATCCAACTAAGATAGAGGCTGTGCTTACTTGGGAGCCACCGAAGAGTGTGACCGAGGTGCAGAGTTTCCTGGGGTTGGTTGGGTGCTACTAGAGATTCATACCTAACTTTTATAGAGTTGTGGAACCCTTGTCAGCATTGAAAAAAATGGAAAGCCCTTCATGTGGATGAAGAGATTCCATCACATTTTTCAGGAGCTGAGGTAGATACTGACGAGTGCCCCCATCCCGAGGCTACTAGAAGAGGGCATTAGGTATATAGTCTACTGCGACACATCAAGGACCAGAATTGTATGTGTCCTAATGTAAGATCGATAAATGATTTCTTCTGTTTCACGACAGATGAGACAACATGAGTAGAACTATGCTACCCATGGCCTAGAGTTAGTAGTAGTGGTCTTCTCCTTGAAGATGTGGCGACACTACTTGATGGGAGAAAGTTTTACAGTCTACTCTGATCACAAGAGTTTCAGGTATATCTTCTCATAGAAGGACATGAACCTGAGATAGCGGAGATGGCTAGAGTTTCTCCAGGACTATGACTTTGAGATAGTCTATACTTATGAGAAGGGGAACATGGTAGCAGATGCACTCAGCAGGAGGTCTGGTCTATAGTTTCTGAGTGAGGAGATATAGTAGCTAGCTGCGTTGTAGATATCTTTCATGGATAGAGATGGAGCAGCTTACCTCCAGTATATGAAAGTCACTCCCCCACTCATTCAGTGAGTCAGGGATGTGCAGCTTGGGGATATTGACTATGAGGCTCAACGTGCTCAGATATCCTCTAGACAGGCACCTGATGAATTTTCTGAAGGTGGGGAGCACATCATCATCTTCAGAAGATGCACCATAGTACCGATGGCACTACTGGTGGAGGTGTTGAGGGGTTTCCATACGTCCCCTATGGTGGTACATCCTAGTGTGGTGAAGATGTATTAGGACCTCCAGTATCAACACTGGTGGTCGGGGATAAAGAAAGTAGTGGTAGAGTTTTTTTCACTATGCCTCACTTCTCAGCAAGTGAGGGCTGAGCAATAGGTTCCAGCAGGATTAGTGCAATCACTGGAGGTACTGGAGTGGAAGTGGGATGGAATTTACATGGATTTTGTGATAGGTCTACCACGTACATTCAGGTTCCAAAATTCCATTTGGGTGATCATTGACCGAATCACCAAGTCGTCCCACTTTCTACCTATCCGAGAGCATGGATTAGTAGAGGGATTGGGATGCCTCTACGTACAAGAGATTGTACGGCTCCATGGGGTGTCATCATCAATCATCTCTAATCGTGATGCACATTTTACATCCCGGTTGTGGAAGGTATTGCAGGAGGCATTCAGAACTCAGCTACTTCTAAGCACTGCCTTTCATCATCAGACAGATGGTCAGATGAACCAGACCATATAGACACTTGAGGGCATGCTTCGTGCTTGCGTCCTATATTTTGGCCATAGTTGAGAGGATCACTTACCCTTTGTGGAGTTCACGTACAACAACAAATATCACTCCACAATTAGTATGGAACCGTTTGAGGCCTTGTATGGTTGACCATGCAGATCACCTATATGCTGGACAAACCTAGGGGTGTCAGCACTTATGGGTCCAGAGTTGGTACGGGATACCACTCAGAAGGTGAAGATCATCAAGGAGTAGATGAAGACTACATAGAGCATGCATAAGTTTTATGCTGACAGAAGATAGAGGCCTTTTGAGTTCTTGGAGAGAGACCAAGTCATCCTATGGGTCTCACCTCAATGAGGTTTGTAGATATTTGGCCGTGGCGGCAAGCAATCTCCAAGGTTCATCAGACCCTTTCAGGTTCTCGGCAGAGTTGGCGATGTGGCATATCGCCTAGCTCTTCCCCCATAGATGCATCAGGTGCATGATGTTTTCCATGTGTCATAGTTGAGGAAGTACGTGCCTGATTCATCACACATTATTGACTGGGGAGATTTGGATATCGACGATGGGAAAACATTTTCATAGGTTCCAGTGGAGATTGAGGATAGATAGGAGCGGGTCCTTCGTGGCCGATCGATACCTATGGTGCGTGTTCGTTGGAAGCATGAGAACCTCCAAGAGAGCACATGAGAGTGGTAGGATTAGATTCATGCTCAGTACCCCCACTTGTTTCTTTAGTCTATATTGTGGCTTTTAGGGACTAAAATCCATAAGGTGGGGAGAATGTAGCGACCTGAATTTTCCATGGAATTTTTTTAATTATATGGAACTATTCTGAGGCTGCGAAATCTGATGGCGTCTGATTCCGATACCCAGTGTGACCAGAACGAAATTTAAAACTTTCTTAAGGTACATTCAGTAAACGTGCGAGCGAGAAATCCTAACTTTGGAACCGATGCTCGGAATTGAAATATAAGGGCATTGTTGAACTTGCAGTGCTAGGATTCTCTTAAGGGAGCCTTAACCTTGACCATAGTGGGTTGAGAGACGAAGTTGGGTTTTTTAATTTTCGTTGAGGATTAATAAAATAAATCTAATTTATTTTAAATATCATCCACCTCTATTTAGGTTTTGGTGGTGGGGACCACAATGGGTGGTTGGGTATTTAATGCAAGACATTAAATGCCCAGTTACACAAAAATGTGTAACCACTCTACATGCAATTAAGGAGGTTCATTAATTGAATCAATTAATGAACCTAT
Organism: Viscum album; assembly: GCA_963277665.1. Taxonomy (NCBI): domain Eukaryota; kingdom Viridiplantae; phylum Streptophyta; class Magnoliopsida; order Santalales; family Viscaceae; genus Viscum; species Viscum album. The sequence goes on along the minus strand of OY728131.1, from coordinate 527,503,539 downwards.
CTTAATTATGAGTTTTAAGGTTAACTCACATCATTTCTCTCTTTTTGAATTCTTTGGTAAAAGGAGTGGTGTTTTTGGGGAGAAGAGGATTTTAGAGGATCCCCATGATGAATAAGGGATCCATAAAGCAAGGACCGAAGAACGTCATTGGGGAAGCATCATTGGAGGCTTGCTTTAGGATCAATGAACACTAACCAATATTCAAATGTGGGACACTCTCCAATGACTCTTGTGGTAGGGTTTTTTCCTTGTTTACATTTTAAGATTTGTTGAATCATATATCTTCTACCTTGATAAGATGATAATGCCGAGGGTGTAGGCTAAATGAACAAGGCCTGGTCCCTCCACCTCTTATTTATTGTTGTGTTATTTATGTATGAATTTTTGTGTTGGAAAGAACCCAAATCCGAGGGTCAAGAAGAGAAGGAGATGACCCAGGAATCTCGTAGGTGCGATCAGATGAAAAAACGGACCACCAGAGCTCACTCAGTGGCCCATGGAAGACTGCCGGTGTGACACCGGGGCGATGACACTGGCATGTGATGGCGATGGCCAGCACCGGCCGGCCGTGGTGGAGGTGGTGTGCCATCATGTGCCATAGGAGGATGTCGTGGCACTAGGTCATGATAGTCAGTAGAGCGACCGACACCGACCGGCCGTAGAGGCGGTGCGGTGCACCGTCGTGTGCCGCAGGAGGAGGAGGTCATGACTTTTTAGCTGCAGTGGTCGAGTAGGGAGGCCAGCACTAGTCATCCATGAAGGCAGAGCGGCGTGCCATCACGCATTTTTGGAGGCAGCCATGGCTCGAAGCCACAACAGAGGAGGGACCCGCTCCCTGTGGGTCCCGCGGAAACCTGGTGACGCTACGTGGCATCGCCGCTTCAATTATGAATGAAAAAAATGTTTGAAAAACAGGGGGAAATGCCTCCCCCCCATGCCAGCTAGGGTGGTATCCATGCCCACCAGCGGGATGAGCCGTGCCCCCCCTACGGGCTAGGGTACGCCCTCTTGTAGGCAGGGCGACTCCCCCTTGTGGGCCAGGCCGCGCACCCTGTGGGCAAGTCTGAACCTCCTACGGGTCGGGACGGATTGCATCCCAGCCGAATCGGGCCAGACCAGGCCAGTTCAGGTCAGGCCAGGTCGGCCCCAAGCCAGTCCGACCGGGTGGGACCGGACCCAGACCCAACCAGGCCCAGTTTTGCTTAAATTGCCATAACTTGAAATCCAAACATCTGTTTGACTAACCGTCTATGGTGATGGGATCCTTGGAGTGAGATAGTCCTTTTGGTATACTCTAATAAGATTTTGGAGAAATTTGGAGTATATCTGGGTTGGATTGAACCCGAATCCAACTGGGTCCTCAGTACTAAAATGCTTATAACTCACAGACCGGACGTCTGATTGACAAGACGTTTGTTGCGTTGGAACCCTTACGACATGGAGGTCCTTTGGGTTACTCCTTTGTGGAGCTTAGTGTTGTTCAAGGTATGAACGATATCTCAAGGAGAATATTCTTCAGAACTCAAGCGCACTGGGTGCGGAGAACCCTATGGATGGCTGTCTTTGAAGTAGCTGATCCTGTGTGAATCAGTATCATAGAGACCCTATGTAGATCAAAATTGTAGCTACCTGACGAGGACCGGTTTTAGAGTGGCTTGTCGAGGATCAAAATCTAGAGACCTTGTGTGGATCAGCATTGAGCAACCCTGTGTGGATCATCATCGAGCGACCCTCTGTGGATCATCATTCCAGCGACCCTGTGTAGATCAACATTTCAACACCCCTATGTGGATCAGAATTCGAGCGACCCCATGTGGATCAAAATTCTAGTGACCCTGTGTGGATCAGCATTCTAGCGACCCTGTGTGGATCAGTAGTAGCGTGACCTGACGAGGACCAGCCTTACAGTGGCCCATCGTGGAACATCAACTTACATCAAAGAGTGGATTGATAATAGAAAAACTTATTTTTGGATGAGTTTTGAAACTTTTTAATTAAATAATATGATATATCTTAAGACTAATCAACTATATTCCTGATATTTGAGTTGTATACCTAGTGTGAGCTGACTATTACTTCGTGCTTTGTGATTGAGGTCTAGCTTTGTGGTTTTTTCTTTGTGGTACTCTAGGAGACCTTCAGGGGTCTCAGGGTCCCTACTGAGTATTGTTATACTCACCCCTGCACGGGCTTTGCCTGCACCTTGTTGTGCCTTGTGCATACGAAGAACAACTTTGACCGAGGCATAGAATCCAGGACTGGATGGTGCTCGAAGGTGGACCTTTAGACGTGATGTGCCATAAGGACGATTGACCGTGAGATGTACCTACCCTTTAGGTAGGAACCTTGGTAGACGATTCTGGAAGCTATTTTTTTGTTACTGTTGTACTTTTTAGTTGGGCTTGAATTCTGACCCCTTTTACTTACAGTACTCACCCTTTTTACTTTCAGTACACATCTTTTTTACAACTGTAGTTTTACTACGTGGGTTGTGCTCATTGTATTCTTGGACTATGTGTTTGCAGGTTTAAAAGAAACACCTTACCGTTTTTTAGGGATATGCCTTTCAGTGCTAGTCGCCAACCCCTAGCCTATGGAAGGCGGGATTGGGGTAGTCACGACATGGGCCCCGGGGGACGGGTCATGACAAAGTGGTATCAAAGGAGTCGGTTCTACCAAAGAACTATGACTCTGATCTTTTTAATGGAGAAATAGTGTTAAGTGTTTTGAGTGTGTTTTTCAGTTTGGGGAGTCCAGTGTTGGTGCAGCGTCCGACATATCCATACGCCAGGACCCTAAATTCTGATTTCCAACTCAGTGCATGAAAACACTGATTGCGTTTGTTTTGGAATTTTTTTTACTTTGATATCTTTTGAGTCAGCTCACTAATTATAACTTATTGACCGTGGCACACATGTTTCCTTTTAGGATGCTGCTACATAGATAGCCACTTAGGATTCCTGAGAGAGTACACGATGATGTCCCACTGAGCGATGGGGCTTCGGTCCAGGCCCCTCTTACGGTGATAGTACCATCGTGTGGTGTACCAGCAGCACCAATACTCATTTGGCAGACATTTCCACCTTCCCCACCAGTAGATGGTGCACGCTGATTGAGCATGTTGCATGAGTTTCAGCAGTATAGGTCTCTAAGGTTCGGAGGTGAGAAGAATACGTAGGTAGCTGAGGACTGGATGGAGGCTGTGGCCAAATTTTTTTGCCTGGTTAGGGAACCAGCCGCCCCGATGGTGATCCTAGATACCAGTCATTTCCAGGGAGCAACATGGAGATTATGAAGCCTGGCACTCCAGATACACAACGATGCAAGCCTCACCTGGGCAGATTTTTAGGGCCTTTTCAGTGCAGAGTTCGTTCCTGAAACTCTATGCTCTGTGCATATACATGAGCTGCTATACTTACAATAGGGTATCCTAAACGTGGCCCAGTACTCGGCGAGGTTCATAGACCTCTTGCACTACTCTACCGACATGGTACGAGACCCTTTCTTCAGGGATCAGAACTTCGAGTAGGGACTCCGATGGGAGATCATAGATTTGATGGTGTCTTTAAGCATCCCGATACATGCTAGAGTTCTTAAGAGAGCACTCTTGGTGGAGAGTTTCCTTGCTGATAAGACACCGATAGCGAGACCCATCACCGGGCAACACGTAGTAGAGTCATCTATGGCTGGAAGTAGGCCGATGAAACAGAGGTCCAAGTCGACCAGACCATCTGGTGGACGACCCCAGGATGTAGGGTCAGAGGTGCGAGGCTCATGAGGTATAGTAGGCTATAAGAGGTGCAGATTATACTTCACGTGCAGTGGGTAGGGTCACATGGCTCGTGACTGCCTGACCAACTGCACTAATGACTAGCAGACGGTCGAGGGACCACTGAGGTAGAGGTAGATATTCAAGTGGGGAGGTTCACATGTAGTGGTCAGACGTGGAAAAGGATTTTTCCATGCAACAGGTAGTGGGTGACGATTCAATTTTCTACCACCACCACCACCAAATTGTCCACCCCGACCTTAGGGAGCAAGTGGATAGGTGCGAGATCAGCTCCAGGCAGTTAAGGCCTTCGACAACGATGCTCCATAGATGATTCGAGGTATGATATGTGTCTACTCCAACTTAGATGCAGTACTTATAGACACAAGTTCCAGTCACTCTTTTATTTCCACAGACCTTGTTTAGAGCTCGGAGATTCCGGTGGATCCATTGGCTCGATCCTTACAACTAGAGACTCCTATGGTAGGGGAATCGATGATTACACACTGGTTCTGGCAGTGTGAGCTTACTCGAGGAGGTGAGAGTTTTGGATTAGATCTTCTAGTAGTGGAATCGAGACCTTACAACATCATCTTGGATATGGACTGGTTATCTACAATCCATGCTCAGATTTACGGCATTAGGCACAATGTACGGTGTATCCGTGAGGATGGGACCATGTTTTCTTTCATCGGAGAGAAGGGAACCTTTGTAGCATGGGATGGACTTACCCGAAGAAGGGTGCAGCTGATCACACATTAGTTTCCTAGCATTACCCTCATAACAGTTGATGTTGAGAGTCCAAACTATCCTGTAGTGGTGGACCAGTATGCTGATGTATTCCCTGATGATGTTCCGGGACTATGTCCTCACAGAGAGGGGGATTTTTATATCGACCTGTACCCTGGGAAGGCACTGATATCTACACCTACATATCGGATGGCTCCTGAGGAGCTTCTTGAGTTATGGGTAAATCTGGAGGACTTGCAGAGGAATAGGTTCATAAGGCCCAGTGTTTCTGCATGGGCAGCCCCAATTTTTTTCACCAAGAAGGAAGAAGGGAGTTTGAGGCTATGTATGGAATATTGGCACCTGAACCAGGTGACTGTGAAGAACAAGTATCCAATTACGAGGATTGATGATCTTTTCAATCAACTGAAGGGAGATCGTTGGTTTTTGAAGATAGACCACAAATTTGGATATCAACAGCTCAGGGTACTAGATGAGGATGTGAAGAAGACGACCTTCAGATGTCGATATGGCCACTATGAGTTCTTGGTTATGCCATTCGGCATGACCAACTCCCCTACAGTGTTCATGGTACTCATGAACATGATCTTCCAACCATACCTCGATCGCTTTGTGGTGGTCTTCATTAACGACATCTTGGTGTACTCAGCGAAAAAGGAGGAGAATGCCTACCATCTATATATAATTCTGGATACACTCTGAGAGACCCAACTTTATGGTAATCTCTTGAAGTTCTAGTTTTGGATATAGGAGGTCCACTTTCTGGGACATGTTATCTCAGAGGCTAGAGTTGCAGTGGATCTGGGGAAGATATAGGCTGTGATTTCTTGGGAGCCACCCAGGAGTGTGACTGAGGTGCAGAGTTTCCTAGGGTTGGCTGGGTACTAGCGGAGATTCGTACTTGACTTTTCTAGATTTTCAGCACCCTTGTCAGCATTGACAATGAAGGGACAACCCTTCGTTTGGATGGAGAGATGCTAGTAGATTTTTTAGGAGCTAAGGCAGAGACTGATGAGTGGCCACATCCTAAGGCTACCAGAAGAGGGTGTTGGGTATGTAGTCTACTGCGACGCATCATAGACCAGACTTGGATGTGTCCTAATGCAGGAGCGAGCAGTGATCACTTGTGGTTCACGATAGCTGAGACATCATGAGAATAACTACGCTACCCATGACCTGGAGTTAGAAGTAGTGGTCTTCAACTTGAAGATGTGGCAACACTCCTTGATGGGAGAACATTTTACAGTCTATTCTGATCACAAGAGTCTTAGGTATATCCTCTCACAGAAGGAATTGAACCTGATACATCGGCGATGGATAGAGTTCCTCTAGGACTATGACTTTGAGATAGTCTATACTCCAGTGAAGGGGAACGTGGTAGCAGATTCACTCAGCAGGAGTTCTGGTCTATAGTTTCTGAGTTAGGCGACAGAGTAGTTGGCCACATTGTAGATGTCTTTCATGGATAGAGATGGAGAAACTTGCCTCCAGTAAATGAAACTCACTCCCCCACTCCTTCAGCGAGTCATGAAGGCGCAACTTGGGGACATTGACTGTGAGGATCAATGTGCTCAGATATCCTTAGGACAGGTGCCTGATGGATTTTTTGAAGGTGGGGAGCATGTCATGCTCTTTAGAGGATGCACTATGATACCAATGGATCTACAGGAGGAGGTGTTGAGGGAGTTCTATATGTCCCCTCTAGTGGTACATCCAGGTGTGGTGAAGATGTACCAAGACCTCCGGTGTCAGCACTGGTGGACAAGGATGAAGAAAGTAATGGCAGAGTTTGTTTCATGATGCCTCACATTTCTGCAAGTGAAGGCCGAGAATCAGGTTTCAGTAGGCTTAGTACAACCACTAGAGGTACCAGAGTGGAAGTGTGATGTAATTTCCATGGATTTCATGACAGGGATACCGCGTATGTCCAGGGGACATGATTCCATCTGGGTGCTCATTGACTGACTCACCAAGTCAACCCACTTTCTACCCATCTGAGATTAGGGATCAGTAGAGGGCTTGTGACACCTTTACGTACAGGAGATTGTACGGATCCATGGGTTTTCATCAGCAATAGTCTCTGATCATGATGCATGTTTTACATCCCAGTTGTGGAAGGGATTGCAGGAGGCGTTTATGACTTAGCTATGTCTGAGCACCACCTTACATCCTCATATGGATGGTCAGACAGAGTGGACCATACAGACACTCAAGGACATGTTTCATGATTGCATCCTAGATTTTGGCCGCAGTTAGGAGGATCACTTGCCCTTGGTGGAGTTCACGTACAACAACAGCTATCACTACACCATCATTATGACACCATTTGAGGCCTTGTACGGTCAACCATGCAGATCAAATATATGCTGGACAGACCCAGGGGAGTCAGCACTTATGGGTCCAGAGTTGGTACAGGCTACCCCTAATAAGGTACAGATCATCCAGGAGAGGATAAAGACTACACAGAGCAGGCATGAGTCTTATAATGATAGGAGATAAAGACCTTTGGAGTTTTTGGTGGGAGACCATGTCTTCCTATAGGTATCACCTCGATGAGGTTTTTAGAGATTTGGCTGGGGCAGAAATCTATCTCCGAGGTTCATGATAACCTTTTAGGTTCTCAAAAAAGTTGGTTAGGTGGTGTATCACCTAGCTTTTCCTCCACAGATGCATCGGGTGCATTATGTTTTCCACGTGTCGCAGCCGAGGAGGTACGTGCATGATCAATCACACGTTATCGACTAGGGCGAGTTGGAAATCGACGATGGGGAAACATTTACGGAGGTTACAGTGGAGATTGAGGATCGATAGGAGTAGGTCCTTCATGGATGATCGATACCTCTGGTGCACATTCACTGGAATCACGGGAACCTCTAGGAGAGCACATGGGAGCGGGATGCTCAAATTCGTGCTCAGTACCCCCACTTGTTTCCTTAGTCTATGTTGTGGATTTCTGGAATGAAAAGTCCTAAGGTGGTGAGAATGTAAAAACCCAGATTTTCTATGTAATTTTTTTAATTATATGTAACAATTCTGAGGCTGAAAAATCTGACGACGTTTGATTCTGATGCCCAGTGTGCCCATAATAGAATTTTAAACTTTCTTAAGGTACGTTCAGTAAATGTGCAAGCGGGAAATCCTAACTTTTGAACTGGTGCTCGATATTGAAATATGAGGGCACCGTTGAACTCACAGTGCCGAGATTCGCTTAAGGGAGCCCTAACCTCAACCGTAGTGGGTTGAGAGAGGAAGTTGGTTTTTGCAGTTTTTGTGGAGGATTAATAAAATAAATCTAATTTGTTTTAAATATCCTCGACCTCTCTTTAGGTTTTGGTGGAGGGGACTACAAGGGGTGGTTAGGCATTTAATTCAAGACATTAAATGCCCAGTTACAAAAAAATGTGTAACCACTCTACATGTAATTAAGGAGGTTCATTAATTGCATCAATTAATGAATCTCTCTTATTTATGTGTTGTAAGGTTAACTCCCATCATTTCTCTCTTTTTGAATTAATTGGAAAAAAGAGTTGTATTTTTGGGGAGAGGAGGATTTTGGAGGATTCCTTTGATGAAGAAGGGATCCATCAAGAAAGAACCTAAGAACGTCATTGGAGTGGTATCGTTGGAGTCTTTCTTTAGGATTGAAAAACATCGACCCATATTAAAATGCAGGACACTCTCCAATGACTCTTGTGGTAGGGTTTTTGCCTTGTTTAAATTTTAAGAGTTGTTGAATCATATATCTTCTCTTTTGATAAGATGCTAATGCGGAGGACGCGGGCCAAATGAACAAGGCCTGGTCCCTCCACCTCTTGTTTATCATTGCGTTCTTCATGGATGAATTTTCGGGTTGGATGAAACTCAAATCCGAGGGCCAAGAAGCGAAGAAGATGACTCGAGAATCCCATAGGTGCGATCAGATGAAAAAACGGACCATCGGATCTCACCTGATGGCTTGTGGAATATCACCGACATGATGACACTGGAAACTTGCGCTGACAGGTGATGGCGGTGGCCGGCACCGACCGACCGTGGTGGAGGCGACGCGCTATTACGCATCGTAGGAGGAGGCCACAACAGTCAGCAGAGCGGCTGACACCGACCGGATGCAGAGGTGGTGTGGTGCACCGTCGCACACCTCAGGAGGAGGAGGCTGTGGATTTTCAGCCGCGATGGTCGAGCAGGGCAGCCAACACTGGTCTACTACGAAGGTGGAGCAACGCGTCGTAATGCCCTGCTAGAGGCGGCTGCGACTCGAAGCCACGGTGGAGGAGGGACCCGCTCCCTGTGGGTCCCACGACAACCTGGAGGCACCATGTGGCACTACCACTTTAATTCCGAATGGAACATCCATTCAGAAAAAGGGGAGAAAGCCTCCCCTCATGCCATCTAGGGTGGGCCCCACACCCACCAGCGGGCTGAGCCACGCCCCCTTGCGGGCTGGGCTGCGCCCCCTAAGGGTCGGGCTGCACCTTCTGCGGGCTAGGTAGGACTGTTGCTTAGGGGGCCACGCCCTCCGCAACCCAGCCCAATCAGGCTGAGTCAGACCTTGGCTGGGTCGGGCCGGGTTGGTCCGACCGGGTCGGACCAGACCCAGATGCAACCCGGCCCAGTTTCTCTTAAATTACCATAAATTGAAATCCAGATTTCCGTTTGACAAACCATCTATGGCTCTGGGATCCTTGGAGTCAGATGGTCATTTTGGTATAATCCACTCAGATTTTAAATAAATTTAGAGTATTGTCGGGTTGGATTGAACCTAAATCCAACCGGGCCCTCGGTACTAAAATTCTTATAACTCACAGACTAGGTATTCGATTGACGTGCCATCTATTGCGTTGGAACCCTCACGACATGGAGGTACTTTGGGATAATCCTTTGTGGAAATTAGTGGTGGTCAAGGTATGAACGATATCTTAAGGAGAAGATTCTTCGAAACTCGAGCGCATCGGGTGCGGGGTACCCTATGGATGGCTGTCATTGAAGTTGCTGATCCTGTGTGGATCAACAATATAGTGACCCTGTGTGGATCAACATTGTAGCTACCTGATGAGGACTAGTTTTAGAGCGGCCTATTGGGGATCAACATCTAGCTACCCTGTGTGGATCATCATCGAGTGACACTATGTGGATCAGCATCGAGCGACCCTGTGTGGATCACCATTCTAGTAACCCTGTGTGGATCAGCATTTCAGTGACCCTATGTGGATCAGCATTCGAGTGATCCTATGTGGATCAACATTCCAGCGACCCTATGTGGATAAATATTCTAGAAACCATGTGTCGATCTGCAGTAGCGTGACCCGACGAGGACCAACCTTACAGTGGCCCGTCGTGGAACAGTGACTTACGTACAAGAGTGGATCAATAATAGAACAACTTATTTTTGGATGAGTTGTGGAACTTCTAAATGGAATAAGATGATATAGATTAAGACTAATCATCTATATTCCTGATCTCTGAGTTGTATACCTGGTGTGAGTTGAATATTACTTCATGATTTTTGATTGAGTTCTGGATTTGTGGTTTTTCCTTTGTGTTACTTTGGGAGACCTTTAGGGGTCTTGGGGTCCCTACTGAGTATTTTTATACTCACCCATTCACGGGCTTCACCCGCACCTTGTTGTTCCTTGTGCAGACGAAAAGCAGCTTTGATCGAGGCTTGGAAGCTAGGACTAGACAGTGCTCGGAGGCAGACCTTTAGACGTGACGTGCCGCAGTGAGGACCGACCGTGAGCTGTACCTACCCTTCTGATAGGAACCTTGGAGGATGATTCTGGGAGCTATTTTTCTATTACTGTTGTACTTTTCAGTTGGGCTTGTATTCTGGACCCTTTTACTTATAGTACTCACCCTTCTTACTTTTAGTACACATCTTTTTACTACTGTAGTTTTACTACGTGGGTTGTGCTCATTGTATTCTTGGATTGTGTGTTTTAATGTTTAAAGGAAATGCCTTCCCATTTTTAGGGATATGCCTTTCGGTGCTAGTATCCAACCCCTGGCCTATGGAAGGCGGGCTTGGGGTAGTCACGACACGGGTCCCAGGGGACGAGTCGTGATACCATCTGATGCCCAACTTAATCCATTCCAACCTTTAGGATTATTCAAAATACTTCTGTCCAAACTCACAATACAATAAAAAAAAACAATTACAAGAAAGGTCATATAACAAGCATGTGAATGCCTTCATTTATCCCTTATATATCATAATATATATCTTTTTGGTCACATTCCAAACATTTTAATGACTTCATCATGCATTCTATTGATTCATGGTAATAACCTAAATTACCATATATCCTTATTGAAAACATGCATGTTTCCTTATTCCATAATTTATTGGATATATTCCTTAGGTCCCAAATTTTTTTATACTTCATCCATGATAACATGACCTAATTTTTAATAACTCCATAATTAGTTCCCAAGAAACCAGTATCATCCAATTTACATATTCAAACCCAACATATCTTTATCCAAAAATAATTATTTGAACATAAGGGACATATTAAGGGTTATCTTCCCCTTAATCATGCGTTCTCAAAATATACCACCTTACCCTTAAATCAATTTTTAGTCTCCATAGAACTATTCAACATATCCTTTCCAATCCTTAATTAAATACTTATACTGAACACAATTATATATTTCATGATTCATATAACATAATCTTTGAAATCCGAAACATATACACCTTAATCATCCAACTTTATTCTTAAACCATTACTCAGGATTCATCATATTCATCTTTACTAAAATATAAATTATGTCTCAAGTTTTCTCAAAATAAAGCTTATTAGGTTTAATGTAGACAATACTAGAAGAACATCACATACATTTCACATGTCATTTACAATCTCTTTTTCCTCAAAAGTATAACCAATACTTGTACCATCTTAATGATTCACTTTATGATATTTCCACTCAGGAAATCAATCTTAATTATTCCCTTAATTTCCACATATGAAACATTCAATGGTTAACCATGTTCTATGTAGTTTTGTATATTGACTAAGACCAGAAAGAAAAGTGTGAGAAATACATATCAGAGATTAACAACACATAAGTAAGGTAAATTACTTATAATATTTCAATCTATGATATCTTAGGTTTAATCCTAGTTTATTCATGATTATCACAAAAACTCTAGGATTATAACATATACCTGACTTATACTTAGGAAATCTATTGATATAACCCTAGAAATATATCTAGGGATCTCACCAAAGTTTTCACATCCTTGTTTCCAATGGTTGACTAAACCTTCACTCTGATACTAACTGTAAATACCCAAGATTTATGTATATGGACATTTCATTACTTCTTCGGAATACTTAATACATGACACAAATAGATGTCTAAAAAATGTATTAGTTTAGTGCCTTTAGAAACTGGAAAACATAAACAACTGGTTCATAAAATATCTACATCATCTACTGCTTTATCCTTCATAACTAGAACCTCTTTTGAAACATCTTACTTAATACCCTTCTTCAAATCCTGGGTAAAAGAAACATGAAAAGTGGTGAGATCAAATGCTCAGTAAGGGTAAGCATGGAAAACATATTACAAAACATAAAAATAAGAATGTAAAAACATGAACATAACTTAAAAAAACATACCATATTTAACATATACTTAAATCATGAGTCATGAAATAAATCTTATTAGTTCATAAGGCATAAATTATAATGGAATCATGAACCATGAGAAAATAGTATTGGCATAAAACATTGAATCGTGGCAAACAAATTAGCACATAATATGATTTACATAGTAGCCAAGGTATTGATGACAAGACTATCATAGTGGATAAAGTCCATTACTGAACTAGGTTTACATGCTATTCCAACCATGTATTACTGAACCAGATTAACTTTTCATTCTAGCCCTGTATTACTGAACTAGATTTACTTGCTATTCCAGCCCTGTATTACTGAACCAGATTTACTTTCATTCTAATCATGTCTATATAATGAGATATAAATCTTTATCTAATGAATTGGAGGGAGATATAGGTACCACCCATCTCATAGTGAAATCATTCATACATGTGTCACAAAAACATAAATCATTAATCATAGCATAACTCATAAAATAAAATGGGTTTCTTAAACATCATTCCACAATAATCCATATAAAATAAATGAATTTCATAAAAATAATTCCATTATAAACACAATAAAATGAAAGTAATAATTAAGATAGAAACATAACCATATATCATCTTATATGGAAAATAATTTTGATAAAACACTTGAACTTAATTCTTGAGGAAAATATCCTTTCTTCTTTAAAAAAGTTTTCTTTTCTTAAAATGCCGTGTAATTTTAAAAGAAAAGAATTTAGATGAAAATAAACTTAAAATAGTGTAGAGTAAGCTTAATAGAAATAAGGCATCATGAAACCGTAAAAATCCATTCATGCCGTATAAGTTAAAAAAAACATTCTCATTATACTTTTGCTGGAAAAGTTAAAAAGTACCTCAAATTGAATAAAGAAAAAATATTCCTTTCATACCGTTTAATAAAAATTCACCAAAGAGTAAAATTAACTTTAAATTTTTTTATAAGAATAGAAATAATATTACATACTTAGAAAACATGGATTTGGATTATAAATATACCCCATCAAATACTTACGTATAAACAATCTTGGAAAAAAATGAGATCGCAAAATTATCCCCTACCTTAGGTCCAATTTCTTACGCACGTGTCCAAAATTCCTGTATAATGGATTTAAACATATTATTAACTTGTAACAGAACCATAATAATATTTATGATATCATATATGATATCATATATTATTCACTTATGACTTTATATTACCCGTTTATTTATCAATTCCATGTTAAAGCAACATTTTGAGTAACAATCGTTTTATTTATCGTACATGTTTTGACTTGTTATTATTGATCTTATTAATTAGATCATGATTTACTTACTTCCTAAATATAAAAAAATATTTATATATCATAAATATTCAGTGTATAAATATATATAATATATAGATAAATGAAATGGAATATACCGTTCATGGAGACGGTAGGTTTTACGTACACATGAACACTGTTTTCATTTCTTTATTGAATTGAATAAAAGAAAGTAAATGATATATATATATATACATAAATATAAATACAGTATAATTAATATTTCATTTATTTCATGATTATTTATTATATATACTTTATAATCATTATTTAATGGTTAACGTGGATAATGAATCTCATCGTGCTGTGGAGACGATAGGTCATACGTACGCACGAGCGACGATATCATTCACTTAATGGTTAAATGGTATGAAATTGGATGGAATATTAATTATAAAGAATAATTATAATATTATATTAATTATTTAAATCCATTATACTTATCATTATACCCATCCAAATTAATTATTTTTGAACACGATGTGGAGACGGTAAGTCGTACATACACATGCATGGTGATATTGTTATTCGTAGGATAGATAAAATGAGGTATAAAGTTGTACCATAATTATAATAACATATATAAATTTATAAGATACTGGATTTATTACTTTATTATGGTAAGAACATATGAAGAGTAAGTAGAAGAAGAAAAGAATTTTGAAAGAGGTGATAAAACAATTAACTATTTTTCGAGTATCTCCTTTTGATTTGCACAAAATGTCTCCTTAAGATGGATTTATTCCCTATGTTTTTCATCTAAGAGGAAGGGAGGGATGTTGGGAGGTTATTTGAGAAGATTTTGGATGATCCAAAGGGCTTTAAAGGTGTGAGTAAGTGGGTAGAGGTGGTGGCCTTTTGTAAGAGGGAGGAGAGGCACTTTAGGAAAGTCTTGAAATATCAATTTATTATAAATTGATTTTCGGTTTAAAATGCTCCCAAACTCATTTATTTCTAATATAAGATGAGTAGGGGACGAAATAATCTCAATCAATAAAATTTATACATGTTTTGATTTTATTTCAAACCTTATCATTTTGATTTATCCTTATTTAATCTATTTAATTTTATTTGTTGTAATAATATTCTAAATATTATATTAAATATTTACTTATGTGTTGTCAATTTTCCATAATTGGATACTTTATAAAATTTTAGACCATATAATTTTCAATTTTTAATTTTTAAATATTTTTGTGATTTTTAAATAATTTAATTATATTTTATTTCTATAAAATATAAATAGTGTCAATTTTAACACTATTTATTTATTTGACTTTAAATAAAACCCAAAAATAAGATAAATTCGAAAAAAATATTAAATAAAGTCATAATTTGTCATATTCACCTAAAAAATTCGTGGATAACATTAATTAGTTCTTATGATATTTATTTTGATATTTTTAAAACCATTTATTTTATATTTCTGTTAATAAAATAAATTCTACATCACTATTTTGTCATCATTAATGGTATTTATTTAATCTCTAAAAATTTTAAATAAATTCACATGATATAGATAATTTAATTATATTTCTATATAATATTTATTTTCAAAGTTTTATCATGTTTATCACTATATTAAAATTATTATACATATAAAAGATTAGAGAGTGACATGTTGTCACTTTCTTTTGTTTTAATTATAATTACATCAATTTCATGGAGAAAAGTCCATTAAATGAATCATTTCCAAAAATTAGGTGATATTGGTCGAATTTAATTCATCTAATATGGTTTTTGGCAGGTGTTAGAGTAATTTTATTATCTTTATCATATTGTTTGTTACCCTAATTTACCCGATTTACCTTCAACTGTGGTAAATAAAAATTACCGTAGTTATAATTCATAATATCCAAAAAAATAAAAGTAACATATTTACATATTTTGAACCCACTAATTCAAAATATGGAAACTATTTTTCAAAATTCAAAACATAGAAGTTTGATTAATTAATTTAAAATTAATTATTATTGTCAAAACCAGAAAGCGGGTTTTTAAGAAGTAAAAACTATCAAAAGATTGACACATGTTTATGTCCAATTTAAATTTGAAATTACTTAAAATGAGAAAAATTGGATTATATGATAAAAAATAATCCAATTATACTTTAAAACAAATTAAAAATATAATCTAACTATATAAATAAATTAGAGGAAAAGGCTGTTTTGAATTAAAATGCAGTATTTTTCACTTTTCATTAAAATATGAATTTTATTTGAAAAATACCAAAAATTAAACCAAAGTAAATTTTGATGTCCCATGTCCAAATAATTTTTTTATTTTTTAAAATACAATACATTAAAGTGTTAAAAACTTGATTTAAAATGGGCACGCCATCAAAAGATGGTAAAACAACATTTTTTGAAAAATAGTTCATTTATCCGAAAAATTAAATTTCTTATTATATAATGTCTAGAAAATAAATAAGGTGTTGGTGAATGTTATATAAAATTAAAAATTTGGCTGATACTATTCATAAGGGCTAGTTTATATCCCATTTTAATAATATATCATTGTTTAGTGAAACTCGGTATTGCATACAACACAAGCTATAGAGAAAGGTTACTCTTGCATGTAACGCAATCCAAGTAATTATTGTGTGTAGTGAAAGATTCCTTTTGTGTTAATTATAACATAATCCAAACATATTTCTTTTATAAATTGAAAAAAATCTACACTTAGTTTTGCATGTATCGTACACCAACTCAGTGTTGCGTGTAACATACGACAAGTCAGTTTAGTGCGGAAGAAATGTTTGACAGTGCATTGCAAGATATAAATGAAAATTTTAATTTATTCCAAAAAATGGTCCATAAAAACTCAGGGTGTTACATACACACTAGGTTATCTTCAAAGGAATCATCCATATCTTACTCAACCTCCTCAAGCTATAGAATTTGTGATGGGTCTAGATAATATCAATAGAGATGAGACATGTGAAAAACCTTGTGCATAAACCGATATCTTTGAGAAAGTGCTATCCTATAAGCTATTGGTTAAACTTTCTCCACAACCTCAAAGGGTCCAATGAATCTAGGAGAAATCTTACCATACCTCTAAATCCATTTATGGCACAACCTGGGAGAAACTCGCAAGAAAACTGGATTCCCGACCTCAAACTTAAGAGGTCATCATCATTAATTAACATAAAAATTACGAAGTCCATGGATACATAATACCATCTCTACTTAGGAACAAAAAATAGATGAAAATTTCATACCAGCCACTGATGTTCAACCTTCACCTATTGATAAGTGGAAGAATGAGTGATAAAGCTGTCTATCTCCAATTTCATAGCAGGCCACCGATACTAGTGATGTAAATATCAATATATCTTGGTGAAAATGGGTTGTACTGCCAAAACTGAGGCATGAAATTCTCATATCAACTCCTCTTAGATGTATTCTGGGACCCAAACATGCCCATTTATTCATAAGGTCTCATCCACATCCATGGTCCAACCAAAAATTGAATCATCATCAGAAATATGCTCCCTCAAGACAAAGTCCTCTAGATCTGAAAGTTTTCCCATTCTTAACTATTATAGAAGGGTAGAGGCCATTACTAATGCTGAGAGAACAATATGACCATGATCCTCCTAAATCTCAACATGCATCTCTAAAAAAAGGCCATAAGTTTCCACTCCCCACTGGCCTCCTGAACCACCTATGTCTGATTCTTTTGACTCAGAGTATTGCCCTTTTCAGGCATATAGGTAAGCTCAAAATTGATGGATTGTAGGTACTCAACCCATATGAACTAACTAATATTCAGATCACATGATGTAAATATATAATGGAGGATTTTGTGACCAGTTAACACCACAAAATTCCCCCATGTAAATAATGCCTCAAAAAATGTAGAGCATGGACAACAACAACTAGCTTGAGGTCATGCATCGAGTAATTCTGCTCA
The DNA here is from genome assembly GCA_963277665.1 of Viscum album. Classification (NCBI taxonomy): domain Eukaryota; kingdom Viridiplantae; phylum Streptophyta; class Magnoliopsida; order Santalales; family Viscaceae; genus Viscum; species Viscum album. Next base: position 527,486,165 of record OY728131.1, on the reverse strand, counting down.
TGAGGGATCAACTGTTGAGACCCGTATGCTCTAACTCACTCATACTACATCAGAACTACATCCATCCCAATACCTAATAGATTAAAATAAACTACATAGATCCTTACTGGATCTAGAATAATTATGATTGAAATTAAAGCCAACCTACCTTTTAACTTCTGAAAGGCTATCTCAACGGTTTCTGACTATATGAATTTCACATAATTCTTATTCAAGACCATAAGAGGAACTTCTAGGAATGAAAAATCCTAGAAGAAGCATATATAATATCCTCATATCCATAAGAAACTACATATATCCAAGATGTTCTTAGAATACTCCTAGGAAACTACATATCTCACTTTCTCTAGGTCTACTCATACTCTTTACTCTGAGATGATGTGACCCATGAAGTGGAATTTGTTGATCCCAAAGTAGAATTTGGTGAGGATTGCATAAACCTGGTGCTCTTTTAGGGTATTCAACATGATATTAGGATTTTGGTAAAGTTCATGTTAAGTGCAACAATACACTAAGATGACTTTCACAAATACTACCATGAAAGAATCCAGATACGGGTGGAAAACCCGATTCATAAAATCCATAAAAACAGCTAGCACATTCATGAGAATGAATGACATTACCAGATACTCATAAAGACCATAAATTCTATAGAAATCTATATGAAGTATGTATGAAGATATAGCAGGCATCTAGTTATATCCCTACATCAAATCAATATTTCAAAACACCCTCTCTCCTCAAAGCTAATTAAAGATGTCATTTATTCAAGGAAGTTGATACTAATTCTTTATCATGAGTTGGTTCAACCATCAGTAATCCACACATATCTTGAGGGTACCATCTACCTTCTTGAAAAAAAGGACTGGTGAGACCCATGAAGAGGTACTAGTTTGGATAAAATCTTTATCTTTCGGGTCCTCAAACTGTTTCTTGAGCTCTAGAAGCTCCGCAAGTGACATTCTATAAGGAGGAATGGTCACTGGTGCCACTCTCAAGACTAGATCAATGGTGAATTCTACCACTCTCACTGGAGGTATCCTAGAATTTTTTTAGAAAATACATCCCTAAAAATATCCACCAAATGAGTGAAAATAGCAGGTCATAACCCCTAATAATCCAAGAAAATATAGTAATCTTGGTTGTCACTCCACCCATCACCTGATGATCAGGTCCATCTTGAGCCACCTGGATATCCCATTCTCCCTTATGAACATGTATTTTGACCTATGGTGATGTAAACATCACCCTATAGAAATGACAATCAATATCGTCTTGATAGGGAGCTAACCAATCCTTATTGATAATTACATCAAACCTTATCATATCAAGGATGAAAAGATTCCACACAAACTGGTAACCACCTATCTCAAGGTGGAAATCCTTACATTGGTTAATTATCTCTAATTGGATACCTAATGGGGTATCAAGAATCATTACACTAGAAAAGTACTCTATCTAAAGTCCCATACTATTCATAATTGCCTCATATATGAAAGAGTGTGATACACCTATGTCAAATAAAGTAGACACTAAGGTAGAGGATACTAGAACTGTACCTCAAATAGTATAAGTTCTAGAACTCTTCTCATTCGATATAGGTTTTATTGCATATAACTAGACCATACCATGAACCTGAGTCACAACCTAACTACCCTGATCAAGCCCTCTCTACTAGCACTGTGTTTCTTGTGTCTGATTCCCTCTACCTCAACCACCACCTCAGTCTAAGCAGCTAGTGATATTCTAGCTTTCTACTTGGCGAGATACCACTATTACTGATCTAGTGTGTGAAGTCAGTGTAGACCCTATCTCAATTGATACTAGTGAAAAATTCATGCATAATCACTAAATATTCCCCATAATTCTGCATCCTCTACACTCAAATAGATCTCACAGACACGGGGTTTCATGTGTGCCGACTTCCTGCACTGGTGATATTTAAGGAAACTATCAGTATGAGTGTCCTAACTGCTACTAACCCCATGAGTATCCTCGAACCAATGCTTTTGTATACTAGAAGAACCACTTCTAGGTATGGGTTTTGAAATTACCTGGATCACACCACTGTCTTCCCCCTAAATTCTTCTTAGTAATGAGGGATTGGTTGACTATCTTAGAAATATTATTTAACTGGAAAACATTGACTTGTGAGAAGATGGTGTAAACTATCCCATCCTTAAAAAACCTCTTAGTCATAATATTGTTTCCTTCTAGGGTCAGTGTGATTACTTTATCTCAGTAAAATTGGTAGAATATTCAATTATAGACATAGATCCTTGCTTCAAGTTCATGAACTCTCTAGCTCGGTCATCCCTTAATTTATGTGGAAATAATTAATCTTAGAAGGCCATATAGAAATCCCTACAGATCATGTCTCGATGTTGGTATGCCTAGGTAATGAAATCTCACCATCGCTTGGTAGAATTTCATAGCATATAAGCAGAAAGTTTGACCCTCCACTCTAGAGACATCTTTAGATGCTCAAAAATTGATAGCATAACCTCCAAACATGATTCAACAGCCTGAGCTCTGCCATCCCCCAAAAAAGTGGTAGGATTCTACTGTTGGAAATCCTAAGTCAAATTTTCTATAGTATGAGTAGGTTGAGAAACTCCTTTCATAAACTACATCATACAAAGAAAAACCTCTCAAAACTTGGCATCAGTTCCCATGTCAAGAATAGCAGGTGGTACCATCAGTGAAACTACTTTAGGTATCACTGGTAGCTCAGGGCGTACCATATCTAGAGCATGGTCGTCACTGCCTTCCATTCATACAACTCGAGATCGTCATGTTAGTGTGATTATACAGTTCTAAACACACACCTCAGAAGATAATTTATTAGTTTAAAGGATCACAAATAGACAATAGGATAGGTATGTAACCTTCCCATAGAAAAGATTTCACCTCTATACCTACTATAAAATCCAAGTCTATGTGATAAAATAAGACCATAATAGGCCATAATAACCATAAGAGACACACCCCAACTACCCACTATTAAGGCCAGTTTTGGGTCTATTTCCCATATGAGATGATAGAGGTTTGAGTATATGGAGTTTCAATTTCAAGGTATAGAGGAAAAAACCCTTTAATTTTCAATTGGAATTCCATTCATCGGTAACCATTTCATTTAAAAGTTGAATTTCATTTAAGTTTGTAACCTTTTATATACATATGTTTATATATATCATGGCCTAGAACCGGTTTGTCTAGAACCCATAACATGGTATACTTTTCCATTTAAGGTGTCATCATGAATATATAAGGGAAAACACCATTTATATTGATGTAGGTATGTTAATTAGTCCAATTATGTTATCCCTTCATGAAGCGTTACCACATTTAAAATACATTACTAGGCACAAAAATATATACAGTAGGAAATGCATGTATAAAGTAAACATGGCATGTCATATAAGTCCTAAAGTGCCTATAATTATACATGATCTGATAGATAATTTCCATACCAAGCCAAGGAAAATAAAGTATATAACAATAATATCAATAATACCAATATCTCAAAACATGTGCATCACCCAATGGAGAAAGTGAATCAATTGTAATAGGCACAATCCAATAACAGAAATAACCCATCTCAGGTAATTTGGGTTTCCCTTATACTTGGGTAAGCTACTCCAAGACATTGGCTCATTACCAATTTTCTTTACATCATAATATCCCATATAATTCCCAAAAATTAAGAAAAAATAAAAACCATCTCTGATACCACTTTGTAACATCTTGACCCGAGATCCAAAAAATGGTACCCCAAGCTGATGGGTCACATGGCCTCAAGTACGCCTCCCTATATACCAGTGGCTACCGACTACTAGTGAGGGTCCAAGGTGGTACAGTGATATCAGAGTCACACAATGGTAACAATAAGTAAACAGACAATAGCATAAATATATAAAATAAAAAAAAAACAATGAAAACAGATAACATAATAAGAACAACCAAATAAGAAACATCCAAGTAGTAATAATAGTTAAAATTCATAGGTTGATTCATATACAAAATTATTTCATGGCATGATGATGTATAAAAATAGGATATAAGGGATATAAAGTACTGGAATATATAACATTATATACAAAAGGAACAAATACCAAAAGAAAAATCCACTAGAATCATGAGCATACACTTGGTCCCTATGTTCCCATGCTCTATACGATATGTAAAATTGATTAAGAATCAATGATAAGTAACTTACCTCTATCCACACCTATATCCATGATGTCTACTTGGGTACCAAGGGTGACCCGTGCAGGGTGTGGGATAAAATATGTAGGCCACCACCAAAAGTGTCTATAATAATCCATATAGTGTACAAAACATTGAAGCATGAAGGTATAACAAACAATAAACAATTCTAAAAGTAAATACTAGTTAGATTAGGTTTTTGTAGGACACCTGGAAGACTTTCCTTACTTCATCATAGGCCATAAAGTCTGATCAAGTTACCATATATAAGTGATCATATATATATAATATGTATACATGTATATACACTATATACATAAGGACATATATAGGAATATAGATGGATCATAGGTGCTAGCTAAACCTAGGTAATAACTTAGGAATACATGATTATTCTAATGAGATATAGGATCCAACAAAGGTACTATCCCTAAATATCATATGAATGCAAGACATCAAGATCATCACTTGAGTCAGTGGGGTGATTCATCATGACCAACAACTAATATAAGGGAATGTGGAACATCCTGCCCATCACCCATATAAATTAAGTAGTTTGAGACTTCATGCCCGTAAACCAATGTAAGGGATCATGAAATTCCATTCTCGATAAAACCTTTAACCGTTGTTCAATGTTCAATATCCATGGTATAATAATAATCATCATCATGAGGGATCCCCTTTAATAATTATAATCATTTCAAACATTTGAAAAAGGGTGGCATAATTCATTCAATCCTTGTATATAAATATAAAATACATGGTGAGGCCTTTCCACCCACTTTTATTCAATTTATTTAATATATGAATTTATAAAGCAAGTAAATTCCAATTCAGGGTCAATCTAGACCACTGAGACAATGTTTGAGTCAATTAAAAATTTAACTCAAAGATAAAAATTCCCTCAACACACCCAAAGGGGTGTTATCCAAGAAGAATAAAACCTCTAAAAATTTAAATATGGGTTTATGGAAGTACCATAATAAGGTTAAATTAATTAAATAAGTATAACCACATTTTAAATAATTATGAAAAAATATCTGGTGTGCAACACAATGGTGAAGCTATGAAAACATCAATACTTTAGGGAATAAATTATAGAACACCTACCTTAGGTTCATAAAACTCTCCTCATCTATTTTCAACCTATTAATTAAATAAGAACATAATAAATTGGAATAATAGACCAATAAACTAAAAATATTTCATATGATCTTTCACTAAAATAGAGCAAGAGATGGGAAGATAAACTAAGGAAGGAAACAAGAGGATTAGAGAGATTACCATTATGAACCCAGTGAACCTGATGATGGTCTGAATAGATTCTAGATGGAGGAGTAATCGAAAAGCCTATTATAGTCTTGGGATAGCTCTTCATGAAATAAAACAGGCTCACACCCACTAGTGAAGAAAATAAAATAAAGAGATAGGTTTTTAAAACATTTAAGAGAAAAATGTAAATTCCCCTTTATTTAAGGGGTAACATTATTTGAATGCATGATTAGCCAAATCATGCACCAACTGTGTGCCCATAACTATCCAAGAACCCCCCTTGCATGGGCTAGTCTCACAATTTTACTAATCATGTGAATCTTGTGTGAAAAGCCTATGTAATTTATTTGAGACAAATCACACGGTCGTGCAACCTGACTTGCACAGTTAGAGAAAACTGTGTGTCTTACTGCTATAAATTGAGTTCCCCACATTGTTGAGTCATACAGTTATAAATAACCATGAAATAATAGTTCAAATCAATCCATATCTTCAATTTTCAAAACTCTGGGCTCCAAAAAAGTCCCATACACTCTTGGTACCTCCCTTAGGCCATAGGGCATACTCATAAGGAAGAAATAATGAATTTAAACTAGAAAATAATGATCCCTACCTTCATGAAAATCAATTTTGTTACATTAATGATAATGGAGTTGAGAAACTCCTAAGAGATAACATATTTAATAAACTCCTAAGATATGATGAAATTAACTGGATGGAAGTTACTCTTAAGAGAATGTTGGAAATGACTAGGTAGGCATTTCCATTATTGGAATTATTCCACAATGGTAGTCTTGGGAGTTAACCTTGACTAAGGAAGTAATTTTTATATGTTTATGTGAATACTAAAAACTTATTTATTATGATTATGATATAATCTAATGATTCATGATTAAAGATCTTTAATTGATTGGGTATAATTATTGTAAGTTTTGATCATGTTCTCATACCCTAATGCTTATTGTATGATCACTGATGATCATTGATTGATATCTACCTTGTTTAAACTTATTGAGAATCCAAGATCACCCTTTCTTATGTTTGTTTTTCTCTAGGATTGAATAAATTTTTTAAGAATGATATCTTAAAGAAAGGTAATAGTTATGAAAAACTAAGTGGGAGATAATGCTGATATTTTATATACAATTTGTTTATGTATCCAAGTTTCAAAATACACTAAAAATTTATGATTCTATAATGGATCTTATTGATATTTAATGAATATTATTCTAGTAATATATAATATTTATGTATGTAAATTATGGGTTGCTATATGTATTGAGAAGATAACGGACCAAGGAGAATTTATTTCAAGTTAGATATGCACAGGGATCATGCTATCTCAAAAAGATATAAGAAAATAAGTTATCACATAAAATTATTAGACATGTGTACCATAGGAATAAAAGTAAGCTTAAAAAAGAGAGAAATTATTTGTAACATTCTTGATATAGAAAAAAATAGATTGGTATTGTTTGATATACCAGAAAGGGAAGACTAAAAATTTCGTAATAAGAAAGTTGAGATACATTCAACTCATCCCATGGATCTTATTAATTCTAACACATGTGGGCCTATGATAAAGAAATTAAAAAATATAGGCAAGTAATTTATTTCCTTTATTTATGATTTTACTCACATCACATGTATTATGTTCTTGGAAAATAAATCAGAGGCTCTCAAAATGTTTAAGAGTTTTAGGAGAAGTGTTAGAAAGGAATGTGGACATTCCATGATGAAAATTGAAACTGATAATGGTGTTGATAAAATAAATAGGAAGTTTAAATACTATATTTAAAAGTATAGAATTCATGATGAATTTATTGCACCACACAAACCACATTAGAATGGTGTTTCTGAAAGAAACAATACAATTTTGCTTGCGATGGCTCAAACTACACTGATTGAACATGATAATTCTCCATTATTTTAGAGTAAATATATTATATTAGTAGTTTATATTAAAAATTTATGTTCTTATAGGGAATTTTTTGATATTATTCCTTATGATATGTATTAAAAAGCAAACCCAATTTTTAAATACCTAAGGGTATTTGGTAGTCCCCACATTATCGAAGTCAAAGGTGAGAATCTTGGGAAGTTAGATCAAATAGGTGTTGATGGTATCTTTATTAGATATCATTCTAGTGGTATAGGATACAAGTGTTATACCAATAAAATTGGAAATATTGTTGACTCTATAGATGTTAAAGTGATGGAACATTCTGATATAAAATTTTTATAGTCATATATTGATATAATAGAAAGTGAAGATGAAGTTGTTGTTGTTAAACAACATAACAGAGTCTCTTACTAAAGTGATGATGTAGAACGATATAGGAAAAATATATTGATTCAACCATTTCAAGTGAAGAGGTATAAGCACATTCATCTCATCCAAGGATGAGAAAGTAGATGTCCAAAACATCATTAGAGATCAAGGGAAACTGGTTCAAACTAGAAGAACATAGAGGATTTCCTCACAGACCTATTTACATTCATAGTTTGATCCAATAGATGTTTAAGAATATTTGGAGAATTAAGAGTGAATTTATTCCATTAATTAAGAGTTGGATCAGATTGAGAAGAGTGGGACATGAGAACTTGTACCTAAATTAGAAAATATGAATGTGATTAGAACAAAATGGGGTTTTACAAACAAGTTGAATGAAAAGGGTGAAGTGAAAAGAATCAAGAAAAGAATAGTTTATAAAGGTTAATCATAGGTTGAAGGAAATTATTTTTATGAGGTATTTTTCCCATTATAAAGACTTGAAACCATTAGAATTTTTATTTCTATTGTTGTAAAATGAAAATATAATATATTCCAGATGAATGTTAAGTTAACTTTTCTTAATAGAGTGCTCAATGAAAAATTTTATATAGAGAAAACATGTAGCTTCTTTCTCGATAAAGTTTAATTATATGTTTCTAAGTTAATGAATACTTTTTTTAGATTAAAAAAATTCCCGATAGATTGATATTCTAAACTAGATACTTGCTTGAAGAAATTGAATTTTAGAAAATGAAGTGTTGATAGAAACCTCTACATAAAATAAAATCAAGAGGTTACCTTATTATGATTCTTTATGTTGATGATATCATATTCACAGAGAATAATAAAGAAATATTTTTTTTGGAGTAAATGAAGAATTAATTTAAAGTTTCCATGTTCAGAGAATTGAATTACTTTATTAGCTTACAAATCTATCAAAATAAAAGGTATATTTTCTTATTTCCATATAATTATACTAAGGAACTCTTGAAGAAGTTTTGAAGAAAATATTAAAAGACTATTTCTATAATAATTTAAGTGGGGACAAATTTTGAAAATGATGGGTATGGAAAGAAGGCTGAACCAAAATAATTTAGGAAGCCAATTAGAATCTTATTATATCTAACAACTTTGAGCCCAAATATAGTGTTTTATATTACATTTTATGCCCAGTATCAAAGTTAACCAAAATAGTCTCATATTATGGATGGAAAAAAATAATTCACAGATATATTAAAGGCATAATTTATTTTTTAATTAAATTTGAAATCACATGAAGGATTTATTTTTTTGTTACACAGATTCATATTGGGTAGGTTGTGTTGATGAAAAAATATGCACATGTGGTGGAGTTTTTTTTATGGGATAAATATGTGTGAGTTGGTATAAAAAGAATAAAAATTCAGTGACTCTCAATACTACAGAATATGAGTATGTAGCTGCCACTAAAGAATCAACACAATTTGTGTGTATGAAGACACGACTAGAAGATTTGTTAGTTGATGTGAATTTTCCCCTTATCTTGGGCTGTGATAATCAATTTGATTTAAATATCACTAAGAATCTAATACAACATTCATGATCTAATAAAATTGATATTAAATATCACTTCATCAAGGAGCATGTGGAAATAAATTAACTAAAGTTAGTAATTTTTACTACAATAGAGCATGTTGCTGATAAATTCACTAAAACATCATTGAAGGAAACATTTCAGAAACTGCTATTGATTATGGGTGTACAACCTCACCCTCTTCAATTCTAAGGTATGTGATTTTCATTACCTCTCTTATATTATATTTGGATAATTTTTTCAAAGGGGGGGGGGGAATAAGTAACATAAATCTATCAATTGTCTTGTGATTTACCTATTTTGGTAGAGTATATATTTAGGGGGAGTTTTTACAAGGGGTAAGATGTGATTTTAGCATGTGTGAAATGTTTTAATAGTTTATTTAAGTGGATGCTGAAAGTTGTTCTATAAGGATTGAAGTTTCTTATAATAAATTATCTGTTATGAAGATGTGGGAATGAAAATAAAGTTTAGAAACAATTCTTAATCACTAATTTATGAATAGAATGGTATTATTGTTCAATGATTCTTGTTTCCTACACCGATTATGCTCACATAGGCATATAATTATTGGATAATTAATATATTTATTTGAGATTAAAAATTTTAACGATTTATTTTTCTTAGTTGACAAAAAAATCCAAATGGGGAAATTATCGAGACCAAGAGGTTTTAAGGTGTTGTTTTGTTAAGAAGAATCTGGTTGAGAAGAAAGAAGGATTAATTATGTATTGTCTTTTGTTGTCAAATATAAATCAATTGAAAATTATAAGACTTACCTATTTTTTTAGAAATATTATTTTGGATAAGGATTCATTAGTTCAATGTATTGAGGTGAATGAACCAAGTCTAATGCACTAAAGTGATCAAATAGAGTATGATACCAAATGTTTATTCAATTATATTCATAGATCAATATAATACATATTTTCAATAAAGTAAATCATGAGATCTTGTGTTGATTTTAAAATAACCAAATTGTATGATTACTTTATGGTTTTCATGATTACATAATAATATGGTTGAAGGAATAATCTGGTGGAACTATGGTTCCCAAATAAGAGAAGTGTTGTAGAGGTTGTGTAGGATGAATAACTCTATGAAGTCTACTAGAAAAACTTGTAAAGAGATCAATACATGAAGTTGTGAAGTTGTGGTGAATGATAAAAATATAAATCTCATCAGAAAAAGGTTTATGAATGATTGAAACAAGCTTTCTCAACAATCACTAGATATAGGAAAAATGTGATGATTATCAGAAAAATAATTTATGAGTAAGTTTGAAGAAGTATCAAACAGAGGTCTTTGAGTAAAGCTATCATACAAAGTTCACATGATGAAAATTTTCAAATTCATCAGACATAGATATTATTATAGGTGATGTAGGTAAAATAAAGTTAAAAAATGAATCAAAATAGAATCTACCAAGTGATGAATGGCTATGAGATCATATGATAGAGATTTTAGAATGAACAATCATGAGTTCATTGAAAAAAGAAATGATATACACAGAATATTAGAATAAAGTTGTACCAGATAGATCAGTTTCAGATAGATAAGTTTCTATGAATATATACTAGAAAAAGTTCTATAGAACTTTGTAAAGTTTTTGTAAATTCAATCATTGTGAGGATGATGAACTGTATATTAAATTATTCAATAATCTTGAATGGAAGATCATGATTCAAGATGATATTTCAGAAAGTTTAAAAAGTTCATTGATTCTAATTTTTAATGAAAATTTCCAATGATATTTTTGGTTGAATCCTATTATTTATAAATATTTAAGGTTTTCAAACATAGAAATATTTGAGTGATATATTCAAATTTGGAAGGAGTAAATTCAAATTTGAGTTTGTACTCATCCCTTAATCTTTGAAGAAATAATGCCTATATAAAGGGGATATGGTACTATGAGAATGTGTTACTGAGGTTACTGCCACCATGAAAATTATTGAAGAAATGGGTTTTCGACATAAGTGCTTGAGATATCTTCTATCATAACATCTGGCATAGTAGAAATTTACATAGTGATACTAGACAGAGTCTTCCAATCAATTGGAACTAGAAGAACATGGTGAATATATGGTCGGATAAATAAGGCATCAGTTGGCATTGGTTGAATGAGGTACCCGATAGAGGGTATTAGACTGAGGAAAATGGACCCAGGATACTATAAAAAGAGTATTAGACAAATAGGTCCAGATAAAGAAGTTGATACCAAAGTTTTTCTTCATTTTTGTGAAGGAAATTGAAGGGAAGAAAGTTTAAGAAGCATAGTGACAATGTTAAATCCTATTGGAGAAGGTTATTTTGTTGAAACTTTTTAATATCATATCATCAATGTGGGGAGAAAATTAATTGTTTAAGGAATATAGTTCTATGCAAGTTGTGTATATTTCCTTCTTGTTGTAACCAAAAAATAATTTTTTCTAGTTGTTGTGTGGTATTAGATTCCTTCTAAACCATGCTAAGGACTAGGTACTCTTATTGAGTATTGAACCTTATAAATACCTATGTTCCTATGTGTGTTCTTGTTTTTTGTTTTCCATAAGAGTCATTTCTCACTAAATGGAGCTGAAAGTTGTTTCTAAATTAAGAAAAAATAAAAAGAGAATACCATGGATTCACCCCTCCCCCTATTAGTGATAACATAGATCCTGATTGGTCATTTTAGAACCAACATATATTTATTTCATAAGTATCATGTGCATATAATTTTAGTTCACAAACAAAAATATCCAACTTTTACTAAAATTCATAAGTACATTATGAAAAACTTCACAAATATTTGCGAATCCATCAATAAATAATTTTGAATATGGTATTAAAAAAATCCCTTTATTTTAGAACAAACCCTTTTTATAAAACTTAATCCTTATCTAAAGGCCTAACTATGTGACCCAAAGATCCTTAGTAGCATTGAAAGTAAATATGAAATCCTTATTTTATAGATGCAAGAAAAGAGATTCCTCTAGAAAAGCATAAATAATAATAAAGATACTATGGGGTCTGATGTGATCTCGATAAAACATAATCATATCTATATATGAACATTTACACCTAAAGATATATTATATACATCATATATATACCTATATAATACCTTTTTTCTATGAAATCAAGTGACCACTAGACATGGAACAATGGTAACTTATTATTGGCCATCACATATTTTGTTTATTCTCTAAAAAAGACTCACTTAGTAAATGAATACATCATATGTCATTCATCTAATAGATGAGTACATCACTTTTCCCTCATTCATGTTGTTTAAAAACATTTAATGTGACATAACTAAACATAGAGAATCATTTCCTAAATCTCATTCAATCATGAGACCAGATGTATTTTCTTGTTATACATGTGGACAAATCTCATACTGGTCAGGATATAACTGGTGTCATGATTAGTAACATACCCAACCACCCATTATTATCCAATTCGCAATGAATTACATAAGAAAGGTATAAAAGTATAGAGGTTATCATGATAGGTATCTCACTAACCACATATTATTATAAGAATACACCCTAAGTATATTAATGACCATACAACACTCCATGGGATATACTTGACAAGTTAATCCAAATAATAACTCTTCATTTATTATCTCATGATTCTACTACTCACTCTAATCTTGAAATATCATGACAACCCATACTACTCTATAATTATTATTGATTAGGGATAACTCAAAGTCATACTTTTAGGGGATATAATTATTCCACTGTTCATTTAAAGTAAATTTAATCATACATGAATGAATGATAAGTGGATATTGCTTTTATTATAACAACATGATAAATTATGAAACCATTACATCAATCTCTTAAGTATAATATACCAAGAGAATCCACATAATCCCCATGCTTCAGCTACACTAATGGTTTGATTAATGGATATGCTATATTTTTGTCTATATCCACCCAATAGATCATAAAATTTCCCCTCTCAATAACCACTCATATGAGATGGTATTTTTGAAGGATGTGTTTAGTCCTTTGGTAAGACTAGGGTTCCTCATCCTAAGAAATTACTCTATTTCTTTCATATTAAATCTTTATTTCTCCCTCAAAGCCGGGAACTAACTTTAGTTCTGAGATGAACTTCATAATCTAAATAGATTCCTTCATAATATTTGATATAGTAATGTATTCTGCCTATAATTTTGAGTCCTCTATGGTGTATTTTTTTCGAACTTTTCTAATCAATAGCTCCACCATTTAGAAAAAACACAAAACAAAATTGAGACTTCATATCACCTGTATCATATTGGAATATTAAATTTGTGTAACCCTTTACAAAAATCTCATCCTCACATCTAAAGATAAAGAACACATACTTAGTCTTTATCAAGTACTTGATAATGTTATTCATAGGAATCCAATTAATCTCGTAGGGATTTGATTAGTATTTACTCGTTATACTTAGAGAATAGGTAAAATAAGCTTGAGTACACAACATGGAATATATAAATCCCCAAGGATTGACAAATAAATTTAATATAGCCTGTAATGCATCCAATACTGAGTCTCTACAAAACAAAACATTTTTATTTTAATTATTTAAACAAGATAGTTAAAATCTAGCTATTAAACAAAGTAATAACTACTATTAAATGTTATTTATAATGGTTTCACATAAATAAAACATATTTATAATGAAATGTATAATTTTTGGTAAAATAAACATCATTTTTGAATTTTTATTATCAGAATTAAAATAGGGTTAATTTTTAGTATTTTCCTAAGAAGTTTCATTTTTTTATGAATAGTGAAATATATTGCATTGTAGTTAAAAACTATGTTTTCATTTGAATAATTAGTATACTTTAAATTTATTTTTTTGAATGTTTTTTTAACATCCTTCTTACCACACCTATGAGATTAGTATTTAACATAATTTATCTGATTTTGTGAATTGAATTTCAAAAAATAGGCATACACAATTATGATCAGTAATATATTTAGATTCTGATAGGTTCAACTTAATTTTTTGGTGAATATTAACCCGACACTTTGGAATAGTAATATTACCCTTATGAATAGTAATACGACCCTTATGAATAGTAAATCATGAAAATAAATAGTAACCTCACCATTAATGTGTAGATAAAATTTAGACATCTTATAAATGAAATTATGATATAATTATATCATAGTATAAGTAAATGAATATTTTAAAAATTATTAATTAAGTGTTGTTATTTCTGTGAGTCATAAATATTTAATTACAATTTTATAATTAATAAAATGATTTAAAAGAAAATTAATTTTAATAAAATGTATTCATAAATCAATATTTTGTTGTCTTATTATTTTAGGATAATTTAATGAGACCTTATTTAATTTTTCAGAGTGTTATAAAATCAGTTATAATTTTAAAAACTGTATTTTTTTAAGTAAATGATGATTTTAATTAAAAATTAAAATTTTCATATTTAGAAAATTATTTTCATAAAATTTAGTTCATTTTTTAATTCTAAATGTCAAGAAATGGTTAAGGTGTATTTTTGGGATTTTTATAAAATACCTGAATTTTTGATGAATTGTAAAATACGATAATTTAAAATAAATGCTAAATACATGAATTATTGTGTCATATGTGATGTATGGATGATATAAGCCCATAATATCAAAATATACTTAATTATTGTAATTCATTTGATGATAATTATCAAACTATTCATAGTCTTGAGCAAAAATAATAAACAAATGAATAAAATATTCAAAAAACACACCTCTCCTCCACTATAAATATGACCTCTCACCACCCCCTCTACTCACACCTTAAAGGATTTTATACTTATAAAATTTCTACCAAACACTATTACCAAGAATCTCCTAAACATCTAGGTTCTCTTGGTCTCATAAAAAGACCAAAACCATTTCCCTAAGGAGGTTCTCAAGGAGGGGAATTCAAGAGGTAAAATCCTCTTCCTCTTCCTTTTAATTTCTTTTCAAGTTCATTTATTTTATTATTATCTCCCCACCTACCCTTATCCAAATAGCATGAAAAATTACATACCTTACTTTAACAGTAATTTTATTATTCTAATAGAATAATCCATCATCAATCCCATTCTCCTCTCCCTTTTATTCTAAAAATGGAAATGCCATCCGTGAGGTGTTGTTTCATCGCCTTCAGGGACAAAAGGTTTTCATTTTACTTCATCTTCTTTAGGGATCTCCATGAAACAATTTTAATGGTTGAAAAATATTTTAAAGTTTATATTATAACCCTTTTTATGTTATGGATGTAACATATTTACATAACATAATGAGTTTGTTATGATCAATAACCGCAATAATAATTTAAACAATTATCACTAAATGTATTATCTAATGATTCATCCTTATAACATATAAAAAAACAATATATATAACCATTTAAACTTATATATTGTCATAAATAACATATAATTCCAATTATGGTGAATTATACCCATTTTACTTGAACTTCATTACTTATAAATAAGTGAACCAATTAGGAAAACCAGGGCAATGAACGCTCCTAAATAATAACATTGTATCTTATAACTCATAAAAAATACCATAAATGAAATTAAAAAAATTATAAAAAATAAATTACCTATATAAAAGTTTATTAATTAATTAATTAATGGATTTAATTTGATTATCCAGGACATTTAAGTCAAGTTCAGAACACATTCAGAAATAGGGTAAGGATTTTCTCATCTCACTTTTATTTCCATGAGATATACCTTATTCACCCCTATTCCTTATGTGTGGTGTATTTATATAGACCTTAATGCATCATATCATGAATATATTTATATTCAGGTTATTACATGTCTTATTTTATGATCATTAATTTTATGGGTCATGTGGTTTGACTATTTGCAAAGTTGTAAGGGATTCAACCCAAACATTCATTTTCCTTCGGGTTATTATTTCACTATATTTACCCCAATGTAATGCTTACTTATTTTTGTGTATTTATACTATATTCTATGTATATGTTCTAAACTCATATATACATATCATTTCATATTCATTTTATAATAAATACATGTTTTACAAGTCCCCCTTATCAATTTTTCCTGATACGCAAGCCCGATTAAAGGGAACGTCTCGATTTATTACCCATTCTCATGTGCCATCCATAATATAATTTAAAACACCATTATTTTTCTAAAATCACTAATTTTTTCATTAAAAACTATCTTTTTTTTTCATTTTTGGTTTTATAAAAACAATTATGACTTTTTCCTTTTTAAAGACTCTTTAATATTTTCCCTAAACCGCATTAAAGAGGCTCATTTGTAAAGTGTTTTAAAAATGATTTTTACATGTTTTCACTTCAGTTGGGCATCATTTATTCCTAAAATATAATTTAATTTTACTTAAATTTTATTTTATGGGATATAAATGTTTGCAAAATTATTTTATGATAAATAAAAATGATTAACCAAAAGAACTCTTCCTTCCAAAGTAAAAAGGTTTTTTCTCATCTCACTTTTACTTCTATGAGATATATTCCTTGTTCACTACTTATTCCTTACATTTAGTGTATTTTCTACCCTTTTATGTATCAAATATTGAGTATTCTTATTATTATGATATTATATGTTATTCCTATATAGGTATTAAGAATTAAATGTTTCAATGTGGTATGAGACACTTTGGAATGTTTAAAGATTATTTTTCTTAAAGAATTTATCAATGATTTTATTAGAGTATTTTAATCTATGATTATGATTCAAATATTTCAAAGTGGTATGGGAAACTTTTATTTAAAGATATATTTTTTATATGAGTAATGCATTGGACTTATCAAGTGATGGGTGGGGCCCACTATATCCCCTCGATGCATTAGTAGGTATCATGAGACAAAAAAAATGGATTTTGGCTGAGGCCTTAACCATTTATTTTCAAAAGTCTTGGAAGAGGCCTCAATGATAGGTTAATGATTCCCAACCTATGAGTTACATAATTATGATATTAGTAGTTGATAAATCATGTGATTATTCATCTAGTATAATATCCATGGTTATGTTTCAAGTGATTATTTATATGGAATGATTTATTAAACTTTTATTCCTGCCATATTATGCTCAAGATTATGTTTTAATGGCATGTGTTTTTATTTATTTATCATGACTTATTATTTATGTTATATATTCCACTATATTACATACCCTTACTGAGCATATTATCTCACCCCTTTTCATATTTTTCTTTTTCTCCCAGGATTCTGAGAGGTATATTATGAATGACTTGCACGGTTAATCTAAGAGTTCTTGGGTGTTACCAATGGAGTTTCTATGTTGTTTTTAATTTCAATTCTTAATTCTAAGTTCATGTATGTAATCTGGTTTCCAAAACTTATAAAATGATTAGTCCTTAGAGATATGAATTCCTTGTAATCGTACCAATGTAATAAGGTAAGGCACTGACTCCAAGCTACTAGGGTTGGGGTATTTACAGAATACATGACAAAACATATTGAAGACACATATATAATTCTATTCATCCTTTAAAATTCATGATAAGGATCTTGAATATTCTTAAGATTCATGCCATGAAATATTGGTAAGGTCCCCTTCTTAGAGTTATCCATGCTAAACCACTTCAACACTTTACGAATGTATGTTTCATGACTGAGTGCTAAAAACCTTTTAAATCTATCTTTATAATTATTATTACCTAGTATTTATGTTACTTCAACCATTTTTTATTGTAACTCTATATATATTATATTATTTTCATGATCACAAGCACTCTTTTATGTTTCTAATGTTTTATTTTGAGTTAGTTTTAGTATCAACTTTTAGTCTTGTAATTTATGGACTAAATAAATACATTAAAGTTTATTTAGAGGCATCTTGATAATCACATTGAAAGTTAAGAACAATCATTTATCATTCTTTAAGATCTTAGAATAGATTTGAACTATCAATCAGAGGCCATATAAGGAAGTTAGGGAGGCTCTACTTGAATATAGAGAGATGAAAATTACACCATCTATCCAGTGCCATGTGTAAAAAATCTATTTGTTATAAGAAGTCCATTGGCTAGGCAGTGGAGGAGTAATGGAAAGATGGTGACCTTTCCAGTGTTACAAAATTCTTCCAAAAGACCACTAGCTATCTACTATCCATAAGCGGCCCATATATTGGGATTTTATAAAATCAGTATGCTATATGTGTACCACCGACCAGCTGGTGGCATCAAGACACATCATCTGAATCTGTATTTAATGTGGTCAAAAAATAATTGATTTTAGTTTTCTTCTACTTAAATAACCCCGATAAAATTCTAGAATATTTCTAAATATATTGTATCCTATATTTAGGTCTCCTTGGTGTATTGGAAGATCTAAATTGGTTACTAGTGAAACTTCAATTGTAAATATAATCATTGATCAAGTTTGTCTCACCAATGATGAAGTTCTAGAGGATTATCTCCAAACTCAAGTTATTTCAAGATCCTACTCTAATTCTCCATCAATATAAAAGGTTATATTCCTCTCATATCATCTCTCTATATCGAATATCAATTGTAAAAATCCTTATGATAGATTTAGGGAGTGAATTTGTAATGAGTTTTCACTAAGAAAAACTCTCTTATTCTCATCTCCTTCAACAATGAGTTCTCACTACTAGAAAAGTGAGGGACAAGTTCCTTTGTTACTAAAAAATTTCAAGAGAGTTATCAAAACCATAATTATAATATACGAGTTTCTCGATCACCACCAAGATCAAGGTAGAAATAACACAAAACTATCAACATGTGGGAAACATATTTAGGTGATCACATTGAGATATTTTTGAACTCCTTTATCAAATTGTGTTGTGTCTCTCTTAATTTTAACTTTACCTCATTCAAACTTGATACAAATAATTTCATAACATTGATATTACCATTTAAGATATGCATACTCACTTTATTAATATTTAAATTAAATTTTTAATAAGTATCAAATTTATCAATTTACCACATTATAAAATTTATCACATTATCTTTTATTATTTCAATATCATTTAGATTTTAATTTACCATTACCTTATAATTTAATTTTTTTGAAAGTAAATTAATCCCCTATTTCCATTTTTATTTAGCTAATAATTGGTTGTTGAGATGGTATGTATGAGTATGATATACTCTAAAATACCAAAAGTAGGATCGAAATAAGAATGAGATTCTCAGATACAAGAGGGGGGGGGGGGGTGAATTGTACCTTTTAAAAATTCCCTTGGAACTTTTAAAGATGGTTATGTTTAACAAGGTTAAACAAAATAATTCACAAGACCTCTTATAGGTTCTAAACACTTGCTAGATTCTAGAAAAGTAATTCTGAAAATGAAACTTAACAAAAGTTACAAAGATTAAGATTCTACCTCAAAGCATATAGAATCTAACTATATCAGAGTACAAGAGTGAGGAAGTATAAGATAGTATACTTTCCTCAATAATACAAAATGCAGTGGAAAAACTTGTAATGAAAAAACAAGTAACAAGTAATAAGTCTTTTAACCCAAACAGAAGGGTATCCAACAACCTTGGATAAAGGTCCCTTGATTTATACTTTCAAGAAACTATGTCTTACCCACACCAGGGTAATCCCTCGATACGAAGATCGAAGTATATCTTGCTATCCCCCCCAATCCCTCAACTATCAGGTAGTTGGAACCTCTGTCTGCCTCAATAAGGAAGCCCTCAACTTCAAGGTGTTGGAACCTATGTCTTCCTATCCTCAGAATCCCTCGATTGTACACAGCAACAATCGAAGTCACACAAAGCAAATCTGTACAAGGAAAAGTTTGAACAAGATGTTCAAACATTCTGCACGATGTTTGAGAGTTGATAAGAGACTCTCTCTCTAGAAATCACTTCAATAGCATATAGACACATATGTCAAAGTTCAATTGTTGTGTCTTCTTCTTTTCAAATGAGCTTCTATTTATAGGCACAACTCCAACGGTCAGCTCCCTCCTCCAACGGTCATATTCTTCCTTGTATTTCGGAGGGACCTGTACACGTGTCACTCAAACAATGGTTAGTTAATAACTGAAGGCACAACATCGTTTTATAATAAAACAAGTGAAAGTATAACTAAAACTGATATTCGGAATGGACAAAATGAAAGTTCATAATGAAAGTAAATATGAAAGTTCAGAGTCTAACCAAAATAGAATTCTAGAGTCTATGATAAAGAGATATTCGGATTCTGTTTTCCTAAGGAATTTGTAATGAGAATTCGTAATCAAAATTCTTCATCAAAATTCGTAATCAGAATTCATCATCATAATTCGTAATGAGAATTCGTGATCTGAATTCATCATCAGAATTCGTAATGAGAATTTGTAATCATAATTCTTCATCAAAATTCATAATCAGAATTCGTAATCAGAATTATTCATTAGAGTTCGTAATGAGAGTTCGTAATCAGAATTCTTCATCAGAATTTGTAATGAGAAATCGTTACCAGAATTCATCATCAGAATTCGAAATGAGAATTCATAATCAGAATTAATCATTAGAATTCTTAGTTAGAACTTTATATAAGTTCGTAATTAGAATTCAGAGTTGAACTTCATAAAAGTTCGTAACATGGAATTCATAATAGAGATTCATAAAAGTTCATAACAATAATTCGGATCCTAAAATAGAATGATTCACATCTAAGTATTATACGATTCTGAGGTTTTAGATATCAATCCGATTTTTATACTTAAGAAAAATATTGATAAGAATAATGAAATCTAGGCAAGGGTAAATTTCCTTGGGGAAGGAAATTTTCCTTATAGAATTAAAATAGGGGTAAAATGAGTTTTTCCTTGAAATGAGGTGTTTTTGATTTTCAAAACAAGGAGTGGTAAAGTCATAAGGATACCTTAATGACTTAACAATCTACCCCTTTTAATGAAGGAATAGAAAAGTCATAAGGAGAACCTTATTGACTCAATAATCTCCCCCTTTTTGGAAAGCACAAACATCCTTACAAAAAAAATAAGGACTTGGAAAAATTTCTTTAGACTTTGAAATTAAAAATTATCTCCCTTTGTTCATGGATAATGGTGAATACGACTAACTCCCCTTAGGCTTTGGAACTATAAGGAACATATTCTAGATTTCTGGAATGGAAGTTTCATTATCTTGAAAATGGAAAACTTCATAATGAGAAACTACCCTTAAATAAGCTCCCCCTCACTTAGGGATAGTTCTTATTTACTTAGAAATTTTTCTTCTCCCTTTTAGATTTTTCCTTCTCCCTTTTGATTTCTTTTTTCCTTCTCCCCCTTTGTGATTTTCAAAAAGAGTTTAAGGGAATGGAAAAGAAATATGGTACCTGAAATATTAGTAAAGACATGCAAGGAAAAATAGTCCAACCAATATTCCATTATGATTGAAAGTATTAGTACATGGAAAAAAATACAACAAAAGATCAGAGTGGTCTATTTTGTTTCTTTTTCCTTGGGCATTAGCATTTTGACAATGGTCTTCAACTTCTTCAGCTCTTTGTGATCTTCCTCAGCTTGATTTTCTAATGCCTTTACCCTGTCTACCTGAGCCTTCAAGACCTCTACTTGAGCCTTCATGGACACTTTCTGAGCAATCAGCAAATCATCTTGTTTCAAAAGCTTTTCTTGCATCTCAATTCGAATATTCTTTTCTGTTTTCAGGATTTGAACAATATAACTTAGCTTCCCATTTAGATCTTTCACATCCTGAATCTGATAAATTTGTTCTAGACTTAGCTTTTCCTGAAAACTGTCTGAAGGATTTTTAATTTTGACATCCTCAGCACCAAAGGCCTCCTTAACATATTCTTGGAACTGATCAAGCTCTTCCATATCTTCAACAATCTTCTTAGACCATAGAGTTATTTTGCTGCAAGAATTTTTGTGGACCGCGTAGTTGATAAGAAAATTCTTATGTTCTGCCTCAATATTCATACATTTATCCATCACCATGGATACAGAATCTGACTTCTGATTCATGCTGTGCTGAAGCATCTGGCATCTGGAGTATATTTTAGGAAAGATCGGAATTGTATCTACCAAATTTTTCAGGGACTCAACAACAAAATCGTGTCCCAATACAGATGACTCCGAATCAGACAACTTTCTAGGAGATTTTTCTTCTTCTATTTCCACCAGCTTCCTTTTAGAAGAGCCTCCAACTTGATTCTTCCTTATGATATCTTTCGATGGAGTGTCAACAAGAACTTGTTTACCCTTATCAACTTTCTGTACGTCTTACTCATCAGAATATTCCTGCTCACTCTTGGATAGCTATACAATATTGTCTTCATTAGGTTTCTCCTTCTCTGCTCCAGCTTCAACTTCCTTAGGATATATAAAGTCATGATTGTGACTCACTTATTTATATGGCTTTTTGACTTCTTCTTCACCTTTATCATCATCTGCGGGTGTAGCTAATTTAGAAGATCCGGCTTGAGAAGTACAGAGTGAGAACTTCTCAGATGGGTTTCCCTTATCTTGATATTCTTCAACTTGACTAATTACATCATCAGAACCACCACTCATCTCAGCTTACTGAATTTCCTCCACAACTTACTGAACTTTCTCCATCACTTCTTTATCAACTTCCTTCTCTTTGGCATTTTCTGGAGTCTTCTTACCTAGAGTCTCAGAAAATTGGTTCATCAAAAAAGATTTCAGAACAGGAATATTTTAGGAAGCTATTTCAGCATCCCTCAAAAGGGATTGATAAATTTCAGCCTCTGTCATCTTCTTCTTTAGCTTCTTCTCTTTGACCTATTTCTCTAACTCATCAGTAGATTTTTCTTTCAAGGCCTTAGCCTCAGCAGGATCCAAACCGAACTATGGCTCCCCTGCTTTTCTATTATTTTTGTACTCTCTCCACTTTGCAACTACTTCATATGGGTATGCCTTTTTCTTCTTTGGTTTAGGAGGCGTGAATTGGGCTTCCTTGGATTTGGGGATTTTATCTTTACCTTCCACTTCTTTCAACTTCATCTTCTTCTCGGTGTTCTTGGATGGTTCAACTTTTTCAATGATTTCCAGATTGTCTTCTACCTCTTCCTCAGGTAGATCATAGAACTCACCTGACTGATTTGAGAAAACAACCTTCATCCTCTTAAGAGTATCATCACTGATAAGCATTACCTTGCAATTACTCAGCTTAGAGGTTCAAGCAATCTTGAAAGAATCAAGACACTGAATAATAAGCTTGGAGAGAAGAGCATGATACATAATAATTTGAGCTTTCAAATTCCCATTCTTGATGTTCTGAACCGTAATAAGGATGTGCCTCATCAGATTGAACTTTCTTAGATTTACCAAGAAATAAAATATGTAAATGTCACTTTTCTTTAAGTTATCCTTGTCACCACTTCTTGGTACGAAAAACTCTTGAACCCACAACTGTAGAATCTGATTGTTGTAGACAGATGGTAAATCTTTGCGGTCTTGACTTCTTTAAGTCCAAGGCATCCCATAGCCTTCACTTTACTGAAACTTCCTTGTATATATGGTAGATTATGGGAGAAAAATTCGGCTTCTCCATCATATGAGAGCCCCACCGAGCTCGTAACCTTGGTGTAAGAAAGCTTGTAAGTCTTTCCATAGCTCTTAAAGGAGAATTTTTCTCTTCCATATTCATCATAGGAGAAAACAGACTCATAAAATTCTATAAGCAAATCCATATAAACATAATCTTGATCCCCTGGCTTCGATATGCAGAAATCTTCCCATCTATTGAGCTTGATATTCTATGAAATAAGAGAATCATAATTACTGAAAAAGTTCGGATGGACCAACCTTTCCCCGTAGACTAAACAACTTGAGATTGGCTTCATAGTAGACATTTCTTGAGAAGTGGATTCTACAGACATTCGGAATGGAGAAACAATAAAAGATTCGGAACGGTCTTAAGAAGGAAGGGAAAAACTTCAACACACGAAGGCTTAAATTTGATGTGGGACAACCATCAGGGGTCCCCTTCATATAGGAAAAAGAGGTGACCTTTCATCTCCCAAAACCCATCTAACGGTTGTGAATCATTCTAATCAGATCTAACGGTTGAAAAACTAGCCAAAATGAAATCTTTAATCCGATCTTTTGAGGTTTTAAGAAAAAATATTCGGATTTTATGGAAAAACGAATCTGAAAAACACAAAAGAAAATACCAGTATAAAAAATATGATTATAAAAACTTAAGTAAGAAGATCATACCTTTCAGATTGCCAGGAAGATTATTCGTAATAGGTGATATTCTTTTTGAAGAAAATTTGACTATGAAAATCTTACTACAAAAAACTCACTACGAAAAACTTAAAGTCAAAAAGTTTATTGCAAAAACTTTGAGTACTAAAAAATCTATTACGAAAAGTATGGGTACGAAAATTCCATTACAAAAAACTTTATAATGAAAATTTTCAATATGAAAAATTCATTACAAAAATTTTCAGAATGAGAATAAAACTTATTACGAATTTTTTTGAAAATCTCATTACAAAAAATTAGAAAAGCTCATTACGAATAATTTGAAAAGATCATTATGAAATTTTTTGAAAAGCTCATTATGTAAAATTTTGAAAATCTCATTACGAAAAATTTGAAAAGCTCATTATGAAACATTTTGAAAATATCATTACGAAAAATTTGAAAAGATCATTATGAAATTTTTTAAAAAGATCATTACAAAAATATTTGAAAATCTCACAAACAAATGTACTCCCCCTATGAAAATGAGTTTATTACTTTAAGGAGATTGGTTTAATAGAGAGTTAATCAAGGAAAACTACCTTATGGTAATCATTCCTAACTTCTGTTTAATATATTCAAATATATCGGAAGGTAAAGATTTTTTGAAAATGTCAGCAAGTTGATCTTGTGATCCAATAAACTGAAGAATAATATCTTTTTTTTGTGTATGATCCCTAAGAAAGTGATGCCTAATATCTATGTGTTTTCCCGAGAGTGATGTGCAGGGTTTTTACTGAGGGAAATAGAACTTGTATTATCACAAAAAATTTGTGTTTTGGTAAAACTCATACCATAGTTTGTGAGTGTGTGTTGCATCCACAACACTTGAGCACAACAACTTTCAGCTGCTACATATTCAGCTTCAGTAGTGGATAGTGCTACTGAGTGTTGCTTCTTGCATGACCAAGAAACTAATGAATCTCCTAAGAAATGACAAGTTCCAGATGTACTCTTTCTATCCATTCTACACCAACCAAAGTCAGCATCTGAAAAACTTTTTAAGATAAAATCATTTCTAGAAGTATAAAATAGTCCTAGATCCATGGTTCCCTTTAAGTAGTGAAAAATTATTTTCACTTCCTTTCAATGAGATTCCTTAGGATTGGATTGATATCTAGCACATAAGAATAATAAAAACATCAAGTCTGGACGACTAGCTGTCAAGTATAGTAAGATTCCAATCATACATCTAAAAGATGTTTGATCCCCTGGTTTCCCAGCTTCATCAAGATCAAGTGTGTTTGAGGTACCAATGGGACTAGTAATACTTTTAGTGTTGTCATATCCATACTTTTTAAGAATATCTTTAATATAATTATGTTGAGATATATAAGTTCCTTCTGGTTTTTGAGAAATTTGAAAACCAAGGAAAAATGTTAACTCACCCATCATACTCATTTCAAACTCAGATTTCATTAGATCCGCAAAGGAATCAGTTAAAGATTACTGAGTTGAACCAAATATAATGTCATCAACATAAATTTGAACAATAAAAACATTTTTCCTATCTTTCTTTATAAAAAGGGTTTGGTCTGCATTTCCCTTAACATAGTTATTTTGAAGAAAAAATCCTATAAGTCTATCATACCAAGCTCGAGGGGCTTGTTTAAGGCCATACAAAGCTTTGCTAAGCCTAAAAACATGATCAAGATGTTTTGTGTCTTCAAAGCCAGGAGGTTGTTCAACAAAAACTTCCTCTTGAACATAAACATTAAGGAAATCACATTTTTATATCCATTTGAAAAAGCATGAAATTGAAGACTACTGCAAAGGCAAGTAAAATATGAATAGATTCAAGTCGAAATACTGGAGCATAGGTTTATTCATAGTTTATTCCTTCTTGTTGATTACAGCCTTTAGCAACCAATCTAGATTTATTCCTAAATATGACTCCATTTTCATCACACTTATTTCTGAAGACCCATTTCACTCTAATTACAGAAGTTTCCTTATGTCTTTCAACCGAGGTACAGACTTTATTCCTTTCTAATTCATTTAGTTCATCTTGCATGGCTTTAATCCAATCATCATCACCTAAAGCTTCATCAGTGCTTTTTTAGTTCCAATTGGGAAAATAATTCTAGATGTTCTACTTCATTTCTTAAGGAACTTCTAGTCCTTACAGGTTGATTCACATCACCAATGATACTATCACTAGGATTATTCTTAAGAAACGAATGATTTGGGTTTTGAAGAACCTGTTCATTAATATAGGGTAGGAAATCTTCTGGGGTAAATGTTTCAGAAGTATATTCTTGTACATTTTCCTTATCAGAAGGATTTTATATCATAGGTTGATAATCAATTCTTGAAAACACATCCGAGGATAGAGGTTGAGGTTGTTTAAAAACAAAAGGATCAGTTTCATCAAATTTGACATGTACTGTTTCTTCAACAGTATAAGTGTTTTTGTTAAAAACTCTATATACCTTAGAAGTTGTGGAGTAGCCTAAGAAAATTTCTTCATCATATTTTGGTGTGAATTTGTGTAAATTATCTTTAGTATTCAGAATGAATACCTTGCAACCAAAAACCTTAAAGTAGGAAAGTCTAGGTTTTCTACCATTCTATAACTCATAATGAGTTTTATTAAGAAAATGTCTAATCAAAACTCGATTTATAGTATAACAAGCAGTACTTACAGCTTTAGCCCAAAAATGTTTGGCAACAGAATACTCACTCAACATGGTTCTAGTTATCTCTTGAAGAATTTTATTTCTTCTTTCAACAACACCATTCTGTTGAGGTGTTCTTGGTGCTGAAAAGTTGTGAGTAATACCTTTTTTACTACAAAAAGTTTCAAAATAAGAATTTTGAAATTCTCCTCCATGATCACTATGAATAGTTTTCAATGGAAGGTTTTTCTCATTTTTGAATTGGGCTCTAAAACTTTTGAAATAAGAAAAATCTTCAGACTTATTTACTAGAAAACAGACCCACGTAAATATAGTGTAATCATCAACCAAAACAAATACATAATATTTTCCCCCAATGCTTCTAGTTTATATAGGACCAAAAAGATCCATATGCACTAGCTGTAATGCATCAGTGGTTGAGACTTCACCAATTGATTTAAAACTTGATTTATGTTTCTTTCCATATTGATAAGGTTCACAGACTTTTGAAGAATTAAATCTAAGCTCTATTAGATCCTTAACTAGTCTTTTCTTAGACAGTTTACATAGGTTCCTAAGGTTACAATGTCCTAACCTTCTATGCCACAACCAAGAATGATCTTCCATTGCATTGAGGCAAGGTAGATTTTGGCTTCTAAGGTCTTCTAAGTTCAAAGTGTATACATTCTCTTGCCTATTGGTAGAAAGAATAAATTCTTCCTTGGAATTGTGTACTAAGCACTTATCATTCCTAAAATTCACAAGATAGCCTTCATCACATAATTGACTTATGCTGATGAGGTTATTCTTAAGACCCTTAACAAATAAAACATTTTAAATCAATGTTTTTCCAAGAAGAAGGATGTTACCTATACCAATAATTTCTCCCTGATCATTATCTACGAAAGTTACTTTTCCTCCTTTCATCTTGATAATCTTTTAGAAATAGTTTTTGTTACCAGTCATATACTGGGAACATCCACTATCCATGTACCAAGTATTGCTGTTGGTACTTTCCCTATTTTCTTGAAAATAATAAAAAGTTAGATTTTTGGAATCCAGACTTGCTTGGATCCGAAAGTTTCAAAAAGAAAAATTTTGGGTACCCACATCTTCTTAGAAAAATAATCCTTATGAAATCCTAAAGATTGGGTTTTGTTAAGGAACAATTCTTTTCCCAGTGACCACCACACTGACATTTTGTATAGAATGGGGCACTTTTAGGAACAAAGTAGTTATTACTAAAAATTGTTTTAGAACTAGTGTAACCAAAACCAGAAGTATTCCTTCGAGGTCGGATTTGTGAATACATTTTATCAAATTTTTTTTTACCTAGGGTAAAGTTTGACAAACACTTCCTGAAGGAAAATATTTCAGATTTGAGTTTAATAACTAAGTTATTGTCTTCAAAAACTTCAGATTTTGAGCTAGAGTTAGGCTCGAAAACATTTTTCTTAGAAATTATGTTTTCTAGATCTTTAGAAACTTTATTCTTCTCAGAACTTACTTCCTCAAGATTTTTTGAAATACTTTCAAAATCAGGATTTTTCTTATCAAGATCTTTATAAAGATATGATATTTCCCTAGTAAGAATAGTATTCCTAGAATTTTCCTTATCAAGTTTTTTATGAGTTTTTAATTCTCATTCTCGAGGAGTTTGGAAAACCTAGAAACTTTTTCATAGGTAGGTAAAGTATTATATTCATGACAAAAGGATTATTCATTCGAGGAGTTATAATATTTACAATAATTAGAACTCAAAGAAACATTGGTCATTGATTCAGAATTATGTACCTTAGCTATCAAGCAATAATTATCAATAGGTAGCCAGGCTAAAAGACCAAGATTCTTCTGTTCATAAGATTCATAATCCAAAGATTCATCTAAAGAGTCTCCAACACTAGCACTCCATGTGTCATTAGCTTTCAAAACTTTCTTAGCTTTTGACTTGTAATACTTCATTCTATTTTTCTCAGAATGCCTTTCCTTTCTTTCTTTTCTCTTGAGCATAGGGCAATCAAGTCTTATGTGTCCAGTTCTCTTACATTCATAGCAGGTAACTTCTGAATCTTTCTTGTCTTTCCTTTACTTCTTCTTATATTTGGATTGAAAGTTCCTCTGTCTAGCTATCTTATTTATCCTTCGAGCAAGATTTTCTAATTCATTTTTTGAGGATTCAATTCCACTAGATTTGGAATGGATAAAAACTTTTTTAGATCTAGATCTAGTAACTCTCTCAGGATTCTTGGCTTTCATATGATTGGAAGTAGTAGTAAAAGCTACACTGCCATTTCCATTCTTCTTCTTCACAATATCATCATCTCTCTTCATTCTAGTATCATGTGGAAGAAGAGTTCCAAACATCTCATCAAGGGTAATATGAGTAACCTTTATATTCTCATAAATTTCAGTGATTTTAGATTCCCACTCATTGGGCATGATGTTGATAATCTTGTCAACAAGAGCTTCATCATCTAATCCTTTTTCACCCTTTGATTGTAAACTATTCACAATAGTCATGAATCTCTGTTGCACCTTGCATATGGGTTCACCATAAGGAAAACTAAAACCATGATATTCATCTCTAAGAATGGATCTTCTGGTCTCAATTACTTTGGAAGTTACAAAGTGAGTAACTTCAAGTTTATTCTATATAGAATTTTCTTCTTCACAAAATGAAATTTGGCTATATATATTTCTAGTCATTGAACAAAGTAAAGCGTTGCGTACCTTATAATTCAATTGATATTCATGCTTTTCTTGATTTGTAAATGCACTTATTTATCAAGAATTTTGTATCCACCAGTAATCATAACAAAATTTTCAACCCCAGTGTTGATAATGAAAGTTTTCATACGATCTCTCCAATATTCGTAATCATTACCATCAAAGATTGGTGGTCTGTTTGGATTAAGATTGTCTATGGAACCAACATTGATTCCTGTCATCTTTAAGAACAGTCTTTCCATAAAAGCTTGTTATTAGAAAAGGTTTGTAAACAAGGAAAATATTCTAAGCAAGAAAATATAGAGCAAAAGTATCTCTAAGAAAAAGTGAATCTGAACTATGAGTCTGAAAAATAGATTCTGAAAAATATGAATCCGAAAAAAGTATAAATCCGAAAAACAGATTCTGAAAAATATGAATCCGGAAAATGTAATTCTGAGAATTTCATTCTGAATCTAATCATGAGATTAATTCAGATTGAACCAAATTCTTTGATACCAATTGTTGAGATGGTATGTCTGAGTATGATATACTCTATAATACCAAAATTAGGTCGAAATAAGAATGATATTCTCAAATACAAGAGGGGGGGGGGGTGAATTGTACCTTTTAAAAATTCCCTTGGAACTTTTAAAGATGGTTATGTTTAACAAGGTTAAACCAAATAATTCACAAGACCTATTATAGGTTCTAAAAAATTTCTAGATTCCAAAAAAGTAATTCTGAAAATCAAACTTAACAAAAGTTACAAAGATTAAGATTATACCTTAAAGCGTATATAATCTAACTACATCAGAGTACAAGAGTGAGGAAGTATAAGATAGTATACTTTCCTCAACAATACAAAATGCAGCGGAAAAACTTGTAACAAAAAAAAGTAACAAGTAATAAGTCTTTTAAACTAAAGATAAGGGTATCCAACAACCTTGGATAAAGGTCCCTTGATTTATACTTTCATGAAAGTATATCTTACCCACACTAGGGTAAGACCTCGATATGAAGATCGAAGTCTGTCTTGCTATCCCCGCAAGACATCAACTACCAGGTAGTCGACACCTCTATCGTCCTCAGCAAGGAATCCCTCAACTTCAAGGTGTTGTAACCTCTGTCTTCCTATCCCCGGAATCCATCGATTGTAAACAAAAACAATCGGAGTCTTACGAAGAAAATCTGCACAAGGAAAAGTTTGAACAAGCTGTTCAAACTTTCTGCACGAAGCTTGAGAGTTGATAAGATCCTCTCTCTAGAAATCACTTCAACAGCATGTAGGCACGAATGTCAAAGTTCAATTGTTGTGTCTTCTTCTTTTCAAATGAGATCCTATTTTTAGGCACAGATCCAACGGTTGGCTTCCTCCTCCAACGGTAATATTCTTCCTTGAATTTCAGAGAGACCTGTACATGTTTCACTCAAACAATGGTTAGCTAATAAATGAAGGCACGCTATCTTTTTATAATAGAACAAGTGAAAGTATAACTAAAACTGAGATTCGGAATGGACAAAATGAAAGTTTGGAATGAAAGTAAATATGAAAGTTCAGAGTCTAACCTGAATAGAATTCAAAGTCTATGATAAAGAGATATTCAGATTCTGTTTTCCTAAGGAATTCTTAATGAGAATTCGTAATCAGAATTCTTCATCAGAATTCATAATGAGAATTAGTAACCAGAATTCATCATCAGAATTAGTATTGAGAATTCGTGATCATAATTCATCATCATATTTCGTAATGAGAATTCGTAATCAAAATTGTTCATCAAAATTCATAATCAGAATTCGTAATTAGAATTCTTCATCAGAGTTCGTAATGAGAGTTTGTAATCAGAATTCTTCATCAGAATTCATAATGAGAATTCAGTACCATAATTCATCATCAGAATTCATAATGAGAATTCATAATCAGAATTCATCATCAGAATTCATAGTTAGAACTTTATATAAGTTCCTAATCAGAATTCAGAGTTGAACTTCATAAAATTTCGTAACAAGGAATTCAGAATAGAGCTTCATAAAAGTTCATAACAAGAATTTGGATCCTAAAACATAATTCTTAATATCTATGTATTATACGATTCTGAGGTTTTAGATATGAATCCAATTTTTATATTTAAGAAAAATATTTATGAGAACAATGAAATCTAGGAAAGGGTAAATTTCATTGGGGAAGGAAATTTTCCTTATAGAAGTAAAACAGGGGTAAAATGGGTTTTTCCTTTAAATGAGGTGTTTGTGATTTTCAAAACAAGAAGGAGTGGTAAAGTCATAAGGATACCTTAATGACTTAACAATCTATCCCTTTTTATGAAGGAATGGAAAAGTCATAAGGAGAACCTTATTGACTCAACATTGGTATCATAGGGTTCTTTGTGTTTTTATTAAAAGTATAATTATTTCCAAAATTGAGTTTTGATCTTATTTTTTTAAAAAAGATATTATTTTCATTTTTTTAAATCTTAATCTCTTTTAATGTTTGATCTTTTTATGATAGAATCTAAGCCATATTCACATGCTCTATTTTTTGATGAAGGGAATTATTACTATTGGAAAAATCACATGAGAATGTTTTTTAGTAGCATAGGTTACCCTATTTGATAAAATGGATATGCATGAATATATTTTTACTAAAGAAAAAAAAGATACATGGAAATAAAATGATATTAAATCCCATAAGCTTAATGGAAAATTCATGAACACTCTGCACTACAACCTTGACTAAAATTAATTCAATCATGTTTATAGATGTAAAACTACCCATGAAATATGAAAATTTCAAGAAGCCTCTCATAAAGGAACCAACAAAGTTAAAGATACTGGACTAGAAATGTATAATAAAGATTTTTAAATCTTTTATATGTATCCAAATGAATCAATTAACAGTATGTTTACATGGTTTATTGACATATTAAATTGTAAAAAGTCTCTTAGTGATGATTTTTCTAAAGAAAACTTAGAAAAAAAGATAATTTGGGTCCTTCCAATAATTAGGAACCCAAATTCATAGTCATACAAGGAGAGAAAGACTTGAAGAAAGTAGTAATAGAATAACTTATCAGATCTCTAATGACCTACAAAATTAATTTAAAGTGATAAGATGAAAAAAAAGGAAAATGAAGCCAAATATTTAAGGAAAAGTTTCACATTCAAAGATACCAATGATGATTCATCTGGAGGTGAAGTTAAATATTTTTACCAACTCTATAATAACATGAAAAAATTATTCAAGAAAAATAAATCTTCCAATTGAACTAGA
Source organism: Viscum album (assembly GCA_963277665.1). Classification (NCBI taxonomy): domain Eukaryota; kingdom Viridiplantae; phylum Streptophyta; class Magnoliopsida; order Santalales; family Viscaceae; genus Viscum; species Viscum album. The sequence continues at coordinate 527,453,021 of OY728131.1, read as the reverse complement.
AAGGTGAATTGAAAAGTGGATCTAAGAGTGAAATTCTATGAATGTAAGAAAAATGGGCATATGAAGCTAGAGTGCTCTGACTACGAAATCAAGGTTAAAAAATGGTAAGAAAGCTCTAAAAGTTACAATTTAGAGTGAAAGCAATGATTCCAAGAACTCAACTTCCATAACCTATTCAAATGGATCAAGTGTTATGTTACTCATTACATAAGTTTATGTAGACATTGAGGTTAGTTCCCCTCTCTCCATTTACCCCTTCATATTCTTCTCCTAATTATCCCCCCTCCTCTTTTTATTCTTCCTCAATTTACCTTAATTATGAAGTAATAAAAAACAATATTGATCAAATTAAAAATGGTTTTCATGAAATTTATTATTTATACAAATAACTACTTACAAAATAAAATAAAGTGCTTAATGAAAAAGAAAAACTTCAAAAATCGAAGTAAGAAATATTAAATTAAAAGGAAGAACTATCCATGAAAATTAAGAATCAATTTTATGTTAATAAACTTGAATATATAATCAAAGGCCTCAGTATTTATCTCACCAAATTCAATCAAGGTGGAAATAATCTAAATAAAATTTAGGGCTCTCAAAGAAATTGAAAATAACAGGTTAGTCTTGGTTTCTCAAATCATGTAAGTACCTTGGAAAATCCATCGAAAAAAACTTTTATTAAAGGATGATCATAAGATATATTTTTTTTTAATTATTATAAAATAATTGTATATTTAATTTATGAATATGATTTCAATAATGCATGATATGGGAGGATCATCTATTATTTTCAAAATAAAATATCATACTAAACAAATATGGATACCTAAATCATTATTGGATAACATCATCAAATCCAAGTTCATTTGGGTACAAAATCCATTAGTCTTTTGATTTTATAGCAAAGTTTCTTGAGATAAAAGATTAATAAACACTATAGTATTTGGATAGTGTATTCTCAAGACACACGTGTTGTGACCTCTCTGAATTAAATCAAATTGATAAACTAGAAGGGGGATACACCCCCGATAGAGACAAATCTACAAGAAATATAATTAGTGAAGTGACTGTAATTTTTTATAACTTAACCATTATTAAAAATGTTTTATTCATCAAATTATCAAAAGAAAATTTTGTAAGAATTATCCAATTATGTGATGATGGTTTTAAAATTTCTTTTGAAAATGAACATTTCAAATTTTTTAACTCAAAAGGAAATATTTTATTTACTCTTCTATTTTTAAAAATGTTTATATAATCAATTTAAAACTTACCACCATAGAAAATGTAAAATTCTTGAGTGAAAAATTTAGTTAGTCATGGATTAGGCATAGATGGCTCAGTCACTACAATAAAAAATCACTTGTCAAACCCAACCATTATCAACTAGTTTTATATTTACGTAAACTGAATTTAAAAGTTGACATGGTTTGTGAAGCTTTCTAATATAGATATAAAAAAATATTATTTTAAATCAAAAAAGGGTTTTATTTTTTTTATAATCTTGAATTATTTCATATTAATATATTTTGACCTTACTAAATTAAAATTCTCAAGGGAAAATCATATACTTTTGTTATTGTCGATTAATTTACAAGATATTCTTGGGCATACTTCTTATATCATAATAGTTAATCTTGAAAAGACTTCATTAATTTTTATAAAAAAGATAAAAATTAAAAAGGTTATAAAATTATTTAAAATTGAATTGATCATGGTGGAGAATTCTACAATAAGGAATTTGATAATTTATTTTCTTCTCAATCATATAATCATTATTTTCTCTTATAACCACCAAAAAAATAGGTTAGTAGAAAGGAAAAATAAAACTATCCAATAAATCACTAAAAATATTTTAAATTAATTTAATTCACCTAAATATTTTTGGGCTAAGCCTATTAATTATGCATTCTTATCATTAATCATGTTCTCATAATAAATTTTCTAAAAAAAATCTTATAAAATTTGGAAAAATAAAAAACCTAAAGATAAATTTTCTAATTTTTTTATTTAAAATGTTTAATTATCAACACGATTAAAAATCTTGGATAATTTTATTAAAAATATGATAAAGGTATCTTTCATGAGTACTCTAACTCAAGAAAGGTATACTAATTCTTAAAAAAAATACTAAAACATTGGAAGGGATAATTCATGTTATTTTTGAATTTTTTTCCAAAATAACTTTCTCATTTTTCTGTTGAAAATGATGTTTTAAATCCAAATTAAAATTTTAAATATAAATAAATTGAAGTTTAACAAGAATCACCTTAAAATTATTTAACTAATTATTTTAAAAAAATCTAAAGACCACCCCCTTAATAATGTCATTACAGATTTTCAAGCGGGAACTTGTACTAGAAGATCAGTCCTAAATGAGGTTGAATATATTACCTTAATCTATCACTTAGAACCCCAAAATCATAATTATTCCCTTAATAATTAAAACAAGGTTATTTCTATGTAGTATTTAAAAAATAAAATATCTATTAATGATGTATGTACTCTTATGGAAATACCTAATAATCAACACATCATAGGCTTTAAATGCAGTTTTAAGAATAATTTATATGTTCTTTGTAATATCATTAGAAATAAAATACATATAGTATCTAAAGGTTACAAAAAACAATAAATAATCAACCATGGTTAAACCTTTGCACCCATCACTAAGTTAGGATCCATTAGAATCTTTTTGGAATTTACCTCTCACCTTAATTTTAAACTCTTTCAAATGGATATTAAAATCACCCTTTTAAATAGTTTTATTAACAAAAATGTTTTTGTGGAACAACCACCTAGTTTTGATGATTATAATTTTCCAAATCATGTTTTCAAATTAACTAATGCACTTTATGATACAAAACATTTCCCTCAGGATTGGTATGAATGTTTATCTAATTTTATTTTATCATAAGGTTTTAAAATGAGAAAAGATGATTCAAAACTTTTTCTAAAAAATATCAAATAATTTGTTGCTTTTCCAAATTTATAGTAATGATATGATTTTTATCTCAACTAATGTATCTATTTATTTTTAATTTGATGATTTAATGAAAAATGAATTTAAAATAATATTTATGGGTGAACTCAAATTCATTCATGGTTTTCAAATTTCTCAAAGTAATGATGGTATTTTTATAAACCAAGGAAAATACACCAATGAAAATTTAAAATTATTTGGAAATGATCAAGCTAAGAAAATTAGTACACCCATGAGTACAACTCATAAGATAGCATTGGATGAAGTTGGTAAGCCAACCGACAATAATATTTATATGAGTATGATTATGATTCTACTTTATATTACTATGTCCCAACTTGATATCACATTCAATGTTTATATTTGTGCTTATTTTCAATCAAATACAAAGGAATACCATCATAAACATGTTAAATGTTTTTTTATTTATTTAAATTGAACTAAATATCAAGGTTTATTTTATCCCAAAGAAACTTATTTTGAATTTAATACTTTTTCCAATGCCTATTTTAGTCGATTCAAACTAGATAATAAAATTATATGTGGGACTTTCCACCTACTTAGAAAATCCCTCATCACATAGAGTAGTAAGAAGCATAACATTATTACTATTTCTATAGTTGAAGCAGAATATATAGTTTTTAGGAGTTGTTTCAATCAAATAAGATAGATGAAACACACTCTCTTAGACTTCATTCTTACATATGAAAATATCCCTATTAGATGAAATAATACTAGTTCTATTAATATTTCCAAAAATATTATCCTATACTCTCTCACTAAACACATTTACCTTAGGAACCATTTATTAAGAGATCACTTCCAAAAGGGTGATATCTTATTGGAATTTGGTAGGAAAAATTATAAAATCATTGATTTTCCACTAAACCTATATAAATTTATCATTTTGATTTCATTAAATGTGAGTTAGGAATGGTAAACTTGTGACACTCTCCTTTTGACAATGGATAACTTGAGTAATCATTTTGAAATTTATTTTAAATCTTTTCTCATTCTTATTAATATATTGAGATTCTTGATTTAATTTTATATTCTTATTTTTTTATTTATTCTTTTCATTTTATATCTTGAATATGATCCTTTCATATCACTTGTGCTTTCATTTTATAGGGATCCTTATCTCTTAAATTTTGAAATTTTCATTAATAGAGACTTTTGATTTCATATTTACTTTTTTACTTTCAAAAAAATGTTTTCATCCTTTTTCCTTCAAAGTCATATTTTCTAAAACAAGTTTTTATTATAATTTTATTATAAAATTATTTTAAACAAAAAATATTTATAAACTTTTAATTAACTTAGTTTTTTTGTTTATTGTTTTAAAAACATATATGATATGTTATTCATATGATCTACTTATTTTTTTTTATCTCTATTCAAGTAAGATTAATGATGAATAAAATTATATCTATACTTGTCTCTAAAACAATGTTTTTTGATTCATCTTTTAAAAAATGAAAATCAGAGGATTATTTAAAGGTATATTTTCACATATAAAGGAACCATTTTAACCTAATCAATAATTTAATGGTGAAAAACCACTCTTCAAATAAATGAGTGTATTGGAAAAGGTATGTGTAAATTTATCTTTTTTTCAATTTATTTTACACTTTACATATTTTCTCTTTATATTTTATTATTTCATTCTCTTTTTCTAAATCCCTTTTCTAAAAATTCACTTAAACATTCCTATCTATCTCTTTAATTTTTTTTATTAAAATTAGAGTTTAGAGGATAATACACTTTTCAATTTTCTTTAAGTTATTACTTTAAAAATCTATTTTTTTCACTTGAAATCAATTTTCAATATCTATTTTGAGGTTTTAAAAATATAATTTAAAATATATCTTGATATTTTCTAAAAATCATTCAATGTTAATTTTCTTCCCTCTTTTTTTTTATCTTTTTGATAATCACAAAGGGGATGAATTTATTATAATTCAAGGGGGGATAATCTTTTATTTTAAAAGGGGATAAATTTATTAAAATTTATTCATTTTTATTGTGTTATTACTTAAAAAAGTGGGGTTAAATTTTTTAATCTGGTTTTATTGTTAAATTCTTTAAGTATTTAATGTTTATTTTATTTACTTATTGTGTATATTGAATAAATTTGTTGAATATATTGTATATATTGATATCTTGAATAAAGTTTTATATATTTCACTCTTGATTTACACTTGATATATCTATTTTTGTTAAGTGTGTGTGATAATAAAAACTAGTGATATTTTGATACCACTCTATATCTCATAGTGTTTTCATGATCACAAACACTCTTTTATATTTCTAAATTTTTATTTTGAGTGTTTTCAGTCTCATATTTTAATCATTTAGTCATGAAATTTATTAACTAAATAAAGATATTAAAGTCTATTCAAATTCATCTTGATGATCTTGTTAAAGGATTATAACTTTATTTTATCATGATTTAATATCTTATAATGGAGTTGGTAGATCAATATGATGCCATGTATGGTATCTATGGAGTATCTACTTAAAGATGGAAAGATGAAGGCTACACTATCTAGCTGGTGAAGTGAATCAGCTAGTTGATTCCATGTGGACATAATATCTTTCCTATAGGTTGTACACTATATAGCTAGTGGAGGAGCACTAGAAAGATGATGGGCTTTACCATGTTTCAACATTCTTCTAGAAGGCCACCAAACCACCACTAGCTAGTAGAGACTCACCGATAGAGATTTTACAAAACCATTATGATACAGGTGTACCACTACCCAGTTAGAAGAGGCTATCTGCTTTCCAGTGGTGTTGAGATAGATCATCTGAGACTACATTCATTGAGGAAAAAACTCATTGATTTCTATCTTATTTGGATTCAATAACCCTAGTAAAATTCCATAAGATTCGTAGACCTGTTGGAGCCTATAAATATGTGTCCTTGGTGTCTTGGAAGATATATATACTGGTTACCAACAATTATTTAATTTTAAATATAACCCTTGATTATGTTTGGAACCCTAATAATGAAGATATAAAGGATTCTGTCCAAACTAAAGTTTTTTTAAGAGCCAACTCCAATTCTCCATTAGTATCAAAGACTCTCTCCCTCAAACACCATATCTCTATTTATCATCTCAATTGTACAAATAATTATGAGAGACTTAGGGAGAGGATTTATAAGAGGTTTATGGCAAGAAAACCTATATTATTCTCATATACTTGTATAATAGATTCTCACTATCACAAAATTTTGGGATGGCTTCCTTAGACACCTAAGAAGTTAAAAAGGGTTCTCACAACCATAATTGTGAGTGATGAGTTTATTAATCACACCAATATCAAGAGATAAATAACATAAACCTCTAAATTTTATGGGAGAATATTTATGTGATTAAACCAAGCTATTAGAAATCTTCTTTATGAAACTATGTTTTCTATATATTTTAATTTACCCTTTGAATAATTCAAATTTGATATAAATAATAGGATAAATTCAATATATAATAATCGAGACCCAACTATAGCAGGTAAACACCATAACCTGAACTATCACACAATGTGCATTATAAAGACCCTTTATTCATAAATATATTTAAAATTTTAATATTTTAAATTTAGAATATTATTTTTAAAAAATAAACTTAATTTTTTAATTCTTTATATATATATTAGTATATGATGATTTTTTTTAGAATTTTCTAAAAAATGGGTTTTATGCATGTAAATGTTAAAATTAATTTTCCATACACATATTAATTTTATTTGATAAAATATAAACTATATTTAGAATTAGTAGGTCCAAATTATGTAACTATTACAATATTATTTTAAGTTATTGAAAATAAATTATTTTGGAAATGGATTAATTACCATGGTAAAAGTAAAATTGTTGCTTTCAAAGAATTAATTTTATAATAGTTACATGTTTTTATCTAAATACATTAGATTAATATACTTTAAAATATAACTATAATATGATTTTTAAACACATAAATAATATATATTAACACTCATTAAACTAATAATTAATTAAAAATAATAATAAAAATACTAAATATATAAAAGGTCATTTTTATATAATTTTTTTCCTATATCTTATGTTTAAATATAAAAGTTAATTTTATCATATTTAGAAATTGAATTAGGTTAAATGTCTCCAAAATTAGGATTTATCACATCAATTTTTTGTAAAAAGGGTCATCTTTTATTTTTAGTAATAAAATAATTAATATATTTAATTTTTTAATCAAGAATAATAAGGTTAAAATGGGTAAGTGATATATCATGAATTTGTAATAATTAAAAGGTCACATACACCTTTTATAAATAATTTTTAGGTATTAAAGTCATACTCACATGTATCACCTACCATTTATCCACCAAATCCATCTAACTCACTAAACACCCCTAACACCCATGTGATTCCATTCATAACCCTTACCTAACTTTAGTTTCCATGAAAAATCCCCTCTTTTTTCACCTATAAAGGGTCCTATAACCTCCCCTTTAATACCACTTTAAAAATTCCATTTCCTTCTGAAAATCTTCCATATTTCCTTCCCCTATCATCCTCTTTCACCCTAACAATCTTCTAGTCACAAGATATTAACCAAAACCATTTCTTTACAAGGATTCATCCAAGAGAAACCCAAATTCCTCAACATAATTTCAATATTTTTTTTAAAAATATATTGGCATCAATGACCCCTTTTTTTAAGGAAATAAAACCCCCATTTTAACTAGATTGAGAGGTAACCCTAACATGACGCTTTTCACTAACATATTTTCCTTTTATCTTTTCATTTAAAATTTAGTTTTCAAAATATTATTTGATGAATTTAGTATTTATAGTATACCAATTTTTTTTATTATGGAAATATACACTAACCACCTTTCCCCTTTCCCTTAATAAAAAGCAAAACCGTCATTCGGGCATTGCGTAGACTACCACCTCCATGACGTAATGTGTTTAACTTTCCTTTACTTCCTTAAAAGGATATATATAAGGATGAGATTAAATAATGAAAATTATTTTTATGGTATCATTAAGGTTATGTTATGAAAAATTTTAGAACCTATTAATGATATGATCAACAAACTACCATCGTTAATTTAATCATTTAAAATAAGTGTTCTAAGAGGATAATCTTGGATTAAAATTGTGTAATATTTTCATATATAATAACTATTCTTATAATTACATTCAATTTAAAAATATCACAATATTAAACACTAGATAATATTATTATGCTTTTTTTATAACGATATTACCACAAAACCACCTTATAATCATTTGTTAAATCATATTATGTTCATATTTGGGTTGGTTTAACCACCTACTTGATCAATAATATGAATTTATACCATAGTTGAATATAAAATATTATTTACTAGTATAATATGATATAAATTTATAAATATTTTTTTGTTCTAGATACGTTATATCAATATTTAATTCATCAATTAAAAAAACACCCTTCAATCATCAAGAATCTTCAAAACATGCTTGTTATCAAATTTTCCTTCAAGGATAAAGACTAAAAACCCCATGAGAGTAATTTAAAACATAATAAATTATTATAAATTATATCTAAATGTAACTTTAACGACCTATTAATAAGTAAATTTTAAATAATAATTAATGCAGACACCACTATTAGGAAACTTGTACAAATGATCAAAGTTATGAACACCCGATGTAGAAAATCAGAATAATTCATGTAGATAATGACTATTTATGAAGAATATGAATGAAAATTTATATGATTAAGTTATGTATTAATTGGTTATTATATCTATGTTTTTGATAAAGGAGGTTAAATTACATTCATGGAAGTCAAGACAAGAGGTAAGGGGTTTCCCTATCAAATTCCTCTCTTAAGAAATGTTTTCTATTATGCACATAATTTATATTATATGATGTATACAAGGCCTCTATAAGATGTTATATCATGAATTTAATCTATTAATATAATTTAAAGATAAATATTAATCTCTCTATTTCAATATATTTTTACTGAATTATTACCCAAGCCATAAATGAGATTTTTCCATCCAAATTTTCATTCTTTGGAACTCATGTTATATTTACCACCTATTTCTTTTTGTGTGGTGCATAAATTACCATGGAATAATTTTACCATATTAATCATGAAATTTAAATATACAAGTCTATATTGTTACCCCACTCTCATATTCTTTTGATTCTAGAGTTAACAAAACCATTGTAATAATCAATTTTTTTCATTGTGGAAAAACCATCCCATGTTTTGGTAAAGTAAAATTGTGTGTTATTTTCCAGAAAATACATCTATATCTAGATACTGAGAATTTTATTTGGCTCTATAATTTATTCCCCTATGTGTGATCACCTAAAAAAGGGTGTGTTAATAATTGACTCAATAATTACCCTAGTGCATGGTGAGTGGGCATAAGACCAAACACCTAGAAAGGCACTCTCAGTGGATATGATTTGGAATATTCACATGATATTAATGAACAATAATAAAGTATTTTACTAGTATTTACATGGTATTATACCAATAAAAACTATTTAAACCAATTACTATCTTCCTTGGATAACTCAAGACTTTGAAAGTACACTCTCCCTTATATTTCTTTTCAAGGGCACTTCATGTTACTTTGATGATACCCAACACTATATAAGTTGATTAAGGGATGTTCTCCTAGACATACACATTACTCTATTGAATGGGTAAGTATTTGATTTTTTTATTTCTCATTATATGGATATTCATGTTTTATTTAATAAATGATCCCTTAGGGAATAATCTTTAAGGTCTTGATGACTCTTATAGGGAATTTGTTGGACTTAATCAGGTGATGGGTGGGACCTAGAATTATATATCATATTGATGCATCAATAAGTCTTATAAGATAATAAAGGTTGAGTTTTGGTGTATACATCTTCCCATAACTAGATAGTGTATTGACACAATGCCTTGAAAATAAGTTTTGATGTCCAACATTATGCATTCTATCAGTATGTGATCAATTATTATTACTATCCATGTTTTAATTTATTGTCGTGGATATAGTATTCCATTAGTTTCAGTTGATCATGGATTCATGTTGTTCATATATTTATTCCATATCACTTATTCCATGTTTATGTTATGAAAGATTCCATTATATGCTACTCCTTAAAAAGCATATGAGCTCACCCTTATTTTTTTCCTTTCCCTAGGAAACCAAGAGGAGAACTATATATAGTTTTCAAGGATATGACATAAGTACTAATCATGTTCTTGCAATGTGTTCATGTTTTATATTATTTTTTCAAATTTTATGTATGTATGTATCTAAACTTATAAGATTACTAAGATATTGTATCCTATGGGAAATATTATAAATATACTAATAATTTAATATAACTATTAGTTTTTTCTTTCTAGAGTCTATGATATTACATGATAAGATCATTTATTATGTGTACAATTTATTTATTAATATTGAAATTAACTTTCTAATATGTATCAAATTTATCAATCTATCACTTTATTGAATTTATTACTTCATTAAATTTATGGATTTATCACTTTATCATTTCAATATCATTTAGATTTGATTTTTACTATTTCCTTTTTATTTAATTTTAAAAAAGGGAAATTCACCCCACTCTTTCCATTTTTCTTCGACCAACATGTATTTCATTGAGAAGCATTCACCCAACCACATCTTCACAGAGTGAAGAGTCGGTATATCATTTTTGATAAGTAGTTTTCCACATATATACAATATTAGAAAAAATAAAACACTCCCACTAATATTATTTTATATATAGGAATCATTCATGTTTTTGATGAAACCAAAATCTTTGATTTCATCATAAGAATATATATTCCAACTCCGAGAATCTTACTTAAATCCATAGGTTGTTTGTTGAAGCTTTTATAGATTTACCATCACAATTGGAACTTCAAAACCTTCATGTTTTATGATATAAAAATTCTTGAATAAATTGCCATCAAGGAAAGTGGATTTGAAATCCATTAGATATATCTCATGATCAATGTAACATGCTATGGTGAGAAATATCCGAATGGGATTTATCATTGCAATAGGTGAAAAATTTTCTTCATAATCAATACTATGAATCTTCTTGTAAAATTTTCCCACATGGCATGATTTATAGGAAGACACTCCACTATCCAAGCCAGTTTTCTTTTAGAAAACACACTTGCATCCTATGGGTATCACCCCTTCAGGTCTATCTACTATGCTCCAAACATGGTTAGTATACATGGATTATATTTCAAATTCCATTAATTTTAATCATTTCTTCAAATTAGAACTCTCTATGGACTCTCATTTGTTAGTAGGTTCATCACCTATAAAAATTACCTTATTATAGTTTTCCAAGATAAATCCATATCTAATAAGATCTTGATGAATCATACCCAAACTTCAAAGTTCTTGTATGGATTAAGTTAGTTCCTCTTCCACAAATCTTTGTGAAATAAACTCTACCTCCATATTAGTAACAATTCCTTTTTTTGGTCTCAAAATTTTCTAAGTTTAACTTTCCTCCTAATAACTTCTCTCAACTTATGTGTTCTTTATCAACAAAAACACTATTTTGGGCTACATAAAATTTGTTTTTAATAGGATAATAGAAACAATATTCTATTGTTTGTTATGACCCAACTCCATTAAACTTGGAGCTAGTTATGACAACCTGTCCCCTGGGGCCTATGTTGTGACTACCCCAAGCCCAAATTCCATAGGTCAGGGGCTGGAGACTAGCACCAGAAAGGTGTATCCCTAAATTGGGAATGCATTTCCTTTTTAACCTATATAGACACATAGTCCAAGAACACCACAAGAAGCAACCACAAAGTAAACTGCTGAAGTAAAGTGTGCTAAAAGTAAAGGGGTCAGAATACAAGACCAACTGAAATGTACAAGTACAAATAAAAAGTACAAATACAACTAAAAAGTGAAAAATAGATATTGGATCGTCCACCGAGGATCCAACCTAAAGGGTAGGTAAAACTCACGATCAGTAGTCCCTACGTTACGTTATGCCAAATGGTCCACCTCTGAGTATCATCCAGTCCTGGATCCCTCAGCCTCGATCAATGTTATCCGTCATCTACACAATACACAACAAGTTGCAGGAATAGCCCATGCAAGGGTGAGTATAATGATACTCAATAGGGACCCCGAGACCCCTGTAGGTCTTCCAAAGTTCCACAAAGGAAATACCACAAAGCAAGACCTCAATATCAAAGCACAAAGCAATATACATCAACTCTTCTTTGGTATATGCCCATACATATACCTAAGTTATCAAGACATGCTCATCTCATACATGAGGGAAGAATACAACAAAGATAACACCACAAAGGTAGAAGTACCACACAGGTAACACCACGAAGATGGAAGTACCACACAGGTAACACCACGAAGACAACACCATGAAGGTAGAAGTACCACACAGGTAACACCACGAAGTTAAAAGTACCACATAGGAAAAAGACTCAGCTCACAATCAGGTATAACTTAGTTATAGAAGTACAGACGATTAGTCGTAAGTTAGATCATCTTATTCTGTTATGAGGCACTGATTTTGACCCACATAGGATCGATAAGTACTAACCCCTGCTAACCCACACAGGATCTGACCCACACAAGATCTGTATGTGATGACCCACACAGAATCGCTGAGCGTTCACCCACACAAGATCTAGTAAAATCTGACCCACACATGATCAATAGAGGCTGATCCACATATGATTGATGTTCTTTCTTCACGTTATAGCCTGCCATAGGATTCCTCGCACCTGGTTCACTCGAGTTCCGTAGAATCTGCCCCTCAAGATATCAGTCATACATCAACTACCACTAATCTCAAAAAAGGAGTAACCAAAAGGACCCCCCATGTCGTAAGGGTTCCAATGCGATAGACGGTGCATCAATCGGACGCCCAGTCTGTGAGTTATAAGCATTTTAGTTCCGAGGGTCTGATTGGATTTGGGTTCATTCCAACCCGGCCGTACTAAATCTGTCTCCAAAACTCAAGTGGAGTATACCAAAAGGACCGTCTCACTGAAAGGGTCCCAGCACCATAGACGGTTCATCAATTGGACGACCAGTTCTCAATTTATGCCCCTTTAAGTGTTTCTGGGTCCGGTTGGGCCTGGGTCTGGTCCGACCCGACCTCGTTCGGCCCTAACCAACCCCGATTCAGGTCGACTTGACCCGCTTCGGCCCGATCCGGTCCGGGTCTGACCTGGCTGGGGTGGGCTGTGGCGGGCTCGGCCCGCAAGGGGCGCTGCCCGACCCGCAAGTGGGTATCACGGCCCGCAAGAGGGAAGCCCGAACCGCAAGGGATAGCCTGGCTCGCAAGGGAGGAGCATGGCCCCCAAGGGGGTGGCCCAGCCCATGGGGGGTGGGGGGGGGGATCATCCCTCAATGGGGAGGCCTGACCTGTGGTGGAGCACAGCCCGCAGGTGGCGCAGCCCGGTGAGGCGGGGTCTGCCAAGCTGGCACGAGGGGGGGGGGGGGGTTCCCCTTTTAAAAGGCGAAGCGGAAACACCTTTTGGAACTACCAGGTACCCGTGGGACCCGCTGTGGGTCATGCCACCATGGATCCTCCAGTGGCATGCTGGTCGCGCCACCCTTTGCTTCCGTGGCCAGCCGGTGTGTCGGTCGCCTCCTTCCTCACGGTCGGCCAGTGTGCCGGCCGCCGCCTTCATCCACTGCGGCTTCGGCCATGGCCCCTTGTTCATCAGCAGCGTACAACGGTGTGCCATACCTCCTTCGCATCCGAATGGTGCTAGCCACCACCATCGTTTTCCACCCTGAGGCTCATCCAACATGAAGGCAAAGCTAGCGAAGAATGCACCAACTTTCAAAAAAAAAGGAAAAGGGACCAAGGCTTGTTCGTTTGGCCCACACCCACCGTGTTTGGTTGATAGCAAGAGGGTAGGAAGGATTCAAATAACTCTTGAAAAACAAATCAATATTAAACCCTACCTCAAGAATGATGAATAAACTCTTGCAGTTGAGGAAGTGGGTCGGTGTTCGCCATCCCCCACAACTAGCCTCCAACAATGTCGCTCGATCATCGATCTTCGGTTCAGGGTTTCGGTGTCGCTTTCAACTACTCGCCAGAACCAGCACCATCCTCTAAGGGTTTGGCATCACGACACTTTACCAACACTTCGTTTCTTGATGAATCAGTTCCGACACCTCTCCCCAAGCTCCATATAAATAAAAGAGGGGGAGGGTGTCTAACGCTCATGGGATTTAATGGGGGATCATTAATTAGAAACCATCCTAATTATCCAACGACATCAATACATAGGATTGAAGGGTCTATCCATTTAATGTCTTGACATATCTCTAGTCCCACATTTCCTTTTTTCCGTTGGAGGAAAAGAAATAAATAAATTAAATAATAAAGTTTTTTTATTTATTCTTTTTAAAAATTCCCAAAAACTAACTTTTTCTCTAGACCTATTACTGTCAAAGTGAAGCCTCCCTTAAGCAAATCCTAATGGTGCAGATTCAACTGTGACCTCATATTTTTAATCTGAGAACTGGTTTAAAAGTTAGAAAATGACGCTCATTCATTTATTGAACGTACCTTTAAAAAAAGTTCAGAAATTCTTTCCGGGAACACCGGGCCTCGGAATCACGCACCGTCAATTTTTACAGACTCGTAATAATTCCATATAATTTAAAAAAAACTACATGAAAAAATTTGGGTCTTTACATTCTCCCAACCTTAGGTCCTTTCATCCCCAAAAGCCACAACATAGACTAAGAAAACAAATGGTGGTACTGATCACGTTGTTAAACACGTCAAATTAGTTGTCTAGTTTTTACTAGAATTTCTACAGTATAGAAGAAACTCTAGGTTGTCTCTCGATGGAGCCTTATATAATTAATTCCAAAATGTGGCTCTAATTATGAAAGTAAAAATGGAATTGGGTTTTTATAATACTTGGGTTTGATGATTAAAGATGAAAATAGAAAATGAAAGCGATAAAACAAAGTAAAAATAAACAAGATTAACTAAATGTGATCAACCAAGGGAAGTATCATGATTCTCATCCTTCATCACTTCAATAGGAAGGGTACATATCTTTTAATCCCTAATTTTTAACACCTATTAACATAATGTTACTAGGTTTATTCTAGGATACCTCCTAGGGTTCAGTTGAAAACACATAATGATTCACCGGACACCGCCGATGATTGGGTGATTTGTGTTCGACTTCATAACCGAAAATCACCAAGGAAACACACGAAGAACTCGATGTTCTGTCCAAGTTTGTATGTAATTTTTTTGTGATACCATGAAATAAATGTACATGTCCTTGAAAGTTCTTATGTGAGTTCAATTGACCAATATTAACCACACAAACACCGCAATTGAATGAGGGAGGAAAAATGGATCAATGGTGTGTGAAACATCACATAAATGGGTACCCCCAAACATGATCATTTGAGTTAAGTATAACATAATAGTATATAACTCAATTAAATAAAAATAAGAGATGAAGAAAAACAACATACAACCTAGAATTAAAAAGATAATTCAAAATAATACAAGTATGAAGCTCGAGATTACATCACGTTCCTTCCCAGGTGATGACAAGGGGTTTAGAAACCCATGGGAGGGGAGGAAGAAGAAGATGTTGAAGTAGAACTTCCCATAGCCTCCAGAACTTTTAGGAATTATGGGGGTACACCTTTGGGACTCCAAAATGGAATCAACTTTCCTCCTGGTTGAACTCCCAAAGGGATAATCTAAGGTTCCATTTTATAAGAAAATTAGAAGGTGGTTTTGGGCACACAAATTTCTTCAAACTAGTTGTACCATGTGTTTCAGCCATTAGGAAATCAAATATCCCTATTTACAAAACTAAAAGGTTGTATCCCCACTTCCTGACTATCTCTACCGAATGTTTGACATCAATTAGACAAGTGGATCTGGAGATATGAATAGATTACAAAATGCCACTTTTTAATTCTCACAAATTCAGTGTTCTGGATAGATCAGATCATTTGGGACCCTTTCTTGAAGAATTGGGCATGGGTTTATTCATAAGATTTGTATCCAAGAAAATTTTGGACCCGAATACAAAATATAAGCCCATTTTGATACACTTAATTTTCTAAAAAGGTAGAACAATGGACACGTATTCATGAATCCATGAAATTTTGGCACATTTTTCTTCCACTTCATTATGGGCTCTCCAAATCATCTCCTCCTACATTGAAATCATCAAAACAAGTAACATTGACCATTTTAATAGTGATAAAAACAAAATAATGGTATCAAACATGAAGTTATTTTTTTTATTATTTTTATAATTTTCAATACAAAACAAGTTTAGCATAGTGGTGTAAGGGTGAAAATGAAACAATGAATCGTGGTACGATCACGCCCCCACACCTAAACATTTGCACTCCTAGGAAATGTATAATATCCTAATCATGTACCATTACTAAATAAAAGGTGTGAAAACATCCAAGATTATTTTGAAATGAAATTCATCATGTCTCGTTTATGGAATCAATTTTCCTATCATTTTTCTTTTCTCACATTCAAATTTTTTCAACTTCATTTGTTCACCCATGGAACATGTCGCAACCTACCTCACCTAAAATTTTTCCCTCTTCACTCAAGGAAAATATGAAAGTGGATTTATTCTCTTTTCCCACTATTCATGTGATATTACTGTATTCTTTCCAAGATTCTCAGTTCTCTACCAGTAGAAACTAGTGTGCTACTCAAGAGGACTTCCAACAGGTTGTTCTGAGGTTCAAGGGTTGGTAGGATTTAATGTTTAAAAATATGAGGCAGAAGAGGAGTTTTTGATCTCTTATGTACAAAACACATCAAAATTAAGAAATTGTTCACAATGAATGTAGACACTCAACCCCTCACAAAGTGTATCACTTTCAACTCACTCTCCCTATTGTACAACTTTGTGGGTCACAACCATGCAGTGAATAATAATGAGTAAACGCCCTCTTTTCTCCATTTATTTTCCTTTTGTTATGTTTTTTTTCAATGTACAGAACTATTGTTTTAATGTATAGTTTTTTTAGAGATAAATAGGGAAACATGTGTAAAACAATGATGTAATATGGCTTTTGAACCCATTGCCCAAGGAAAATGTAGGTACCCTTTATATCAACCCATAATAATGATTCTCTCCCCAGAATTACAATAGAAACACCCTTTCACCCACACTTGCTAAAAATAAATAAGAACATACACAAGAGATGGGTAGGTAGGGATAAATTAGCTTGTAATGTGGCTACCTAATAGGCATTTAATGGTCTCTAAGGCTTAATAAGGATAAAATGTAAAGGTGGCTGAAAATAGAGGATAATTATACAAAGGGATTTTCAATAAATGATTGCCTCTATCATGATTATAACATACTTGAATCTTATGGCTTCAAATATAATAAAGTAAAGTTCTAGTTTATATACATGACCTAAGAATCTCAAGAAAGTTATTAAAAGGAAGAATATACAATAAAGGGATTAGAATGTCTCTCAGGTAAGGGATTAAAATATTGGTTAGTGCTAATGAGGCATGGGATTCAAAATCCATTAAAAACCTAAGAATTAATTGAAAATAGAAATTCTAGAAAAATATTCCATATCAACATCATTTGAAAAACATTTTCCAAAAAACAATGGAATTTTCAACATAATCGAATCAAGCATGAAAAATGATTTTGGATATTCTTTTTAAGATCAATTTTTATCTAAAAACACAAAATAAGGAAAAAAAAATAAAAAATGGAAACAAATTTTTTTGTTTTTTTGGTTTTTTTAATCCTAACTATGACATGTCACCCTCCCCTACACCTAAAAGTTACATTTTTTTCAATTAATGTATTTTAAATAAATAGACAAGTAAATAAAGGTAAGGAAAAGGAAAAAACTACTAAGTGTTGTCCTATGTGGAATCTATAAATTATATTTCCTCCATGATATGCTTTAGAAAATCCTCATAGATGTGTTGACTCTGCCCATTGACAGTAATCCTTTGTCCACTCTTCTCATGAAAAACCGATATATCACCAAAACGGTAAACATCAGTAATGATATAAGGACCAAGCCATCGAGAACGAAACTTACCTAGGTAGAGATTTATCCTAGAATTATACATGAGAACCTTCTCACCAATATGAAACTTTCACTGATGAATCATGCTATCATGGATAGCCTTTGTCTTCCCTTTATAGATCTGGGAGTTCTCATATGCATCATGTCGAATTTCTTCCAACACTTGAATCTACAACTTTCTATGATCACCTGCATCTAAAAGATTCATATTAAATTGTTTAACATCCCAATATGCATGGTGTTTTACCTCCACTGGGAGGTGAAAATCCTTTCCAAACACAATTCTGTATGGCGACATTCCGATTGGGGTTTTAAAAGTTTCACGGTACGCCCAAAGTGCATCATCCAAGCACAAACTCCAATCTTTCTTGTTGGGTTGTACCATTTTTCCCAAGATTCTCTTAACTTCTAGATTTGATATTTCTACTTGTCCATTAGTTTGGGGGTAATATTCTGTAGAGACTTTATGAACAACCCCATACTTACGAAGAAAAATTTTCATATTGTGATTGCAAAAATGTGAACCCTGATCACTAATGATGAATCTTGGTAAACCAAACCTACTAAAAATTTAGGACCTCACAAAATCAACAACCACTCGAGAGTCATCGGTCCTGGTGGGATTTTCTTCCACCCATTTAGATATATATTCAACAACCAGAAGGCTATAAAAATCCAAATGAATTTTTAAAAGGCCCCATGGAGTCAATGCCCCATGGATCGAAGATCTCACAAAATTACATGGGTTGTTGGGGAATTTCATTCCTCTTAGAGATATTCCCTATAAATTGACAATGACTACATGAATTGAAAAATCTATTGGCATACCTATAAAATTTTTTCCAATAAAGTCCTAAGTCAAGGACATTTTGAGCTGTATGTTGAGATCCAAAGTAGCCCCCGCAGGCCAAGGTGTGGCAGAAGGTTAAAATAGAGGTGAACTCATGGTCAAGGACACACCAACGAACTACTTGTTCACCAAAAATTCTCCACAAATATGGGTCATCAAAAATGTACCAACGAGAATCATGATTAAGTCTCTAGGATTGTGAAATGCTAAAATTAGTGGGGACCCTATATGTTACTAGAAAATTCCAAATGTCTGCATACCATGGGGTAAGGTCCACAACATCACACAAGTTCTCATGAGGGAATAATTCTACAATGGGGAGGGGTGAGTCAACATGATGGTCCAATGGTGGGGAAATCCTACTAATGTGGTCAGCTACCAAATTTTCCCCTCCTCTCTTATCTCTAATCTCAAGGTTAAACTCTTGGAGGAGGAGAATTCACCGAATGAGGCAGATTTTAGATTTAGGTTTTTCAGGAGAAAACTAAGGGCAACATGATCAGAAAAGACAATGATTTTTGACCTGATAAGATATGAACAGAATTTTTCCAAGTCAAACACAATAAAAAGAAGTTATTTTAAGTGGTTGTGTAGTTTTCTTGGGCAGGGTCAAGGGTAAATGAGGCATACACAATGAAATGAGGAGCCTTCTCAACCCTTTGTGATAAAACTTCCCCAACTGAAAAGTTAGATGCATCACACATAAGCTCAAAGGGGAGATCCCAACTTGGTGGTTGGATGACAGGAGGTGATGTGAGACTCATTTTTAGAAAATTGAAAGCATCCTCACAATTTTTATCAAACAAAAACTCAGAATCCTTTTGTAATAACCAGGACAAAGGAAGTGAGATCTTACTGTAGTCTTTAATGAATAATGATAAAAACAAGCATGACCCTAGAAAAATCACACCTTACGAACACATTTTGGATATGGAAGGGTTGAAATTAATTAAATTTTTGATTTATCCACTTTATTTCCCTCTTTTGAAATAACATTCCCAAGAAATATCCCCCATCCAACCATGAAATGACATCTCTCATAATTTAATACAAGGTCTTTTTCTATGAAATGACAGAGGATAAAACCTAGGTGATCCAAACTATCATAAAAGGAAGTTCTATAAACCATGAAATAATCCATAAAAACTTCCATGCAATTCTCTAGGTACTCAAAAAAAATACTCAACATACATCACTGAAAAGTACTGGGAGAATTACATAGACCAAAAGGCATCCTTCTGTATGAAAATGTGCCAAAAATACAGGTAAATGTTGTCTTTTCTTGATCCTCAGGGGCTATATAGATTTGCAAATAACTCGAATATCCATCAAGGAAACCATAATGAGACTTACCAGGAAATCGTTCTAGCATTTTTTCAATGAAAGGTAGAGGAAAGTGGTCCTTCGGCGTGGCTTGATTCAGTCGATGGTAGTCAATAAAGACTCTCCAACTGTTTTTCACACGTATTGGAACCAATTTATTCCTTTCATTTGACACAACTATTATTCCTATTTTTAGGCACAATTTGTACTGGGCTAACCCATTTTCTATCAGATATAGGATAAATGATCCCCGCAACAAGTAATTTACTGACTTCAAATTTTACCACTTCATGGAGAGTGGGATTCAACAGGCATTGAGATTGTCTCACGGGATTAGCCTAATCATCCAAAATTATATATTGCATACAAATAGATGGACTAATCCCGAGATTATCAACCAAATCCCATCCTATTTCCTTTTTACTCTCTCTCAAAAGGTTGAGCAGTTTTGATTCCTGTTATTAAGAGAGGTTATTGGAAATAATAACGGGCAATTGGTCAATACCCTCAATATAGGCATATTTTTAATTAGATGGAAGTGGTTTTAATTCCAATGTTAGGGGTTTTTGGACTGAGGGAGGGGTTTTAGGGGGAGTGAGGTCCATGAAACTATCTATCTGCTCATGTTTACTCTCTTTAGATAGAAAATCTATTGAAATGAGATTTTCAGAATCATCTATGGTTATGGGTACCTCATAATGAACACACTCATTAATTAAAGCACAAAATTTACACTTTTCAGAACCCACAGAACACTCAAAACATGACTCAAAACTCAAATAATCCAAGGGTGAAGAAGAGGAAAAAGAATCAGAGTATGGGTTGTGGAGAGAATTGTGTGTGTATGCATCATTTTAGATCACTTCCATCGAATATAAAGGATGAGTGGAGTTCTCTTCAATGGGGTGTTTCATAGCCTCAAGAATATTAAAACTTACCTTTTCTTCGCTGAAATGCATGGAAAATGTACCATTGTGAATGTTGATGATCATCTTTTTTGTTTTGAGGAATGACCTCCCAAGTATGAGAGGGGCGTGTCCTTGGATACAAGTATCTTATATCTCAAGAATGTTGAAATTATTAGGGAAGATGAGATTTTTCACTCTTGTAAGGACATCCTCAATCACTTTTATTGGATGTGTTGTACTTCGATTGGCAAGTTTCACAAAAATCCTTGTTGGTTGAAGCTCTCCAACCTATAGAGAAGTTTACACAGAGTGAGACATTACATTAATGGAAGCACCTAAATCTAACATAGCATTGTAAAAGAAGGTCTTTCGTATGGTACACGATATTGTGAATTTTTATAGATCCTTGAATTTGGTTGGAATTACTGGTTAAATCAAGGCCGAGACATTCCTCCCCAAGTTGAAACTCTCATTCCCCTTCAACATTTGTCTATAGGTGAAAATTTCTTCAAGAAATTTGGCATAACTGGGAATTTTCTTGACTGCATCCAATAAAAGAATTTTAACTTGAACTTTTTAAAATGTATCCATTATTTCTTTATCAATATAATTATAAAAATTCTTTTTAGATTTATAGAATATTTGGGGGAAAGGAAGAGGAATGTACTGTTCAATTGAATCATCAATGATAATTTTATTACCCTTTTTATTTTGTTTTTCTTCATTAGAATCTTTTAGGTTTGGAGAAAGAGTGTTTTCATTTGGGGAATATACCTGTTGGGAAGAATCCTTAGAAAGAGAAACTTCTTTACCACTATAAAGTGTAACAACACATACATTAACCTTGTCCTTCAAATTGGCAATGGGTTGGGATGGTAGTTGTCCAGAACCTTTCATCTTAAGCTTATCGATGGTGTTTTCCAAATGCCCCACTTGAGTTCGTAGGTCTTGAATTACTGATTGTGTGGTATGTTGGAATTGGAGGTTTTGGGTTTCCATTTTCTTTACCATATCCTCAATGATTGGTTCAGATTTGGGAGGAGGAGGATGATTGTTTTGAGAGGTTGAAGGATAAGAAGGTTTCATACCTTGGCTTTGTTGATACTAATTCTGCTTGGGGTAGCTTGGGTTTCCTCCTTGTTGATACTAGGGTTGTTCTTTACACTCGGGGTTTGGATTTGGCCTTAATGGTTCTTGGTTAAAGGGAGGTTCTTGTTGGTATAGACTCCCTAGGAACATAACTGCACAATACTTAGGTGAATCTTGAAGTTGTGAGCACTGGTCAGAAAAATGAGTATTTTCAGAACAAATACCACAATGTAATGGAACTGGAGGAGATTAAGAGTTACCTTTTGCTTGAGAAAATTGCATTATAAGAGTATGCATCTCATCAAGATTTTTATATACCTTTTGTTCTAAAGATGAATGACTTACCTCACGAACTCCTCGAGTTGGTGCAATAGATAGTGTGCCAAATTGTTGCACATTTTGTGCCATGTTGGCTATTAATTCATGAGCAGCAAAAGGAGTTTTATCAACCAAGGCACCACCAGCTATAACATCAATCATTCCACGATACATAGGGATAAGTCCCTCATAGAAGTTTTGGATTAATAGTTGTTCACTAATCTGGTGGTGGGGGCTGCTTGATCAAAGTCATTTGAATCTCTCCCAGTATTCATGAAGGGTCTCACCTTGTGATTGCCTAATGCCCCAAATTTCCTTCCTAATTGATGAAGTTCAGGAGGTAGGGAATAAATTCTCTAAAAATAGTCTTTTTAGGTCATTCCATCCCCCAATTATGGTAGATAAATATTATATACAATCTTTGGCTACACCGTTATGGGAGAAAGGGAAGGCCCTAAACTTAATTAGGTCCTTAGACACATTTTGGGGTTTCATGGTGGAGCACAATATGTGAAACTATTTAAGGTGTTTATGAGGGTCCTCATCGGGAAGACCATGGAATTTAGGAAGAAGGTGTATGAGGCCTAATATCAGCTCAAAGTTGGCTGCTTTCTCAGGATATTGGATGTACGCAGGTTGGTACTCCACATCCGGGGTGGTTAGTTCTTTTAAGGTTCGATTATTTGTAGCCATGTTTTCTTAGATTTGATTGGGTTAAATTTTTGATTGATTTATGTCCAATTGAGGTTCCAAAATGGGTTACAAAGTGTTACTTTATTGAAATTCTCTAGATGACTTGATTTTTGTGTGAAGTGTCTTTTCAATTTCAGGGTCAAAGTCAAGCAGTTTTTCTTTTTCTGATCGGGTCATGAAAATAAGTTGTGAAGTTAGTTTTTTTTGTTTTTCTAATGATTGAATATGGATAAAATCACTATAGGAGGGTGAAGGAAGAATATAATTTTATACTATAAAATTATAGATAGATAAATGGATAATAAGGGAGAGATAGAGAGAGAAAATAAGAGAGAGATAAAGAGAGAAAACACACAAAAGCAAACAAAAATAACAAAAAAACCCAAAACAAAAACAATCAAATGGGGGTGGGGTATTTAAAGGAGTACTAATTAAGAATTTAAATAAATAAATAAAAGAAAATAAATTAAAAAAAGGATATTTAATCCCTGGAAACAACACCAAAATTTGATCGCGTTGTCGAACACGTCAAATTAGTTGTTTAGTTTTTACTAGAATTTATGCAGTATAGAAGCAACCCTAGATCGTCTCTCAACAGAGCTTTAGATCATTAATTACAAAATGTTCTTCTGATTATGGAAGTAAAAAGGGAGATGTGATTTTATAATACTTGGGTTAGATGATTAAATATTATAATAGAAAATTAAAGCGATAAAAAAATGTAGAAATAAACAAGATTAACTAAATGTGATCAACCCAAGGAAGTCTCGTGATGCTCATCCTTCATCGCTTCAAGAGGAAGGGTATAGATATTTTAATACCTAGTTTCTAACACCTATTAACATAATTTTATTGAGTTTATTCAATGATACCACCTAGGGTTCAGTCTAATACACACAATGATTCACCAGACACCACCGATGATTGGGTGATTTGTGTTCGACTTCATAACTGAAAATCACCAAGGCAACACACAAAGAACTCGATGTGCTGTCCAAGTTTGTATGTTATTTCTTTGTGATACCCTGACATAAATGTACATGGACTTGATAGTTCTTATGTGAGTTCAATTGACCAATATAAACCACACAAACACCATAATTGAATGATGGAGGAAAAAGGGATGAATGGTGTGTGAAACATCACATGAAAGGGTACCCCCAAACATGATCATTTGAGTTGAGTATAACATACTAGTATATAACTCAATTCAATAAAAAGTGGGGATGGATAAAAACAACATAAAACATATAATTGAAAGGATCATTCAAAATAATACAAGTATGAAGCTCGGGATTACATCACATTCCTCCCTGGGTGATCACAAGGGGTTTAGAAACCCATGGGAGAGGAGGAAGAAGAAGATGTTGAAGTAGCACTTAACATAGCCTCCAGAACTTCTTGTAATGGTGGGGGGACACCTTTTGGATTCCAAAATGGCAGCTCCTTGCCTCTTGGTCGAACTCCCAAATGGAGAGCCCATGGTTCCATTTTATAGAAAAAATGGAAGGTGGTTTTGGGCACACATATTTCTTCAAACCACCTGTACCATGCGTTTCATCCATTAGACAATTAAATATCCCTTTTGAAAAAACTGAAAAGTTGTATCCCCACTTCCTGAATATCTCCACCAAATGTTTGGAATCAATTAGACAAGTGGATCTGGAGATACGGACAGATTACAGAATGCCACTTTTGACTTCCCACAAATTCGGTGTTCTGGAAAGATCAGGTCGGTTGGGAACCTTTATGGAAGAATTGGGCTTGGGTTTCTTCATAAGAGTTGTATCCAAGAAAATATTGGACCATCATACAAAATATGAGACTGTTTGGATGCATGTAATTTTCTAAAAAAGAAAAACAGTGGATAAGTCTTCATGGATCCATGCAATTTTGGCCCATTTTTCTTTCACTTCATCATGGGCCCTCCAAATCCTCTCCTCCTATATTGAAATCATCAAAACAAGTAAAATTTCTCATTTTAATAGTTATAAAAACAAAATAATGGAATCAAACATGATGTTAAATTTGTTATTATTTTTATAATTTTCAATACAAAACAAGTTTAGCACAGTTGTGTAAGGGTGAAAATGAAATAGTGAATCATGGTATGACCAGGTACTGAGCACGGATCTGAGACTCCTCCTCCAATGTTTTATCCTAGATGTTTTCATGCTTCCAGTGAACATGCACCATAGGTATCAATTGCCAACGAAGGACTCAGTCTTATCGATATTCAATCTCTGTCGGAACCTCTGTAAACGTCGCCCCATCATCAAATTTTGGCTCGCCATCATCAATGATGTGAGATGGGTCATGCATGTATCTCCTCAGCTAGGATACGTGGAAGACACCGTGCACCCTCTCCAGTTGTAGTGGAAGTGCCAAGTAATATTCCACCTCGCCTATCCTCTGAAGTATCAGAAATGGTCAGATAAACCTCGGTGATAACTTGCCGCCTTGGCCAAATCTCCGTAGTCCCCATTGAGATGAGACCCGTAGGAAGACATGGTATCCCTATTAGAACTCAAAAGGTCTCCACCTCCTATCTACAGAAGAATTATGTATGATCTGTGCAGTCTTCATCCGCTCTTGGATGATCTGCACCTTCACAGTGGTAGCCCATACCAACTCTGGACCCATAAGTGCTGACTCCCCTGGGTCCGTCCAGCATAGAGGTGATATAAAAGGTCAACCGTATATGGACTCTAATGGTTCCATACCAATGGTGGATTGATAACTATTCTTTTATGCGAAATACACCAAGAGAAAGTGATCCTCCCAACTACGACCAAAATCTAGGACACATTCACAAAGCATATCCTCCAGTGTCTGAATGGTCTGCTCTATCTGACCATCTGTCTGAGGATGAAAGATGGTGCTCAAATGTAGCTAAGTCCCAAAAACCTCCTGTAATCCCTTATATAACCGTAATGTAAAACGTGCATCACTGTCAGAGATTATTGTTGATGGCACCCCATGCAGTCGCACAATCTCCTGTACGTAGAGGGGTCCCAAGCCCTCCACTGATCCCTACTCTCAGATAAGTAGGAAGTGGGACAACTTGGTGAGTCGGTCAACAATCACCTAGATGGAATCATGTCCACAAGACGTATGTGGAAGCCCTTTCACAAATTCCATGGAGATTCCATCCAACTTCCACCTTGGAACCTCTAGTGGTTGTGCTAAGCCTGCAAGAACCTAATGCTCGACCTTCACTTGCTGACAAGTGAGGAATCTAGAAATAGACTCTTCCACTGCTTTCTTCATCCCTGGCCACCAGTGATGATGCCAGAGGTCTTGATACATCTTTGACACACCAGGATGCACCACCATAGGGGATGTATGGAACTTCCTCAACACCTCCTACCATAGCACCACCAGTACCATGGTACATCCTATGAAGAGGATGACATGCTCCCCACCTTCAGAAAATCCATCAGGTGCCTATCCTGAGGATATTTGAGAACGTCGAGCCTCACAGTCAATGTCCCCAAGCTACACCTCCCTAACTCATTGAAGGAGTGGGAGAGTAATTATAATAGACTAGAGGTATGCTGCTCCATCTCTATCCATGAAGGATATCTACAACGCGGCTAGCTGCTCTATCACCTCACTCAGCAACTGCAGACCATACCTCCTGCTGAGTGCATCTTCAACCATGTTCCCCTTTTCAGGAGTATAGAATATCTCAAATTCATAGTCCTGGAGGAACTCTATCCATCATTTCTATATCAGGTTCAGGTCTTTCTAAGAGAATATATATCTGAGACTCTTGTGATCAGAGTAGACTGTAAAACATTCTCCCATCAAGTAATGTCACCACATCTTCATGGAGAAGAACACTACTGCTAACTCCAGGTCATGGGTAGCATAGTTCTTATCATGTTTCCACTGTTACTGTGATCCGTAAATGATCACTACTCGCTCCTGCATCAGGACACACCCAAGTATAGTCCCTGATGCGTCGCAGTAGACTACATACCCAAATCCCTCTTCTAGCAGCCTCAAGATGGGGTCACTCATCAGCCTCTGTCTGAAATCTGGAAAACTCTGTTGGCATATCTTCGTCCACACGAAGGGATGCCCCTTCTTTTTAAAAGATGAAAAGGGTGCCGCAACTTTGGAAAAGTCAGGCATAAATATCTGGTATCATCCAACCAACCCCAGGAAACTCCGCACCTCGGTCACACTCCTGGGTGGCTCCCAAGAAAGAACAACCTCTATCTTCTCCGAATCCACTACAACTCTAGCCTCTGAGATAACGTGTCCATGAAAGTGGACCTTTCATATCCATAACTGGAACTTCAAGAGTTTACCATAAAGCTGGTGCTCTTGGAGTGTATCTAGAACTATCTGTAGATGATAGGCATACTCCTCCTCCATCACTGAGTATATCAAGATGTCGTCAATGAAGACCACCATAAAGCAATCGAGGTATGGCTAAAAGATCCTATTCATGAGTCCCATGAACACTGCTAGGGCATTGGTCATGACTAACGACATAACCAAGAACTCATAGTGTCTATAACGACATCTAAAGGCCGTCTTCTGCACATCCTCATCTCGTACCCTGAGTTGATGATAGCCTGATCTGAGGTCTATCTTCAAAAACCAACGAGATCCTTTCAGCTGATCGAAAAGATCATCAATCCTTGGAAGTGGATACTTGTTCTTCACGGTCACCTAGTGCAGGCGCTGGTATTCCATACAAAGTCTCAAACTCCCATCTGCCTTCTTGGTGAACAAAATCGAGGCTACCCATGGAGAAAAACTGGGCCTTATGAACCCCTTCCTTTGCAAGACTTCCAACTGTACCTGTAACTCATGATGTTCTGTGAGAGCCATCTGATATGCTGGTGTAGATATCGATGTCGTCCCGAGGTATAGGTCAATGTAAAAGTCCACCTCTATACGAGGAGGTAGTCCTAGAACATCATCAAGAAACACATTGGCATACTGTTCCACCACTACAGGATAGCTCGGACTCTCAACATCTACTACCCTGAGGGTAAGGCTGGACAACTGATGTGTGATCGGCTACACACTCCTCTGGGTAAGTCCATCCTATGCTGAAAAGGTTCCCTTCTCACCGGTGAAGAAACACCTGGTCCCATCCTCACAGACACACCACACTTTGCACCCAATATAGTCAATCTGAGCATGGACTATGGATAACCAATCCATACCCAAGACGACGTCGTAAGGCCTCGACAATACTACTAGAAGAACCCAGCCGAAGATCTCACCTCCTAGAGTAATCTCACACTACTGGAACTAGTGTTTAATTGTCAAATCACCTCCCATATGAGTCTCTATCCATAAGGATTGAGCCATCAGATCCATCGGAATCTCCGAGCTCTGAACAAGGGTCATGGAAATAAAAGAGTGACTGGCACCTGTGTCTATAAGTACTGTAGCTAAGGTGGAGTAGACACAGATCATACCTCTAATCATCTCCAGAGTGCCATGGTCATAGGAATCAGCTTCCTAGAGCTGAGATTGTCCCTTTCCACCTATTCCTTGTGGCCGAGGTGGACCACCTAAAGGTGGTGGAAGAAGAACCTCAAATCGCCACCCACCACCTGCTGCACGACCAGCTCCTCTGCCACATCTTCCTTCTACCTACAAAACTCCCCAATAGAATCCCTTTCTTTTCCTTGGCAGTCCCTGGACCGTCTGATGGTCATCTGTATGGCAGGTCAGGTAGTTGCGAGCCATGTGACCCTACCCGCTGCATGAGTAGCACTGCCTGCTCCTAAAATGTCCTCCTCTATCCCCTAAGCCCGCACCACCGACCCTATATCCTGAGGTCGTCCACCAGAAGGTCCGGCCCATTGGGGACTCTGTTTCATCTGCCTACTGCCTGCTACAGATGACTCTACTACCTGACATCTAGTGGTGGCTCTCGATGTCGGTACCTGCTCAGCTAGGAATCTCTCCACCAAAAGAGTTCGCTTTAGCACCCCATCCTGCATCGGAATGCTGAGAGATATCATTGATGCTATGATCTCCCATTGGAGACCCTGCTCAAAGGTCTGGGACCTAAATAAAGGGTCCTGTGCCATGTCAGTAGAGTAGCGAGAGTGATCAGTGAACCTCTCCAAGTACTGGGCCACAGTCATGCTGCCCTGCTGTAAGTGCATCATCTCCTGTATACTCACTAAGCATAAAGTCACTGGGACGAACTCTAACCTAAAAAGGCTCTTGAAGTACACCCAGATGAGGGTCACCTCATCGTGTATCTGGAGTGTCAGACTCCACCATATCCCAGCTACTCCATGGAAGGGACTGGCAGCTAGGATCATCATCAGATCAGCTGGTGTCCCCACTAAGTGAAAAACTCTCGCCAAAACCTCCAGCTAGTTTTTAGCCGCCTGCGGATCCGTCTCACCTTGAAACCTTAGAGGCCTTTTCTGATGGAACTTGTGCAATACGCTCAGTCGGCGTGCACCCTCTACTAGTGGGACTAGTGACAATGGTTGACTAATAGGTAGTGGTTCTGCTGGTACACCACTCGAAGGTGCTAACGCCATAAGAGGGCCCTGCACTGAGGCCTCATTGCTTGGTGGGACATCATCACATACTCTCTTGGGAATCATGGCGGGCTGTCTATGTGGTAGAATCATGAAAGAAGATATGTGTTCCATAGTCAATAAGTTATACCTGGTGAGCTGACTCAAAGATATCACAAGAAAACTTTAAAAAAACACGCAATTTGGGTTTCTGTGCACTGAGTTGGAAATCAGAATTTGGGGTCGTGGAGTATGGATACGTCAGCCGCTACACCAACATTGGAGTCCCCAAACTGAAAACAACACTCATTACACATAACACTATTTCCACATAGAAAAGATTAGAGTCCTAGTTCTTCGGTAGAACCGACTCCTCTGATACCACTTTGTCACGACCCATCCCTCGGGGCCCGTTGCATGACTACTCCAATCCCACCATCCATAGGCCAGGGGCTAGCGACTAGCACCAGAATGGAATATCCCTAAAATGGGATGGCATTGCCTTTTTAACCTAAATAGAAACACAGTCTAATAACACAACAAGAAGAAACCACGAAGTAAACTACTGAATTAAAGTGTGATGAAAGTAAAGGGGATAGAATACAAGCCCAACTGAAAAGTACAAGTACAATTGAAAAGTAAAAATACAACTGAAAAGTGAAAAATATATCCCGGATCATCCACTGAGGATCCTACCTAAAGGTTAGGTACAACCCATGATCAGTAGTCCCTGCATCACGTCATGCCAAATGGTCCACCTCCGAGTACCATCCAGTCCTGGCTCCCTCAGCCTCGATCAATGCTGTCAATCATCTGGACAAGACACAACAAGGTGTGGGAGTGGCCCATGTAGGGGTGAGTATAACGATACTTAGTAGGGACCCCGAGACCCCCGCAGGTCTCTCATAGTTCCAAAAAGAAAATACCACAAAGCAAGACCTCAATCTCAAAGCATGAAGAAATAGACATAAACTATACTTAGGTATATGACCATACATATACTTAAGTTATCAAGACATAATAATCTCATATATGAGGGGAGAATACCACAAAGGTAACACCAAAAAGGTAGAAGTACTACATAGGTAAAACCACAATGACAGAAGTACCACAAAGGTAACACCACGAAGACAACACCACGATGGTAAAAGTACCACAAAGGTAACACCACGAAGTTAAAAGTACCACATAGGTAAAAGTCTCAGCTCAAAATCAGGTATAAATCAAGTACAGAAGTAAAGATGATTAAACATAAGCTAGATCATCTTATTATGTTATGAGGAACTGCTTCTGAACCACGCATGATCGATAGGTACTAACCCCCGCTGAACCACACAGGATTTGACCCACACAGGATCGGTATGCACTGACCCACACAGGATCACTGAGCAACGACCCACAAAGGATCTTACAGAATCTAGCCCACATAGGATCGATAGATGCTGACCCACACAGGATCAATGTTCTTTCTTCACGTTACAGCCTGCCACAGGATTCCTCACACCCGGTGCACTCGAGTTCCATAAAATCTACCTATGGAGATATTTTTCGTACCATGAATTCCACTAAGCTCTACAAAGGAGTAACCCAAAGTACCTTCATGTCGTAAGGGTTCCAATGCGACAGACGGTGCATCAATCAGACGCCCGGTCTGTGAGTTATAAGCGTTTTAGTTCCGAGGGCCCGGATAGATTCGGGTTTGATCCAACCCAGCCAAAATCCAATTGTATCCAAAACTCAGGTGGAGTATACCAAAAGGACGATATCACTCCTCGGGTCCCAACGCCACAGATGGTTTGTCAATTGGACACCCGATTATCAAGTTATGGGCCTTTAAGTGTTTCTGGGTCCGGTGGGGCCCCGGTCTGGGCCGACCCGACCCGACCCGACCCGGTTCGGGTCTGACTTGGATAGGCTGGGCCATGGTGGTCACAGCCCAGCTTTCAAGGAGGGCACAACCCAACCCGCAAGGGGGAAACTCAACCCGTAAAAGGGTAGCCTAGCCCACAAGGGGGCGACCCGACCCGCAAGGGGGGCGCCCGACCAGCGGTGGAGCATGGCCTATAGGTAGAACGACCTGGTGAGATGGGGTCCACTGAGTTGGCATGGGGGGGGTTCCTTGTTCTAAATGTAAAGTGGTATCACCTTTTGGCGCTGCTTGGTCACCCACAGGACCCACTGTGGGTCCCACCGCCGCAGTGTTGGAGCCGCGGCTCCTCGAGTAGCACACTAGTCATGCCTCCGTTTTCTATTATGGCTGGCCGGTGTGCTATCTACCTCTTCCGACCACTGTGGTTGACGAGCCACGGCCTGTTCCTCTATCGCGGGTGTGCCGCCTCCTTTGCGGCCAACCCGTGTGCCGGCCGCCGCCTTCATCCAATGCGGCTTCGGCCGTGACCCCTTGTTCATCAGCGGCATGCGACGGTGCGCCGAACCTCCTCCGTGGCCAGCCGGTTCCAGCCACCACCATTGTTTGTCACCCCGGGGCTCGTCCAATCCGAAGGAAAATCTAGTGAAGAATGCACCAACTTTCAACAAAAAGGTCAGAGGGACTAGGCCTTGTTCTTTTTGCCCACACCCTCCACGTTAAGTTGATAGCAGGAGGGTATGAAGGATTCAAATAACTCTTGAAAAACATATCAATATTAAAACCTACCTCAAGAACAATGGAGAAATTCTAGCGGTTGAGGAAGTGGGTCGGTGTTCACCATCCCCCACAAGTAGCCTCCAACAACATCGCTCGATTGCCGATCTTAGGTTAGGGGTTTCAGTGTCGCTTGCCACCGGTCGTCGGAACTAGCTCTGTCCTCCATGGGTTTGGTGTTGCAACACTTTACCAGCACTTCATTGCTTTGTGAAGTAGTGCTGACACCTATCCCCAAGCTCCATATAAATTGGATAGGGGGAGGGTTTCTAATGCTCATGGGATTTAATGGGGGCTCATTAATTAAGAACCTTCCTAATTCCCCAATGATGTCGTTACTCAGGATTGAAGGGTCAATCCATTTAATGGCTTGACACATCACTGGTCCCACGTTGCTGCTTGTTCGTTGGAGGAAAATAAATAAATAAATCAAATAACAAAATTATTTTATTTATTCTTTTAAAATGTCCCAAAAACTAACATTTTTTCTCAACCTACTATGGTTTAAGTGAAGCCTTCCTTAAGAAAATCCCAACATTGCGGATTCAATGGTTCCCTCATATTTTTAATCCGACCACTGGTTCAAAAGTTAAAAAATGGAGCTCATGCATTTACTGAACATACCTTTAAAAAAAGTTCAGAAATTCATTCCGGGCACACCAGGCCTCGGAATCACGCACCGTCAATTTTCACAGACTCGTAATAATTCCATATAATTAAAAAAAATTACATAGAAAAATCTAGGTCTTTACACTGGTTCCTTCTACCATTATATTGAAATTATATACAAGGAAACACATCTTGAATGACCGATTAGTTTAGTAGTTTTGTTTAACTAGATACATACATGATTCCCATATTACATTTGAATACACAAAAGTACAATATATATTTTTTTTCTTTTCTTTCTAGAGAATAACTTTATTCCATATAGTTTATCCCTATATATCTATCATATTGAACCTCATGGAATCTTAGCCAAAGGAAAAAAAAATTTGGGTGAGCTCAAATGCTCAGAAAGGGTTAATTACAGTGGAAACTATCCTAAATCAATAATGAATAATCAATATGGTAAGGTAAATAACTGGACACACATAAAATTTAAATAAATAGATAAGGAATAATCAATATGGAAAGGTAAATAACTAAAAACACATTCCATTAAATTAATAAACTTAGAATGAAATGCATCCATATATTTTTTCATAGTGAAAATATCATGGATAATAATAACCAAATTCTAAATGAAGGGAATTATTAATTTTTTGACATCATGTATATTGAACATGAAACCACTACTATTAAGACCTTTCACATTACAGTTTAATCTATAGGTAATAACCCATTAAATGATAGCTTAACTGATTGTATCACGAGACCTACCGATGTATCAAGGGGTTATATTTTACTGGTCCCCACCAGTCACATCTTATCCAAAGAACTAATCATATATAAAATAATCTATTTAATTCATGAATCAATATTCCTGAAAATCAGATATCCATATTGAATAAAAGAAATGAATTTATCAATATTTCCCTTGTTAATCAAACAAATTTCAAAGTAAACACCGCATGTAAAAATGGAATAAATTTTAGGCTATAATCATATCCATCATAAAAGAATATGGATATTTAATATAAATTTAATTTCTAATGAAAATTTATTATAATAAAGTGATTATTTCAAGATAAAGTTAATGATTAAAAAAGAAATTGATATAGGACAATAACTTTTATCACTAAATAATTTTCAATTCAAATATCCTTGGATGAAATAATTCAAAGTGAAACATAAAATACCATGAATAATGAATAAATCATGATATTACATGTTAAAGGGTAAATATATACACCATATAAAAGTGAATTGGTTCATAATAACAAATAAGTCTCAATGGGATGTGAATTGAGATGAAATCCCTTACCTCACTCTTTCCTTTTAGTTGTAATTGCTTTAAATTCTTGTATAGTTGTTTAAAACATGTTATAAACTTATTATAAAATCATATTAATAGTTATTATATCATATATTATCCTTTTATAATATATTATTACCCATTTATTAAAAATATTTCATTGTTTTTATTGTTTTGGGTGTTAATTGCCTTGTTTTTCAAGTATATTTTGACTTGTTAATTTTTTTACTCTTAATTTGATCATGGTTTAATAATCTATAGAATGAAAAAAATTATAAACATATCATATATTTTCATTATATATGTATTTATAGTAATCCATAAAATTTAGTGATAGGAAATGGAATGCACCGTTCATGGAGATGGTAAGCTGTAGATATGCATGAACCCTGCTTCCATTCTATTATCATATTATAAGAAAGAAAATTAAATGATATATATGTATATTATTATTAAATTATAATTTTTATGTTTAATATATCATATATTTTTATTAAAACCATCATTAATACTTTCTATGTAAGGTGCGGACAAATCACATCGCTTCGCGAGGCGGTAGTACGTTGTACACACGAGCGACATTGTCGTATTCCAAAAAGTATAAAGCATGGAGGTATGTGTTATATAATAATTCTAGAAGAATAATAATATTGTAAATATAATATGTAAACTATAAATCCATCATTATTCCCAACCATTAAAGGTGGTAATAGAATAATAAACGACATCAGTTCGGGAGACGACAGTCCACTGTACACTTGAATGACGATTGCGTATCCCATTTGATGGAAGTGTGTGAATTTTTAGGTCATACCATTATCAAAAAAAATATTATTAAATTTAATACACTAATTTTATTATGTAATCATTATATAAAAATAATATAATGGGGGTAAGGAAGAAATAAAACAAAAAATGTTCATTGAAGAAGGTTACCTCTTCTTTGGGTATCTCCTTTTGGTTTTAATCAAAGCAATTACTTGGTTTTATTTTTCCCAAATTAAGGATTATATGATAAATTTAAGAAATTTTTAAGTTATTTTGAGGTTTTTTATGATCCAATTATCTTGGGAGGTGTGAATAAGTAAGGGGAGTGAGTGCCCTATTATAGTGGAGGTGGAGTAACATTCTTGTAAATATTAAAAAGTAAATACGATTGGGAAGTATCACTTAACCCTTGTTCCACTAATAATGAAACATATTTGATAAAATAATTCATATGGTAAAAATATTTATTTAAAATTGGTTTTTAATAAGTGTTAGGTCATTTCCACATCTTATCTATCATGATTAACCATTAAGTAAACTCATTTTTACCTTAATCACTATGATTAACATTAACTATTTTCACTAATCATTTTGATCAAAAATTAAGTTAAACTTATTAGTAACTATAAATTAAAATGATTTAAAATATATAATCCATTTTTTTAAATTCAAAACATATAATTTGTAGAAATTAATTTAAAATTAATCCCACAGATAGGATGAGAAATCGAGTTTGTAAAGTGAAAATGTTCAAAAGTTTACTAATTTTTTATATATAAATTCTACATAAAAATGGTTTAAATGTTCTATATTAGATTAATATATTTATAATTTATCTAATTTGATATTAAAATAAATTTAAAATATAATTTAATCTTATAAATTATTTAGACGAATAATCAGTTTTAATTAAATTTCAGTATTTTTCACTATTAATCAAAAAATAAAACATATCTGAAAAATACCAAAAATTCCACCTAAGATATTTTTGACATTAATATTTCAAAAATTAAGTTTATTATATAAAATAAAATTTATAAAAGTTTCAAAAATTTGTTTTAAAACAAGTGATACATTAAAAGGCTGCATAACTGCAATTAAAAAATACAGTTTTTTATATGTAAAATCGGATTTGTTCTTATATTATGATTATGAAATATATTTGATTAATATAAAAAAATTATATTGAATATATAATATATAAATTTCATTAATATAATTCACTAATAGTAATTACTTTAATTTATTAAGATAAATTTTCTTTGGGCGCATAAAAATAGTTTTTTATAAAAACATTTCCTTTATATTCAATCGGTTTTTATTTTCATTTATAATAAATTGGAAACCAATTAATTAAAACATATTATATTAAGTTATTTTATACTATTAATAACTAAAAATTTAATTTCTAGGAGATAATTTTTATTTTAAATAATAATATTAATAGTATTCGGTAAAACTGGGGCTTGCGTGTAACACAAGTTATTGAAGAAACTAGTTGTTGTGTGTGGTGAAAGCTAAATAAATATAGATTTCACTAAATTTATTTAAAATAGAAAATATATCATAAATTATTAATTGGTTATATTCCTTTCCATTCATGATTTTTTATTTCATACACGCTATTGAATAAAATGTTATTACTTTGGAATTTTAGGGGTGATACATTATCCCCACCTTTAATAAATTGCATCCTCACAATTTAAACTTGATCTCAGTAATTAATGGTTTGATATTTTAAGATTCCATTGTTGAAAAAACCACATCATATAAGGGTTAATAAAATAACCACTTAGTGAGAGATAAAAATAAGTACGATGGTTACGTAACTAGGTTCCCAAGTAGGAGAACATAAGTGGGAAATGAAAACATAGACATTGAGGAAAAGTGTCAATATTTATAGTGGGTGATTTAGGTAATTGATCACAAAAAGGTAAGTGATCAATGGAAAGATAAGGGTCCAAAAAACATAAATATATATTGATTTGAAAGATCATATATTTAATAAAAAATAAAGGTATTATGATAAAATTTTTGTTTCAAGATCATTTTCTTAATGTTGAGTAATTCTTTTACTACCTAAGAATATAAGAAAATATACTTACATGATATATTTGTATTTCAAAATTTATCCTTTGTTTTTGCTTTAATAAATTTACAATTCATTACTTATTCCAAGAAATAAATATCAAAAAATTATTTTTTATGCTCGAAGCACTAAAATTTACATTTAACAGATCATAAGATCCAGTAAACAAGTCTTTATATCTTTATAAAACTACTTTAGCAAACAAATATGATTAATATATTAATATCTAAACCAAAAAGTAACACTATTGTTTCATCATTAATATTTATTCATTAAATTATTTAACTAAAAACAATGATATATTAACCAGGGCATCACATAGTCCAGTGGTTGGTATTAAACCCTTATCATTCTTCAGTCATGGATTTAAGCCCCACCACCTCACTGGATGAAATAGGTTGTCAACATGAATTAAAGTTGTAATTTTTCTAAACTACATTAATATAATTCCTATAAAAATTTAAAAAATTATGATAGACAACTTTGAAATGAAATTAATCATGAAATAACCTTTTTACTAGGGTTTTCAATACAACCTATTTTTTTAGAATGTCTAATAAGAATATTTTTATATAAACCCTAACATTTATCAATACTTTTAAACTTATTTAAAATCATTATTATTAAAATAAATTTTCCACTAAAACAATTACTAAACTAATGGGTTGTTTTTCCATAAATTTCATCTAAAATATCCCTAATCTTGGTGTACTCCCATCACATAAAACCTATTTTTTAAGTCACTGATATTATTTTAAATCTTAAACTCATTAACCCATGATGGTATCCATAACTCTTATGTTAATGAATATAAAACTAATTCTAAAATTTAACAGAATTTTTAGATTTTTCATGGTTCTTGTAACCAATATACTATTGATAAAATACTTCAATAACTTATTTCTTTAATCACAATACACAATTACTTTATCCATTTTTTTTAAACATAGGACCTTCCAAGGTCTAGGGGTTACCCTTTAGAAGAGTTAATTAACATGGGTAATGTCCAGGATCCCAACATTTAAGGAAATAAACTATAAATGGATCCTCTGGATGAGATTTATTTCCTTCCATCATACTCTTCATTTGTCTTCAGTAAATATTTTCTTGATTCTCTCATTTTCCACAAATAAATAATTTACCTATTCTATTGAGACACTTTATTGGGTGTATCCTTCCACATTTATTTCATGATAGAAATAGAGATTTATTTTCTCCATGCTCTCCACCGGTCATGTTTTTAGAAAACTCCATCATCATCTTCTTTGGTGAGTTTGGGAGTTAGTTAGGGTATATGATGTTAATCATATTTTGGAAACAAATATTAGGTATAAACAAGATATATTTAAATACTATCAGTATCCCATTTGGTTTCTCATTATCACCACCTTGTCCTTTATGTTCAATGTCATCATTAATCATTTGGGTTCCAACCATTGACTAAAGAAAAGCATAGTGTGAGAAAATTTAATCATAGTGATAAAACCATATAATCATTTATAGGATGTCTAAATCATGAAACCTTATATTCAATATAAAACACATTAGTTTTAACATAGTTTATTCATTTTAATCATTTATTATAATCCTTCATAATGGTTTATAAAGAAAATGTGAATTATCCTAAGCATATCCATCGAGAGTGTCAAAACAGGTGTACAATAAGACACATTTTCATATACCAGGTTATGATCAAGTCAAGATAAATAAACCCATGTTAGAGTTATTACCCCGAGGTACATCTGATCTAGAACCACATCCACATATAGTGTCTAGACAGGTATGTATTGTAAGGAAAACCCACATAATCTCTACTTTACCAAAACATTAGGATGTTGGAAAATAACTATTATCACTTAGTAATTTCTTGTCAAATCACCGTAGATTAAATAATTAAAATTGAAACTTAAAATACCATGAAGAATAAAAAAATAATTATATTATTGTAAAAGGGGTTGTATATACACCATAAAAAAGTGAATTGGTGCATAATAAAAAATATGTCTCGATGAAATATTATATATTGGCTTATAAATCATTCATATTCTCCAAATATATTATATATCATAGTTTTATTTCCTTCACTTCATTTCTATATAAACTTCAACATATATCTTTTGTATGAACTGGGGGATATTATGTATCAACAAAAAACCTTATTTACCATCTTAAATATGTCACTGATCATAGTGAAACTCCTAGAATTTCTTATATATGATATAGGGAATGTAATGTATCTAGATAAGGTCCAGTAATTTGATAATATTATATTCCAAGGGATCTTATATAAGCATTTATCATATTTTCACCTTGAAATTAGAATTTTAGAACTTGTTCAACTTATCTTAAAAGTTCTTCAAACATTCTTATGGAATCTATAGCCACTCTAGCTCATCTTAAGACACTTTAAATGACTTAAATAATTTATCAAACCTTCAAAAATCTCTACATAACAATTTACAAATCATTTTGAAACATATAAATACTCTTATGAAGTATTTTAATATATTTTATCCACCTCAATTAACTCCACATCTATAACTCAATAATGATTCTTAGAAATAATGTATTTAGTAATTAACAATAAATAAAGCTACCATTTTAGCTTCAAACATAGAATTATCCAACCAAAATATGCAAAAAAATTCATGCTTGATAACATAGGGTTAGGTAATCACTCTTCTAACCATATTTTGTTCCTTTTCAATTAACTTTAATCATATCCAGTATGTCAAACTCATCAATAACATAGAATAGAATATTCTTTAATTAGTGACAATTTTTTTTCATTGTTTCATATAAAGTTTATATCCAAGATCATCATATATTAAAGCAACTTACTTGAATTTCAATCTTTTAAAACACCAATACACATCTCAATATTTTTGATTTAACCACATTTTACAACTGAATAATTGATCAACAATATAGAATAGAACAAAAAATTCAATTCATATAATACATAAGAACTCCAAGATGTATCTAAAACTGATGAACTCTTCAATCTCCCATTTTTGTGAAACACTTCATCTTTCATAGGATACATTATTCTCTTAAATAATTGGGCTTTTCATCTTACCCAACACATATTGACAACTTCACTTATTAACAAGAACATTACATATTGAAATCAACTACAATCAACACAATCCACTAGGATCATCAATATAACCCTTTATATTTTTTTATCAATACCATTAAATAATTCAAACAAATCATTTTTAATATTCTCCCAGTAGTTACTCTCTTTTATCTTCTCCTTGTTGATAATAAATACAAAGGATCAAGAGTAAAGTGCAATAACCCTCATGTCATGATTTAATCTTTATTGAAACTTTATCTTCTCCCCCTTATTTAAAGTAAAACATGATTCACATTAGAGAAGGATGAAATAAAATTTCTCTAAGAAATGATGCATAAATTAACCAAATCTATGTCTATATGAGCGATCTTAGTGTAGAAAAATATAGAGATTAATTTAGACATTAAAGATATCTATAAACAAACCAACATGTGATACCAACTTAGAAAATCTATTCCCAGGGATGTTCAAGATTTTTTTTTCAATTTATCAGCTATATTTAACCTAATAAATGGATTAAAAACATTCAAAAACAAACATGTTTATACCATTTCAAGTTCTTTCTCCTTTTAATAAGTCTAACCAACTCTCCCCATTAATAATCATGATAATATTCAATAAAAAAAAGGATGAGAGGAGTGATTTCAAACATAAAATTTTATATTCTCTAAGTAATTTCCAAATTTTAGATTCACATGAAAATAATAATATCTAGAATATTGATCACCATCTCAACTCCCCCTCAAGAGATGCACTCAAACTATCTCCATCATCATATCTGGTACTAGTTGAAGTAATATGAGGTGGAAACAACTTATACAATTTAAATCACTCCAAGATGTTTTTCTAAACTATTTTTATAATTTTTAAAATATAAAACAAGTTTGATACCTTTATACATACCATTTAATTCCCTATATAAAAGAATAAAAAAATATATGAGAATAATGTAGATCCTCTATTGCTTCTTAATGAGATAAATTGGGATAAGATTTATTTCTCAACCCAGAAACCACTTTATTTATTCATCTAAAATATTTATAATTATTCATGATTTCTATTCATTTAATTTTATAGGATTGAGCATTCAGAATAATCATGGTATTATTACTTTAATATTTTTTATTCTTATGTGGAATTCCCCTTTTTACACTATTTAGAAAAATATTTTCATTATTTTTCTCTTTCTACATCTTCTTTTCCATTTCCATTTGGACTAGATATATAACCATTCATTCTATATAAGCATCCTCATATTTATTATTATTTACACATGAATTATCTTAAATCCTTGAGTCACCATTCTTCGAAACTTTCATAAAAATTTCATCTTATTATTCATATATTTATTCAACCCAACCAATACTTTTATTTCTTTCTTGGATTCATTTTCTTTTTCAATTTAGATTACTTCCCTTAGTACTGTTGTTAAAGTGTTTTTTCAAAGGTCTATGATGTGTACTTTTCTCCCATAATAGAATAATCTCTTCCTTGATGTATAATATTTCTTATCATTCCTCTTGGGTGTGTTTTGTTTAATATTATTTACTTGCTTGTATCCCAAGGAAGACTCAACCTTTCCTATTTTTTGCATATTTATTATATCTCATGGCCTAATTTTTTGAGGAGAATAAAACTTATTTTTGGTTGGTGTGAACCAAAAATCATCATCACAATTTCCACATTTGTTGAAAATTTATAAGAAATTTTCAATACTTTCAATTCTATTTTTAGTGAGCAGATTTACCCTTTTCTATATATTTTGATTCACCTTAACAGATTTCATCTTGATATCAGATATTTCCCACTTAATATATGACCTATTTTTAACTAATTATTGATATATTATGCTAAAAATCAATGGATGTATTTCTTATCATTCAACAAAAAATGGACAACAAACATTAATTTTTTTTAGTTTCAATCTGAAAAACTTTGATACATTGATATTTTTTGGACCAAACAACCCTTATCTTGAGATTATTTAGGGAGAAATTTTCTTTAAAATTATTACCTACACCCTTGATGTATTTTTATATTTATTAGAATTTTTTTACAGCTATATTTTTTGATAGTTTTAATTATAGCCGACACTATCCATTGAAACAACATTAGTGTTGGAATCACCTGTTTTGATAATCCCAAATCATGTTTTATTTATGTGATAATCATGTTTATTTTATAGGATAATCGTGTTTCATTAATATTCATAGTTTCTATCAAGTAATAACTATGTATCTTTAATCTCACTATTCTATCGATTAAGTTTACAGTGGAAAAATTATCTAAGTGAAAGGTCACCGATATAATGTTACCGATGAAGGTCACCGATGAAGGTCACTGATAGAAGGTTTTTGATAAAGGTCACCAATGAAGGTCACTGATGAAGGTCACCGATAGAGGGTTACCGATGAAGGTTACCGATGAAGGTCACTGATAGAAGGTTACCGAATAAGGTCACTGATAAAGGTCACCGATAGAAGGTTACCAATAGAAGGTTACCGATGAAGGCTACTGATGAAGGCTATCGATGTAGTCTACTGATGGAGCCTACTATTGAAGCCTACTATTGAAGCATACTATTGATAAGGCTACCACTACTAGTCTATCGATGCTCTCTCTTCTACTCCATACTTTGTAAAATTCTAAAGATTATTCTAATGGTCATATTTGGTAAATTTAATTCTTCTAACATTAATTAATGCTGATTGTAGACATATCAAGAGACTGTATCTAGGGACATTACGAGGTATGAGGAGGACCACATGTGGTCTACTTATTCCTATTGTCAGACCTAAAATATAAAATAGAAGACCAAGGAAGAAAAGAAAAGTGTGAAGAGAGAGAAATGTATAAGAAAGAGCTTACTCACTAGATCAAAGAAAAAAAAGGAAGAACCACCCATCACTTATATTGTGAACCCAAGAGCATCACAAAGATCATTTGGGAGAACAATTTCACATCTGACTTTTATGCTTCTTCAATTCTCTGTCAAACCAAGAAGTAGAACCCCTCTGTACTTGGAAGCTAGAACCTGGTGTTGTGACACTCTGTTTTGAGGAAAACTTCCACAGAAAGACTCGAACTACAATTTATTCACTCTAAGGAGTCAAGAGTTAAAATGCAAACACATAGAGCTTTCTAAACTCAATATTATAATATTAGCTCTATTTTGTTCTTGTCTTTTACATTTATGAGAAGTGTGTTTTTGTCTGTTACACACACTGTCTCATGTTCTTGAACTGGAGGATATATAAAATCCTCACATTAAACTTCACTTGCACCTTGTTTCCCACGTGTAACTGTGGAAGATTCCGTATCTAGTCCGATTTGTTTGTTTTTCCCACGAATAACTTTGGTAGAGGGTGTGAGCCCTGGACAGTTTCTGAAAAATGTTGTAAATCCTGATATAGGCTGTGTATCCAGTATATTGTTAATATAAATTGCTTGGTGGTAGGTGATCACCAAGTGGAGGGGATTAAGTATCATATTGGGAATGAACCTCTTGTTTAACTCTGTCGTGTTCTAAGTTTTTGTATTAATCTGTTTTTCTATTTT
This sequence comes from Viscum album, assembly GCA_963277665.1. Lineage (NCBI taxonomy): Eukaryota > Viridiplantae > Streptophyta > Magnoliopsida > Santalales > Viscaceae > Viscum > Viscum album. Next base: position 527,409,169 of record OY728131.1, on the reverse strand, counting down.
CTACTGCTTATAATTTCAAAAAAAAAGAAAATTGTTTTGTATTGAATCTGATAGTTAGTTCTGGTTAGTGTGTGTAAGTGTTTAATTCAGTAAACTTGTTTCAAAAGTTGAAGAAGTGTTTTACACTGATTCAACTGAGGACTAATCACCCTTTGAGAAACCTATTGACTAAATAAACATTTATATCTCTACTGCCTTAATTAACTAGGTTGTTTTAAAATTTATGGATATTTATCATAAAGTTTTTAACACAAATTTTAAGTAGGAACTCAATTCACCCCCCTCTTGAGTTTCCACTCCGACCAACATTTGGTATCAGAGGGTTTAATTTTTTTTATTTCTACCATCTCAACTATTGTGAAAGTTTTAAAATTCTATTCAACAGTGATTTTATTTGTATCTTAAAGATCTTAAAATCTATGTCATATCTAAATCTTCAGTTCTTTAAAATTCTAATTAACAATAGATAACAGAGTTGAGGGTGATGCTACTAACGAGACACCTTTCTTTAATGGTAATAACTATACCCAATGGAAATTAAAAATTTAAATGTATCTAGAGAGAATGGGTCCTGAAATATGGGACACAATTGAAGAATAAAATGCATTTCCTATTATTGCTAGGGACACATGGTCTTAGTTTGGTAAAGCCACATATAAAAATAACTATAAAGCAATGAATGCATTTCCTTGTTCTCTAGGTGATGAAGAATTCAATATAATATTTTCCTGTAAAACCTCTTATGAAATTTGGGATACTTTTTATGTTTCCCATGAGGGAACTACCAATGTTAAAGAAATGATATTAAATACTTATACTATTAAATATGATAATTTTAAAATGAAGCCTGATAAAATTATATCTGAAATGTATATCAGGTTCAATGAAATAGTGAATACCATGAGTTTTTTTGGGAAACCAGTAGAGAACAAAGAACAGATTATGAGGTTGATTCGATGCCTACCCGACATATAGTGAAGAACTTATGTTTATATCCGAGAATCCTGTGATATAGGAAAGATACCAGTGAAAGAACTAATTGGAAAACTTATGATGTATGAATAAGAGATTAAGGTAAATCAAGAAGTAGATGAAGAACCAAGAAATAAATCTGTAGCATTCAAGACTACTACCTCAAAGAGAAAAGATAAAGGAAGAGTTCAAGCTCTTGTAGACACTTCCACCAGTGAAGATTCAGCTTATGACAGTGATGATGAGATGGATCATCTTTCTAGGATATTTAAGAATTTCTACCTTAAGAAGAAGTTATTTAGAAAATAAAACTATATTGGATGGTATGATAGTACATGGTAGTGGAAAAAGAATAGAAAATGGAATGACAACACAAATGAGATAGTCTACTATGAGTGTAAATGAAAAGGCCATGTGAAGGCTGATTGCACCAAGCTTAAATTTACATAGAAATATCAAGACAAGGAAAAAATATATAAAAGGATATGAAATATACTTGGAGTGCTTCAGAAGATAGTTCTAGTGGATCTGAAACTTCTGATATTGAAAAGAACAAACCTGCAAACCCATGTTTCATGATAGAAACATCTGAGGTAACACTCAATTCTCATATACATAATGCTTACTATTCTGGGAATGAAAGTGAATTAAATAATGATGAAAATATGACTAAGGATTAACTATTTTAAAATTGTGGAATGCTTTAGGACACCTTTAATGAACTCAAGGATAAATATAAATTATTGAATAGACAACATGCTTTAAATTCTAATTATAAGTCTGATCAGGATATTGAGAGAGAAAAATGATCTCGGCTATTAAAAGAAAATACTGAACTTAAATTATCAATTGAGAAATTAAAAATAGATCTTGAGAAGTTTACTACAGGTAGAAATACCTCGACTCAGTTTCTAGGGAAACATATTGCTCCAAAATACAAAACTAGTCTAGGATATTAACCAAGACAGAGAAGGATCATTAGAAATAAATCCGTTCCAAAATCTGGACAGTTCATTACTAGTTTAAATTCTGGACCATATTTTGAAAAATAATTTTCTAAAGTACCTAAAAAAGTGTTCATGTCTCAAAACATATCTTTTGAATATAGAAAACCTATGAGACAAGTATGGGTTCCAAAATCTTTACTTACTAACCTCTCTAGATCTAGGAAAATATGGGTTGCAAAGTTCTCTACACATAATCTGTTTTGCAGGAAAATTGTCTAAAGAGCTCCTATAAAACTCTATGGTACTTGGACAGTGAATGTTCAAGACATATGACAGGAGACTATTCATACTTCAAGATCTTAATTAAAGTTGATGGAGTACATGTCACATTTAGTGATAATGATAAAGGGAAGATCGTTGTCTTAGGCCAAGATGGTAACCCTAATACTATATTAATTTAAAAAGTAATTTTTTTGATGGGTTAAAATACAATCTACTTAGTATCTCTCAGTTGTGTGATGATGGTTTCAACGTTAAATTTTAAAATGATGCATGCAATGTTTTTAATTATAAAAATGATTTAATATTCACTACTCTTAGAAATGAAAATGTATATGTTGTTGATTTAAAATATTTAACTAAGAAAAATGTTTCTTGTTTAAATGATTTTCTTAAGGAATACTGGTTATGGCACAAAATATTAGGACACTGCAATGTGAACTCACTTAGGAAACTAACTAGGAAAGGTTTAGTTAGAGACGTACCTAAATTGGAATTCCCACATAATAAAGTTTGTAATCCTTGTCAAAAAGGAAAAAAATTCTTTCAAACCAAATAAAGAAGTTTCTACTTCTCAACCACTTGAGTTGGTTCACATGGATTTTTTTGGACCATCTAGAGTTTCAAGTTTAAATGGGATGCACTATGTTTATGTTCTTGTAGATGATTTTTCTAGATATACTTGGGTATAATTTCTATCTCACAAAATTTAAGCGTGTTCTTACTTTATTAAATATTCCAAGTCTGTAGAAAATCTTAGTGGACTTAGAATTAAGACCCTAAGAAGTGATCATGTTCGTGAGTTTGAAAATCAGGAGTTTGAATCTTTTTGCTCAAAAAATGGCTATAATCACAATTTCTATACTCCTAGAACACCTCAAAAAAAAATGGAGTCATATAAAGAAGAAATATGACACTTTAAGAGATTTCCCAGACTATGATAAATGAGTATAAACTACCTATCTATTTTTGGGATAAAGCTGTTAATACAACTTGTTACATCATCAATAGAGTCTTAATTAGACTTGTTCTTAAGAAAACCCCTTATGTGATATGGAATAATAGGAAGCCTAATGTCAATTACTTTAGATTTTTTGGTTGCAAAGTCTTTATTCTTAACAATAGGGATAATCTTGACAAGTTTGCTTCTAAGAGTGATAAAAGAATTTTCCAAGGTTACTCAATCTCTAGTAAAGATTATAGAGTATTCAATAAGAGAACCAAATGTGTGGAAGAATCTGTTCATGTAAAATTTGATGAGACTGGTCCAAATGAACCCAAAACCTTTGTTGAACATCTTGAGGAAGATATATCAATTTTAGACCTTAATGATAAAGACAACGACCCCTTAGTGAAAAGAACTTATTATGGAAACTTTACAGAATCTGGGCATGGTGAATCTGAACCTATAGAAAACCATGAGGAGTCTAGTTCAACTCTTTCTAGAGGTATTAGAACACTCAAGAATCATCCTTTATATGCTTTAGTAGGTGATATAAATAGAGGAATACAAACTAGAGATTCTATGAGAAACCAGGCTGAACATCAAGCTTTTCTTTCATATCTTGAACCCTAAAATATTAATGGTGATATAAATGATTAATTTTGGGTAATAGCTATGCAAGAAGAATTAAATCAGTTTGAAAGAAACAAAGTTTGGGAATTAGTAGAAAGACTTAACGACACTTTGAACATAGGCTCTAAATGGGTATTTAGAAATCAATTTGATGAATCTGGTAACATAGTTAGAAACAGGGCTATACTAGTTGCACAAGGATATAGTCAAGAAGAAGGAATAGACTATGAGGAAACCTTTTCACCTATAGCTAGACTAGAAGCTATTAAGACACCACTTGATTATGTAACTCATCTGAATTTCAAACTTTATCAAATGGATGTCAAAAGTGAATTTCTAAATGGGTACATAGTTGAGGATCTATTTTTTTGAACAACCCCATGGTTTTACATATCCCCATTTTTCAAATCATGTCTTCAAACTTTATAAAGCTCTATATGGTCTAAAACAAGCTCCAAGAGCTTGGTATGATAGACTTACATCTTTTCTTATTTCAAAAGGTTTTACTAAAGGAATAATTGATCCTACTCTTATTATTAAAAGGATTTACAAATATGTTTTAATAGTACAAATTTATGTAGATGATTTTATTTTTGGATCCTTTAAAAATTATTTATGTACAGATTTCTCAAAAATGATGCAAGATGAATTTGAAATGAGTTTAATGTGGGAAATTAAATTTTTCCTTGGATTTCAAAAATTTCAAAATAAAAATGGCATTGTTTTAAATCAAAGTAAATATACTAAGGATATTTTGAAATTTTTTTTCTTGGATGGTAATAAAGTTAGTGATACACCTATGAGTACCACTTGTAAGTTGGATGCTGATGAAACTGGTAAATCAGTGGATTGAGGTATGATTATGAGTCTTCTCTACCTCACTGCTAGTAGACATGATATTATGTTCAGTGTATGCACATGTGCTCATTTTCAATCCAATCCCAAAGAGTCTCATTTAAGTAATGTTAAAAGGATTTTTAAATATCTCAAGTATACTAAAATCTTAAGACTATTTTATCCAAGAGGACAATCATTTGATTTAATAAGTTATTCAGATGCTGACTTTACTGGTTGCAAGTTAGATAGAAATAGAACCTCTGGAACATGTCACATTTTGAACAAGTCACTGGTATCATGGTGTAGTAAGAAACATAATTTTGTTTCATTATCCACTACCGAATCTAAATATATAGCTCCTGGTAGTTGTTGTGCTCAAATTCTATGGATGAAACTCACTTTACTAGACTATGGATATCAATTCAAACATGTCTCTATAAACTGTGATAATACAAGTTCTATTTACATCTCTAAAAATATAGTATCTCATGCGAGGAAAAAGAACATTGATGTGAGACATCACTTCTTGAGAGATCATTATCAAAGAGGTGATATCACTCTTGAATTCATTGAAACTGAACACCAATTGGCTGATATTTTCAAAAATCCTTTGAGTTTTGAGAGGTTAAATTACATCAAACATGAGTTAGGTATGATAAACTGTTAAGTTGGACCTCACCATTGGACCTCACCATTTGGACCTCACCGTTGGACCTCACTGTTAGTACCTCACTGTTGGACCTCACTATTAGGACCTCACCGTTAGGACCTCACTACTGGACCTCACCATTTGGACCTCACCATTGGACATCACTGTTTGGACCTCACCATTGGAACTCACCATTAGGACCTCACCGTTGGACCTCACCATTAGGACCTCACCATTTGACCTCACTATTGGACCACACTGTTAGCACCTTATCGATAGTTGACCTTTTTGGGACTTCGCGTTTTTTTCCATAATATGAAACGTTTTAAATCTCAGTTATTTATTTTACTCGATTTTTTAAAATCCATAAATTATAAAAACAAAGTAAAAACTACATTTTGATCCACTTCAATCCTCTTCTGAACCTCTTGCTCTCTAATCTTGGAACCTCACATTCTACTGAAACCCTCAAACCGATCTGGTTTGTAATGGAAATACTGAAGAGACCACTGGTAGATGATGAAGGAGATGTGCCAAACCCTAAGAGACCTCGTGATGGGTCTAGTAGTGGAAGTAAGTTAGTTGAAAATATGATCAATCCACATTTTTCGAAGATGAAAATCATGGTAGAAAAGGAATTAAGTTCGGAATGGCTGCTCTCGATCAGGTCTCCAGTGCTGAAGGCACTTGAAGCCCAGGATTGGGTAGAATGCTTTGAAAATAACAACAGACCTTGTTACCCGAATCTAGTGAAGGAATTTTATGAGTATCCGAAATTAGAGAAGTTGGATAATGAGAACCGAATGTATTCAAAGGTAAATGGAGTAAGTGTGAGCTTCTCCTCTGTTGAATGGGATGAATGTTTAAGAGTGCCTCATGAAGGGATTTTTGATTACTACTCTAGAGTGGTGCCTACCACTAGTGAGTTCTTCTATTATGAAGAAGATTTGGCTTAATTGATAGGGAATGGAATCCCTAGGAAAGTGATTTCTGCTTAAATGGAAGGAGAAGAAAGGCAACTTTTTAAGTTTGTTCAGTATATTTTGAGTACCAAGAGAGGAGACTTTGCTACCTTGAAGTTCCCGGGCATGTTTCTTTTGTATCTATTGAAGCATGGGAAGAAGATAAATTTGTGTAGGTTGATGATGATTCAATTATAGGATATGAAGAAGCCCAATTCCAAATTAAATGCTTTGTTTCATTCCAGATTGATATCCTTGATGTTGAAAGTGAAAGGATTTGCTATAAATAAGGAAGAAACAATAGTTGTAAGGGACAACTTCTTCATTACTAAGATGATTTTCAAGTTTATGAATATAATATGGAACCCATGGAAAAGAAAATGGGTGAATGATGAGGCTAAGAAGTATGAATAATTCAAACCTGTCAGCAACCCTACTAGGCCTAATAATAAGAGATATCCATGTATAAAGCCAAATTAAGTGGAGCAAGTATACTCAGATGAAGAAGAGGAGGCTGCTATTATGCAAGTAAGAGATGATTCTCCTATAGATGACATTAGTGATCCTGACCTTAACTCAAGTACTCATGCCAATTCTGTATCCTTTGGTGAGCCTAGCCCACCAAAAATATTACCTAGAAGAGACATTTTCCTAAGGGACAACGATATTGAGGAAACCAGTGAAGAAGAAGGAGAAGAAAATTTCTTAAGAGACATTAGAGAGACCTCAAAGGATGAAGATGAAACTAAATCTAGTCATGATGATTTTGAGACAGTTGCTTATGAATGTGAAGAGGAATGTATAAGTCTCAATCCTCTGATAGGATATACAAAAATGGTAGAGAGTGTAGATTAAGAGGTTGTTGAATCAGTTGAAGCTGGAATCACAATGGAAGTGGTTGAATATTCTGTAGAAGAAGTGGAAGTGGACTCTCCTGTTGATGCATTTTATCAAAGAGGTATAATAGAAATGAATGTAATCGATCAGAAGAATTCTCCAAGTGAGGGGGAGGAACCTGTTGCCATAGGTTCAGTTGTTGTTGCTCATGGAATAGAAGATTGGTCGGAAGACCCTGGATTCGTGGTCTTGGGATTAGACTATGGAGAATCTGATGATGACAAGCCTAACAGAATCCCTCCAATTCATTCTCTTTCAGAGATCACTATTATATATCCAATAGTGATTTTAACTCGAGACTATGTGAAGAAGAATTATTTAGAATCATTAAAATCTGTTTTGAAAAGACACTTTGATGAGATATATGTTGAGATAGAGAGAATAGTGGCTGTCAATCAATAAGTTATGGCATCTGCCTTAGAAAGAGTAATTTCTACCTCTAACTCAAATTTTCTACATGAAGTGAAGGAATGTCAGAATCAGGTTAGAACCTTGGTAGGGTCTATGTAATCTATGAAAAAATCAATTGCAAGTTTATACTCCTATATGGATTCAAGGGTTCAAGTGGAAAAATACCTTAAGTATATCAAGAGTGTTGTTCAGAAGGTGGTCACTATGTTTGAGGACTTTAAGAAGTCTATGGAGGAACATGTGAGTGGTCAGGATGATGATGTAAAGAGGATGATCAGTGGTCTTACAAAATCTTTTAAGGAGAAAATGGATTTTACAATGGAACCTCTGTGTGCATCTGCTTCCTCTTCAGCCTCTCCTCTTGTTGATCTAGAGTCTTTTAGGTCGGTTGTTAGAGAAGAAGTGTAGAAGTTCTCTCGTTCCAGTACCTCCGACCCTTAGTCTATGACTCCGGTCATTTCCACTACCAGAGAAATTCATAAGCTTGTGGGAGATTATCTAAGGGAGGCTGCTCAAGATCAGAAGGCCATAAAAAAGAAAGTTGATTTCTACTACAAAAGGGTGTACACTAAGCATCAGATGGATGGTCACTTCAAGCTGCTGTTGGAAAACTTGAGGATCCCACTCGTTACTTAGGATTTTAAGGGTCAAGTTAGAAGGCTTTGAGAGATGACTCATTCCTTTGAGAAATTCATGGAAAATTAGGATGATTTTATCTCAGTTATGGAAAGAGGAGGAAGCATTATTATGGATTTTAGAAATCTTATTTTACCCTTACTCCATGTGGACTGCACTCCCATTATTGTTCCTCCAACAATACCTTCTTCCTTTGCTGCCTTAGGCTCTACCAGTGCTACCCAATTAATGACTCCTGCAAAGGCCATCAGAAGTTTAACCCTTATGATTCCTCATAGATCTACCACTATCGGTCTACTGATGCTTCTGTAGCAGCTTCTCCTACCCTAATCACTACCATACCTAGACCTATCCCTCTATCTTCTGGACCTGCCTCCTCATCTTCCAAAGACAATGCTACCTTGTACATTTATAATTTGGATTGAATGTGGAATGTCTTAGTTGATAGGGATCTTTGTACTCTTTTTTGTATATTTTACTATTGCTTCATTAATAATAAAATCATCTTTTTTATCTTTTTGCCTTCCATTATTTTTGTTAATCACAAAGGGAGATAATTTTTAAGTTTACCAGAGTCCTTGCATATATACACTATCTATATTTTCCATAATAAACATGGTTAAATTTTACTTATACACACCTCTGATGATATTAGAAAATGTGCGTAACCCTAATTCAATAATATTTAAATCTAAATTTTCACTGACATAATTTTTCATTATCAAAAAGGGGGAGATTATTGGACTCACCTATTTTGATAATCCTAAATCATGTTTCATTTAGGTGATAATCATGTTTCTATTATAGGATAATCTTATTTCATTAATATTCTTAGTTTCTATCAAGTAATAACTATGTATCCTTATTATCACTCTTCTATCGATTAATTTTACATTGCACAAATTATCTAAGTGAAAGGTCACTGATAGAAGGTTACCAAAGAAGGTCACCAATGAAGGTCACTGATAGATGGTTACCGATGAAGGTCACCAATGAAGGTCACCGATAAAGGTCACCTATAGAAGGTCACATATGATGGTTACTGATGAAGGTTACTGATGAAGGTCATCGATAGAAGGTTACCGAAGAAGGTTACCAATGAAGGTCACCGATAGAAGGATACCAATAGAATGTTACAGATAAAGGCAACCGATGTACTCTACCGATGAATCCTACTGTTAAAGCCTACTGTTGAAGTCTACTATTGAGAAGGATAATGATACAAATCTACCAATGCTAACTCTTCTACTCCATACTTTTCCAAAATTTTAATATTATTCTAACAGACATATTTGGTACATTTAATGCTTCCAACATTAATTAATGCTGATTGTAGACATATCAAGAGTCCGTATCTGGGGACAATATGAGGTATATGGAGGACCACACGTGGTCTACTTATTCCTATTGTCAGACCTCAAATATAATATAGAATACTGAGGAAGAAAAGAAAGGTGTGAAGAGATAGGAATGCATAAGAAAGTGTTTACTCACTAAATCAAAGAAAACAAGGAAGAACCATCTTGCACTTACAATGTCAAACCAAGAGCATCACTAAGATCATTTGGGAGAATAAGTTCACGTCTACCTTCTATGATTATTCAATTATCTGTCAAACAAAGAAGCAGAACCCCTCAGTACTTGGAAGCTAGAACCTGGAGTTGTGACACTCTGTTTTGAGGACAACTTCCAGAGAAAGAATCAAACTGCAATTTCTTCACTCCAAGGAGTCAAGAGCTAAACTGCAAAAACATAGAGCTTTCTAAACTCAATATTATAATATTATCTATATTATGTTCTTTTCTTTTAAATTTATGAAAAGTGTGTGTTTTTCTATTACACACACTATCTTTTATGCTTGAACTAGAGGATACTAAAAATCCTCACATCAGACTTCACTTACACCTTGTTTCCCACGTGTAACTGTTAAAGAGGCCGTATTTGGTCTGGTTTTTTTGTTTTTCCCATGAAGAACTGTAGTAGAGGGTGTGATCCCAGGATAGTTTGTGAAAACTGTTTTAAAGCCCGATACATGTTGTGTATCAAGTTTATTATTAATATAAACTGCTTGGTGGCTGGTGATCACCAAGTGGAGAAGATTAAGTCTCGGCTTGAGACTGAACTTCTTGTTTAATTCTAATGTGTTTTAAGTTTTTGTATTACTCTGTTTTGATACATTCCGCTTATTATAATTTAAAAAAACAGAAAACTATTTTATATTGACTCTGATAGTTAGTTCTGGTGAGTGTGTGTATATGTTTAATTCAGTAAACTTGTTTCAAAAGTTGAAGAAGTGTTTTACAATGATACAACTGAGGACTAATCACCCTTTTAGAAACCTGTTGACCAAATAAAAATTTATATCTCTGCTACCTTAATTAACTGGGATGTTTTAGAATTGAGGGATCTTTATCATAAAGTTTTTAACAGAAATTTTAAGTAGGAATTCAATTCACCCGCTCTTGAATTTCCACTCCGACCAACAATTAGTATACAAAAACTTTTCTAGGAAAAATGTTACCTTTGATTTTGATCCCGATGTAGATGAATTAAGAAATGTTTCAAGCCCTAAATACCAATTATATATTTACTTTTAATATAAATACTCTCATCAAAAACTTTTATGGAAACACTTCTTTTCTTAACTTAATGGGAAGACTGAACTTGTATTAATTCTTCTTAGTTTGACTTCTAATTCATGAAAATTCACATTGAGGGCATTATTTTCATCCTCAATTAATTTTAAACTTTTTTCTATTCATTATTTATCTTATCAATGTGATCTTCATGCATATTGTTATTCTATTTGAAGGAATTTTAAATCTTTTTTATCCTTTCAGTATTGATGTCTAAATGAGATTTTTTGACATCCATGGTTGCTATTTATGCTTATTCCAGTGCATGGATATTTTTTTCACAAGATTTTATGATCTCAACTTTATAATCAAAAGTTTTTTAAAAATATTCTTCTACCAAAGAATATTTTTATCAATAGAATAATACTATTTGTTCCTTGGTTTCTACATCATCAATGAGAGTGTTTCACTTTTGAAACTTCTTAGTTAATGTAACCTCCAATGCATCTATATCTATTTATAACTACATTTTATCTTCCTATATACCCTTTATAAATAAATAAATAAATAAATATATATTTATATATATGAAAAATTAATAAGTTACCTTACTCAAATAATCCCTAATTTTAGAGTATAAATCATAAAGTATTTCAACAGGTTCCAACTCATCGCATCCTGATCTTAACTTCTTAATAGGATGATTATCTATAGATTTAATAGATTTAATACCAATTTTATTAACTTATATTAGTCTTGCACCCTATTTATCATTAGAGATATTTCTCATTTTCTTATCCTCTTTCTTCTGCCCGTTCTTTAAGGTTTTGGAAAAAACCTCAGTATCTTCTTTGATAGGGTACTCAAAAGCTTATTCATATCTATATATCATGTATGAATTATAAAAAAGTAGGTAAAATATATAATATCCAATAAGAGATAAAACCCAATCAATAGAAATTGTAGTGTTCAATGTTCAATGCAGTCACACTAAGAGGGAGTTAGGTATGAATCAACATGAACTAATTTTATCAAATTATTTTATCTTTTAATTACCATTTATAATATTTGAACCTCTACACCAGTTATTGTGAATGGATTTGCTTATAAATTTCCAAAATATCACACTACATGCAAAATAATAAATAAAAATGATCAACAATACATATTATTTTTACAAGGTTCTCCCCCGATGTGTGTGAATACGTCATTATTGTGTTTGGGTCAAGTCTAAGACACATATTTCCATTAATATAATCAAGTGAATATAATTGGGGAGGGTATCATCCTTAACCCCAAGGATATAACTCTAAAGTCCTATACTTTTTTCTGATAGGTTTTTTTATACTATATCCCTCTATAACTTCAAAAATAAAAAAAATTAGAGAAGTAGCCGCATATTGGTCTTTCTCACTCAATTTTCTTCTTCTTCTTTAAGATTCTTGACATACATAGTATATATGTGTGTAGTAATAGTTTCAACCTTTCTCAAATACATTATTGACTTCTTATTTGGATTCTACGATATAATGATATCACAGGTAAGGTCATCACTCTTTATTTTTCTTCCTCCTCAATGCTTAAAATTTTCTTTATGGAATATCATTGGATTACTTCATTTTATCATTCTTTTTCTTTGACATGAATAATCTTAAAAAAATAGTAGTATCAATTTCTTCTCAATCAAATTATCTTTATAACTTATTCTTCATTATATTTGAAGAATATTTCCATTAAAATTATTCATATAATTAAATTATAGAAAATCTAATTAAAGTATGAAATTATAAAATTTTCCAATTCTATAAATATAAACTGATCAAATGCATATTCTCCCATGATTAGGGAGTATTATTTTGATTCTAACAACATGTCTCATCTAAGTTTCCAAACATTTCGACAACTTATCAATTAATATATTCAAAAGTTATTTCCAAGTAATTCTCCTAAATTTGGTCTCATTTATGATTTTAAAATATTCAAACTTGAAAATCTAGAAAATTCAGGTAGGGATCCTCTCAATTAATCATCATTTAATTATCCTTAGATCTCATATTTTATTCTAATTTAAATTAATCATGAAATCAAAGCTTCTTTTTAATGTCTACATGGTAAAATACCATTGTGATGCAAGGTTCTAGTTCATGGAATAAAATTATTTTCCATATCTAAATAAAAAATTATCTTAATTAACAATTTAATATTTATAGCATCATGATATTTTTTCATTTAAGAATGCCTAGAAATCATCAAAATTAATTATCCTTTTGAATACTTATTCTATAAATCATGCATTTTTCAAAAATAGATAAACCTTACGTATCATAAAAAATACCTTTTCTATGCTCAAAAAGATCTTCCACACCCTCAAAAAAATATTATATATCCTCTAGAAAATATTTTGTGTCACCCAAAATATCTTATATTTCATAGTACCTTATTTTTCTAAATTTTAATCTACAACATATTATGTATAAACTAGGAAATAATATATATTGACCTGTAAATATTATTTATTCTCCAAATATTTATCATATCATATTAGTATTTCCTTTTCCACATTTCAGCCGGGACTTCATAATATATATTTTGTATAAACTAATAGATATTGATTATCAAGAAGAAAAGTTTACGCACCATCTAAAAGATGTTACCTGTCATAGTGAAACTTTAATTGTGTTCTTAAGTATCATCTATATAATGTTATTTATCTCAAAAATATCTAGTACTTTTCCAATATTTTGTTAAAAATTTCACCTCCAACTTATAATTTAAAAATTTCTTCAAATCAACTGAAAACTTATTCAAAACCTTCTCATGGTATATCTAACCACTCTATCTCACCTATAAATACTTTAAACAACTTTTTGAATTTATTAAACCTTTAAAAATATCTCCATCACAATTCAAAAATAAATTTTCAATATATAAATACTCTTATTGAGTATTTAAATATATTTCTACTACCTCAATTAACTCTATAACATTAACCTAACAATAATTCTTAGAAATATTTTATTAATTAATTACTAATAAAAATAACACCTTTCTTAGCTTCAAAATCATAATCATCTAACCATCATCCAGGTTTTATAATAAATATATGAATTATACTTTATTCTGGACAACATAGGGATGATTACTCACTCTTCAAGATAGATTTTTTTCTTCAATCAACTTCAATAACAACAAGAATCTCAAAATCATTATGAACATATAGTAAACAATGCTTTCATTATCCATAAACACTTATAATTATTTACCATAAAGTCCATATCCATAATCATTAGTTATATAAGTATCTTCCTTGAATTTGAATATTATAAAACACTAAAAAGATTATGAATATTATTGATTCTATCACATTTTTTCAATTTATGTATGGATATAAAATATAAAATGGTATAAAACTTCAATATATATGATCTATAAGAACTACAATCTTTATATCAATCTAATGAATTCTTTAATCCCCAACTTTAATTAAATAATTAATCAATCATGGGATACTTCAATCTATTTAATCATGGGGCTTATCATCTTAACCAACACATATTTAAAGATTCACTTATTGACAATAACATTATATATTGACAAAAAAACAATAAATAAAATCCATTGAGTTATTCAATTTTAAAATTTTCAAATCTAAAAAATGTTTTCAAAGACATCAAAACCCCTTATAATTAAGTGATGCATTAAGTATAATTCAGTAGTATATTAGGAGAAATTTTAATGTCATAATTAATATTGATATTGTTTTAATAATAAGGGAAATGGATATCCCTATGCATGAATTTTTGATTTATTTGTACAATTTTGAAGGATATAACTTGAAAGTAACCTTGGGAGCTGAAAAATAATGCACTTTTAGATATTCCATTTAGAGAGGTCTTAGTGGACCTTGAATTCCTCATGAAATTTTTGGGAATGTTGTGAACATTGAAAATGTATGTGGACATGACTTCACTTTAAAGGATGAATATTTACCATGAGTTAGAGAATTACGATTCCACTATTTATGAGGGTGCTTGGGACTTTATTTTTCTAAAACCATGAGTGAAAAATAGAAATAAAGGATGACACCTATGCATAACATGGAATGAGTAAACTCACAATTTTCAGTAATTTCAGAAACATTTATATCATTGTTTATAATATAACAGGGTTTTTATTTTATTAGTAGTCTATATAAATAATGAAAAATAACAAAACCCTTACTGAAGGTCTACCATTATATGTTTATAAGAAATTATATAACAAATGAAGAACATATAAACCACTAGTATGATATGAAATTCATAAATAGTTTTTGATAAACATTACTTGGTTACATCCCAAATACTCACACCTATATAACAAATCTATCACCTATTGGATTCATAACCATATTTGAAGGACCTTCTTAAGACTCCATGGTATTTGAATACCTCTTAAGGGAAAATGAGAAATGGAAAGTGTTGTTCTCATGTTAATGATTTTGAAAACCACATGGGAGTAAATCAAATATCTCTTATTTTTTAAATAAACCCTTTTCATATGTTTAGGTATTTTAAAATAATATAACCTATGTCACCTATTTTTTTTCCGATATGGATAATTGATATGGAAACTATAAGTGTGTGTGTGTGGGGGGGGGGGGGGGGGGGCTTATAGTCTAATTATGACTCAAAAAATTTCTCCCACTTGACTTATTAATTTGATTGTAAGTTATATCATCCAATAAAATTAGAGTAAACAAAGTAAAATCTTACCAAACTATTATGTACACGATGAAAAATAAAACTATAAGAATATAATCACAATTTGGTAAAACAATAAAGAATTATAAATAAAAACAAACAAGGAAATGTAAAAACAATACATGAAGTTAAAATAACGACCCAAACAACCCTAAAAGATATAATTACCAAAACACTTTACATAAAGAGATGTATTTTCTATTAAACCAAATTGGTAGGTGGTTCGATAACCCAAACCAAGGTATCTAAGTTCCAAAAATGGAACTTTTTCAACCGAAGCTAGCTAGAAGTAATAGTTTCTACATGAGGAATCTCAATAGAAATTCTAGACATAGGTCACTATATCCCTGAGAGCCTCATAGATTTTATGATATGTAGTAACTATACACTAGGACTTTTTTACCTATAAACCCATCAAAAGGTATAGATTTCATCCTTGGGAGCTCCTTGATCTCCTCGATCGGAAACAACTCATGTTCCAAGACATTAAACCTCCTTGATCAACCAAGAGCAGAAAATAAAAAATAAAAAATAAAAATGGATAAGAGATTTTATAAAAAACCTCACAAGAAGAATCTATTAGAAAAAACTAACTAAAAGAAAAGATTACAATATGAAGTTCTCTGAGCATCAAGATGATGACAACTTCAAAAATATTTCAAGAAACCCTAATTAATATTTGTTACATTCATATATTATATTCTTAAAATCCCTCGATCCAATTTATATCCCCCATTGTAACAAATATCAATGGTCAAATTTTTATATCTCCAAGTATGGGTGAAACTACATTGGACACAATACTATATCTTTCAATATATGTGGGATTTATCTCTATAATCTGATGAAGTCGTTCAACACACCATTACTGTGTTACACTATGTTATGAAAGATGTAAGGATCAACTATTTTTAATGAAACATAAGATCAAACCAAAACTAAAAAAACCAAATAATAGTTAAATAAAAATATTAATAAAGTGTATTTTTATTTTTCAAAACCAAAGGAAAAAAAGAATTCAATAGGAACAATAATCACCTTAACACTATTAAAATGATTTTTATATCTTTATATTATCTCTCAAACTCACCTTTATGATATAATATAATAAATCAAAAAAAGAATAATTATTTTTACAATATCCACTCATAATTGGTGAGATATATCCTTTTTTGTGTGGTATAATAAATGATACAAGCTATATAATCATTTCATAAAAAAAAATTACAAATGTAAAGTTTCATCCATGAAGTATTTTATATGAATCCCACCAAAATTACAATCATCCCATTTTTTGATGGAATTACTCCCACTATATTTAATTGGTATAGAACAAACTCTTTATTAATAACTCATTATTAATGTATCTTCTTGATATTGTTTACATAATTGATGGAGTTCTTCAATAATGAGAGGATTGATTCAATATAGAAATAACTAAATAGATATTATTATTATCTTATTTGTAGTAATATAAGAATGTATAATTAAAATAATTTCTATGAGAGATCAAGACCAACCTTTTGGATCCTATTTGTATTTTATTTTGTAATTTTATTTTTCTTCTCAATTTTCACCATCATATCCACTGAAATCTAGTTCTTAAATTCTCATATATGATTTATAACATCCCTCTATCTATATTTATATAAAATTATCAAATTAATTTTTCTTCATAGATATATACAACTTCATATAACCTTGATCCTATATTATTCCAATTATTTATTTTGGATAATTGTCAATAATTAATTCATTTAATAAATGTCTTAAAAAATAGGACATGACTTGATGACTTTGACTTAGAATATAAAAACCGATTCTATTCCACATTATATCTTTAATAATATTGAATAATTTATTCAAATAAATATCCAAATATATTCAAAAAATAAAATCATATAATCTCTATAAATCTCAAGAAATTTATATCATGGTTTTATCTACTTAAATCTATAAATAAATCTTCACAAATAAAATATTTAAATTCTATCATATCTCTAAGTAAATACCATGATTTTAGTCTAATTTGACTTAGATTTTGACTAAAAAATAAATCTAATAATTCTATAATTAGTATATAAGGTATCCTATTAAATAAACAAAACAAATTACTCTCATCATTTAATGGTGGTAGATATTTCATAAAATAATTTTACTTAAATGTTTTGAGGATATATGTTTTATGAAACATGATATGTTCTAATACTTTTCTATGTCCACAAAGCCTAAAAATAATTCCCATTGGACTTTTTTTAAATATTTTCCCTAGATCATATCAACCTCATATCCCTTAATTCATCCATGATTTAAATGATTAAAGAAAACTTAATTATAAAATTATTTATGGAATTTTTCATTTAATAATGAATATTCTATAGAAAATCTTAAAGTGTTTTATCCATATGAAAAAATAACTTCTTGAATTGATCAATAAAACTCATCAAATGTTTTAAATGTAATTGGTAAGATTTATGTACAATATATTCATAATTTAATTACTGAAATTATAACCCAAAACACACTCAATTAAAAATGTTCCCATCTATGTACTTGTAAATATAATACCAAGAAAAATTTCCTATGAAATAATCTTTTATTCATGTAAATTGAAAAAAAACTTAAAAATTATCTTTATTAATCTCCCATAATTATTAAGCTTAAATATTTAATAATTAATCTTGGAAACTAAAATTTCTCATTATAGTGTTAACTTTGAACTAAAATGTAACACATAACTTTAAATGTTCTATAAGAGAATTAACATTGTGAAAAAATTATGATTTATATTTAAGATCATAAAAAGAATCATATTTAGTGATTTTCCTTATTCAATACATGGATCTTCCCAATTTTTCTATGACATGAGAAATTTATAGGTTAAATGTTCTATTCTTATAAGATCAGGTTATTTACATCTTAAAAGTTGCCTAAAAAATTTAGTTTTAGTTGTATTATTTAATAAACATTAAAAAAAATATTTTACATTTTCATAAATAAACTTATTTTGAGTGAGTTTTTATAGAAAATGTTTTGGGATAATCCAAAAAATTATAATCATCCTAAAACATGATACCCAATTTAAAATTTATGTTCTATGATTTACACAACCATTTTTAGCTTATAGAAAATGTTATGTTTTGTTCAAATAAATGTTCTGGGAATTCTAGACTATGTTGGAGAGTAAATTTTTTGTGCTCTATAACTTTATTAACAGAGTGAATGATACTTAAACTACCTCAATATATCTTCAAGACAAACAAAAAAATATTATGTAAATCCTTTTTCCATTTGAATATTGTTACTGTGGTCAAAAAACAAATGTTCTATGAATGTTCACCAAGGTTTAAATGAAAAAAGATATATGAAATCATATTTTTTATGTTGGTAAGTGCATTAACCATGATTAATAACTTCATACACTAAATTAATCAAATTTAAATCACCTTAAAATACATTTAACATATGGAAAACTCAAGATAAACTTAGTCAATAATGATGTTCCAACAAATGTTATGTTTTAGTTCACCATGGACTAATTAGAATATAATTTTTATATAAAACTATGTTTTTTGAAATTTAATGTAACTTTAGGACTTTAAGAAATCATTATTCAATCCTCATAATTATTCATTATACTTGTAAATACTTCAATTTTTTTCTCTAAATATTTCATTTTATATTCATAATAAAATGACATGTGTTAACATAAATAATTTCCTATCCCTATATAAATATTCTATGGGTAGTTTATTCTCTCAATCACCACTATTTGAAGTGTTGGGATTTGAAACCTCTAAAAATGGAAGAAAATAAACAAAAATTCAATGATGAAACAAAGTTTGAAACTTATATAATTAAAAAATATCAAAACTCGATGTACCATAACTGAGAAGAAAAACCTTACCCCAATCACCAAAGCGGAACAAGACCCTCCCACTCTCAAGAAAAAAAACTCCAAAAAAAAAACACAGAAGTGAAAAAAACAAACAAGGAATGAAAATAATTATTTATATGGTTTTGAATTTAGTTTTATATCCACCAGTGAATACATTTTCTTCCTTTCATTTCATATATGAAGAAAAAATGATAATTTTAATCAAAAAGGTTATCCAATATTAGATCCGTATTAGTAAAATTTACAAGTGGTCCCACCCAATCTATTTACAGTAGAGACTATCCAGTCAAATGGTTCCACCACTTTATAAAACTCATGTGGGACCCACAATAGGTCTTTCCACCTCTGATTTACAATAGGACTCTAAACCTAAACCACTATTTCTCAATGAATTGTACTTTTCATTTCTATATAACCCTATGATTATTTATACACAACCCTTAGAAAAAATATAGTTACTCTGATGTGAACATAGAGCACAACCCATATAACTTCATCAGAATGATTCTTACGTGGGATAGAAGATCTATACTTCCATCATATGAACATGGCCACCTATCAACCTGTTTCTAGAACATGAGAACCAGACTGGCCTGACTATTGTCAGAATTTTATTATGGAAAGCTTCCTCCATGATCTAGAACCCATGTTCTAGAATATATCCTTCTGAAAATAAATAACTAGAATCCTGAAAGAGTATTTATACACTATAAAAATCTCTTTCTTGAAGTATTCTTTCAAGGATTCAAGGAAATAAAAAACAATTAGGAAAATTATGATCATTCCAACTTCATAGTAACAATTATTGTCTTTATTCCACCTTCCAAACACTCAAGTCCCACCAAATAAATATGATGTTTCAAATTTATAATATTATGTACATGTTAAACATTTTATCCATATTCTAACTTCCACCAATATTCTACAGCTCCAACACCCCATCCTACAGTAACTTCTAGATGAAATGATACTTCAACTCAATGTGCTTTTTCCATGAGTGGAAAACCAAATTCTTATCCAAATGAATCGTACTCTGACTATCAAAAAATATAAATCCACTTTATTGAATACATATAAGTTACTCAAATAAATATATCATCATTATTTATTCATTATCAACTTCAATGGAGGCTACATACTTTTCTTCTGTTATGGATAATGTAACAACCGATCGCAACCTTGACATCCAAATTATGGATTTCATTTTGAAGGTAAAAACAAATCTCATGGTAATATTACATGAATCCTTATCCCATATAACATTCTTAACAATATATCCTTAGAATGGATCATCCATTAAAAAAAGGATATATCTTCTTGAACCTATGAGATATCAGATAATTCACTTCATAGCTTCCCAATGATCATTTTATAGATTCAGCATAAATTGAATGATAACTACCACTTAATGTGTAATGTAATACCTTTTCTAAACCATGACATACATAAAACTTCCAACTAGTAATGGTTTTGTATCTTTTTCCATGTACATAGCCCCATATTCCATTTTTCATGGTTTCTCTTTGGACAACATGAAGTGTTCGAACAATGGGGTTGATATAGGTTTACATCTGTTCATTCTAAACCATTCAATGAACTTTTGGATATATTAATTTCAAGAAAAAACAAATTATATAGAATTATTTTCCTTTAAAATTCATATCCAAAAAATTTTCAAGGATTCCTCTAGGTCCTTCTTCTCAGACCTTTTGAAAAAAATTAGATTTCACCTCTTAAATATGTTTCATGTTCAGACCCACCATGAGAATATGTGTACAAGAGATGGATTATTAAAATCCTATCATTGAACACCTTAGGGTAGAAAAATAGACAAAATTACTTTTAATGAACCCCTTATTAGATATAAAGGCATCAAAATTCTGGTTCCATTTCCTTGGAGCTTGATTTAAAGAATAAAGTATTCTTTTTATCTTGAAAACAAAGCCCCTATTCTATTTTTTTCCATAAAACACTCCACCTGCTTCATATATATTTCGGTTAGGTCCACAAGGATGAATACCCTGGGGGGGGGGGGGTGAATCAGGGTATGACTAATTTAAATTTAAATCACATTCTGATCTTGTTTCTCTATTAAGAAAAACACTCTTCTCTCTATTTCCATTGCACAATATAAACAGAAAGTAAATCATGCACATGACACATCAATTTTTACTTGGTTCACCCTCACTGGGCTACATCCAAGTATCATACACCGACAATGTGCCGATGTACCAAATCCACTATAAGAACACTACTGTTTATGAGGTTCTGGATAGATCACTTATATTCCCAGGCTCACTGCCTTTACAATGTTTTAGGGTAAGCTCACTGCTTTCCCAAGGGTCACTCCTTGTTTCTCTCTCTCTAGCTCACTGTCGATGGATTGGATCACCTTCTTCCTCTTCCTTTGCTCACTACTTTGGAAAAGGATCCACTCACAGTTTATAGACCTGTAGGTCTCTTCATTATCACTAATGAATACATCATTTGTTGTATGTAGATGCTCTGTTGAAGTCCAACTTTCACCTGTAGATGAATATCCCTTTGCACCGAAGATATCGGGAAATATTACAGCTTCCACACAGCCCTGAATCACTGTCGTGCATCAACTATACCTGGCGCCCTTCTCCAATATGGCACGCAAGTCTCAGTACACAAGTTACAATTGGTGCGAAAGTACACCTCAACCACATGCGCAACACAAGCTTCTACAAATCCAAACTTGCGCGACACACACCCTTTTTCACCCAAACAAATTTTGGCACACAACCAACAACTTTCGCACTTCTTCAAAATCTGGCACACAATTACACCTCAAACACTTTCTTGACACCTCCTTCTTCAACTCTAAACTTGGGAGACCCACTTCCTTTCTCTCCCAAAACACCTTAGGCACCCAACTATCACCTGGCGTGCAACTTCTACTTGGACGACCACACACCACTTGATCGACCACCACACCTGCGTGACGTGAGGTCTTATTTTTTCTAAGTGTTGAACTCGTCCCAAATGAGGAGGGGTCAACCTCTATTTATAGGCATCTAGACACCCTGCGCGATGGTGCACAAGTCTTCCCTCGGCGTGAAAGTTTCGGCGCACAAGTCTCTGCCGTGCAAATCACTTTTGTGACCAACCCAAAAACTTGGGTACCCATTTTCCCTTTGCCATATTTTGATCTTTTGATCTTGAAAAACATATGGCGCGCAAGTTTCTTCTTCTTCTTCAATTCAACGACACACAAGTCCCTTTTCCAAAACTGCTTTTATCCATTTGTCAATTTTCAGGCCCAAAAATTTGGCAAACACTAGAAAACTGTGCCACCTTGTATCTGATCTTTTTGTACTGCTTCCAGATCATCCATTCCTTTTTATAAATTCTTGAATCAAACATGGATCATTTACCAAAACCCTTGAACTCGACATGTCACCATGAAATCCCCTTTGTCAACAAATTTGTATGTCATGGTTTTCTTTGTCAACAATCACAACACAGATGTCCACTTTGTCAACAAACACAATCACCTCAAAAATGCTTCAATGATGCCTTGAGGGATTTTTTACCAAAAATATCCCCCTTTGGGTTTGTTGAAAACTCTTTCATAAAAAGATACATCATTAATTCTACAAGCACCATTCGCCTATTGCAATTCCGATAGCGATCAAGGATTTAATCAACACATACTCTAAGCCCACATGAGCAATACTCGGCGTGAGAAACAAGAGTAAATGAAAAGTTCATTAAAGAATCACTTCAACTCTGACACCCAATTTTGACACCAAACTGATACCAATTTTTGGAAATATTCTTACCACATTCCAACACCACTCTTCTGCTTTTATCACAATCCTCAGCTGTTATGATATCTATTCTTTGATCGATCACTTCTAGCATCGTCAGATTTAATATTCTCCCCCTATTTCATTGCTCTCCCCCTATCTCACTACTCTATCTTCCAGCTTCTCCCCATATCATTAATGAGTTATCAAATTGCCACACTATCTCCTCCTTGAAAAAACACTATTCTATACCCCTTTGTCAATGAACCCAAAGGGCCCTCCTTCGTGATCTGTAACAGAGCAGAAAAAGCATATCAGCACATTAGGGAAAACACATCAAACCTCGGGGAGAGGGGGTCCCACATCCACACTCTTTTAAGTGCGGGGAGTTGACTGAACTCCCAGAGCCAGTCAATGCCTCTCAAAATCTTCCTTGGGTAAGGCCTTTGTCAGAATGTCTGCAACCTGTAGCTCTGTAGGAACATACTCCAACTTCACGATTGCCTGATAAACCTTCTCCTTGATAAAATGATACTTTATCTCAATGCGATTTTTCCTTGAATGATAGACATGATTTTCGATAAGATTTATAGCACTTGAGTTATCACACTGGATTCCAATCGTAGACTTCACTTCAACTCCCATATCTTCAAGATGCTGCTTCATCCACAATAACTATGTGCATTCTTGAGTGGCCGCAATATACTCAGCATCTGCAGTGCTCAATGAAATGCAATCTTGCTTCTTGATTAGCCAATAAATACAAAATCCACAAAGATATAATGTACCACCTGAATTTGATTTTCTATCATCCACTGAACCGGACCAGTCTGCATTAGTATATCCCAATAACTCTTTCTGAGATTTGTCATTATATGTCAAGCCGAAGTCCACCGTTCCCTTGATATACCAAAGTATTATTTTCCCTAAAAGCATGTGGATTTCCTTGGGGTTACTTTGATATCTTGTTGCTCGGCATGTGGTGAAAACAATATCATGCCTTGTTGCGGTCAAGTACAACAAACTTTCAATAATTTGCCTATCTTCTATGATATTAACTGCCTTTACATCCTTATCTTTGGACATTTTCATCCGAGTAGGTACTGGAGTCTTCATCTCCTTATAATTTTCCATTCAAAACCTTTTCAAAACATCCTTGGAATATTTGGATTGAGAAATGAATGTTCCATTCCTTCCTTGTGTCACTTGTAGACCAAGGAAAAACGTTAGCTCTCCAATCATTGAAATTCCAAACACCATTTTCATGAATTTAGAAAACTGTTTTCACTGAGCTTCATCTGATCAGCCAAATATTATGTCATTGACATAAACCAACACCATCATCCTTTGATTACTGTCATTGCTGAAATAGAGATTGTAATCAACTCCCCCATGCTGGAAACCAATCTTCTTCAAGTACTGATCAATCCTTGAGTACCATGCTCTTGGTGCTTGTTTCAGCCCATAAAACACCTTCTTCAGTCTGAATTTTTTTTCTCATCCTAATGAATAAGAAAACCACCTGGATACTCAATATATACTTCCTCCTCCAGAACCCCATTCAAGAATGTAGATTTGACATCCATCTAGAACACTTTGAACTTCCGTTACACTACAATGGCTAGGAATAATCTGATTGTCTCCAGCCATGAAACCGGTGAAAATGTCTAATCCACATCTATTCCCTCTATATGGGAGTATCCTTTTCACATAAGTCATGCTTTGTTTCAAACCACTACACCATATTCATTCATCTTGCTGTGATATACCCATTTAGTCTTGATGACATTCTTATCGGCTGGTCTAAAAACAATCTCCCACGTCTGGTTCTTCTCAATCCGATGAAGCTCTTCATTAATAGCCTGAACCCAGTTTTCATCTTCAGCTACATCAGCAAAAAATTTCGGCTCTACCTGAGATAAGAAAGATGTCTGCTACAGTGACTTTATTCTTTGAGTCTGAACTAGAGTTATCTGATTACCAATGATATTTTGCCTATCAATTTCAGCTCAACTCTTTGGCCTCCTAGCAGATTCAGATTTTGTTCCCTCTTTCTCATCATCTGTATCTTCTTCTGAGTCAGCCTCTTCCAATTATACTCCCCTTGTGTTGTTTACCTCTTCATCACTTTCATCCAGTAACTATTCACTAGGTCGTTGAGTATTTTGTTCATTTTCAACTATAGTGACATCATTGCTCTCAAAAATTTTTCCCAGACTTTTGTTGAAGCATTTATATGCTTTTCTTTTACCTATGTAGCCAAGGAATATTCCCTCATCTCCTCGTGACTCAAACTTCATGTGGTTTTCTTTGTTTAGAATGAAACACTTACTTCCAAAGACCCGAAATTATTTTAACGTTGGTTTCTTTCCATACCACATTTCATATGGAGTCTTTCCTTATTTCGGACACAACAGATCCCTATTTAAAATATAGACCAATGTCAAAACTGCTTCCTTCCAAAATTTCTCTGGTATGTCCTTTTAAATAAGCATTGTTCTGGCCATGTTGTTGATGATCCGATTTTTCCTTTCAACTACTCCATTCTGTTGTGGAGTTCTTACTAATGAAACTTGATACCTTATCCCGTGTTTCTTGAGATAGTCTTCCACTTGACTATTTGTGAATTCTATACCATTATTAGTACAAAACTTCAGAAATTTCTACCCAAGAAACCTTTCTGATTCCCTTCTATACTACTTGATACAACTGAACACTTCTGTCTTATGGGTAATGACAAATACCCAAGCCATTATGATATAATCATCAATTAAAAGGACATAGTACCTTTTCCCATTTATGGATCATGGTGAGATAGGTCCGCAAACATCATCATGCACCAATTTGAGCACTCTAGTTGATTTTTGTTCCTTTGGATTGTATGTCTTTATGATGATCTTACCTTGTTGGAAAGCATCAGAAATATGAGTGTAATGATCTGATAATTTGGGAAGGTCTCTAGAAGCATCACACTTTACAAGATCTTCCATAGATGGTTGATATAGATGACCAAGTCACTTATGCGACAGCTTGTTTTCTTCCTCTATAGATAAGAGACACATATCTTATTCCCCACTTACAAGGTATATATTTACCTTTGTCCTTTTTCCCTGTAGAACAACTGCTCCATCTTTTCCTTTCACAACACACATATTCTTGGTAAATCGAATAGAGTGCCCAGAGTCACCTAGTTGAATGATACTGAGCAAGTTATGACTGAGTCCCTATACTACCATGACATCAACATGTCTCATTTCTTTTCCCTAAAATTTAGCCTTTCTGTAACCAATAATCTTCATCCCTTAGTCGTCCCCAAACTTGACAACACCTTCTTTGTCATATTTAATGCCTGTAATGAGATCCTTGTTACCTATCATATGGGATGTGCAACCACTGTCAAGGATCCATACTCCTAAATGATCTGAAGATTTAAGGGAAATTTCCGCAACTACTGCCTTCTCATCCTTTTTATTTTTAGATCACTTTTTGATTCCCTAACTTGCTGCTTACGACTACTTGAGTTTCTTTTAGCACATTTCTTTGAATGATTGATGTGAAATATCTAGCCATGTGACCAAATCCTCCACACCAAAAACAATGAACTTCAAAGGATGTTCTATATTATTGAGCTCTGTTTGTCTGCCACTGTTGTTCTTGTACCCTTCAGTATCTCTTGGCTATAGAACACACATTCTGTGAGTGCCCCGTCTTTCCAGAACAATAGCACCTAATGTAAGGAGCATTCCTGTGTGTTACTTCTGTACTACTAGTTTTCCCTTGGGATCTGGAAATATTCTGATTCTGTTTCGTACCCAAATCTATCTTCATTCTCAGAGAAGGTTCTTTTGGTTTGTCTTCATCCATGACCATTATCTATTTTCGTTCATGTCCCATACTAGTATTATCTTTGGAACACGACTGTTGCTTATTTTCTGTTGGAGTTCTGTACTTCACTTCTTTCTTTTCAGTCTTCTGAATAATTTGTTTTTCTGGCACTATACTGGGTGTCATGAGTTTTTATTGACCCTTAATTCTTTATCACAGACCAAAAACTTCATTTTCTAGTTCTTTGATATGTTTGACCTACTCCTTTCCAGTTTTAGTCAAAAAATCGATTTCATTCTTTTTTTCTTCAATTTTAAGCTTATACACAACAATATTTTCTGAGCTCTCTGGTGTTGAAGATTTTAGTTTTTCAATTTCCTCTAACATCTCAGACTTTTCTTCATCCTATTGTTTCATATAGAGTTTTTCATCACAAACCACTTTATTGGATTTCTTCATTTTGGCTCTCCAAATGTCTATCTCCTCAAGAGCTGCTTCCAATTCAGCTTCCATATCAACTCTTCCTTCAACTTCTTCCTATTATTCTCCAGCGTCAGTTTCTTCTTTTTTCTGATAACTACTGACGATCGCCACCATGGAATTTTCCCCATGATCTTTGCAATTATTTATCTCATCAACATTTTCAACCTCAAACTCATCTGAACTTTCATAGTCTTGTGAAAGAAGATTCCTTTTCTTGAAGAAATTTCTCTTGAACTATTTCTTTCCTTTCACATAGGCTGAAGACTTCTTTTTGAGAATTTTAAATTCATCCTCTTCATCATCTTGAGAATTATTTGGGCATCTTACTATGAGATGTCCAACCTTTCCACATCTAAATCATGCAAGCGGAAGTTTCCCTTTAAACTTTCCTTTTCCTCTTTAAAGGATTGAGGAAAGGAATGGCATCACTTCATCTGTTTCTTCATTCTCCTGAGATTATTCAATGGTGAGATTATTCATGGCCTTAAATGCCACCTCCTTGGATTTCCCCTTTTCCATAGCATCATTGTCATCATTCCTCATTTCATATGCAACAAGGGGACGGTGCAGGTTATCCAACATCAACTCTTTTGGGTCTTTATCTTCCAAGAATGATACTTTCGAATTAAACCGAGGTTGAAGTTTCCTCAAGATACACTTCACAATATTTATATCTTTAATGACTTCTCCAAGAACCCACATGCCTTCCACAACAACATTTACCATGTCGAAAAATGAATCAATAGATTCATTCGGGATCATTCTAAGATCTTCATACTTGTTCCATAGAACTTGCAGCTTTGCCTCTCTGACATTTGTTTCCCTTTCATATATATTCAAAAGATTTTCCCACATAGCATGTGATGTTTTTCATGACATCACATTTGTATAGATATAATTTTAAAGGGCTCCACCTAAAGCATTAATACCCTTCACTTCAACATCTAGCTCCCTTCTTTCAGCTTCTGATAATGCTCCACTGTTGATGTCAGCTGAGATACCATGCATAGCTGCTGAAAACACATCCATTCCCAAAGATTGTAAATAATGTTTGCATTAAATTATTTCATATCTGAAAATTATTTCTGTTGAATATTGGAATCCCTTTATGATTAGTGACCTCCATTGAGAGAAGAACTAATATAAACCTTTCCCTCTAATACCAATTTTTAGGTCCACAATGCTGAATACCCTGAGGGGGGGGGGGTGAATTAGGGTATGATAATTTAAAATTAAAGACCGTTATGATCTTGTTTCACTGTTAAGAAAAACAATCTTCTCTCTCTTTCCGTTGGACAATATAAACAGAAAGTAAAGCATGCACAGGACACAACAATTTTTACTTGGTTCACTCTCACTGGGCTACGTACAAGGAGCATACACCGGCAATGTGCCGATGTAACAAATCCACTATAAGAATACTACTATTTACAAGGTTCAGGATAGATCACTTCTATTCCTAGGATCACTGCCTTTACAATGTTTTAGGGTGAGCTCACTGCTTTCCCAAGGGTCACTCCCTGTTTCTCTCTTTTTGGCTCACTGCCAGTGGAGAGGATCAGCTTCTTCCTCTTCCTTTTCTCACTGCTCTGGAAAATAATCCACTCACAGTTTATAGACCTGTAGGTATCTTCATTATCACTAATGAATACATCCTCTATTGTATGTATATGCTCTGTTGAAGTCCAACTTTCACCCTTAGATGAATCTCCATGTGCACTAAAGGTACCGGGAAATCTTCCAGCTTCCACGCAGCCCTGAATCACTGCCGTGCATCAACCATACCTGGTGCCCTTCTCCAAGCCAGTGCACAAGTCTCAGTGCACAAGTTATAACTGGCGTGAAATTCCACCTCAACCACTTGCATGACACAAGCTTCTGCAACTCCAATCTTGCGCGACACACACCCTTTTATGCCCAAACCAATTTTGACGTGCAACCAACAACTTTCGCGCTTATTAAAAATCTGGCGCACAAGTCCACCTCAACCACTTGTGTGACACATCCTTCTTCAAATATAAACTTGGGCGACTCACTTTCTCTCTCGCCCAAACCACCTTAGGCGCGCAACTATCACCTGGCGTGCAACTTGTACTTGCGCGACCACA
Source organism: Viscum album (assembly GCA_963277665.1). Classification (NCBI taxonomy): domain Eukaryota; kingdom Viridiplantae; phylum Streptophyta; class Magnoliopsida; order Santalales; family Viscaceae; genus Viscum; species Viscum album. The sequence continues at coordinate 527,379,595 of OY728131.1, read as the reverse complement.
CACCACTTGTGCGACCACCACACCTGCGCGACAGGAGCTCTGATTTTTTTCTTAGTATTGAACTCATCCTGAAGGATGAGGGATAGACCTCTATTTATAGGCATTTGGAAACCCTGTGCGACGGTGCACAAGTCTCCCCTCTGCATGCAAGTTTCGGCACGTAAGTGTCTACCGCGCAAATCACTTGTGCGACCAACCCTAAAACTTGGGCACCCATTTTCCCTTTTCCATATTTTGATCTTATGATCTTGAAAAACATATGGCGCATAAGTTTATTCTCTTTCAAGTCAACAGTGCCCAAGTCACTTTGCCAAAACCACTTTTCTCCATTTGTCTATTTTCAGACCTAAAAATTTGGCAAACACTAGAAAACGGCACCACCTTGTATCTGCTCTTTTTGTACCACCTCCAGATCATCCATTCCTTTGTCGAAGTTCTTGAATCAGACATGGATCGTTAACTATAGCCCTTGAACTCGACATGTCACTATGAAATCCCCCTTTTCAAAAAATTTGTATGTCATGATTTTATTTGTCAACAATCACAACACAGATGTCCACTTTGTCAACAAACACAATCACCTCATAAATGCTTCAATGACGCCTTGAGGGATTTTTTAAAAACAATTCCCCCCATTAAATATCCATAAAGGAACTACACCCTCATATACATATGTTATATATATATATATTTTCAAATTCAACCAGACTATACACCATTTTAATGGTTTTTGTTTGAAAATGGGTGAGAAAATTTTAGATAAATCTACTCCTTCCTTCTGCTAAAACCCTTTGACAACCTACTTATACTTATAACTATTTTTATTTATTTTCTTCCTTTTTACACCATAAAAATAATTTTTTCATATAAATTTATTATCCTATTGTAGTTTTGTTATCTTGTGAGTTATACTTTCATGCAATGAATCCATTTCATCTTTCATGGATAATTACCATTTTATAGATTCGTCGAGACTCACTACTTCTTCTAGGATCTTAAGATCTCCTCCTTCCATAATAATAAATTAGTAAAGATAAGTTTTGAACCTATAAACTAGTCATATGATCATAACAGGCTTATATAACTCAACCTACTATTTTTTAATTTTCAAAACCACTACTTAAATAATTATACCTTTCTGAGATCTTCCACGAGCTTCGGTAGTTATTAAGTTTTCTAGTAATTATTATAGCTCAATTGATTCTTATGGAATTTATATACTATCTAAAAATTCAATAAATTCAATTCTTATGAAACTTCCATTATGATGAACTTGGATATTGTTATTTTATTCTTTTTTATTAACTTTATCTTCCACCAAGTTTTAATATTTCCACAAGGACATATTATTTAAGAGAACATTCAAAATTCTAAAAATATTCTTATTATCATTTTACTTAAGCTAAATACAAAAGTTTTAATTTCCATACCAAATGAAGAAAAATTCATGGGACTTTTATTTTAGTTTTTCCTTATCCTTGAAATTAGCATGTTCATAGGAGAGACTTATGAAAAATTTCAGGTGGGAAACTTCCAATAATCTTTTGGACCACATCCGTTCTAGAAAATCCTAATCCAATGGTATGAAAGGAATTATATTCATAATATAAGACAAAAATTTATTCCACCCAAAACTCCTTGTGTATTATGAAATTTAGTCTCATAATTTGACCATTCTCAATCAGAATCCAGTTCATCTTCTTCATCACACCATTCTATTCCAATGTTTCAAGAATAGTGTTCTCAAACAAGATTCATTTCTCCAAAAAATCCTTAATAATTCTTTCAAACCATATTCTACACCATTATCATACCTTAAGAGATTAATAATATTTCTAGCCTCATTCTCCACCATGAATTTCCATCAAGAAAACAATATGAACACCTCATATTTTTTCTTAATGAAGTAAACCCATACCTTGTTAAATCATCGATGAATGTAACAATGTAACGAGTCCCACTATGAGAATAAACTAGCTCTTTCCCCAAGCACCAGTATTCATGATCTCTAACTTATAAGGATTATGTTTCACCCCATTTGTGACATAAACCATTTTATAATTTCCTATTATATAACTCTCATAATATTTGAAATCCATATGAACAATATTTAGAATACCCTTATCCACTAATAATTTTATGTTTTTATTACTTAGGTTCTGAAGATGTCAATTACAAAAAAATTAATTTTTGGAAGTTTTAATTTGATCAATTATTTTATCATATCATCTTCCCATGAAATATAATATACATCCTTTAATGACTTTAGACACAAGTATGAAATCCTAGGTAATCTTCCACACATCATCTGTGAATATCATTCCAAAACCCACTTCATCCGACTGAGTAATAGAAATTAGATTAATTTGTAAACATGGTATGTGATAAACTCACTATGAATTTAGGAATCTTATATTTTAAATTTAGACTTTCAAATATCCCTTCACCAGGATCTTGAGAGCTTGATCATTCTCTAAAAATACCCCACTGAACCTTATGGTTACATAATTTACCATGCATTACCTCTTGTAAATAGAATGTAATGAAGCCCTAGAATCCATGATACCTGATTATAACAAAATATTAACACTAAGTATAAAACTACACTCACATTCAACTATGGTTTTTTTAAACTTGAAATTCCAATGAAAATTATTCCAAAATTCACCCTATGATCCCTACAATCTTTCTTCAGGTTCCCCTTCATCCCGCAAATCCAATATATGTTTTTGACCCCAACCAATTTACCACAAATTATTTTCCTTGACCCATATTATCATTTCTTATAACTATTCCAATGAACAGAAGATCCTCTACCTTTCACATTGAGTGGGGTCTCGAAAAGTTCCTAAACTTCCTTCCACCTAAGATATTCATTCAAAATGAGAACATGGACATCCTCAAACACTAGGTTAGTATTTACATAATAATTTCTTACATCATCCACCATCACATACCATGATTTTAGAAGTTATAAAAGTAGTAACAAAGTGAAAAAATATTCTATGAAGTTCACTTTAACTGATTCGAGCTGAATTTATATCATGTTAAATGATCAAATTCGTGTTTTTATTCCAAAATTATCAAGTTTAATAGCATTTTAATAATAAAAAATTTATTCATTACTATTGGATTATCATATATATCTTCTAGGTCCTTCATTATCTCCGCTATAGACCTAATATAGTGGATGTTATAAGAAATGTTCCACGCCAATGAAATCAATATTATTCAAAGTTCCTTTTTATAAAAACATTCCCATTCCACTATTTCCATTGATCTTGGCTTGAATATTTTCAATGGAACCTCAAGGTCCTTCATAAATAGATAGTCCTATTTTTTATCCTCCTCAAAATAGAGCCTATCTCATCAAAATTTTCTATCTAGATCTTTTCTTACTTTTGATTCCATTCTTTTTGAAATAGTTGGATACCACAAAAATAAAAAATCATAGAGATAATAAATTTACCTAAATATTCCACTATTGAGTGTGTAGAGTCTTACACAACCATAATATTTGATACTAATTTTTGGGATTTTGAACCACCATAATCGGAAGAAAACCTCAAGAAATTAAATTAAAAAACAAATTCTAGAACTTTTGGAAGCAGAAGTATCCCTTTAACAAACCAACTCCAGTAATCTAGAGCTGGTGATCATTTTATTAAATTTTAAAAAAATAAAAGAGATCACATTACATAGGATCCAATAGTTAAGTAGTATTAGGAGACTAGATATATACATGATCCTTATATAACACTTGAAAAACTAAAATATATCATAAAAAATTAAATGAAAGATTTATAATTACCTATCTAATTTACTTTTATGATTCATAGTACTATTCTTGGTTACCTCAGTAAAAGGGGAAAAAATAAAGGGGTGAGATTATATTATTGATAATGGGTATCATAAAACGTCATGGAATAAGAAAGAAAAAAATAATATGGTATAAATAAATAACAACCACATAATTCCATATAATTGATAACATGAGTATGAATTATTTCCATAGATAACATAATAATGGAAATAAATAATCACATGGGTAAAAAACGATTTAATGGTGATGGAATTCATAACACCAGACATCATAAACATTCCATCAAGGCCTTATGTCAGGAAATCATACATAAACCGGTAAGGGATGAATTGAATATATGAGTTAGTTTGTCTCATGAGTCCTTTCGATACATCAATGGGTTATATAATTCTGGGCCCAAATAGTCACATAATAAGTCCAATGAATCCATAAAATGAAAGAGTTTGGCTAAAAATACATATCATAATGTTCTAAAAATAACCCCTTACATACACATGTATTAGTAATCAATACATGTATGTATAAAAGTAATGGGTATACAGATTGTCAAAGATTACCTAGTAAATTGAATTACAAGTCTATTTAAGTGAATATCCATAAATATAGTAGGATTTAAAGGATATTGACATATAAATGGAAAGTATCATTGAAAATGGTGTAGTAACATGGGATACTTTAATCATATAAGAAAATAATTAGGAATTATACAATGAAAGAAATGAATGGAAACCAAAAAAAATGATAAAAAACCCCTTCTTGGAAAAATTAGAGTTTATTATGAGTGTGTTATAATAATAGGTAATATAAATATATTAGTCAAAATACAATAATTGATTTTTAATAATGAAACAAAACATCATTATATATGGAAATGTAAGGAATTAAAAGGACTTTATAAAGTTAAATGAAGAAAAAGGTATGAAAAACCTTACCTTTATATATACCTTCCAAAATATTGAGAATAAAATATTTTGATCCTTTAAGTTTGGTATCACGAAATAGAAATGTAGATAAGGTTTTGAGAATCCCTTACCTACTATGTCTCATGAGAAAATCTCTTAGGACTGAGTTTAAGAGAGAAAAGAAGATAGAGCTTGGAAATATTATCCACTTAAGTCTCTTACAAAAGTTTCTAGAGAGGGAGAATGGGAGGAAAACCATGATCAATGGTTTTGTAGTGGAGAGGAATGGGAGGATGGGTGTGTATTTATCAAAAATGAAATGGAATTTCTTACTAATGTCTAAGTATATTCCTTGAACTTTAGGTCATAGAAAAATAGAAAACCATTGGAATTACCATGGTTTTAAACCATAGTATTTGATATTTATGTCATGGGTGTTTACTTTTATAAGATTAAAAACCTAAATCCCATAAATTATATTATTTTGGACATGAAACATGTATTTGTTTATAAATAATTTTTTATAAAATATTAAAATATACTTTAGGGTTTGGAAACATATTTATAGGTTTGGAAAATTAATTTTATTATTTTAAAATACATTATTTTAATTAATCAATATATTTTTGGTTGATAAATCCTTTATATTATTTATTAAACCACTACCAAGTAATTATGATGTCAAAATACTTACTATATATTGATACCGTATTTTACTTTTTATTAAAAAAAATTCAATTATCTCATAAAATAATTAAAAAATCATTATTGGATAATTTAAACATGTTGATTCCAAATTTAAATTCATTTTTATAAAAATAAATTTTTATATGTGTGGAATTTAATTATTAAATAAAAACACTTAATTAATTCAAATTCAAACATTTGACACCAAAAACTTAAAATATCACTTCTAAGGCGTATTCATATTATTAAATTGTTATTTATTAATAAATATAAATTCTTAATAATTAAAAATTATATTACCATCAAATTATATTATATATTTTATTAGACACTTGTATGTATAAAAATTAAATTACTATTAAAACAACCATATTTACTATTAAAATGGTTATATTCCAAATAGTCAGATTCCAATGGTTATATTTTGCATCCTATAAATTCACTTCATTATTACCAATAAAATTATTCACTTAATTCTTTATGTTTATAAAAATTCTATTCCCCTATTTATTTTTTCTTGATAATAAAAATGTATCTAATATACTTGTCATTATTTTTAGAGTATAACCTTTCAGATTTGAAGATTCTGGTGCTTCTGTTTATTTTTACTTGTTATAGGGTACTATTTGAAACAATTTTAGTGAATTTTAAATTCTAGTTTTTGTTTTAATATTATGATGAAATAATAGAATGTTCATCACACAATAGTTTTTTGTGAAGTGTTTTTTTACTATTGAAAAATCATGGGTATTACATTCTCTCCTCCTAAATAATTATATCCTTGAATTTTTTATACATCAATCCATAAAAAATATGGGTAATTTTTCATCATTACTTCCTTAGGATACCAAATTGATTCCTCTAACATTTGATTACTCCAAATTACCTTTACAAGCTAATTTTTCTAATTCCACAACACTTGGTCTCTAGTATTAAGAATATATACATACTCTTCATTATAAGACAAGTTGGGTTTTAACTCCATTTCCTTAATGGAGAGTACATGTGTTGCGTATATAATGTAATTTTTTAATATACAAACATTGAATATGTATTCTAATTTAAAGAGGTTCAGTGGCATTACTAAATAGTAATCCATAACTCCAATTCTCTCTAAAATTTTAAAAGTCTTGATATATCTTGGACATAGATTCCCCTTTATACCAACCTTATAATTCCTTTCTATGAATATATATTCAATAATACATGATATACTACTTGAAATTACAAGTCCTTACTTTGATTATAAATATATATATTCCACTTTTTTTGATACATATTGATACGATTTTGAATGGATCAATATTTTTCAATTGTTTCTTTAATGAGTTATGAGCCTACTAGCTTCCTCTATATAAATTTATTATAATAGGTAGGGGTATGAAATCTTTTCCTATACAAGGATTTGTATGTTTCCATTTGAATTCCTAAATATAAGATATTATTGTATGAAAATTACACAAATGGTAGATACTTTTACCATATTTCTTGGAAGTAAAGTGATCATGATATTTGAATATCCTATAGTGTTCAAATAGTCATTTTAGACTTCCCATCCATTTGAGGATGATAGGTGATGCTCAAATGTATCTGAATATTTGGATCCTTTTGAAAATTCCTATATAATTTTAATGTAAAATGTGTGTCATGATTTGACACAATCTATAAAGGTGCAGTATGATGTATCACAAATTCATTAATATGAAGTCGTGAAATAATCTTAAGAGATTTATCATGTAACAACCCATAATTTTATCAATAGAAATTCCCTTCTCATAATTATTCCATATAGTATAAATCACATAAAATCACATATAGAACACAATAAAAACTTTATAAATGAATAATGAATAAAAGAATAGGTATTTCTAGAAGTTAAGAAACTTATACCAATGGAATAATAACTTAAACTTTAGAATTGTATATTGACCATTAGGAATAGTAATCTGGACTACTGAACATTAACCTCACCCATGAAAGTATAAATAAAATTTTGGAATATTATAAATGGTAATATGATATAATTATATCATAGTATAAGTAATTTTTTTTATAAATTATTAATTAAGCGTTGATATTTTTTTATAAAACATAAAATTTTTACTTTTAATTTTATAATTAACATAATGATTTTAAAGAAAATTTATTTTAATAAATTAGATTAATAAATTTATATATTATTGTCTTATGATTTTAAGATAATTTTATGAGGCCTTAATTAATTTTTCAAAGTGTAATAAAAGAAGTTCTAATTTTAAAATGATTATTTTGCAAGTAAATGAATATTTTAATTGAAAATTAAATTTCTGATACTTAGAAAATTATTTTCATAAAATGGAGTCCATTTTTTAATTCTATATATTGAAAAATTATATGTGTGATTTTTTTTTATTTTTCTATAGTAGTTAAATTTTTAGTGAATAGTAAAATATGATAATTTATAGTATATAAAAAGTACAAAAATTATTGGGTCATAGATGATGCATTAATTATTTAAGTCCATAATCTTAAAATATCCTTCTCCTTTTATCGTATTTATCCATTGGAATCCAAACTATTCGTATTCTTGATCTAAAATAATAAACCAATGAATAAAATAATGAGAAAACACCCCTCTCCTCCCTTATAAATACCACCCCACACCACCTCTTCTCATCACACCTTTCAAGCCTTGATCCCTTTTCAAATTCTACCCAATCCTATTAACAATACTCTCACCCACATGTAGGAGATTTTGGTTTTAATAAAATACCAAAATCAAGTGCCTCAAGGACGTTCTCAAGGAGGTGATTCCAAGAGGTAAAAACCACTTTTATTTTATTTTAGTTTATTTTGAATATATTTTATTTTATTATTATCTCCTCACCTCCCCTTATTTGATGGAGAAAATATATGTTTTAAAAAGGTTCACTTATCGAATCTTCCTGATAATCAAACCCGATTTAAGGGAACTTTCCGATTTCTCACCGATTTTTAAGTGCACTCCATAATTTATTTTAAGCCACCATTATTTTTATAAAATCACTCATTATATAATTAAAACTATCTTGGTTCATTTATGATATTATTAATAAAAATATTCCCTTTCCACTTTAAATTCTCTTTAATATTTTTCTTAAACTACATTAAAATGTTTCATTTCTAAAGTTTCTTAAACAATCTTTTTACATGTTTCCACTTCAATTGGACATCATTTATCATGATATTTTCCTATTTTACCTTATTATTGTCCATGTATCATTTTAATCCAATCCTTCTTGGAAAATTTTATGATACACCCATTTTTTATTATCCATGACATGATTACGATACCCATTTATTTTCATGGGAAACCTTTATGTTTTTGTTTGATTCTTCATGTTGAAAATATATGAATAAAAATTTTATGATGGGTGAGACCAAATATATCTCCAATGAGTTGGGAAATTTTAATTTTCATGAGACATCATGTGGGGACATGAAGTGAACATGATTAATTTATGGGACTTTGTCTTCCATGAGAAATGGTCTAGGTAGTTAGCCTTGACTCATGCTTATGTAATGTTGTGTGTTGTTTCCACATTCCTCTGATTCCATGATTACATTTCCCCATGATCTAAATTTTATGATTCTTTAAGTTTATTCATGTTCTATTCCTTTTTATGTCATCATGTTATTTTTTCTAACCCATGTACTTTTCTTTATTCCCATGTTTACACCCTTAATGGGCTTTTTGGCTCACCCATTTTGTTCATGTATTACCTAGGTTATCCTATGTAGATGAAGGATCTTAATGGAAGTTAGAAGATATATATGGATGATTAATTAAAATTTTATTTTAGTATGGTTCCATGTTTTCAATTTTATGTACCTAATCATCTAAAAACACTAGAATTTACGATCCTTGGATTATAATTTGATGGATAATTATTCTTAAAATCATGTAATAATACGTGTAAGAGGATAGGGCCATTATAGTTGGTATCAAAGAAATGTCTAGTTATATTTGTAGATTAGGACTAGGGCACTAAGTAAGAACCCTATGTATAATTCTATCACCATTGATAACTTATATTGAAATTTAGGGAATCACATGATATGATATACTTTTCATTTACAATTTTATCCTTATACATTCAAAATTTCCTTTTTATATACTTATTAGACAAGTATTCAATCCCCATAATTGTACTTTATTTTCCTTTTTTAATGGATAGAAATATAAGAACATGTAACAATAATAAATGTGATAGGAAATTTGACAATTTCCCCAATGATATGCCAAATATAATGGGAACGGGTTATCAAAACTTCATGATAGTACTTGCTCTACTGGATCAAGTTATGAATTATAACTTGAATCATGTGGAACACCCTCCTTCTCTTAAGAAATAGAATGCTACGGTCAAATACTTCATGTGAAAAAGGCCTCCCATGTTTAGTGCATATTTCAATCCGCTCCTTGTAGAACAATATATTAACTCCATTGAGAAGATATTCTCTATCCTCCAGTGTTTAGAAGAAGATAAAGTTGTGCTGGTATTCTATCGTTTTGATGGAGAAGTTGATCAGTGGTGGGAATTGATCAAGAACATGTAGTCCAAAGAGGAAATTTATTCCATGGATCAGGAGGAATTCTAGAAAATATTTTTCAATAAATATTTTCCCCAAAACCTCCATTACAAGATGGAAATGGAATTCCTTGGACTGAAGAAAAAGGAAGATGGGCCTATCAGGGTGTATGAGGAAAAACATACAAGGCTTTCAAGATACGCCTCTAGATTTTTCATGAACATTGAAACCAAGGTGTATTGATTCTTTAGTGGACTAAATTTGAGTCTATAAAAATAATTAGTGATTCAAGACTTTTATAGCTATGAGGAGATTGTACATTGTGGCCTTAATGTTGAAATAGTGACCAAAGACTCTCAGTGGTCTCATGGACCAAGAGATAAAAAGAGGAAAATGGAGTTTAATATGGGTGGATCTAAAGATAAATCCCATGATGGAAATAAGACTCAATATCCCACATCTCCAAAGTGTGGGAATATGCATCATGTAGATTTCTTAAAGGGATTTAAGAGATGCTTCAAATGTGGAAGAGAGTGGAATATTACAAACAACTACCGAAGGATATGAAGAATCCCAAAAATGTGGAAGAAGAAGGGAAGGTTCATATCAAAACTCATCCTATAGTAAAATTTTTCAACTTTAGGGAACATGGGCATTATTTAAGAAATTTCCCAAAGACAAGGGTTGTTGGAGGTAATCAACAACAACAAACTCCAAGGCAACAAAGAAGGTCATATGCTATCACTATTGCTGATGTAGAACACGAAAATGATGTGGTGATAGGTATGGTGGTTATTCATTCAATAATAGTGAACATTCTATTTGATTCTAGTTCTATGAATTCTTTCATATCTTGAAATTTTAATAGAACTATTCAAACACCATGTAACTCCCAGATATTTTTTATGAAATATTTTCTTTAAATAATTTTTATTCTTCAGTAGCTTTCTTTGCACGCAATAATGAGTTTGACCAAACTGAAAGATGACCTTATTATAAAATTACCATTATAGAATATCCATTAGATTAACGGGAATAATTATAACTATCTTATGAAAATGCTTTGTGAATTCATTGGCTATCAATTATTTATGAAAAATATAAATCAATTAGATATTTTTATTTTTGCGTGAATTATTTTTGGTAATGAACTTAATAAGATATATATGTGTCATATACTTAATAAAATATTTTTATATTCATCCAATGGATATTTTAGTCATAGGGTATGAATAAAACTGTATTTGATGTGTAAAAACCTATTTTTTAAAAGGTAAATTTTACACCTTTGAATGGTGAACCCTTTTTAAATTAAGATTTTTACACATTAATAATTTTTATATGACAACATAAATATGTTATTTTGAAGTGGGATATAAAAATTTACTTTGGATTAATTTTTGATATTTTTTCAATAAATTTCATGTTTTGATGAATAGTAAAAATATGCTAAATTTTCATCGAAAATTACTTTTTTTAATTAAAAATATTTTATATGGTTAAATTATATTATTGAATTGTTTAAAAGTATAAATAGAATATATTTTTACCATTTAATATAATTTAGGGCATTGGAATTAATTTTACATTAAATTCAGATGTAAAAACATTTCAACCTTTTGCAATATTTTAACTTTTAAAACGTGTTTTCTCATTTCGACGATGAGATTAATTTTAAATTAGTAACTGAAAATTTTGTGTTTTGAATTTTGAAAAATGGATTTCAAATTTGGAATCACTAGTTCCAAATTATGTAAATATCTTTATTTTATTTTTGGTCAATATGAATAGTAACTTCGGTAAATTTCATTAACACAGTAAAAGGGTAAATCAGGTACATAAGGGTAAAAATAAAATTATAAAATTACCTTAACACTTGTATTAAAAGAATTGTATGATTATAATTTTTCCTAAAACATACTTGGGTATAAATGGTATCCATTGGGACCCACTTGGATGAAATTAGGATATTTAATTTATTTTATTTAAAGAAAAGTGAAATATGTCTAACTCAAACTTTAATAATTAAATTATTTATAATATAAGGTTATATAGAAGATAAATTCAATTATAAATACTCATTTTAAATATAAAATGTTTTTCTTTATAATCACAATTTATTTTTAATTTTTAGGAAATAAATAATTACCTTAAAGACTTATACTTAGACGATGAAAAAATTAATTAATTGACGAGAAATCAATAAAACAAATTTTATTAAAATATTAATAAAAATCAAAAGAAAAAACCTTATTGGTCAATTATATATCGACTATAATCATCCAAGGTTTTACTTATTGACCATTTGGAGGAATATAGAAGAGATTATGACACTTATATTATTTTATTTAAAGTGAAGATAAATTTGTAACATTCATGTTTTAAAAGAGTATAGCATTTTGAATGTTGGTTTTTTCAGAATATAAATTAGACTAAAAGTATTATTCTAAAATATAATAGATTTATCTTCATCATATTATTTTATTTTGAATTTTTATTCAATAAATAAGTATATTAAATAATTACACAAAATTGTGCTAATAATTATTTTATAAATGAAGAGATCAATTAAATGTTATTAAAAATATTTTAATAAATATAATTTGGGATAATTATTATGTAAAATTAATTTTTTTATATTACCTTTACCCCTTAGGGATATAATAAAATATTTTTATATAGTTTCAATTCTTATTTTTATATTTTAAAAAATCTATGAAATAAATAGTTTCAGAATTTACACTATTGATATTTTTTCAAAATAAGGTTTTCCAAAATTATTTAAAAATAATAAAACATTTTAAAAAATATAGAAAATTTTTTATATGGTCTAAAATTTTCTAAATTATTCATTTACGGTCTAATTTACTCCAAATAAGTAAATGTTTCACCCTTTTAATATTGAAATATTTGTTACCCTAGTTAAAAGTTAAATAGAATAACTAAGTGTTAATTAAAATGATAATGATTAAATTGATATAAAAACTTGTCTAAAATTTATTTTTTGATGATATTAAAATCCTATCTCATCTCATATTCTAAATTGGGACATTTTTAAGATTTTTATCTGGGTTTTTATTTTATTATAAATTAATACTTTTTGAGGTTTCCAAAAGTGCCCCTCACCTCAATTATAAAAGGGAACTTCCTCCCTCAACTATTCACTTCATTCTGTGCCTTCAAGCTCAACAATCCCCTACTAATTTACATTATAAACTTCACTATAAATATTATAGAGTTTTTTTTCTTCTTTAAAGACCAACTATAGTTCTCTAAGAGGATATTTAGAGGAGGCATGTCAAAGAAGAGGTAACATCATTTACCGATTCTTTCAAACTTCTTTCTTCTTCTACTTCCACATCATGTGTTGTTTAATTATAAAGTAATAAATCCAGTAGTAATTATATACTGAGATTTTATTATTATTATTAAACAACCTTATTCCATCTTCTACCCATCCAATTAAAAATGAAATCACCACTCATGCGTATGTACAACTTACCGTCTCCGCACTGTGGTGTAATCCATTTTTCACCACCACCTTACATGGATGGGTATAATGATGTAATTAATATATATATATATATATTATTAATATAAAATTATATTTATTCTGAGATAATATACACTATCCACTTGAATACCCTTCAACAATTATGGGAACAATATCATTGCTCGTGCGTATGTACGGATTACCGTCTCCATGGTGTGATGTGATTCATTCTACATAATCTACATTAAAGCATGATTATATAAATAAATTGAATGAATATATATAATATATATTATAATAATACCATTATGTAAATGATATAACTATAACATAAAAATAGGAATAAGAACTTATCTGGCAAAACATGCATAAGAACATAAAGCAGTTAATACCCGAATAACAAGAAATACTGAAATGTTACTAACAAACAGATGAAAATATGATCATAAATATTATCATAAAAATGATTATGAGATGGGTGGGACCTATATATACATCCCATGAATTGGTTAAAGATTTATATCTCATGATATAGACATGGCTTGAATGGAAAGTAAATCTGGTTCACTATTACAGGGCTAGAATGAGAAGTGAACTCGGTTTAGTAATGGAATTTTTCTTTTATAATGGTCTTGAAAATGATCCTTGACTAATATTAAATGATTTTCTATGCTTATGTGTGTATGCCATGAAATTTCATGTCTTATGTTATGACTATAAGGATTACATTTCACTTTTTTATTTATCCCATGATATGATATTATGATCTTTTATATGCAGGATAAGATTTTCAAATGTTAAAATATTATGATTATGATATGATTGATATTTACCTTATTGATAATTTGATCTCACCCTTTAATATGATTATTTTCCCCAGGACATGAAGAAGGGTATTAAGTAAGATATGTTAAAAAGGAGTATAGTTATGAAGAAATAAGTGGGAGACAATGTGGATGTTTTATAGACCGGTTGTTTATGTTTCCTAGTTTCTAAAGACACTAAACCTATATGGTTCTGGAGTGGTTTTGGTATTGTTATGTAATAAATATTCTTCAACGTTGAAGTAATATCTACATGTAAAGTATGGGTCATTATAGTTGGTATTATAGAAAAGGTATAGTAATCTTTGGAAACTAGGATAAGAGAACCTTAGTAGGAACCCTAAGGATATCTCTAAGTATAGGTTACAATCCTATCCTAGTGTTTTAGAGATGTTCATGAATAACCTAGGATAAAACCTAAAGTGTCATAAATTGAATTTTTTTCTTGAATTATGTGGTTTTCCAATTATGATTAGTGTTTCTCATACTTTGTTTCATTTTTTTAGTCAATGGATGGAACCTGAAGGAACCGTGTTAATGTTAAATGTGATGGGAAATGAAATGATTGCCCCCTAAGTAACCAAATTTTATGAGAACTGGAATGAAAAATATTGTATCCATGTTCACACAACTTTATCAAGAAATGAATCTTGATGGACTTACAAACATTCAAAGGAGGGAGAAAAATTCTATTGAATCTTTCATGAGGAAGTTTCCACCTTCATTCAGCAGGCATTCTTTTCCATTAGTGGCTGAACAATGGATCAGTACCAATGAAAAGATATTTTCAGTTCTACAATGTTCTAAACATGATAAAATCATCTTTGCAGTATATCATTTAGAAGGTGATGTTGATCAATGGTATAATATTATCAATAATATGAGGTAAAGAGTTTAAATTGAGTCCATGGAATGGGATGATTTCAAGAACTTATTTTTCAATTAGTAATTTCCTCGTATTCTTTGAACAAAGATAGAGAAGGAGTTCCTTGAACTTAAGAAAAAGGATGATGAATCCATTTGTACCTATGAAGAAAATTTTACAAGACTTTCAAGGTACGCTTCTGGAATTATTATCCAACCTGAGAGTAAAAAGTATTGATTATTTAGTCACTTAAAACCATGTATCTGAAGGGAATTAGCCATAAGGGTCTTCAATAGCTATGAGGAAAGTGTTTTATGTGATCTCAAGGTTGAGATGGATATTGGAGTAACCCATCAATCATATGGTTTTGATAATAAGAGAAAAATGGAATTCAAAATAAAATCTAAAGACCACGCTGAAAAGAAGATTATTTTTCCTTATTCATAATGTTTGGAAAGAAACATAGAGGGAATTTTCTTAAAGTTACTAGTAAGTGTTTTATGTGTGGAAAAGAAGGTCCTCAGGTAGTTGAATGCTGAAGTGATGGGAAAAATATTTCTAATGATGCTAACAGATAAAAGGCTACACATAATTCACCCCTAAAATTCTATGATACAAGTGTAAGGAAATGGGGAATTATTCCAATCATTGCCCTAATGTAAGTGTTATTGATGATGACCGACGTCAAAAAACTCTTAAGGCCAAAGACAGAGGAAAGTCACATGAAATCACTATTAGCAACATAAAGTATGATAATGAAGCGGGGAAAGGTACAAATACCATACACTCTAAAGTACCAAATGTTTTATTTGATTCTGGATCCACCCACTATTTTATTTTTGAAGAATTTTCTAAGGGTATCACCATATTAAATCAACAATTAGATGTTAAGTTATCTATGACAACTCCTAATAGAATAACGATCACATTGAAAGTTTATAATTCTTCTCCAGTAGAAGTTTGTGGGATAGTGCTTCCTAGAAATCTTGTGATCCTTCCTATAATGGATTTTGTTGTGATTCTTGGCATGTATTGGATTTATCAATATGGAGCTCATATCAATTTTCAAGGAAGGGAAGTCACATTTTATATTCCAGAATAATCTATGATCATCTATCGATGTAAGGATGAATATAACCTTCAATTAGAAATTTATTCCATCTTATGGGTCTTGATTCCAATAAATGAATGTTATTTATCTCAAATGGTAGGGGAGAAAATCACAATTAAGAATACACCCATTGTATATGAGTTTTATGATGTCTTTAGGGAGTAATTTTTAGGTCTTCCACCAAATCATGAAGTTGAGTTTTCAATAGAACTCATACCGGGTGATATGCCTATTTCAAAGACACCTTAGAGAATGGCCCCAATTGAGTTACAGTAATTGAATAAGAAACTCCAAGAGAATATTGAAAAGGGATTCATAAGCCCTAGTGTATCACCTTGGGGAGAACCTATTCTATTTTTTAAGAAGAAAGGTGGATTAATGAGACTCTGAATTGATTATCAAGAACACAACAAGATCACTATCAAGGAAAAATATCCTCTTCCCCGCATTGAGGACTTATTTGAACAACTACGTAGAGATCAATACTTTTCCAAGATTGATCTTCATTTAGGATATCATCAATTAAGGGTAAAAAAGGAGGATATACCAAAGAAGGAATTCTGTACAAGGTATGGACATTGAATTTATAGTTATGACTTTTGGTGTTACTAATGCCCCAACTATCTTCATGGATCTAATGAATAGAGTCTTTTGAGACTATCTTGATCAATTTGTGGTAGTTCTTATAGATGATATTCTGGTATATACAAAGAGAAAGTAAGAACATGAAGACCATTTTATAATTGTAATAAAGACCCTGAGAAAGGAGATTCTTTATGTGAAATTTACCAAGTGTGAATTTTGGATTCCAAAAGTTTCATTTTTGTGTCACATAATCTCAAAAGAATGGATATATGTGGATATATCCTAAATAGAATTTGTTAAAAGTTGTCTGAGACCAAAAAGGGTAACTAAGATATAAATATTTCTTTATTTGGATGGATATTATCAATGTTTTGTGAAATATTTTCATGATTATCTAATACAATTACCAAGTTTACTTGGAAAGAAGTTAAGTTCGTTTGGACGGAGGAATGTGAAGAGAATTTCAAAGAGATAAAAAGATGGTTAGCTAGTGCACCTGTGCTCACACTTGCTTGTAGTAGATAAAGGTTTGTGATCTATAGTGATGCATCTAAGAAGGGGCTGGGATGTGTTCTCATGCAAAATGATATGGTGATTGCTTATGCCTCACAGAAGTTGAAAATTAATGAGAAAAATTACCCAACTCATGATTTGGAGTTAGGTACAGTAATATTTTCATTAAAGATGTGGAGACAATATCTTTATAGTGAAAGGTGTGATATTTAAAATGAATATAAAAGTTTAAAGTATATTTTTACACAAAAGGATATGAATATGCTCCAAAGAAGATGGTTGGAGTTGATTAAAGATTACGACTATTCAATACATTACTACCCTAGGAAAGTAAACAAGGAGGCATATGCTTTGAGTCGACAAAGACATGATATCCTATCCATGATGAGGATAAAAAAGATCCAATATTTATGGATTTGAAAATGATGGATCTTGAAATTTTAAAGGAAGGGGATAAATCTTATCTTTCTCAAATGAATGTTCAACCATATATACAAGTGAAGATTAAGGAGGTATGAAATAAAGATGTAGAGGTAAAAAAGAAGGTGATAAATGTTCCTTAATTCAACCTTTATTGTGATGAAATAATAAGGTTCAGGAATAGGGTTTGTATTCCTCCCATACCAGAATTAAAGAAGGAGCTATTGGATGAGGCTCATAGGTATTCATTCTCTATTCACCCAGGAAGCACAAAGATATACAGGGAACTGAAAGGGTATTTCTGGGGAGATGACATGAAAATAGATGTTTCAGAATATGTATATAGATTCTTGGTTTGTCAGTAAGTTAAGGATGAGAGACAGAAGTCTAAGGGGATGTTACAACCATTACCCATACTAGAATTGAAATGTAAAAATATCACTATGGACTTTATTTTCCGACTTCCCAAAACATCTAAAGCCCATAATTCTATATGGGTTATAGCTAATATTCTTACAAAGTTGGCACACCTAATTGCTATTAGAGAGTATTTCTCTCTTGATCATCTTTCCAGGATATATATAAAGGAAGTGGTAATATTTCATGGAGTACCACTTTCCATTATATCTAATCAGGATATGAGGTTTACATAAAAGTTCTAGATAAATCTTCAGCATGCTCTGGATATAGAGTTAAGTTTCAGCACTTCTTATCATCATCAGAAAGATGTTTAGTTTGAGAGAAAAATTCAAACTCTAGGAGACTTGTTGAGAGATTTCTATTTGTATTTAAAAGGTTATTTGGATCAACACCTACATTTGGTGGAATTTTCTTACAACAATAGCGTTCAATCCAGTATTCATATGACTCCTTATGAAGACTTATATAGAAAAAAGTGAATAAATCCAACTTTCTAGGATAAATTTGGGGAAATAAAGAAATTAAGACCCTATCTTTTTGATGAAATGGAAAAAAAGGTCATATCTATTCAATAATACATAAGAGCTGATCAGAGTCAACAAAAGATATATTTTGAAAACCAAAGAAAATACCTAGATTTTGAAGTGGGTGATAAGGTGTTTCTAAGAATATCTACCTAGAAGAGATTAATTATATTTGGAAAGAAGGGAAAGCTGATCTCTAGGTATATCGGTCCTTTTGAAATTCTGGATCATGTTGGAATGGTAGCTTACTGATTGAAACTTCTACCAAATCTCTCTCAAGTTCCTGATGTGTTCCATGTATCTATCTTGAGAAATTACATACCTAATCCTTCACATGTTCTAAGCTTAGAAGTCATACTGTTGGAGAAAGATCTTTCTAATTGAGAATAACTGATAGAGATTTTGGATCATAGCAAAAAGGTTCTACAAAACAATACCACTCGCTTGGTTAAATTTTTATGAAGGAACTACCAATTTGAAGAATCTACATGGGAACTTGATAATATTATGAGGGGTAGGAATCCTCATATTTTTGTATCCAAGTGATGAATTTCGAGGGCAAAATTCAGTTTATGGGGGGTAGAATGTAACACCCAGATGTTTTTTATAAAATATTTTCTTTAAATAATTTTTATTCTTTAATAGTTTACTTTGCAAGTAATAATGGATTTAAATGAACTACGAGAGTATCTTATTATAAAATTACCATTATAGCCTAGTTGTTAAGTTATCATGAATAATTATCACTAACTTATGAAAATGCATTGTGAATCATTGGCTATCAATTATTTATGAAAAATATAAATCAATTAGATATTTGTATTTTTGAGTGAATTACTTTTGGTAATGAAATTAATGAGATATATATGGGTTATATACTTAATAATTTTTTTTGATATTCATCCAATGGATATTTTAGTCATAGGGTATGGATACAACCCTATTTGATGTATAAAAATCTATTTTTAAAAGGTTAATTTTACACCTTTGAATGGTGAACCGCTTTTAAATTAATATTTTTACACATTAATAATTTTTATATGAAAAAATAAACATGTTATTTTGAATCGAGATATAAAAATTTACTTTGGATGAATTTCAGGTATTTTTATGATAAATTTCAAGTTTTGATGAATAGTAAAAATACGATAAATTTTAATTGAAAATAATTTTTTTTTTCGTTGAAATAATTTATATTGTTAAATTATATTATTTAATGGTTTAAAAGTAAAAATAGAATATATTTTTACCATTTAATATAATTTATTTCATTGTAATTAATTTTACATTAAATTCAGATGTAAAAACATTTCAATCTTTTGCAATATTTTAACTTTTAAAACTTTTTTTCTCATTATAACAATGGGATTAATTTTAAATTAATTACTGAAAATTCAGTGTTTTGAATTTTAAAAATTTTATTCCATATTTATAATCATTAGGTCCAAATTATGTAAATATATTTATTTTATTATTGGGAAATATGAATAGTAACTTCGGTAAATTTTATTAACACGATAAAAAGGTAAATCGAGAAATTAAGGGTAAATATAATATTTTAAAATTACCCTAACACTTCTCTTAATATAATTGGATGATGATTATTTTACCTAAAATAGACTTGTGTAGAAATGGTATCCATTGGAATCCACTTGGATTAGATTAGGACATTTAATTTTTTTTAAACAAAAGTATTATATGTCTCACTCAAACTTTAATAATTAAATTATTTTTAATATAAGGTTGCACAGAAGATAAATTAGATTATAAATAATCATTTTAAATATAAAATGTTTTTATTTATCATGTTTTTTTTTTAATTTTTAGGAAATAAATAATTACTTTAAAGACTTATACTTTGATGATGAAAAATTAATTAATTGATGAGAAATCAATAAAACAATTTTTATTAAAATATTAATAACCATCAAAAGGCCCAAACACTTGACCAAACCTTATTTTTAGAGTATATATCAACCATAATCATCCAAAGGATGACTTATTTACAATTTTGAAACTTATAGAAGATATTATGACACTTATATTATTTTATTTAAAGTAAAGATAAATTTGTCACATTCTTGTTTTAAAAGATTATAGCATTTTTAATGTTGGGGTTTTCAGAAGATAAATTTCATTAAAAGTATTATTCTGAAATAAAATTTATTTATATCTATCAAATTATTTTATTTTGATTTTTTATTCAACAAATAAGTATATTAAACAATTACATAAAATCGAGGTAGTAATTATTTTATTAATGAATATATCAAATAAATGTTATTAAAAACATTTTAATAAATATAATTTCAGATAATTATTATGTAAAATTAATTTTATAGATTTTTTACCCCTTATTGATATAATAAAATATTTGGATCGAGGTTCACTTCTTATTTTTATATTTTATGAAATGCATGAAATAAATTGTGTCAAAATTGAAACTATGGATAATTTGTAAAAAATAAGGTTTTATTAAATTATTTAAAAATAATAAAACATTTTTAAAAATATATAATAAATATTATATGATATAAAATGTTCTAAAGTATTAATTTATGGTCTAATTTACTTAAAATAAGTAAATATTCCCCCCTTTTAATATTGAAATATTTGTTACCCTAGTTAAAAATTAAATAAAATAACTAAGTGTTAATAAAAATGATAATGCTTAAATTGACATAGAAACTTTTATAAAACTTATTTGTTGATTATATTACAACCCTATCTCATATAATCCTTGAAACTGGGACATTTGTGAGGTTTTTATGTGGGGTTTGAGTTTATTATAAATTAATACTTTTTGAGGTTTCTAAAAGTGCCCATCACCTGAATTATAAAAGGGCACTTCCTACCTCAACTATTAAATTCATTTTGAGACTTCAAGCTCGACCATAACCTACCAATTTCCCTTATAAACTTTCCTATAAACTTTATATAGGCCCTGGTATTCTTCAAAGACTAACTCTAGTGCTCTAAGAGGAGGTTTAGAGGAGGCACGTTGAAGAAGAGGTAATATCATTTACCGATTCTTTCAAACTTCTTTCTTATTATACTTACACCTAATGATTTGTTTAATTGTAAAGTAATAAATAAATAGTACATATATAATTAGAGGTTATTATGATTTTGAAACAACCATAGTTCACATACTGTCCATCCTATGAAAAATGAAATCACCACACGTGTGTACGTATGAGTTACCGTCTCCAGGCCATGGTGTAATCCGTTTTTCACCACCAACTTACATGGATGGGTATAATGATGGAATTAATATATATATATATTATTAATATTTAATTATATTTATTTTGAGATAATATAAACCATCCACTTCAGTACCATTCAACAATTATGGGAATGATATCATCACTCGTGTGTATGTACGACTTACCATCTCCACAATGAGATGTGATTTGTTCAACATAATCTTTATTAAAGCATGATTATATAAATTAATTGAATTAATAAATATGATATATATTATAATAATACCATTATATAAATTATATAACTATAACCTAAAATTAATAATAAGAACAAATGCGACAAAACATGCATAAGAACATAAATCAGTTAATACCTGAATAACGAGTAACAATGGAATGTTACTAACAAAAGAAATGAAAATATAATCCTAAATGTTATCATAAAAATTAATATGATTCTATAATAAATCAGTAACATTATTTAAATCATTATATATGAGGTTTGAATACATACAAATCATATCAGACCTAAGGTAAGGGATAACTTTGAAAATCTCATTTTTATCCGAGATTGTTTATTCGTAAGTATTTACTGGGGTATATTTATTATCCACATCCATGTTTCATATTATGTATTTTAAAATATGATTTATATCATTCTATAATTTTACCAATTATATAATATTTACTAAATGTTATGAATGTAATCTTTTGTCATTTTTGGTATGAGGTACTTTTTGACTTTTCCAACAAAAGTACGAGAAGAATGTTTTTTTACTTGTAAGGAATGAATGAGTTTTTACACTTTCATAATACCTTATTTCCATGAATATTACCCTAAAATATTACTAGTTTATTTTCACATAAAATTATATCTTCTAAAATTGTGTGTCATTTTGAGGAAATAAAACATTTTTGAAGAAGAAAAGATATTTTACTCAGGAATAATTTCAAGTGTTTTCTAAATATTATTTTCCATATAAGATGACACTATTTAAATAGGGTTATATTTATAACCATTTTATTAATATGAATTTATTATGTTTATGATGGAATGTTATTTAAGAAATCCATTTGTATTATATCAATTATGATGGAATGATGTTTAATAAACCTATTTTATTTCATGGGTTATGCTACGGTGAGTGTTTTTATGTTTTTGTGGCACACATAAGAATGGTTTCATTATAAGATGGGTGGGACCTATATCTAACTCCAATTAAATGGGTAAATATTTATATCTCATGAGAGAGAAATTACTGGAAGTACAAGTAAATATGGTTCAGTAATACAGGGCTGGAACGAGGAGTGAACTCAGTTCAGTAATGGACTTTGTCCGCTATGATAGTCTTGGAAATGAGACTTGACTAATATGAAATGATTTTCTATGCTTATGTGTATATTCCAAAATATTTTCACGTCTTATGTTATGACTATTGGGATTAAATTTCACTTTTATGATTTATCCCATGACATGATATTATTATTTTTTATATGTAAGATAATATTTTCAAATGTTATGTTCTTATGATTATGATTTGATTTATATTTTCCATACTGAGAATTTGAGATCACCATTTCATATGTTTATTTTCCACCGGTCATGAATAAGGGTATTTAGTAAGATATGTCAAAAAGGATTCTAGTTATGAAGAAATAAGTGGGATACAATGTGGATGTTTTATGAACCAATTGTTTATGTTTCCCATAATCTAAAGACACTAAGCCTATACGGTCCTAGTGTGGTTATTGTTATGTTATATAATAAATATTCTTTAATGTTGAAGTAATATATATATATATATATGAAAAGTATGATCCATTATACACCACCTTAAAATATGAAGGTTGAGTTATTTGTGAGTGAAAAAAATGGGAAGATTATATCATATAAAGTATATAACTCCTCCACAATTAATGTTTTTGGAATGAACCTAATAGAAAATATTTTCTTACTTACTTTGGTGGATTTTAATGCTATATTAGGCATGGATTGACTATCTTTATAAAAATATAACATCAAATGTTGGGAAATGGAGATCACTCTTCACATCCCGAAGCATCCTATAATTATGTACAACTGTATGGAGGAATATAAATCTCTTTTAGAATCATCGTCTCAATTGTGGATATTTTTTTCTTATGATATTGAATATCTAGATCAAATGATTGAGACAAAGGAAAGAATCATTCTCGAAGACATGCCCATTATGAGTGACTATACTAATGTATTCCCAGAAGAATTTATTGATCTTCCTCATAATTGATAGGCTGAGTTATCAATTGAACTTATTCCTAGATCCCTACCTATATCAAAGGAACCTTATAGAATAGAAATCATTGAGTTAGCGGAATTGAAGAAGTAGTTACAGGAGAATCTGTCCAAGGTTTTTATATGGCCGAGTGCTTCACTGTTGGGTGCAATACTTCTCTTTTTCAATAAGAAAGATGGATCAAGGCGCCTCTGCATTGACTATTGTGAGCTCAATAAATTCACAAT
Source organism: Viscum album (assembly GCA_963277665.1). Classification (NCBI taxonomy): domain Eukaryota; kingdom Viridiplantae; phylum Streptophyta; class Magnoliopsida; order Santalales; family Viscaceae; genus Viscum; species Viscum album. The sequence goes on along the minus strand of OY728131.1, from coordinate 527,355,168 downwards.
AAATAATAAGTATCCCCTTACATGGATATATGACTTGTTTGATCAATTACATGGGTCCAAGTGTTTCTCAAAGGTGGAAATTCGATCAGGATATCACAAATTAAAGGTGAAGAATGAAGATATTCTCAAGACTACCTTTAAAATAAGGTATGTACACTATGAGTTCATAGTGATTCCCTTTAGACTCACTAATGATCCAGTAATATTCATCAAATTAATGAATAGAGTCTTAGGGATTACATAAAAAATGGTAGTCTTTATTGAAAATATTCATATATACTCCAAGAGAAAGGAGGAATATGAGGATTATTTGAATACTATGATGAAGACTTTGATAAGGGAGAAACTATATGAAAATTATAGTAAATGTGAGTTATATATGGAGGAATTATCATTATTGGGGTATGTTATCACCAGTAAAGGAATATCTATGGACCCTTCAAAGTCAAAGGAAACCAAATAGTGGCCCATGCCAACACATTTAAGGGGGATCCGTAGTTTCCTTGGTATAGCTAGGTATTAACAATTATTTGTGAAGAACTTATCATGATTGTATAACCCAATAAACAACCTAACTCAGAATAGAGTAAAGTTTTTCTGGATGATTTAATGTGAAGAATAGTTCAAAGAGTTGAAAAGAGGCTTATCATTTCACTAATAGTCACACTACTGACTAGTGGGGAACTCTTTGTGGTATAAAACGATGTTTCAAAGAAGTTCTTAGGTTGTTTACTGATGAAAAATGATAAAGTTATAGCTTAAACCTCAAGGTAGTTTAAAATTCACGATAAAAACTATCCTATGCATGATTTAGATTTGGAATCTATGATCTTTGTATTGAAAATCTAGAAGCATTACCTATGGTGAGTAGTGTGAAATATATACTGATCATAAAAACCTCAAATATATATTCATAGAGAAGGAGATTAACATGTGCTAGAAAAGATAGTTAGAGTTTGTCAAGGATTACGACTACTCAATCCAATACCTTTTTGTTAAGGAAAATAAAGTGGTGGATGATCTAAGTAGAAATTATCCTATAACATTATCAATGATGAGAATTGAGAAGGATCCAATATTCTTATATTTTCAAAATATGGACATGGAAATCATTATTTAAGGAACATAATCAATCCTTTAACAAATTATTTCTCAACCGTACCTTATGGATAAAATAAAGGATACTAAAATAAATGATTTTGAAATCCAGAAAAAGTTGTAAGCTATCCGAATTGGGAAATCGTCAGAGTTAAAAATGGATGAGGAAGGAATAGTGAGATTTGGGTCACTACTATATGTACCATCTAATCCATAGATAAATAAGGATCTTATGAATGATGAACATAGCTCAAAATTAACTATTCACACAGGGAGAAAAAATATGTATTGATATCTATAGGAGAATAATTAGTGGGAGAATATGAAAAAGGAGATAACTGAATATACATCAAAGTGCATGGTATGTCAGCAAGTGAAAGATAAAGGGAAAAATTATAAGGGGATTATACAACCATTACCCATACCAACATGTAAGTGGGAAAGAATCACTATAGAATTTGTCACTGGACTTCTAAATACATATAGAGGAAACAATTATATATGGGTTTTTGTGGATTGTATTAAAAAGACAACTCACATTATTGAAATTCAAGAGGAATTATACCCAGATCAACTTGTACAGATATACATCAGAATAATGGTAAGTCTAAATGGAGGACCATTATTGATTGTATCTGATCGAGATACAAGATTCACATCCAAGTCCTAGAAAAGTCTCCAACATTCTCTAAATGATGAGCTGAACTTTAGTATGACCTATCATCCTCAAACTGATTTCCAACATGAGTGGATTATTTAAACACCCGAAGACATGTTAAGAACATGTTCTATGGATGTAAAAGGAGGATGGGAACAACATCCACCTCTGGTAAAGTTCTCTTAAAACAATAGTTTCCACTTGAGAATCCAAATGGATCTATATGAAGCCCTTTATGGGAAACGATTCAGATCCCTAGCATGTTGGGATGAAGTTAGTGAATGTAAGCTGCTAGGACCTGAAATTGTTGAAGAAATGGTGGAAAATGTTAAAACCATTCAGTGACACATCAAGGATTCCCAAATTTGATAGAAGAGTTATGAAGACAATCATCGATGGGACCTAGAGTTTAAGGTTGGAGATATGGTATTCCTTAACAAATATCCATGGAATAGGATCATGATATTTGGGAAGAATGGAAAGCTAAGTCCGAGATATATCGTCCCCTTAGATATTCTTGATCATATTGGAGTTGTGGCCTATTTATTACCACTTACACCAACCATGTCCTAAGTACACGATGTATAACAAGTATCCCTCTTGAAGAAGAATATACCATATCCCTAACATGTATTGAATTTTGAGGTGGAACAGTTGGAAACCAATATCTCTTATGATGAGAAGCCAAAGAAGATCTTGGAATGTAGAGATAATGTTCTACACAAAATCATAACTCACCTGGTCAAAGTACTATGGTTGAGCCATAAGTATGAAGAGAAAACATGGGAACTAGAGGAACATATAAAAGATAAGCACCCCAATTGTTTTCCCATTAGTTTGTAAAATGAAATTTCAAGGGAAAAATTTAATAAGGGGGGAAGAATGTAACAACCAAGAATTCTATCAATTGAAATTACCTTCTTAAAATTATTCCATATAGTATAAATCACATAAAATCACATATAGAACACAATAAAAACATTATAAATGAAATAAATTAGTGAAATAAGAGGTATTTATAGAAGTTAAGGAACATATACCAATGGAATAGTAAATTGAACTTTGGAATAATGACATGACTATTAGGGAAAATAATCTAGCCTAAAAAATAGTAACCTCACCCACGAAATTAATAAATAAAATTTTGGCATCTTATAAATGGTAATATAATATAATTATATCATAGTATAAGTAAATAAATATTTTAGAAATTTTTAATTAAGTGTTGATATTTTTTATAAAACCTAAATGTTTATTTTCAATTTTATAATTAATATAATGATTTAAAATAAAATTTATTTTCATAAAATATATTCATAAATTTATATTTTGTTTTTTATGATTTTAAGATAATTTTATGAGACCTTAATTAAATTTTCTATGTGTTATAAAATCAGTTATAATTTTAAAATCAATATTTTTCCAAGTAAATGATGATTTTAATTAAAAATTAAATTTCTCATATATATAAAATTATATTCATAAAATGGAGTTCAATTTTGAATTATACACATCAAAAAATGGTTAGGGTGAATTTTTTGGATTTTTCTAAAATAGTTGAATTCTTGGTGAATAATGAAATATGGTAATTTACAGTTTTTAACAAATACATGAATTATTGAGTCATTGATTATGTCTAAATGATGTCAGTGCATAATCCTAAACTATCCTTATCCTCATAATTTATTTATTCATTTTAATCAAAACTATTCATAGTCTTGAGACAAAAAATAAACTGATAATTAAAATAATGAGAAAACACCCTTCTCCTCCCCTATAAATACCACCCTTCACCACCTATTCTCCTCACACCTTTCAAGATTAATGACTTGTCCAAATTCTACCTAATAATATTCCCAAGATTCAACCCCATATCCTGCAGAATTGTTTCTCAATAAAAGACCAAACTTAGTTGCCTCAAGGATGTTCTCAGGCAGGATATTTCAAGAGGTAAAAACCTTTTTTCATTTTCTTTTAATTTATTTTCAATTTAATTTCTTTTCTTATTCTATCCTCACCTAAAATTATCCTATTATAATGGAAACTATATTATATTTTATATAATTTAATTTTATCATGTTAATGAAATAATTCAGCATCAATCCTCTTCTCCTCTGCATGTTATTCTAAAAAAATTAAAACATCATCTGTGTGGTGTCAATTCCCCACCTTCATGGGAATTTTTTTTTTCATTTTTCATTACCACTTTCAAGGCTGGTCATAAAACCATTATAATGGTCTAAAAATATTGTAATTTTTTATAACCTATTTTATGTTTTGGAACTAAAAAATTCACATAATACTAATTAATAAAACAAAACTAGTTCATGATGATCAAAGAACCACCAAAATAGTCTAAACGATTATCATTAAATTTTATCTAATGAATAATCCTCATAAAATATAACCAAAGAATATATAATACCAATTAAACTCTTTTATTTTCATTAATAACATATAAAATCAATTCTGGAAAACTATACCCCTTTTACATGAACTTCAATACTCATATACAAGAAAACCGGTTATGAAAACCAAGAAAACGATCACTCCTAAGCGACGAAATTGAATCTTATAACTCATAAAAAAGGCAATAAATGAACTTAATAAAATTATAATAAATCAAATAAATGTATAAAATGTTCTTAGTTAATTAATTAATGGACTTAATTTGATTATCCAGGATATTAAGATTAAGTGTAGAGCTATATCAGATATAAGGTAATGGATTCTTTCCGAACCTCCATTTTCCTTTGGGTTATACTTTCTCCCTCATTAACCCAATGTAATTATTTTTTATTTTTATATAATTCTTATAAATTCTATTTATATATTCAATACTCACTTATTTAGATTATTTTATCCTTATTTTATGGGTAAATACATGTTTTAAAAAGGTTCACTTTTCAAATCTTCTTGATAAGTAGGATTGATTAAAGGGAACTTACCAATTTATAGCCATTTTATGTTCACTACATAATATATTTTAATCCAAAATTATTTTTATAAAAGCAGTCATTTTATCATTAAAAACTATATTGGGTAATGTTTGGTTTTATGAAGATAAATATTCATTTTCCGCTTTAAACGTTCTTTAATATTTTCCTTAAACCGCGCAAAAATGTTTCATTTATAAAGCTTCTTAAATTTTTTTACATTCTTACACTTAAATTGGACATAATGTATCATGATATATTCCTATTTTACCTTATGAATTTCCATGTATGATTTAAATACACTCTTTCATGGACACTTTTATGATATGCCCATTTTTTATACTCTATGACATGATTACGATACCCATTTCTTTCCATGGGTAACCCTTATGTTTATGTTTGATTATTCATGTGGAACATATATGCATGAAAATGTTATTATGGGTGAGCCTAGATAGTTCTATAATTCACTAGGTAATGTTTAGTCTCATGAGACGTCATGTGGGGAAAATGAGTGAAATTGATTCCTTTATGGGACTTTGTCCACCATGTGAAATGGATTTGGTTGTTAGCCTTGAATCATGCACATATCATGTTGTGTTTTGTTTCCAAATTACTATTATTCCATGATTTCATGTCCCAATGATTTACATGTTATGCATCCTTATGTTTATTATTGTTCCATGCTTTTTTATGTCATCATTTTATTCCTTCTAACCAATGTACTTTTTTTATTCATATGTTTACACCCTAACTTGGATTTTTTAGCTCACCCATTTTGTTCATGTATTCCCCAGGTTGTCCTATGCAGATATAGGATCTCAATAAAAGTTTTGAGCTCTTTATGGATGATTAAATAAAATATGGTTTTAGTTTCATTCCATGTTTTCAGTTTTATGTACCTACTCATCTAAATACACTAGACTTTACGATCTTTGGATTGTAATTTGATGGTTAATTATGATTAAAATCATTTAATAATATGTGTAAAAGGATAGGGTCATTATATTTCCTCTATTATTACTAGAAACTGAATAAATTGTTTTAAGCTATCAGCAATTACCCATATAGTATCATTCCTATTATATGTATTTGTAAGTACAATAAAAATGTCTATTATGATATTATCCCACTTATACAATGTTAGAGGGAGTGGTTTCATGAAACCATTAGGATTCTACCTTTGAAAATTTAGTTTTTTTCAAACCAAGAATCATGATGCATATTTAACAATTTATTACCTCATGTTTTCCCACTAGAAATGTTCCCTTAAATATCTATACATCTTGGTGCTACTGGGATGTATATAGAAATTTGAGTAATGAGCTTCATTTAGAAATTCACTCTTGAACATAGTTATTGATGAAATATATAGTCTTATTAAAAACATCAATACACCCTCTTTTTAGATAATGTCTATTAATTTTTCGTTATTCATGGATTTAATCTTCGTTTTTAATAACCAATTATCTTATTAGGGGTTTTTTATATTTTCTTGTAAATATTGTTGACTAATTACTTGGAAAATGAATGATGTCTCTCATTACCTGATAATTTCCATATCCAAATCTACTAAATCCTTGAATATATGATCTTTTTTCATCCTCATCATAGATATAGCTCCAATATCCTTCCTACTCAATACATCATCCACCTTATTTTCCTTTATAGGGATGTGGTGTATTGTAAATAAGGTGATCAATATTAAAGTTTTATGTTGTGTTTATTTTCAATTTAGTTATAATAGAGAAGGTTGTAGTGATGATGTCTTATGAGCATAATTGGCATTAAAAAGGAAATCGTGAAGAGGTTAATTATTCTCTATGTTCCTGAGGTTTCATTGTTAAGAAAATGGATTGGTGAAAGTTTTAAAGGATGACAGTTTTCTTAAGGAATTTACAAGTCACTTACAATGAAAAGGTTTGATTTTTAAACTAGTGGAAGCTGACTTAAACTATTAAAAAATCTTCATGCTAGTTGGGAAACATACTAGTCAAAGTTTTCATGAATATCAGAAAATTGTGTGATGTTCAGTTGTGTACAATCTGAGAGACTCACACTAGTAAGGTGCTATAGAAGTCAAGATGCATGAATGAAACACTAAAAAATTCATAGGGTGATAATATTCACAAAGGATGGGGTTGAAATAAAAATACTATATTAATAATTCATTAGAAATAAAAAAAAAGATTTAGAGAAGGATTAGGCACTCTTTTTTCTAGAAAGGATCACTTGGACAAAGACAATTTCTTGAATTGGACTTGAGTGAAATATCTGGTGAAGCCTATTACACAAGGATATTTCCATGAGTGAGTATTTAGTAAAATCACCTAAGTAGATGGATTTTTGTTAAGGAATTTCTTGAACATGTTTTTTCATACATAGAAGAGAAAATGTAGTAGGAAAAACCAACTTTGGGGTACTTACCTTAGTAAAGGGAGTTTCATGAATAGTAATTGGTAAAACATAATTGAGTGAGAACACATGGGTGAATGATGTTTTTAAAAATTACTTACATGAAAAAACATAAGAAAAGGTACTTGAGAAATATTTTCTCAGTGATCCTTGAGTGAAGGTACTTGGGAGAAATGTAGTGTTTGAGTGGGGAATTAATAGTGGGTATTCTTGGGAAAGAAAATTTCAATGGTGAATCATCTAAAGTTATTCATGATGAAAAACACCCAACATATTCTTTAAGATATGGAAGTGACCATCATATTGATAAATTGAGAATACTTATATCTAAATTAGTTAATAGGGGAGGATTTAACAAAAGTGATTCCAGGGAGGAAGTGTGCCTATCCATGAAGAAAATTATAAAGGTAGTGATCCTCACATGGAGTGACCGTGGAAAAAGGCTTGAAAGGTAGACATGATTTGGTCTCAGCATCGACGATGGAGGGTTCCTTCATCCTCAGTTGTTCTTCAGCCCCCTCAGTCATCGGTCTTTCTGGATCTTGTTTCTCATGATCTGGTTTTGATAGGCTTGGGTTGGTGAATCTATGATGGGTGCGGGGTGACACGAATCTCAATAGGGCATTGCATGGGGGGGGGGTCAGTCCTGTGGTAGTGGTGTCTTCGTTGGTGGATCTGGGACCAGTAGTGGGATCTGTGTTCATTGCGGAGGTCTGACAGTCTTGGTCAATCCTACGTCAGCTGGACGATGGTGGGCTTCCCAGTAGTCACGATGATAGTAGGATCATGGTGGAGTCCAGTGACAACATCCTCAGTTGTGGTGATCTAGATGCTACAGCGGTGATGCTGTTTGTAGTGTGGGATCTTAGTAGAGTCCGGATTTGGCGACGTGTCAAAGGGTCTGGTTGTGGCAGGGTCCTGTGGGTTGCATGGTTTCAGGCAGAAGATGGGTTTTTTCTGGGCCTTGGGAATTTGTTAAGCCTTTTTCTTGGGTCTATGGGACTTTGGGACTTGTGATTTTTAATGGTTTTGTTCCATTGGGACATTGTATTTTGAGGTCTTTGTGCCTCTGGGTGTTTGGATTTATAATGGGTTCTCCCTTATCCCGCAAAAGGATTGTGTGTTTTTTCTATTTTTTAATAAAGGGGCTTGCCCCAACATTCCTAGTACTATGATAGGTTTAACAATTTCCATCGAACATGGGAACAAGATCTATGTTAACAAAAAGAGAATGTTCACACCCTGATATACCACTCCCCTATTAGAATGTATTGAGTTATAACAAGTGGTATTAGGTTAAGGTTATAGGAATTGAATAAATTAGTTGAAGCTTAGTATGGAGAACATAGTGAATTCTAAAGGGGTTCAACTATTTTATGGAAGCACTTATCTGATTTGGAATAACATGATGATATCACACTTATGATCCATTAGGATGGATCTTTTTCTCTATAAAAATACATGGGATACAAGTTAGTGATAAATTCGTACTATCCATGAATTAAGCATAAAATAATCTACCCAATGATTATAAAAAACATCAAAATAATTTATATAGAGTTTTGTAAAAATATATCTATATAAAAATGATGAGCTACACTAAAATCAAATAGATGTACAAAAAATTGGCTAACATATATGAAGGCCACATCACTATGAAGGAAGATAAGATTAAGGTGCTTCACAACAAGTTTGATGAAATGAAAATGATTCCTGATGAAAATGTTTATGGGTTATTAAATTGAATTATAAAAGTTGTTGGATAAATCTAGGGACTTGGTGAAGAGACAAAAGATAATTGAAATTGTGATGAAGATCATTCAGAGACTTCAAACCCTTTATAATATGAAGGTTTCATATCCTAAAGATAGTAACCTAGAAAAAATTTCAATAAACAATATAAAAATTTTCTATGTTGATTAAGAAATGTTTTTCAAGACTTAAGGAATGTAAATCCAATCAAACAAGAGGATATATTTCAATGATATGAGGAAAATTGGCATTTTTAAGGAGTTAATGATGTATAGGATGTGTATGATGAATTTATATCCCTTGTGGCTATAAAATTCATGAGTGGAAAGGGTGGATTCAGAGGAAATATAACCTTGGATTGTTTTTAGTTCGGTAAACTTAGACACATTACAGTAAGGTGTCCAAGAAAATTTAATTATGATAGAGATGGAGACTAATTTTTGAAAAATTAAAGTAGGTGGTTTCCTCTGAAAATATGTTTCAAATGTGTAAATTAATCATGAATGAAGTTTTAGTAGAAGAGCTCAGTGAGTAAATAAGAAAATGACTATTGAAACTGAAATACGCATGTCATAAGAGAGTTTGAGGAATACACAGGTGGTTCTAACCAAATTCAATCCAAATGGCCCAAAAAATCTACTAAAGGGCCAAGTTCATGAATGAAAAAAGATTTTCAATTGGATATGGTTCGTGGAGGTCCCCAGATACATGAATATTTGATGGTAACCTTAGTGCATCATAAGTCTACTTTATAAAGCTCCAAGTCACGAAAGTCCTCGACTGTGCAAAGGTGAGGTGGTAACCTTCACATAGTGTAAACCTAGTATGCCAAACCCCATTAGTTCACAAAGATCATAATATTTTATGAAAGACTCCATATTTCCTTAAAAAAATTCTTTTTCCTCCTCTAGGACTATAAATACCCTCTATTCTTGATATTTAGGAGGACACGACCTTTAAACTTTTGAGAAAATCACTGAATTTTATAAACTCATAAGCTTTGTGAGTGAAAGAAGAGATGGATCTCCAAAGGTATCCATATTTCACGAAACTACCTCCCATGGGTTTTTGAAAAACTCAATCCATGGTGGAGATTCCTTTCAATAATTTCTATGGACTTTGGATAAGAATAAATGCCTTCATGGATATTGGGGTTTCATAAGATAATTTTCCTTCATGAAACCAACCCCAAGGGAACCAAGATTTCACTCTGAGATAGGGTCAACCTATTTTGTGAAACATATTATTTATAAATACCCCTAACATATTCAAGACCATTGGCCTTTGTGAAGCACCAAAATTTCTTAAAACCCATCCTCTGAGACTCCTTATTGTGCCTCCTTTCGTCCAATACCCTTTAAAAAAAGTTGAGATCCCAAGGCCCCAATACAATTACAAGATCAGTTCAACATGAACCTAAGTCCTCGTGCAACTATTACCATCTCCCATTGTGTCATCCCACTTTATTTCAAGAGTGGACTAGGAAATCAACCTTCCTTTTTCTCTTAATCATTGGTACCCTAATTCCTTTTTCTCCTAATCATAGGCACCCTAACTTCGGGCCTCCTAATTTCCACTCCCCCATAGTAGGGTCTACTCCATACCCCACCTATAGGTACATGAGAAGTGGGAATATAATCCCTAAAGGTGGAATCACCAAGGGAAGGAACATACCTATCTTGGTAGAGAGTACTTTTTATAGATCTTCCTCTCGCCTTGACATGGCCCCCTTAGGGCATGATCCCCATCCAAATCTGAGATACAAGACATAAAATAGACTATATCCATGTCTTAGTTGTATGATAGTAAATTTCATGATAAAATCCTTATCAAATGATATTAAATTATATCCTTACCATATGTAATGAACATCAGATGCCATATGTACAATCATCATGGTATGGCGCCTCCTCCCCACCATGGGATGAAACTTCTACCTTGAGAAGCTTGCATGTGTAATCTTCGCACTATCCTCCCTCATAGTGGGAAGAACCTCATACCCTGGGTATATGTCATGAATAATCCCCAAACCATCCCCATTTGATGCAACTTTTACGACATGAGCATCCTTACTGTATGACGTTAAACCACATAGACCAGTCCTGTCACATGACCTTAAACTGACATTTCAAACTACGTGGATTTTAATCCCTATTTACTAGAAGGGTATGTAGGAAACCTCCATAAGGTTAAATCCTAAAAACATCTAAGTGTGAAATATTCCCCCTTGGGGGGACACACTCCACCAAATCCAAGTGTTAAATCTTACCATGTGGGGTAAAATACTCCACCAGATCCATGTGTGAAATATTCCCCCTTTAAGGGATACACTCCACCAAATCCAAGTGTGAAATCTTCCCCCTTAGGTGGAAACACTTTACCAAATCCAAGTGTGAAATCTTCCCCCTTAGGGGGGGACACTCCACCAACCTCTAAGTGTAAAATATTCCATCCCGGGGGGAGACAATCCATCAAATACCAAGTATTAAATATACCCACCCAGGGACACACTTAACCACCCACGTTTCCATACAAGAAGTTAAACTAGTGACCCAAAAGTCTTGAAAATATGTTAAACTTGTGATATGAGGAAAAATCCATATCCCATAAAATAAGCATAGGATTCTTGAGGTAAAAATACTCAAAATACAAGCTCCCCTGGCATCAACTACCTTAAGGCCAATATTGTATGAATTTAGTTCTGTGCATAAGATGCCTCACACATGAGATTCCCTCCAAAAGAGGATGAATTTATAGGTTCCAAACAAACAAACATCCAAAAAAATTTAGGAATTCCCAATTCTACTATATACACTTACCTAATTTTTCTTCTCTATTGAGATATAAAATTTTTAATGAACCAGCATCCCCCTTGATATGACATTAGGTATGAGTTTCAGAAGAATGAATTAAATCTATGAGGGAGACCCAGATTAGGTGATGAGATTGATACAACTTATATTTCCACTAATATTTATGTGTATTTAAATGATTCAAACCCCACAAATTTACCAATCTGAGTGGAATTGCATTGTTTTTTAATTTTAGAGATTTTTTAAGGATAAAAGTTATAATTGATCAATTCTATAATTTCAACTATTTTTAATAACTTCAGCATTTTGAGCATAATTTTTTCAATATTGATCTATACTGAGTAATTATTTTTTTTCCAGATTCCTAGTTTTTTGGAAAACAAATTTTTCAATAGGACCAATTTTTGATTTGAACTTATTGAGCCCCAAATAAATCATTCATTTTGGGGATTTTTTTTGGATAATATAATTGAGAAAACCTCATTAAATGGAGAATAAAATTTGACTTAGGCTCAAAATGAGGTTATTTTATATGGAGATTAAAGAGTAATCAATGAAATGAATTCATGTTAAATTTCAAGAAAAATGTTTATTATAAAGTCAGTCTTTGCATGATCTAAAGTAGAGAATGTTAAAAGGTCACTTTGGATAAAAAACATTCACTTCATTAATTCAGATATAAATTTTCATAAACATTTCCAAAAGGCTTAAACTTTTTAGGGTCAACTTATAATTCAATTTAGAACAACTTTTTATAATACCTTTTGTGGATATTTAGATGGTAAGAGGGAAAAATTTGAGAAAGATTTTAGGGGGATAGAAAATGGATTGAACATTTGGAACCCCCTTTTCACTATTTATTCCCATATCCACTTTATTTCAAAGGATGGTTGGATTGATTAAGGGGGATATGTTGGATAAGATATTCTGGGGAAGATGATTTCCATTGATTATAATCAAGGAATTATGGTCTAAACTCCAAGTGGTGGTGGGAAGTGGAGATCTGAGGACTCATCTATTTTGAGTTTTTTTGTTTTCTTAGTTTTACATTGTATTTATCTGGAAATAGTTTTTCTTTAATTAAGAGGGTCCTTTATTTATTGAATTAATTTTATTATAAAAAATTATACATTTTTGTTCAAATTATTAAAGTGTTTATTATCATTGTTTAAACTTCTTTGTCTAGGTCTCTTCTTTGAGCATGATGAGTTTAATCTATTTTATTTTTTAGAGGTTTTTGGGTAATCAGATAACATTGATAAGGGGATAAACACCCATATTTGAGGTATCAATATGGTTAATAGGTAATTTAGTTTTATCACTTGAGGTGTTTAGGTATACAATGATAAATATAATTGGATTATTCATTTATACAATGATAAAGGGATTGTCCAAAGATCAATGTTTTTCCACCTATACTTTCTTTAGAATGTTGTTTTAGTCCATCTTGCTTTTGATTTGAAATCTCTAACATAGATTTATATTTTTAATATGATTTCCATTAATTTAACTCATTTTAACTCATTTAATACCCATTTTTAGTTTTAACTTTGTGGCAATTTTTTTTATAAAAGTGATAGTTTGATAACTTAGCCCATAACCTCTTTGTGAGACAACCCCATGGTCACCACTATGATGCATTTTTAAGGGGAAAATTATTGACTTAGGTAATAAACCTATAAAAAATATAATAAATTTGGAACTATTTATGGTTAGTTTTCCTTAGTTTTTTTTAATTTTTAGGATTTTTACCACTAATTTAGATTCCTTAAAAAAGGTTTTTTATAGTTATTATTCCTATGCCTGGTCTAATTATCAAGAATTTTAGGAGTCAAGTAATGATTTTTTTAAAATATAATTTAAATTTAAATTATTTTATTCTATAATAAACTAATTTCATGATCCAGCAAAATAATTTGGTTCTTAAATTTTGTTTTTTATGATTCAATAATAAAGAAAACAAATTGAAAATATTTCTAATGATTTAAAAGAATTGAAAACTCAAAAATTTGATGAAGAAATGTAAAATCTTTTCCCACCCAGATTTGATTTTGAAGAAACTTTTTTGTGTGAATTTAAAAATTATTTGAAATCACCTTTTTAAGATTTAAATGAAAAAAGGATCCCTGATTTACCAACTTATGTGTCTTTTAGAAATCAAAATGTTATGTCCACTAGGTAGAATACCCTAAGAGGGGGGTGAATCAGGGTATGAAAGATTAAAACTTTCTCTTGTTTGGATCTTGTTTCATTATTAGAGAAAACTCAACTCTCTCTTACTCATGTAGCAATATAAAAATAGATTTGAAATCATGCACATGACACAATGATTTTTACTTGGTTCACCCTCACTAGGCTACATCCAAGAGCATACGATGATAATGTGCCAATGTACAAAATTTAAAAAGGATAACTTCCAATAATGAGTAAAATGTTCCGACTAGATGTTCTATGACTATTATCACTTCCTTTATAAGGTTTTAGGGTCTGCTCACTGCATTCCCAAGGGTCACTCCCTATGACTTTTTCTATGGCTCACATCAGGTGGAAAGGGTCGCCTTCCTCCTCTTCCTTAGCTCACTGCTCTTAGAAAAAAATCCACTCATAGTTTGTTGACTTATAGGTCAAAAAAAATTATGGACATGTAGGTCCCTTCATTTTCATGAATTCCTGGATCCTAAACTATAGGTATATGCTCTGTTGAAGTTTCTTTTTCACCCGTAGATGAAATCTACCTTCCCAAATATTATTAGATACTGGAAAAATACTTTTGAAAACTGATTGTAGGATTTTACAAGCTCCCTAATGTGTTTCGGAAACCACTTTCCTCATCTGCGTACTGTTTACTGGGAAAGATACGCAGACCACTTGCTCTATGTACTACTGCCTCTTCCACGATCCGCTATCTCCTCAGCGTACCACAACCTTCATTCCTCCTCTGCAAACTACCCTCCATCCGAAAACTATTCTCTTTTTGTGGACTATGTTTGCTTTCACATGCTGGATCTCTCCCTCCACGTCCTAAGTCTTAAGCAGATACAACATTACACTTAAATCCTTCAGCGGAATTTATTCTACGCGAGCCACTATAGACTTCGCGGGATTATCCCTCATGAACTTCCTTCGGACTTCACTAAATTACCAAAGAAAAAACGTGTTCTCTAATGATATTCTATCTCCACAGTAATCGGTGGGACTATCAGATCTCATATAGGAAAAGATATCCACAAAAACCTCTAATCCAAGATTTACCAAATCTTCGATTCAGCTTCGATTGCTTATTGATCCTCTTGCCGCCACGAACCGCAAGCCACCCATAAACCGTTTATCATATGTAGTCCATGTACTATCTTTATTTCTACGTGGTAAATATTCTCCACCAATGACAATCCATCTGCATATTGCACCACCTTCCACCGTGAACCGTTTTTGGTTTCGCAAACTGCATCCGCATACTGTTTCTGCCGCTTCCGCATACCATTCCCAGAACATGGTACGCGACCCATGAATTATGGTACACGGTTCTCACCCTTCTTTGATTTTCTTCAATGTTCTTCATATAATTTACTCCTATGAATAAATCCTTCCTTTTCCAACATAAAAATAATATTTTTTAGGCCCAAAAATTTGGAAAACACTGGGAAACTGTTCCACCTTAAAAACATGTCTTTGGAAAAGAACAACCATACTCATTTGCGGTCATCTGGCTATGTCAAAAAACACAACCACACCCAAAACATACTGAGAGGAAACTTTGGGGAATTTTTTCCAAACAAAAAAGTCTTTGGAAAATAATTGGGTTGAATTTGTTGAAAATTAAATTCAATGTGAATCCCCACTTTTTTAAATTGAAAATTTATAACCTTTTTAACAATATTTATCCAAAGAGAAATAAGAAACACATGATCCATTCAATTTTAAAGTGCATTTAGCTGAACATGAGCTCCTGCACAATTTCAATACCATTATCATCCACTCCCAAATAGAGTTAGATCCAGAGAATCTACATGGAGAAGTCCTAAATTTTGATCCATATTTTCTAGAATATTTTAATAATAAATTGTTAAATGTTTCTTCGAGTGCAAATTTAGTTCACATTAAATTTGAGTGGACTGTTTTTTTAGATGAAGATGAGGTCAAGGTTAAAATAGAAGAAATAACGGTGTGTCTAGTTGAAGATTACATTGTTACGCATTAGGATGGTGGTAATAATCTATTTTTTTAAGAAATTATTTTTTAAGATAAACCTAATGATGAACCACATTGTGGAATTTATTTTCAACAACCACTTGAAGTTTTTTTATTAAGATAAAATGTTTAAAATTTTCCCTTATATTTTTTTCCTTCTTCCACTGCATCATTGGAACCATACATTCACATAGGGGAACCTAAATAAATCTATTTTTTGGAGATTTTATATGTTGTGTGAGATGAATAATACCAAAGAAAAGGAATTTTGGTGGTTCATGAAGAAGAAAATACACCCACCTTCATATTGAGGATGATCAGCTGAAACTGCTTGACTAGGGGAAGTGAAATCCTAGAACCCTTTTTGGGGTTCAAACCAAAGATATTTACCTAATATATAAATATTTAATTTCCTTGATTTCAATAAAATTTTGAATCTTTTTTTTTCTTGTAGGTTTCTAAGTTGCAACTTCTAAGAGGGTAGATCAAGGCTGTTACTACTCAATAAAAACTAGATTATGTCTTTACTTCCCACTTGTTTTTTATTATGTATTATCTTCATGATTTTTTTCAATTATTATATAAACTATATACAATGAGGATGTTGTAAAAAATAATTATGGGGGTAGGAACATACTTGGTATATTAGGATTTCTTGTGTTTTGTATTTATTTGTTTTCTTTTCAAATTTCTATTTTATATTTTTCTTTAAAATTGTGTGTGTTTTATTTTAAGTTTTTTTAAAAACAAATTACCTAAATTGATTATATTTTTCATTTTTTAAAACCTTTCAATGAGTTAACCAATTTAACCCTTGAAGTTGAAAATAAGTGAATGCTGAAAATGATTTTTTTTCAAGTTTAATACTTTGGAAATTTCATCAAAAGACCTATAATTTTTGAATCCCATGCGACATATCACTGTCTTTATAATTGAAAACCCCTTCTTTTGAAGACTTTGTACAATTTTTTTTTCATTTTATTCACATTTATATCATTTATTGAGAGAACTGACCCATGCTTTATTTGACTAGAACTTGATTTATTTCTATCAAAACATGAGGGTTAAGGTACTTTCGATTTAAATAATTGAGGAATTTATTTGGATTTTAATCCAATTTTTATGTGAATAATTTTTAAATTGGACTTAATTTTACATTTAATATTTTAGAGGCCTTAGTATCCATGTATAACTAGTTATGTTAGCCATATTACAAGCTGATTTTCCCTTTCCAACCTGTTATGTATGTGAAAATGCATGATCTAGTTAAACATAAGTGTGGGGGAAGATGACTTCTGGTGTGATAAATCATTTGGTTCTGATTTGGGTGAAATAATAAAATTCTAAATATATTTTTTTCTATTTAAAAATGTGGTTTTTATGATTTAATCTATGATTTTATGGAGATTTCAAGGAAATGAGATTTGTGCCTTTCTGAAGTTCTCAAAGGAAGAAAATTGTGCCTATCTGAAGCTTTCAAGAGAAAAAATGTGAAGAGAAATGTACTTTTTGATGATGAAATATTGATGAAGTGGGATTGAAAATTTATTTTCAAAGTTTCTTGGAGTTTATTTTCTTCTAAGGAGAGCGAGGAGAAGAGAATACATGATTTCCAATTAGAATCATGCATTTTTTCTCCAAAAAAAGCCAAGACCTCTTTATTCAGATTCATAAATTTTGAAATCTAAAACCTACAAAAATAAATCCAAAAAACAAAACTAAAAATTACTAATGAAAATAAAATGTTCTTGGTTCTCATTGGGTGAGGATAATATAAATTTTTCAAGCCTATGGTGATTCTTGCATGATTTTGGATGAGAACATCCTTATTAAAAAGCCATATTTTCATGTTGAGTGAAAATTAATGTGAGGTAAGTGTGTTGTGTGAATGGGAGGAGGAAAAAAGTGTAAATAGACTAAATGAGATGAATAGAGAACATTAAATATTTGTTTTCTATGAGGCATGAGATCTTTTTGTTTCTTGGTGATAAATTAGTGAACCTCATAGGTATGTGTTTTTGAATATTCCTTGATTTTATTTTGATAATCATTTGTCTAGGAGTCAAAGTTATAAATGTGAGGGAATTTATAGATCTAATATTTACATTATTTTCATGTTTATTTCTATGATTTAATCCCCACCAATTTACCAATCTGATCAGAATTTCATTGTGTTTTGATTTACAGATGTTTTGAGGTTAAAAGTGAAAATATCTCAATTCTGGAATTTTAACTATTTTCAATCACATCAGAATTTTGATAATAATGTTTTAAATATTGATCTAGATTGAGTAATAATTTTTTAGGGTTCCTAAGTTAGTGAAATAATGTTTTTAAAATAGGCCAAGTGTTTATTTTAACTTATTGAGGCCCAAATAAATCAGTCATTTTGAATAATTGTTTTGGATGACATAATTGAACCCACATAATTAAATGAGGAATAAATCTGGATTTAGGTCTCTAAATGGGGTTATTCTATATTTATATGAAATATGAATCAAATTGTCACATATATTTTAAATTTCAAGGAAAAATACTCTCATTAAGTGAGTCTTTCCTGACCAAAATTGGATGAAGTTGAAAGGTCACTTCTTACAAAAAAAGTTCACTTCATGAATTCCAATATAAAATTTCCTAAAAACTTCCAAAAGACATTAATTTTTTAATTTTTATACGGAATTAAATTTTTAACAACTTTATAGAATACCTTATTTGGATATTCAACTATAAATAAGGTCAAATTCTAGCTAAATATCTAGGGGAAAAAATCTGGACAAAACATTTAGCACCCACTTTTCACTACTTATTCTTAAGACCACTTTATTTCAAAGGATGGATGGATTAATGGAGGGGTATTTTCTATAAAATCTATTATATACAACATGAGTTCCATTGATGATAATCAAGTCATTAAGGTATAAAAACCAAGTGGTGGTGGGAAACAGAGATCTGAGGACTTTTCACTTTCGAGTTTGTGTTTTTCTTGGTTTTCCTTTGTTTTTCTAAGGATTTTTTTATTCAATGATGATGGTCCTTTTATTTATTGAATTTAATTTTTTATAAATTATTGTGGATTTTTTTCAACTTATTAATGTAAAGTTTTTATTCTCATTATTTAAGTTTATTTGGAAACGTTTCTCCTTTGAGAATGATTAGTTTAATATGTTTCAATTTCTCAGAGGTCTTCAGGTAATCAGATCACTTTGATATGGGGATCAACACACATATTTGAGGTCTCAATATGGTTTATAGGTAATTTATAGGAATCCCTTGTGTAATTTAGGTATAAATTGAGAAGTATAATTGAATAATTAATTTAGATAATGATATAAGGAGTTTCCAAAGATCGACATTTGTCCACCTCTACCTTCTTTAGTTAATTTTTTTGTCCACTTTTCTTTTTATTTATAATATATAACAAAGATTTCTAGTTTTAATATTATTTACATTAATGTAAACCTTTTTAACTCATTTCAATACCCATTATTTATTTTAACTTAAAAAAATAACTTAAAAAGTGATATTTTGATAACTTAGTCTATAACCGCCTCCTAAGACAATCCTGTGGTCGCCACTGTGCTGTATTTTTAAGGGGATAATTATTGAATGGGGTAATGTGATTGAAAAAACTAGTCTCATGGATCTAAGGAGGAATCCACGAAAAGAGGAACTGACATTCCATCATCCCAATTCGATCAAGGATCTGACATTGTCAATTAAACTGATAGAAGCTTCACACCTTTAGAGGGTGAGAATGTAGGAAAACAAAGTAGTGCATCCTCACCATAAAGTGGGACGAGGCACAACCCTAGAAGAAAGAATCAGAAATATAAATAATGAACCTTATGTGAAGGCAATGTTCTTCAATTATGGGTACTAGTATCATTTTGAAACCATAGAATTTTTGATGTCACCATATCCAGATATTTGGCACAAGGTCCCACAAAGAAAGTGGTGGGACCATCATGAAACTCTCCTGCAACTTGGGGAAGATATAATTGGGAATTCTCAGTCTCCGAAATTATTAGTGTGGACCCCTCCTCTATTTTAGTAAGAATGAATGATGTTGGGACATTGGGCATCACTTTCACTACATCTATTCTGATTGATGAATCTACAACCTTTACTGGACTCAATATACAAGAAATTGGAAACCTAATGCCAATAGGCATAGGGACATGAGAAATGTTGGTGTAATAATACTCTATGACTATACTTAGACCATGAAAGCCACCATGACTTCATCTATTGGGTTCCTACATCCCATCTCACTCTATAAGATCATTCAAAGGAGGTTGATCAATGTCCTTGTTCCCCAATACAAACAGGTTGGGGTCATTCCCACAAAGGATATGGACCAACAAGATCTTGAGGCGTTAGTGCCTTGAAAACACTACCACCCCCGAGGTCCATGTAGGGGAAAACTACCCCTCCATTTCAATGGATAACCACTTTGAGATAATCTCTTCAAAGTGCCCTGACGACTCACTCCCCTTTGTTGAGGAGGTAGGTTATGTTTGAGTAATTCTTACAATGACCACCACTCAAGAGTTACCCAAGAGGTCTCCCACTAGGTCATGTTAGCACCAACACCAAATGGTACCATAGGTTGACGAGAGGGATGAATCTATACCCAATTCACAAGCCTTAGTCCAAAACACCTGATGCTGATACTGGGGATAGACCTAGAATATTTCCCCACAGTAGGCATATTTTTCTGATCCAGTGGACCCTGTCACCACCTACCTATCCCATCACATCCCCAGAACAAGTGAGCAATGATCTATCTCACCAAACTATTATTGAGACCCTATCTACCTCAAAAGATTGATTATTTGACTCTCTCAGTCACTAGAATCACCAGAAAACATTTTAATACATCTCATGATGAGAAATACCAATGTAGAGGTCCTCCCTACATGTCACATCCGTTGTTTTATTTTAAGGTACTTACCCTTTTATTTTTTATTGTATCTTTGTCCTTTATATTTATTAAGTGTTTTTGTACTAGAAGAAGGTGGCGCATGGTTGATACATGGTTAGTAGAAAACATGCACCAAACCAGTAGAAACCATGCTCCTAGGAAGAAAACACTTTCTTAGTTGCACGACCTAGCGTATGGGTGCGTGGGCTAACCAAGTGCCTAGGATAATGGCTTTGTATGAGGCACAAGACTAGTATTGTGGGAGTGTGTCCCCTATAAGAAAATTATGTGGCATCTTTTCCCTTTGGATAGAGGTGCCGCATGGTTGGTGCACAGTTTAGAAAACCATACGACCACACCATGCAACCTTCCAGATCATTAGAAATATTGAAATACCTATTATACCCTCCCCAAATATAACCCCAAACCCCCTTATCTTATCCTAATAAGCCTCCCCATACCTAAGAGAACCTCCCCTTCCTATCCTCTCCCTTGGGATTCAATCCTTGGGAGGATTTGGTGTTGATCCTTCAATAAATCTTTAAGTAAGACCCTCCTCTTCTTGTTCCTTAATTCTTCTTGGTATCTTACTCCTTCTTTCATGGGTTATATTTTCTCCAGCAGATTAGTTTCCCTAAAGTGGGTGAAACCTTGTTTCTTTAGGTTTAATATTGATGGAAATGGTGTGTTCTTGACTTTATAGGGTCTCCCATTGGTGTATTTGGGGTTTATAACTAATTTCCAGAAATTTCCAAGCTAAAGGTTGGTGGTTCTATTTATTTAAAATTTATTGATGATTTTAGTATGATTTATATGGTTTCTAACTGGGTTCTATGAATTACGTGGTTGGTGAAGATCATTGTTTTAAAGGGTTATGTGTTTATAAGGGTTTTGTAGGGGGTCTCCTATTGAAAACGGTGGGTTTTCATGTGTGTTCCTATTTTCAGATGTGTGTATGTGTAAGAGGTGTTTCATGTGACATGGAAAAAATAAATTCATCCCAAGAAAATCTAAGTTATCTTAGTTTTAATACTAGGTCTAGCACACTAGGTGGTCTGGAAGGGGTGATGCCCAGTTCCCTTATATATTTTGGCATTACAACACTAACTAAACATATGATGATTATTGGAGAACACTAGACCTTGGGATATTATTCTCCTCTAGTGGCTCATGCATGAGGACATTGTGGATTTTTTATGAGCTTATTACTAAGGTAAGAGGATCTTAGGACCTCAATAACCACATTTCCTCAGGGATTACCCATGGTTCTCATGTGATGCTATTTTTATCAGTCTAATTATTGTCGTATTCATCTTCCCTTTTACTTTTGAAGCATGTTTCATTTAAATAGTTCCTTTATTTTTATAAATATTACATGTTTATTTGTATTATAATGTAATATCATTGGATATATTTTGGTGGTATCCTACTAGGAATTGTCTCAAACCTTACATACACCCTCAGGTGTATGTAGAATTTTCTATGCTTGAACCATGTAAAGGAAAGTTATTCTATGGTGGTGATAGTGGATCCAGTTGCTAGTGGTTGCTCTTCTATAAGGTGTTGGTGATGGTAACATGTGGGTGTTAACCCTCTTGTTTCATGAAGTTTGGTTGTATATTTGTTTCCCCTTTTTGTTTTGGTATTTTGGTTTGGGTTAAAATGTAAAATGATTAATTTGTGAGGTGGTATATCCTTTAGATTCTTGTGCTTTGGTTATGTCTTGTGTTTTTGATGTGATGAATTATTCTTATGGGTTTATTTTTAGTTGATTATTAGGGGGAAAATCATTCCCAAATGTGATGTTCGATTCTCAAGAACTAGTTTCCAACCCATAAAAATTGGGAATGCCCTTCAGGCCTTACCATAGGCCGGGTTGGGTGTCAGGTAAGATGAAAACCCGACCTAGTTTGTAACAAATGGCATCAGTGGTAGTTTTTTATCTTTTATTGGGTTATGATATTTGGTAGAGTCTAGATATTTCAGAGCTAATAATATTGGTTCTTGAGGTTCTAGTTGTGAGTAGGGTGTTTGGCCAACACACTTGTGACAATCCTTAGGTCACCATCGGATGTTCAAGATTTTTTATGACTTCTCTTATAGGTGGGATGTACACGCTATAGACTATACATGGAAATTGAACATGAGTGGAGTGTTTTTTCTTGTTATTATGCTTATTATGGTTTTGGTTTTGATTTATGAAAGTATTTAGAATTTATTTTTCCTAAAACTTTTATTGACGTTTCATTAATGGTTTCTTAGGGTTTGTTTGTCTTTGTAGCATATTGACTTCTTAGAGACTTAATGTGAAACCATAGGAAGAGGATTAAAGTATTTCTCCCTCACTAGTTGATCAGATACTAGTGGAAGCAGTGGTTTGAGATATTTGAGCATTATATTAGGGAGTGGGATCTAGTCCTGATCATGTTAAGGAAGCCGAACCGAGTCCAGAAAAGGACAAGGCCTGGGAGTTCATCAAGAAAAATACTCCTTCCTTTTCGGGTAGCATGAAACCCTATGAATCATATGATTAGATTAAAAATATTGATAGTATTATCAGGTTACTTGGTAATCCTGAATTAGTTAATGTGAAATGTTATTCGTTCTTATTAGAAGGTCCCAATCAGAGGTGGTGGAACTCAGTGGTTCAAGATGGGAAGCATGAGTAGATTGTTTGGAAGGACATAAAGTCCATATTCAATCTCTATTATTTCCCGAAGAACATGGAATTTTTCAATATCGAAGATTTTCTAGGTCACCACTAGGGGGATCATACCGTGTTGGAGTATTCTAACATCTTTGTAGAGTTGGTTTGGTTTACACCCGAGGAGGTTTCTAATGAGTAGCTAAAGGATCAGTAGTTTTAAATGAGGTTATGGAAAGAAATTTGGTACAACATGTTCTTATTTAAATTGAATAATTATATTTAGGTGGCCTATAAATACCTAATGGTAGAGATTGATCAGAGTTAAAAATATTGTTTTTTCTGGAGTATCTTCAGTAGTGGGCTAGGGTAGTGGTGGTTTGTCTAAAAAGAAGAGAAATCACGATGAGTAGGAAAAAAGGGAGGTGGTAGTTTAGTACATCCTTCCTAAAAATCTTCATTTCTAGCTTCAAATGTCAGGTTAGTCCCATGCCATCAGCATGGAAGGACAAGGCATGTGAGGTCATAATTTCCAGTCCCACTTAGGCCTTTCCATTAGTGTGGACTCATGGGGAACTTGTAACAATTTTCAAAAGTTTCACACACATATCAAGGTGGTGTAGGATTTTCATCCTCTAGGGGAACAATAGTTTAGTTATAACCATCCCAGATAATGATTTTTTGGTTTGTAGGTTGTGATGGTAGGTCCGGATATACTACTAGATAGAGCCAGATCAAGGTAGAGATGAAGGTCAGTACTTGTTCACAGGTGTAGGTAGAGATGGGGAACCTTCATGTTATGGATCAAGTGCTAGTGGAATTAGATGCTGGGCTGATGAAAGTTTGAGGTACGGTTCTTATTGGATCATCCATAGTTGTTTCCTTATTTCAAACAAGTGCTTATAACTCATTATTTTCTTCTCCTCTTGTTTAATTATTGAAATATACAATCGAGATCATGGCATATGAGATGGAGTTGGTAAAACTTATTTGTATGAAGAAAGAGAAGGGTTTTAAGTGTCCATCATGTGATCTCACTTTTTCTAGGGTCAAGATGGAATGAGATTTTATGGTTCTAAAAATGGATCTCTTTTATGTGATCCTCAATATGGATTTGATGACGGATTTCAAGGAACACATAGATTTTTATCACCAGCGAGTGAGATTTATTGAACCTAATGAGAGTACCCATGGTTTTTAGGGTGAATGGGATCCTCATTCAGGATGTGATGGATCTCCACCTCCAGATTTAAGAAATATTATTTTTTAGATATTATCGCTCATGTTGGAGGATGATGATAAATATTTTTAGGGTGGATTACCTTCTATGGTGGATGATTTCTCATAGGTGTTTTCTGATGATTTATTAGGGTTTCCTCCAGAGCGGGATGTGGAGTTCACCACTGATTTGGCACCACAAATACAACCAGTATCTCTCCCCTCATATTGTATAGAACCCACCAACTTGAGGTAATTAAAGATATAGCTAGATGATTTGGAATTTAAAGGATTAATTAACCCAAGAAACTCACCTTGGCCCTCCCTAGTTCAATTTTCAAATAAGGCTAATAGATCTCTCGAGTTACACATTTATTACCAAAAGCTGAACAAGGTAACAATTAAGAAAATACCCCTTGCCCTATATTGATGACATTTTCAATCAAATCAAGGGGAAAGGTAGTTATCTAAGATTGATAAGTGTTATAGGTATCATCAGGTCATGGTTAGAGTGGCATATATTCCTAACATAACCTTTTGAAGAAGGTATGACCCCTTTGAGTATTTGGTCATGCACTTTGGGCTGATGAATGCTCCAATGGTCTTAATGGAGCTTATGAATAGGGTGCTTCATGAGTACATCAACTATTTATTCATGGTGTTTGGATATGATATCCCATTCTACTCTAGTACTGAGGAAGGGCATGAGAAGCACTTGAAGATTATTCTAATCACCCTTTGAGATCACCATCTCTATGCTAATATCTCCAAGTATACCTTCTGGATCAGAGAGGTAAAGATTTTATACCATGTGATTTTTGAATATGGGGTTTCATTGGACACCGAGAAGATTGAAATGGGGATTTCCTGGGAGTATCTGAAGAAGGTCTTAGAGACTAAGAGTTTTTTGGTCCTGACAGGGTATTATTGGTGGTTTTTTAGATATTTCTCCACTACTAGAAACTTGAACTATACCAATAGACCAATAAAAATAGTTTTGGACCATGAATTTGTATAATTATCATAAAAGGACCATATACCAATGGTTTTGACAAAAACATTAGTATAAGTACCAAAATATGACCCTATACGAACAATTTTTCCAAAACCGTTGGTATAGGTCATAGTTAAACCAACGGTTTTAGACAAACTGTTGGTATAACTTCCATAAAATGACCCTTTACCAACTATTTTTACAAAACTATTGGTATAGGTGATAGATATACCAATGGTTTAGATAAAACCATTGGGGTAGCTTCCATTTAAAGATCCTATACCAATGATTTTTCCAAAAGCATTGGTATAGTTCCCAAAAATCAAAATGCCTATACCAACAGTTTGGAAAACCGTTGGTATATGTATTTAGATTTTTAAAAAATTATTTTACCAAATAAAATTGAATACATCAAAAAATAATTTACTTTTAAATAAATAAATAAATATATATATCATATTACATTTCCAAAAATAATTGTAGCTTAGATGTTAGTTCTTTGAAATAAAAATCGAGGTGTGGGGATCAAAACCTATCAAGTGTTTTTTATGAATTACCCATACCAAAAGTTTTTAAAACTATTTCTATAGGTATTTCATATTACCTATAAAAATTATTTAGAAACCGTTGGTATAACCAACCTATATTAATGCCAGAAAAGCTAACGGCTACCAAAACCAGTGGTATAGACTATACCAATGGTTTTGGGGGCTATACCAATGGTTCCAAACCGTTGGTATAAGATTTTTTTTCCAATAGCGCTCTAATCTTGATTCAACCATGAAAAAACATACTCGGAAAGGGGTTAGGTATGAATAGATCCCAGAATGTTAGGAATCCATTAAGGATCTCAAGAATCATTTTACCACTGCCCCTATTTGGATCTTTACCGAATCAAGAAATGGATACATAGACTTTTGTGATGATTTAGGCATGTTTCTTGGGTGTGTGTTGATGCGAGATAACCATGTGGTGGTGTATGGTTCCCACAAACTCTGACCACATGAAAGGAATTACCCAACCCTTGACCTTGAATTAGCAGTAGTGAAGTATTCCTTAAAGACATGACATCATTATCTCTCATGGGAGTAGTTTTTAGTCTACTTAGAACATAAAATATTGGGATATATTTTAGCCCATAAGGTTTTGAATGTTAAGTAGCACTATTGGGTAGAGTAACTTTAGGGGTTTGATTTTGATATCATATATACCTTGGAAAAATTTATTATTCTAGAATATGAATTGAGTTGGAATAGTTCAGTTAAAGTAGTGAAAGAGTCCAGTGTTGAGTGGATTTTGATGGGGATTTTTTTTCTAAATTCTTCTGGAAGACAAGTATCATAGTGGAGGTGCATTCTTGGCAAGTGTTCAGCTGACTCCCTCTCTTATAGATCTTATTTTTTAGGACTAGTTGAGTGATGATCTATTTCATCACTTTATATAGTTTTTAAGTGTTGGGGAGGTTCCTAGTGGGTGGTCATTGAATACCAAGGGAGTGCTTTTTTTTGAAGTGCATTTTGTGGTGTTCTTATAATTGCAGAATTTGGTGATGCAGGACATCCAGCAGTCTCAGTGAGATGTTCATCCTAGGACCACAAATATGTTCTATGATGTACATCTCCAGTTATGGTGGCCAGGTATGAGGTCAGATATAGTTGACTTTGTATCCAATTGTTATGCTTATCATTAGGTTAAAGATGAGCACTAAATACCCTTCAGTTTAATTCATCCCCTACCCATTCATACTTGTAAGTGGGATGAGGTCTCTATGGAATTCATCATTAGATTACCTAGTATAACCTGGGGGAGGAACGTGATTTGGGTGGTGATTTACAATTTGACCAAAATAACCCATTTCATTGTGATTAAGGATTCAACTAAGGTGGATGAGTTGGGATGGTTTCATGTTCAGAAGATAGTGATGTTCTATGGTGTTCCATATGCTATCATTTTAGGCAAGGACCCCATTTATCTCTTGATTATGGGAGGGCCTTCATAAGGAGATGGGGTTTCAAGTCAAACTTAGTAAGACATACCATCTTCAAACATATTGTCAGATGATTTAGGTAAATTAGATATTGGAATACATGATCCAAGCTTGCATGTTGGATTTCAGAGGCTCACAGGATAACCATTTGGGATTGGTGGAGTTTTTGTATAATAATGGATACCAATCTTTAATAAGGATGGCTCTATTTGAGGCACTTTATGGTCAGCCTTGTCAATCTATTTTGTGATGGATGGAAGTGGGTGATACTTCTTTACTGGGACCAAGACTTGTACTGAAGGCGTCTGATAAATTCTAGTTGAATAGGTACTGTTTTCTGAAATAAAAAATATTCTAAAATTATTATAATGATTAGTAGTGCTGAGCTATGTAATTATCAATTGGTGATCAAGTGTTTCTGAATAGGTCCCCTCCCTTAGGTCACTATCATCTTGGTAAGTAGGGGAAGATGACACTAAGGCATGTCGAACCTTTTGATATTACTAATAGAATTGTTAATATAGAATACTAGTTAGATTTTATTTCTTAGTTAACGTCGATCAATGATGTGTTTTATGTTTCAAAGTTGAAAAGGTATAATTTGGATTTGTTCCATATACTAAATTGGAGGAGTTGGAGTTGGAACCTAATTTATCTATGTTTGAGCGACTAGTGCAGATTGTAGATTCCCAAGTGAAATTGATTCATGGGAAGTCCATACCATTGGTTTTGGATATTTAGTTGCATGAAAATGATTAGAATGAGACTTGGTAATGAATTTCTTAGGTGGAGTAGTATCCACATCTATTCTCTGACCAGACATTGGTTTGAGTTTCCAAGGGTGGAAAATTTTCACGGTGGGTATAATTGTCACATCAGTGGTTTTATTTTGAGTTATTTTTTCATTTAATTTTTTCATAATATCTTTTATTTTGATTTCCTAGGTGTTTTGTAGAAAATGGTGGTTTTTGGACTGGCATAAGGTAGCACATGGTTGGTGCATGACTAGTTGAAACCATGTGCTAGCCTAGTGGGAACCGTGTGCCCCGGCAAAGGCACTATCTAGGATGTACGAAATAGAATACAAGAATATGGGATAAACATGAACCTAGGATAGCGGATTTATCTAAGACACATATCCATGTATCCCCACAAAGGAATCCATGCGGTCTCTTTTAACTTTGGATAGGGGTGCTGCACGGTTGGCACACAATTCGGAAAACTGTGTTTCTGAACTATGTGGCTTTCCAGATAATTAAAAATATTGAAATTTTTATTCTACCCATCCCATATTTTAACCCCCAATACCACTTGTATCACCCCATTTATCCTTCTTATCCCTAGGCATGCCTCCCCTTCCTCTTCTCTCTCTTAGGTTTCAATCCTTTGGTGGGTTTGGTGTAGATCCTTTAAGAACTCTTCAAGTAAGCATCACCTCTTCTTGTTTCATCCTTCATCTTGGTTTCTTACTCCTTCTTTCTTGGGTTATGTTTTCTCAAATAGATTTTTTACCCTAAATTGGGTTAAAACATGTTTCTTTGGGTTTAATACTGATGGATGTGGTGTGTTCTTGCCTTTATAGGGTCTCCTCTTGGTGCAGTTTTGGTTTCCAACTGATTTCCAAAAGTTTCCAAGACAAAGGTCAGTGATTCCATGACTTAATATTTATTGATGATTTTAGTACTATTTCTGTGATTTCTAAATGGTTTATATGAATTTTGTGAGTGGTTTAAATGATGTTTTCAAAGGTTTTTGGTTTTTTTAAAGGTTTGAAAGGGTTATTTCTCATTGAAAATGGTGGTTTTTCATGTGTGTTTCTATTGTTGGACATGTGTATGTGTAAGACACAGTTCATGTGACATGGGAAATAGAAATTTAGAATAAAGATATCCTTGGTATCTAGGTGGGAATACTAGGTCTAGTATGCTAGGAAGTCTAGTAGGGTCGAGGACTGGTTCCTCTAACATGATTTACATTACAACACTAACTAAATGTATGATGATGATTGGAGACCACTAGACCCTGGGATGTGATTCACATTTAGTGGCTCGTACATGAGTACACTGAGGGGTTTTTTATGTTCTTATCACCAATGTACAAGGATCCTAGAACCCCACTAAACCTACTGATTTAGGGATTACCTATGGTTCTTATGTGATCCTATGCTTATCATTCTACTCAATTTCATAGTCATATTCCCTTTTATTTCCAATGAATGTTTCATTTAAATGGTTACTTTATTTTTATAAAACTATCATATTGATTTGTCTTATAATTTTCTTACATGGATTCTATTTTGCTGATATCATACTAGGAAATGGATCAAACCCTACATACACCATCAGGTGTATGTATACCTTGTTAAGTATGAACTAGGTAAAGGAAAGTTGTTCTGTGGTGGTGATGGTGGATCTGATTGCTAGTGGTTCCTCTTGTGGTAGGTGTTTGTGGTGGTAGCATGAGGGTTTTGAATATCTTGATTCATGAAGGTTGAATTTTATAGTTGGATCCCCTCCTCATTTTTGTATTTTGGTTTTTGGTTAAAATGTAAACTGATTAATTCTTGATGTAGTGTATCTTATGACTTCTTGTGAGTTAGTTACAACTTATGTTTATGATGTGAAGTTTTATTCTTATGGGTTGATTTTTTGTTGACTAATATGGGATAAATAATTACAAAATGTGATGTTTGATTCCCAGGAACTAGTTTCAAACCTATATGTATTGGTAATTCCCTTCAGAAATTTCCAAGGGCTAGGTCAGTTGTCAAGTGAGATGGTTTCTTAGAATGGTTCATAACCCTAAAACACTCCCATCCAATGCGAAGGTCCTCCTCACACCATCCCCATCCAATGTGGCGGTCCTCCCCGCACTACCACCAAACAATGTATAGGTCCTCCCCAAACCATCACAAATGCAGAGGTCCTCCCTACAATGAACCAATATGGAGGTCCTCACCACACATCACCAACCAATGTAGAGGTCCTCCCCACACCGTCACCAACAAATGTTTTGGTCCCCTGCATACCACCATCAACCAATGTGGAGGTCCTACCCACATTTCTATAAACCAATGGTGAGGTCCTCCATGCATTACCATTGACCAGAATGAAGTTCCACCCCATGATGGAGACATGACTTGCTATAAAGAATCATCCTGGGGTAAGAAGGCAAACAACTTTCATTGGGGGCATTCCCATGACGAAGACTGCAACCCATGTGTGGAAAATCCAAGAGACTCTCAACAGATTACACTTGGGGAAGTATTGGACCGTTATAGGTGAGAACTTGGGAAGTGTCATGTCAAAATAAACCTATCAGACTCCAAACTGAGAGATTACAAGGACTTGCATTGAAACCATCTCCTTCATCATGATTTACCCTCCTATCCACCTTCAAATAAGAAGTTAGATATATTTTAGGGTTTAGGTTGACACCCTCAGATAATGGTGGGAACTCCACTAAGCCTCAAAGGGATGTTTCTTCCCTCATATATGAGGAAGTGTTAAACACTCCATCCTATATGGATATGCTCTTAAAGTTGAATCCAACTCCAATTGACATCTCAATATGTAGCAGTTATTAGACCCATACGACACCCTCTATTCTAGTAGATCATCCACAAAATTATGTACACGTTGGTGCCACCGCACTAAACCCATCATGTTTCAATCAAGGATTGGGCTAATGAAGAGCAAGAACCACCCCTCATAAGTGAGCTAGAGGACTTGTAGGAGATTTTAGCCATTGAACAGCTACCAGTTGTGTTTTAGACACCCAAAACTCTAGATTTTTCCTTCCTAGATCCCCTCACCAAGGAACATGAAGTTTTTTTGACCAGACAATTTGGGAAACATTCTACCACTAATAGGACCATAAATTGTCTTAACCAAAAATCCATGAGCACCTTGATCCATTCACTAAAAGTTTAAGATGGTGGAAATAAAGTAAATCTAGGTATCTTAGAATCTATAGTGGTAAAAATACCACCAAAATCTTGAAAAAAACTTCATTAATAGACTCACTGTGCTCCACTGAGTCATGGAAGAGGCATCTCAACACATATAGATCAGAGGCTAGGGGATGTATGTTGCCCAAAATTTCTAAGCTATCCTATGATAGCAAATAGACCTTCAATCTGACTCATCTATCAATAATCAAGGCCTATTTATGAATACAAACACATTGAATGTTTTCACCTCCAAAACTCCATAGGATCATTGTAATAAGACCACTTATATACAGTATGAAAGGAAAAACCTACCTCAAGAGGCAAAAAAATACCAATAAGACCTCTTAGTAGGAATACAAACTCATCAGTATAGATAGTCATTGGGCCTCCAAAATTCCCCCAATGAGACATCAGTACCTTACCATCAGTATGCTAACAAAGGAAATAGACATGATGATCCCACTAACCCATCTAAGGTAGCGCTAAAAGTTTAGTCGGAACCAAGGATAACTACCTTGTTCTAAGAGTTTGAGGAATATAAAAGGATCAATGTTGAGATCATTGATGAGAAATGAACAGGACCTAACAATATCATAATGGAATCCATCTCTCCTCTAACGGGGCACCCAATCCTCCTTAGGATGATGCCCAAATCCTCTGGGTCACACATCCCTTGAAAAGGTCTGTAAAAGAAATTACATCCACCACTATCCATGAAAAGGTCCTTGATCCAGAATACCTACCAGAACCTTTACCAGATGAGACTTGTTGAGTATATCCCCACTAGGTGGATCCTCACCAGGAATAGTCACCTTGATGGGAGAATGTGTCTCTAACCCCCTTCATGGACATTCTATCATGATGCCTTTCACAGAAAGGAGGAATACGACTTCTTCCTTCAAATTTTTCATGGTCCCAATATATTTCATCTAGTCCATGTAAAAGGGAATCTTAAATTTTCCAAAATGAAAGAGACCATAAGTGGCTAGAATCACTGGTCATGATGAATATTTCCCATATCATAAGTTCTTTGTACACACCATTAAATAATTATTTGTATTAAAATATTGGATCAAGGTAAAAGTAGATTATGGATTAGTCAAATTTGGTGATGTTCTAGCACATGTGGCACATGTTTCTACTGAACCTAACAGTGAAAATGAAGACTCCAGTGTGTGGAAAAATTTTCTAGGCTATAGGATGTTGAAATACGATGACTGTTTGGCTCTCAAGGTAGTCTCTCACACCAATGGTATTATTCATGCCCACATGAGAAATCTAGATCCTCCTATGGTTTCCACACCTACTCATAACACTACCTCCACATCCACATAACATCCTCCCAAGTCTCAGAATAATAGACATTGAAAATGAAAAGAAAATCATTATACTACATTGGTTCCGAATCATGCTTACACCCTTAGACACTTTATCTCTCCCAAGTTTTGAAATGCACCCATGGTTTGACCAACCCTGTAATATACCATTGATGATGAGAAAGAGTATACCTATATGAATTATTTTTAACTAGTGGGATGATTCACAATACCAAATGATGAAGAATGTCACAGTAACCCCTCAGGCGCCTCCGACTGACTCTATCAATGGAGAGGTAAAGGACATGATAGTAGAAAAAATGTTCATCTCAATGATTCAAACCAAGCTGTTCATGCTACTGAGACCATGAAACAAGACTTTCATAGGGATTTGAATGAACAACCCTCCTGGTCATCACTATCAAATATTCCTCCATATCCGAATATATTGAATGACCATTAGGCTTAGCTACAAGCATGCAATTTTTAGCCGCATCCATCGAGGACCCAAAATCAGCCAATTGACACTTAGTTGATAGTTTTTTCAGATCATACTAGCTAGCCAACAGAATAATAGCACCAATACTATCCATACCCCAATGGTTCATCGAACAACATTTTCAATGCCCCTTTCCAAGGAATGACCCTCTAAAGGTAAAAATATGCCCATATCATGGAATTATGATGTGCTAATGTATCTCATCAATAGACCCATGAATATTTTTATCCCTAAGGCTCTGTATTTATCAAAGGAAATGTGTGAGGTCCTTTCAAAATCCTTGAAAATTCTCCTTTAGTTCAAGGATAAGGTAGCTACCACTAAGTCCTACCATGAAGAGGAGGCCGATCAAGAGGAATGTCGAGCCATTATCTCATTTTTGAGATAGGAAAAGTGTGTCACCATTTAGGGGAACATATGACCAATATATATCATAGGTCAGTTCAATGGCATGGAAATTCACCAATACCTAGTGGATACTATCCCCAAGATTAACCTCATCCAAACTTAGATGCTCCATTACATGGGAATTATAAAATAAGATGTAACTCCCTCTAACCTAAAAATTCTGGTTTGAGATAAGAGTGTAAAGAAACCAAATGGAAAAATTCATCGAGAAACTCAATTTGGTAGCCTAGTATGAAGCATAAAATTTATGGTAGTCTCGAAAGATACATCCTACAATGCACTCCTGGGATGACCCTAGATTCATTTTCTTGCATCAATCCCCTCTTCATACCACCAGTTCCTCAAATACTCCCTTAATGGTTGAGTAGGGGTACTCCAAGGTGATGCATCCTCCTTTGACTCCTGTGAGGCCCACTTCCTAGATATTGGTTACTTGAAGAGGGAAGGAGAGAAGGTTCAAAATTATGGGGGTTGAGAGCATAAATTCCCTCTAATGATATAATTACCACTACTACCAATCAATGGCTAGACTTGAAAGAATGTTTGTCCTCCCAATTTATTGATTGGACCCCATGATGCTAGAGCTGAGAATTTGTTTTATTGCCTATAAGAAAAAGGAGTAGTTATATATTACCTCATACTCTCATAGTATATAGGACTAATTGATACCAGAAGTCTCAACTATTGTGAAGTACTAATAATTTCTCCCCATGGCTAATGATCCAAAAAATTTCTACATGTTCCTCAAAGCAGGGATGTCTCGATGAAGGTTGACTCATCACCATTGCTTTGATATTAATAATGGACCTCGTGTATGGAAATATAATATAATTGGCTCAATAACATCTGTCTCTACAGTCTTAGAAGAGAGGTAACCCCTCAGTGAGGATTCTAAATCCACCAAAGTAGACGCTGGTGCTCTCCCTTAGTCAACTATTCAAGAAGAGAAGCCTCATCCTTCTAATCCCCCTATCTCAAATAAAAAATATGATTTGTAAGAAATCCATTTTTCATTTGAAGAGGGTGTAACCAACACTATTATTGAGTTAACCTAGGTGAACCTTGGTACTGAGGATAATCTGAGGCCAACACTGATCATCACAACCATGTCTTCAGAGGAGCAACAATAATATGTGACATTACTGGTACAACACATCAATGTATTTTACTGGAGCTATAATGAGATGATAGGTCTAGAACCTCAGGTCACCATTCACTATATTGGACTCCTAGTGTGTTATCATGGGTTTAAATAGCCTCCCAAGAATATGAACCCCTCTCAAGGTTCTATGGTCTAGGACAAATTTGAAAAGTTTATTAAATAAAACGTTGTTAGGGAGGTCTAGTACCTCAGGTGGTTATCCAATATTGTCTTATTCAAGAATAAAAATTGGCATATCAGATTCTAGAACAACTTCTAGGACCTCAACCACCACTATCAAAAGGATTATTTTCCCCTTTTGGTGATAGATCTATTGATTGATTCTATATATGAGTTCCATTTCCTCTCCTTCATGGACCAATATTCTTGGTACAATTAGATCTGGATAGCCCTTGAGGATGAGAATTTCACTACCTTAGGTAACCTTAAGGATTTTTTTCTATCAAGTGATGTCTTTTTTCTAGAAGAATGATGGATCCACTTACCAATGGACCATGCAACACATATTTAATCCAATTTTAAGGACATTGGTGGAATGTTACATGGAAAATCTAGTAGTCAAATACCTCAAACATCAGGACTATATCATTGATCTTAAGAAAGTTTTTGGATTCCTCCACTCTCTACACTTGAAGATAATCCCCTTTAAGTTCACATTTGGGGTTAACTCTGGAAAATTTCTTGGATTAGTTGTAAGATATAAAGGCATCAATGTTGACCTAGAGAAGATCAAGGTTATCAGTCAAATGCCTCCCATGAGAAATATCAAAGAGTTGTGAGGTATCTATGGTCACATAACCTACAAAAACAGACCTATTCCAAATTTATCTAAAAAGTGTTATCCCTTATCGAGGTTTATGAAAAAAGTTTCCTTATTTCTAGTCGAACAATGACTGCCATAATTACTTTGAAGATATTAAGTAGTACATACTATAAAATCCAGTTTTGATGACACCCATCTCAAGAAAGCCTTTGTTCTTCTATGTGAGCACTCTGAAATAATCCCCCAACACCCTCCTAGACCCAAAAAACAACAAGGGTAGGGGAAATAGCCTATACTATCTCAGAAGCATGCTCCTAAACATAGAGAATAGATACTCCCCCTTTGAGAAGAGTTTTCTCATAATGGGTTTTTGTTGTGAAGAATCTGCATCATTATTTGTAGAACCATGAGATATAGCTAGTGTCTTTAGTGAACCCAATAAAGTATATCCTCAATCACCCCATGTTGATGGGATGATTGGAACACTAAGTGGTAATACTCCTATAGTCCAAAATTAGGTTTGTCCCACAAAAGGCTATCAAAGCCTATACATTATAAGACTCATTGGTTGCACATACAACCCCTTAAGAACTTACCCTAAATGTTGATTTCCCAAATGAGGTTATTCTCTCAATGGATCATGTTGTACCATTTTGGTAGATTCATTATGATGGTGCCACTATAATTCCAATTGGTATAAGGATCAATGACCCCAAAATTGATAGGGTGGGCCTAGGGATCATCTTTATCACTCCAACACATGTTGCCTTGTTGTACTCTTTCCTATTATTAGAAGGATTCACCAAAAAAAGGAAGTGTATAAGGTTCTCATTACTAGTCTTGAGTTGGAACTCAGATTGATGTACATTTCTTACACTTGAAGGGATACCTGAAGATATTCATCAAATAGATCAAGGGTGATTATATTATTATAAAAAAAGAATTTGTTCCCTAGGCTAGAACATACCCATTAGATGATGGCCTAGTTCCCTTACTATCTGAAGGTGACTAATGTTTTTTAGTCATAGAATGGATGAATTGATGATTTGGATAGCCTGATTTTATCTCTTACAGAACCCAACTAGGTTGACCTGGTCATTCATGTGGCATACCAGAGGTTTTTCAGGCCTTCCACCTTAGATAATGGAAATTTAAAGGTATATCCGCTGGCTAGTGTTAATCCTATCATAGGAACCTCAGTCCCCAATATATGAGGATATGAACAGTTGGGAAACTCTCTTTATTGAGTATCTTTAGTGTGGTATTCTCCGTCTAGAACAAGCCGATAATGAGTGAATCCACTAGTGTGTAGTGTAGTTTACCCTCCAGAGTTGGCTTAACCTTGAGAAAATCCTCTATAGGCATGGGTTTGACATAATTATCCTTCATTGAATCCAAGTAAAATAGATACTAAAAGTCATGAAAGAGGTATATTATGAATCCTATGGGTCACATCAATTAAGACTGAAGCTCTCCCACCAAATTTTAAGGTTGGGGTACCTTTTTACCACCATGGTTCATGACTGCATTGAGTCCTTCATGTTGTGTTATGCATGCCAGATCCATGCCATCTTTTTTGCATCGACTGTTAGAGCTTATCGACACTTCAAAGTATTCTTGGACATTTTTAGTATTGGAACTTGACATTGTGGGGGCATACCCACAAGCAAAAACTCAATAGTTTAGATTCTTTTTAACTACAATTGAATTATTTTTTCAAATGGGAAAAAGGGAATCCCTTAAATGAATTCGAAAACTGAATATTGATTGAGTTCGTGAGCTCCCAGATCATCCATTGGTTTAGAGTGCCTCACTCTATTCTAATAGAAAATGATACCAATTTCCATGATGTTGACATATGTTTTAACCATACTTCTCACTACAATTCGTAGAAAATTTGGAAGACTGAGGTGTTCAGCACGACCCTCTCTAATATCTTGTAGAAAATCATAGGCCAGAAGAAAAAGAGTTGGACTATTTTTTTTAACAAAATTTGGTCATATCAGATAACAACTAGAATTTACACCTAGGTTAACCCATACTACTTGGTGTATGAAACATAGTTATACCCCTTTTGGTTTATTTTCCATCACTCAAAACATCTATTTATGACAATTAGATGAAAAAAAGGAAGAAGTCTATATAGATGAGTTTTAACCCCTCAATGAAAATAGGTTTCAAGCCTACATAACATAGATATACAACAGAATAGGATAGAAAAATTGTTTAACAAAACGTTTCACCTTTGATCCTCTCTCTAAGGTGACATGGTACTGGCTATCAGAATGCCGATGATACTCGAAAAAAAACTACCGATGTCGAAGCCTAAGTGGGAAAGACCTTACGTTATCCATAAGTTCTATTTTAATAAAGTGTACTCTTTAATGACCATGGATGGGAAGAATATCACACCTCCCACTAATTATAGGTTTCTCAAGCAGCACTTCACATAAAAACCATGGTCCATACATTATGACCTTAAACTATTTTCAATTGGTTCAGACTCTACTACCTTAAACTAGGATCCATGGTCAAAGATATGCGACCTTAAACTATATAAACCAGGGTCCAAGATCTATGAACTTATATTGAAACAACCTATTTATTTTGAGTATTATGACCTTAAACTATTTTCATCCCATTTGTTCTGAGATCCATGACCTTACACAAGTAGTAGTCATAGTCTGAGTATTACTACATTAAATTGAAAATCCCATCATCCTAAGAGAATGATGTTAAAATACAGTCTCACCCAATGTGAGAAAAATAGAATGACTCAAATACCAAGTACGGTATGGTAAAAAAACAATTTCCAATCACACAATGATAAAATGTAGCCCTAAATCATGAAATAAACACATGATTCCCCATGGAAACCACGGGATGCCTCAATGTCCTTCTTAGAGAAGATAACCCCCCCCAGTTCCTAAATCAATCTCTTACCACGATGCATCTATAGAACTATGTATGTCTTGATTCCCATTTAGATGTGACACATAGTAATTCCTATACCCCCTATCCTTGATCACAACCACCTGTTCATCATAAACCCATCCCCTAAGGGGGGGGGGAGGGGGGGTTATGATCACTAATATTGGGACCTTTGTACACACTTACGTTCCAATAATTACAACTATAATCTATGTGTATTTTTCTTCAGGATATTTATGTGGAACATTGGATTTAATTTCCCTCATTTCACATTAGGTTTTACCTCTTTTATTCAGTGAAACCATCCTTGAAACAAAATCCCCCATTCCAAGAATCATGACGTTAAATTGTTCACCAAATTATCCTTGGTCCTAGCTACATGACCTTAAAATATTTATCCAAAATTATTCTATATAATATTTAAAATATAGGAGATATGTCCCATCCCTGTCAAAGAGGATAGCCCTTCCTAATTTTTTCATTGGTCTTCTTCCATGATGCATCTCCAGAACTATGTGTGGCTTGATTCCCATTCCGATGGGATATATAGTGATTCCTATACCTCATATCTTTAGGAACAACCCGAAATTCATCACAAAACCAACCATTACCTATGGAAATATCACTTCGAAATTTCCTTGGGCTACTCCCTCTAGTGTAAGGCATCGATCATGTTCCTTGACTCGTTATCATGTCCAAATTACCTTATAACCTAACAAGAGGAAGAAGAATAGGCTTCTCAATGTGTAAGCCCCGCAAAAAGTCCTCATCACATGATAATAAACTATAGAATTACCTCGTATAAAACTGGGATGCGTCATATGATAAATATGAGATGAATCAAACCAACATACTCAGCACACAAATTTAACCTATAGCCTTATCCCATTTAAATCTAGGAATCCTCATATTATAAATATGAGATGATTTAGTGTCCTCACTAGAGAGGAAACCACCAATTTGGTAACTCTCTTCTACCAAAACATGTTCCAAAACTATGTGTGGATTGATTACCATTCTCATGGGATATCTAGTGACTCCTAGACCCCCCATATTCGAGCCAACCTCAACACCAACCTATTTCAAGGCATGAACTTGGTCCAAACCTTACGAACTTAAATTATGTGCAACTAGTTTCAGGATTGTTTTATGTGGTGATGTGCCTCCTTGACTCCTTTATGTTGGGTTTTAACTCTTTGGAACCACCCGAACATACTCAAAATTATTACTCCTAGTCCAACCATTATGACCTTAAACTATGTGCATCCAGCCTCTTGGAACCATCTTCTCATATATTGATTCACTCTAAGTATTTCAGAAAGCTAATGAGCCCTTCACTTTTTCATCACATCCTTGCTTGAGAGGACTTCCCCTAGGATATCGTTCCTATACCACACATTATTCTAGAACTACATGTGTCTTAATTCCCATTCCTATAGGAAATGTAGTGACACCTGAATCTCATATCCTAGGCCCAAACCCCTTTATCGACTCATTATGGGTTATTTCCTCCAATATCATGATGTCGACTTGGGTATAGTTTGTCGAGTTTTTTGTGGAAGAGTCTCTTTGGACCTACTTTTATGTCGGGTTATCACTATTTCATTCCACACAATCCACCTTAAGATACACATTCCCATTGGTCAATTCTACACTACCTTAAACATGGAATTTTCCCTATTGTTCAACTATGAACTTAAACTATTAGCCACTATAGTCTGAGTTGTATGGCTTTAAAATGTAAATACCAACTTCCTTGACACATGAAGTTAAATTATATACTTAAACTGTATTAAAATAGGATGCCACATATGATAAATATGGGATGACCATAGGATAAAACGTCCTCAATAAAAGATGTTAAACTGT
Organism: Viscum album; assembly: GCA_963277665.1. Lineage (NCBI taxonomy): Eukaryota > Viridiplantae > Streptophyta > Magnoliopsida > Santalales > Viscaceae > Viscum > Viscum album. The sequence goes on along the minus strand of OY728131.1, from coordinate 527,314,641 downwards.
ATCCTTACCTGATATAAAACTGGGATATCTCATATAATGAGTATGGGATGACTAGAACCAATTTCTTCAGCACATGGAATTAAAATGAAGTGTTACCCATTGAAAAATACATAGTATTATTTATATGAGAAATATGATATGATTTGATATCATCACCCAAGAGGAAAACCCCTTACCAACATTAGTCTTCTACCATGCCACATTTTAGAATTACGTATGACAAGATTCCCATCCTCATGGGATATATAGTGAAACCAGAATCTCATATCCTTGGTTTATACGTACCATTAACTCATTTCAGGGTTTCCCCTTTTAGTATAGATTTTATCCTCACCTACTGACATGTTAATTCAGCGCATTTGAGAACATGGAGGAATAGCTCCCCAGGACACTCAACATTTCATCTAGGACATTCCCCACTTCCACATTACCACATCATGATTTCTTCAATTTGGATAAGCATCTGCCTCTTGATCTGAATGGGATTCATAATGGAAATGGTTCTTAGAAACAATATCTCACCTACCGTCATACGCTCACTCCTCAAAGTATCCTCAATAATAGATGGTATCTCCCATGCTTTGAACATGGTCAATGATCTATCTCACATATGTTTTTTCCATCCAAAACTAACCTGGGTGCACAACTTGTGTTTTGAACATGGTCAATTTTTTTTTCTACACATCATTAATTCACATTTTTACTATCCAGGTCTTAAATGTTATGATCTACCTTCGTGAGACTTCCTTATGTCGGTCATTTTTTCCCCTTGTTGTGTTTCACCTGGAAAACAATGGGAACTCCATACCAATCATTGTTTCTCACATCGATCATGGATCACGTAGGCTTAAGAGTTGGGGGGTAGTTTTATTAATGAAAATTTTATATTCCCGTGTGCCTCCGTTATGTTATGAACTCTATGACCATAAAATGGGAGAATAATTCTAATCATCATGAATTTAAATTGTGTTCAAGTCTTCCTTGGAATATGTTATACAACACCAAGCCTTCTTAGCCCTCAGTCCATGTCGAGTTACCTCTATTCCATTCCACGCATAACTTTGAGATACAGTCCCCTATGGTCCAAGAATTATGACCTTTAAAATATTTCTCCCATTTTGGTATGAAATTAATGACTATAAACATTGATACTTTCTATATGAATCATAACATTAAACTATTTTCAAATCACTCCGGGAAAGTGTCATGTGGCACCGATCCTCCTTGGTACCTACATCAAGTTTCCACTCTCCCATGCTACACATGTTCTTTTGGGGCATTCACACTATGGTCCGAACTCTACGACTTTAAATAAGGATCCTAGGTCTAAGAATCATGACCTTAAACTATGTGCATGATTTCTACGGGATGTTTGGTGTGGAAGGGCCTCCTAGGATCCCCGATCATGTCAGGTTACTTATCACCTAAGATACACACATCTCTTTTGATACAAAAAACCCTATGGTCTAATAGTCATGATCATAAACTATGTGTGAATCACCCTAGATTTTTTTATTGGTTCATGGCCTCATTGGAACACCATTTCCATCAATTTTTAACCCTCTAGTGTCAAAAGAATCTTTCTGAGGGTGAGACCCTTAGGTCCAATCATTAAGAACTTAAAATATTTATAGCATCATGGTCCAAGACCTATTACCATAAACTATGAGTCTTGTTAAAGGAATTATGACCTTAAACTATTTGAAACCCCATGTTCTAATCACTATGACCTAAAAATATTTGGAAATTATTGGTCTAGTTGGTATGACCTTAACTACTAAAGACAAGAGGCACAAACAACTTTCAGGTCAAAAAATAATAGAGGGAACATGAGAAAGAGTTAAACTCCCCCTCTAGGACACTCCCATGACTTGGGATAAAAATAATGGTATAAAAAGAAGTAGGTAAAAAAATAACAGCGAATCACTATTGACCTTAGGAAAAACATATTTGTGCCTGATGAACCCATCAGTTTATGTAAAATATAGATCCAAATATTAAGCTCCCTTTGCCTCATGAGATCCTCTAGGGGATACCCCAATTGTATTACTCTATTATGCCCCCACCTCCTGGGCCAGGTGGGTGTTATTTATGTTTCTTCACACATCCTATCCACAATATAATAAAACATGTTATGAATATTCCAATCACATGATGTTAAACTATTCTATACATCATCCTTGCCATTTGAAATTAAACTGTGTGTAAATTATACTCACTATATAAAGTTAAACAGTGTGTCCATCATCCTCATTGTGTGGCATAAAACTACAGAGAATCTTATGCCCTCACCTGAGAAGATTCTTTCCCCATTCAGTGTGAGTTACCTACTATATAATTAATGTTCCTTGACTATCTTCCGACTTCTTAGATGATGCTCCCATTTGAAGATGAGTCTGACCTTTGTTCAGACCGATATACCTACCCAATGTGCTCAAATCCATGGTTGTGTAATTTTGAGAGTGTTGAACTCTATTAAAAAATTCCATCATCTCATCCCCATGCTTTATGTCCTCTTTTATTTGGATCCCCATCATCCTTCACATCTGAATGGGCCCCCTAATGACAATGGTGCTTGAAAAATATTGGCTCACCTACAGTCCAAAACACTTTCCTCGAAAGAATTCTGATAAAATTTTGAGATAGGTCCCATGTTTCAATCATGGTTATTGGTCAACCCTCATTTGTTTTCCCCATCCTTGAAAATACAATAATAGATTATATGTTTCGAACATAGTTAGTAATTATCCTCCATCATCATGCCATCCCCTTTATGTTTCAGATCTTGGGCATCACGATTAATTTTATTTACCCCCCTTTGTTTGGGTAGAATTCATATCCCCTGATGTTACCCCATTCATGAACTAGTGTACATTGAGAAATAAAGTTAGATGTGTAGAGAGTCTCATGCTCTAGCCCAAACTTTCTTAGTTAGGACACTCCCAATGGTCAATAGTCCAAACCACGAGTGTTTGAACCTTGTCTAATACTCTCATATAAATGATCAACCTTATTTTTTACCTTATTTCCCAAAACTGATCATGACTCATGTGGGATTACGTATTAATTATTGGTTTCATTGTTAAAATGATCATAGATATTTCAAAAATAAAACATTTTAAAGAGCATAGAAAATTTAAAAAAATCCATCCAAACTTTGGGAGAGTCATCCACCTAATGAAGCCTATCCTTTATTTCAAGATAAGATAAATTTACATAGGTATCAAACCTATAAACTGAGTTATCGAGTTTAAAAAAACTCTATTTATTATCCTCTAGATTCCACTTATACTCCTCCATATTATATGCCTATTTAGCTATGGGATGAACTTCTTCATACCTGATTCGCACATGATCTCACTCTACTTGGAATGCATCCACCAGAGATGATTCCTCTACTACCTTGTACTAATCCTCCTCAAAATGAGCACTTAGTTGGCCAATGATCTCTAATTGATAAGTGAAAACATCTTCATACACTAGTTCCTACTCCTCCATATGATAAATCTCTTCCTCAACTACCTGAAGTTTCTGGGTACACTCAGACTTCTTCTTGTGCCAAACTAAATCAAACAATTTCTACTCAGAATGTTCTCCATAAAAATGTAAGTAATAATATAGTGTATAGAGGCCATTAAAATCCACCCCACTAGCCCATAGATGGCTACACAATGGCTGAGATATTCCACCCAGTTTGGAAGATCAATAAGTGGAGTGGAGATGATGAAATTCTGCACGCTCCTCCATGTATTGTGTCAAATGACTTAGTTCTCCTAAGAAAATATCCAATCCAGAATACTCAAAGTACTCCATATCCATAGTATCATACAAGGGGTAGACCAATAAAACGTCAATATCTAGGTTTTTTTAGGTGAATCCTTAGGAGGACTGATCCCTAAGGGAAAATGCATCCTTGCCAGATCCTTCACCTACAGAGGGAGCCCCATCTAGCTATTATGGAACCTCTAAGGAAGGCTCAATCACTATAGCCCACTCAACCAACTCCTTCAGTACAATGATCTTGACCACTTTCTTTGAGGCCTTAGCTCCAATGATTTTCACCAGTGGTGATTTCAAGATAGGTGTGTCATCATATCCTCCCAGATCATCTGAGTTTTTATCATGACTTCCACCTTATCCATTAATCATTTATCCTCAGTAGTTACCTCACATGACACCTCTATAGAAGAATTAGGAACTATATCCTCTTCAAAAAACTTTGCCAAAGGAATAGCCTCATATGTAGCCACTTCCCCAGGCTTGGAATAACCATAACTGGTTAAGCTCCAAACATAGTTTTAACTTTCGTTTAAATAATAGGGTTATCTGATTATGACTTGTGAAAGGAAAAACATAAAGGAAAAGGTGAAAATGGGAAAATGGATTACAATAGGGGTATAACCTTATGAGTAGATTATAAATATCTATGAAAAATCCCATGGAAATAATGCTCCCCCAGTAGTCTTTTCCTCAGTTGTAGGTGACACTTCAACCAGTTGTTGGACACCTACGACTGCAACATCAAGGAGAGGGTTATCACTCTCCCCCTAAGGAGTTGGGGTTCCCTCATCCCCAACGAGTGGTTTAGTATGATACAACCCATCCTACGTGCACCCTAATTGTTAAAAAAGTAAAAAATGTGTTTGGAAAATTATTAAAGGATTAGTAATGTTCAAGGCACACACAATTAAAAGATTTACCTAATTAATGGTAGGAAATCCATCCCTGATAGAGTTATGATGGGAATTTCTTCCATATGAATCCTCCTATGACCCCTCTTATAAAGGTGCATGTATAGTTAGATCACTTTATGAGAGATATAAATATGAGTTCATGACCAAAAAAATCTTCACTCGGATGGTAAGGGGATGCGCTATTCCCTAAGAGTGGACCAAGTTCTCCAGCTCTATAATGTATTGTAGTACCTCAGATCAAGGGATGTAGAAGACTACAGTTGTATGAACCAACCTGGTGAGGAATATCCCATATATGTTGAGGTGCTACCATATCCTATGAAGAGTGTTGATTTGTCTATGAATTCCCTAAATCTCCCAGTCATTTGAAAAAAAAAGTGTCACTGAGAATAGTTGAGTGGAAAAATCACTTCCCCGAAACTTAGACATGTGCCCTCAGAACTGCCCTAGAGGGTTTTCATTCTTATCAAAGATGTTTACCCAAGAACATTGAGCTCATTTCTTCTCCCACCCCATGCGGTTTCCATTAGTTCATGACCGGTAATTTCCTGCTCTAAAGCCGCTGCTCCACCCATTGGACTGACTCTTACTCCATGGAGTATCCTACCCACCACTCTCCCTTGACCCCATGGTTATGGTAGAACTTATTACTCATCGTCTCGAGTGTTCCAATACCTCAAAATTTCCCCAGGATATGAACTTTCCCAGATTAGCACATATTCGTGGATGATCCCATAAACATCGATGGGTGGTGGAAACTCATTTATCCCCTTTCCATATTCATGGGAAAACATGCACCATATCTATCTGGGGATCAAGGATTAATGTTTTCTATATAATACTATAAAAAATATCATGGTTAAATACTGGAGGCATCATAACTACCTCATGAAGTGATGTGGGGTGTATGACTCATAGATCACCTTGCAGTCCACCCTCACCACCACCCTGCCTCAAAATTCTGGGAGTTATGACCTTTGTTTGATGGTCCCCATGACATCATTAGTCACCATCCACCTGATAAGAGAAAAAATATGGAATATTAAGTGGTCCTCTAATCCAATCCTTTCTAGCATGTCTATTGAGCCCAAGTCGAGAGGGTGAATCCCAATGATGTTCAAGAACAATAGTTAGAATCTTTTATTGGGAGAAGATATAGTGTTTAGATACTTATATCCCCCTATATGTGTAGTGACCCAACCATACAGGAAGTGGAAGGGACCACACACAGGGAGGAGGGGGGGGGGGTCCCTTGGATGATATAGTGGAGAAATTTTTATAGCTTCACTAATACCGGTAACAATAGGTTGATGCATTTCCTCGTAGTTAACATCGACGCCATGATGAGGGTACTAGGCCACACTCGCATGTGAGCATCCCTCACCAGGAGAATCCACCCATAGATCTATGTGGAGATAAACAATATTATCCTAACCATGAGAAACTGAGTCTTCAAACTATACCCCACAACCAAAAAACTAGGTTTCCATAGTTCCACCCTTTAATAGTGACAAAAAAAGCGTTGATAAGGGGGGTTCCTTTATCAGTGCTAAGAAAAGGCGTTGATAAAGGGTACTTTTATCAATGCTAAAAAAAGAGCTGTTAAAAGTGACCCTTTATCATTGATTTTTAGAGATGATAAAGGCACCCCATTTATGAGTGCTTTTTTTAGCTCTGTTAAAGGGTCCCCCTTTATCAGCAGTTTTTTTATTAGCACTGATAAATGGGGGCTTTATCGACGCTTTTTTTCCTAGCACTGATAAAGTGTATATTTCAGAAAAAAATTATATTTAATAAAAAATAATATAATGATATATAAGTATATTTATATTGATATAAATAAAATATTTTTTTTAAATATGTTTTAGATTGATTTGATATGTGGTAGACGCAAAATAGACACTCGGAGTAGAAGTTATGGCAAAGAGGACACCCAGAGCAGATCTTATGACCGTTGGGAGGAATTATTGGACTTTTTTGCCTTGAAGAATGTGATAAGGGGTTCAAATGGTCACCCGAGAGTAGATATTTTCTCAATATTTGATTTGATATATGGTAGAGTTAAAACAGACACCCGGAGTAGAAGTTATGATAGTTTGAAATTGAGAAACCCTCATAGTTCCTAAAAACCTAAGAAACCCGTAACTCACTAAAACTACCATAACTTATGCTCTAGGTGTCCATTTGAGTGCCACAACTAGTAAAATCTAAGCTCGTGAGATGAGTGAGGACCAAGTCTAATAGAAACTATGAGAACATCAAAGGAACGGAAGATATATCAGTTATACCACTCTAAAAAAAACTCCAACTTCAAATGACCATAACTTTCACCCTGGGTGTCCGTTTGGGCACTACCAAATATCAAATCGAAGGAAGAGAAGAGATATATGCACAAGGCTGAATTGAAGAAAGTTTAAATCATTTAACAGACCCTAAAACTCCAAAAAACCTTTAGAAGGATTCCAAAACTCCGTTTCTGTGTCTGATGCCCTGTCAAAGTTTTCTTAAAATGGTAATAACTCCCGATCCATGTGTATGTTTGGCCTCCTCCACCTATTATATCATAGTTCATTCCATGAGATTCGGTTTGAATAGTCACAAAGCTGAAACAGACACACTGATCATAATTTATGTTCCTTTAAGTGAATCTACGGTTTGTTATGTTATTCAAGCCCCCATTTCTAGCACTTTTGTCTTGACTACTGTTTTTTTCGAACAACTATAACTTATGATATGTCTGTCTATTTAACCTCAACCACCTATCATATCAAATATAGTTTGATGATCTTAGATTTGACTAGTCATAGAGCTGGAACAGACTCTCGGTTCAAAAGTTTTCTTCATTACCCTATGTTTATGGTTTATTTCACTTTCTAACTGAATTTATAGGTTTATAGGGTTTCTCCATTTTTACCCGTTTTTCAAGTTTTCAGGGATTTTTATCATTTTTCATAATATACTATTATTTATAATCAAATATATAACAATATATACATATTTTTTATATATCCACACATAAAAATTTAATTTTATAAATAAATAATTAAACAAATTTACATATAAAATATATTTCTCAATATATAATCCATATATAAATAAAAAACCAATATCCATTTTATTTAAAAAAAATATACGAATATTTATATAGCTATATAATGTGTACATGTATATATATACATATCCGTGTGTGTATGTATTGACAAACTGATGTATATTATCTATATATCTAAACATATGTATGTACATATTAATATAAAATAATTTTAAATATATATAAATATGTATAATTATACTTACAAATACACATATAATATATATATATATATATATGTGTGTGTGTGTGTGTGTGTGTATGTTGTATATATGTATTTATTTATTTATAAACACGCACAAAAAAACATATTTTTTAAATATATTTAAAACTGATCTTAAAAATATATATTAATATATGAATAAATATATGAATATATAAATATAACTATATATATATATATATATTAATATATGGATATATATATAAAACTAAAAATATATATATTAATTTAACTAAATATATAAATATATATAAATATATATATATATATGTTAATATAAATATATATTAATATAAGAGTCAATATAAATAAATAAATATATAAATAAATAGATATATTATTAAATGAAGAGCAAAGAAATATGGTGTAGTGGTAATGGATTAGGTGCACAGAAAATAAGTCATGAGTTCGAATCCAGGGGGAGGCAGGTCATGCACTTGGGTGGAATAAGGGCTAACGCTGTTAAAGGGTGGGCTAGCACTATTAAAGGTTGGGGGGGGGGGGTGGTTCGGGCGTGCATGTAGGGGTGGGGTGGTGGTGGTGGTGGGAGGTGGGGGGCATTCAACTACTGTTTAATCCCTTCCTTGATTCTCGTTTTTTTCCATGTTTTTTAACTTTTATCAGCGCTTTTAAAAAAGCGATGATATAATGGGTCTTTTATCAGCGCTAAAAAAAGTGCTAATAAATGACCTATTTATCAGTGATATTTTAGCACTGATAAAAGGGGCTTTTATCGGCTCTTTTTGGAGCTCTAATAAAAAGGACCCCCTTTATCTTTACTGAGATTAACAATGTTTTTTATCACTGATAAAGGCCTTTTTAGCACTGATAAAATCCAATTTTGTGGTAGTTCCCCCAAAAATTCCTTCCTCTTCCTTATAGGATCCTATAGTATGAGTGATCCTTTCCTCGCTAGAATGCCTTAGGTAATTTAATGGACTGTCTGGTATTTAGTTCACTGGTTCATTTAAAAAATACGCAAATAATTTATTGAAAGTGATTTCATTCATCCCCAATTTTTGGTTTCTCATCCCCTACACCAATCACAACAATACCCTTGTTATGGATGAAAACTACTCCTCGTCCTCCTAGACATTCTATCTATTGGGGGATTCATTGTACATGGCCCCATAGATTGGGATCCCAAAAATCTAGTAGAGATCCTATAGGTTGATGCCAACCTTCCCATGGTGCACATGGAATGTGTTGGTCTCTAGTGACCACATGATTAACAACTCCAGCTTGATGTCCAAGTGATGGTAGAAATGTAACTGTGAGGACCATGGAACCTCATAAAGTCCAATCCTCTTGATCTCCAATTCAAATTCATGATAGGACTAAAATATCCAGAATTCCTAGGCCCATTCATCCATGAAGTTTCCCCTATAAAATAGGTCCCATACATCAGTCCAGTCTTTGAGATGGTCCATCAGACCCAACTTGAGAATATTATCATACTGAGGGGGTGATGCCTCCACCACCAAAATCTCCCCTTTGATTTGGTTCATGTGGTTCCATAAGGTGTGTGTGGTAGGGGATGTATGGTCCTTCATGACTTGGCCCCCAATATCCATGTTCTACTTGTTCTATCTAGGCATGCTTCTAAACTAGTAGGCAAGATCAACCTGATTAGCACTGGGGATGACCAAATAATCATTAAACTCAGAACCATACAGTGGAATCCTCTTGAATAATGGGTATTTTGGTTGATCCTTTGTCATTAGTGCGATGAGTGTGTCATTGTTTGACTTCATCCAAAATCTCTCCCTGATCATGAGGTTTCCATCCGCTCCTCTTCATCAGCAAGTGAAATATTCATCATCCTTAGTATCCACTGTAATATACATTAAAGGTTTTTAGAATATGGTTCACGGAGGTCATTTCATGGAGTTTTTATCATAATGGCCAAGTTCAAGGAAGTTCGTTCACTAAATTTGGTTTGTATAAGTATGTTCTCAGAACCAAGGTTTGTGAAAAAGGATAGTTTTGCAAGTGGTGAGGATTGAAATAAAAAAACACTCCTGAAGGTCTCTAGTTTTGAAAAAAGAGAGCACTGACCTATATTTCATGAAATTCTCATGGTACACTAAGGTACCTTCACCCATATTTGTTGGTGTATGATCAGATCGAGTTTCCTGAATAGGAATTTTTAATTTCATATTTTCAATTATTTTACCTCAAAATATAACCATCCTCTCCCTCATCTAATCTCATTCTATGGGGTCTGTGTGGGAATTTTTTGACTCTGAAATACACATTTCACGAGAGAGTTCAAGGAATGCACAAATGGTTTGATGAAAATTTGATCCAAATAATACCAAAAATATACTTAAGGGTATGGTTCATGAATTTTAAAAACTTCATGAATGGATCTAGTTTATGGAGGTCCCCAACCACATAGAGGTTTGATGGTAACCTTAGTGTAGTGTAAGTATTCTTTGGAAAGACCCATTTTTCATAAGTCTTCGGTCACATGGAACTGAGTTGGTAACCTTCACACAACGTAACCCTAGTTCACATAACCCCATAAGTTATTTATGATCACAATCTTTCACGAAAGCCTGCATATTTTTCAAAAACTGATTCCCTTACCTCCGATGGGACAATAAATACCCCCCAATGTCCTAAATTTATGAGTACATGACCTTTTAGCTTCTTAGAAAAGCTTTGAATTTGTGAAACATAGAACCTTCACAAGAGAAAGTGGATATAGACCTCCAATGGTAGCTATATTTCATGAATCTACCTCCCATGGGGTTTTTAGAACCTCAAACCACGATGGCGATGCCTTTCATAAAGGTCCATGGATTTTGTGTAAGAATAAATCCCTTCATGGATCTTGGGGTTTCATGAGATAATTATCCTTCATGAAATCAACCCCATGGGAACCAAGACTTTACTCCATGGTAGAGTAACCCTTTTTCATGAAATGTATTTTTTCATGAGACTCATAACCTCCATGAGACCCTTGGACTTCATGAATCCCCAAACATCTATGAAACCTCAAATTTCTAAAAACCCATCCTCCAAGCCGCCTTATGGTGCCTTTTTTTTCCAATCCCATTTTTAAAATATTGAGAACATAGGGAACCTATAACAAACTAGGGACAATTAAACCACACCCCAAGCTTCAATGAGATTGATATTGTCTTCCCTTGTGTCCACTCACAATACTCTTAGTGTGGTCTAAGTAATCTCTAGACCCTTTTCACCTAATAATTGGTTCCCTAATGCCTTGTTATCCTAATATTAGGTACCCTAACATTATTACTCCATATTTAGACTACTTAACTTTGGTGTCTACACCATTCGTTGCCTAGAGGCACATGAGAAGTGGAAACATAAGACCTAATGGTAGAAACACCAAGGGAAACAAATTATACATCTTCGTCGACATTCCTTTTTCCAGTTCTTCCTCTCACCTTAACATGGCCCCCTTGGGGTGTGAGCCCCATCCAAATCCAAGATGTAAGAATTTAAACCACCTAGCTCCACATCCTAATAATATAATGTTAAACTGAATGGAAAATTCATTATCACGTGATGTTAAACTGCAGCCTAACCCTATGCGATGAACACAAGATTACCCATGTATGATCATCAAGTGATGCCACCTCCTCCCCCAATATGGGTTGAAAATACTACCCCAAGAAGATTCCATGTGTAATCCCCACACCTTCATCCCTAATCATTGGATGAAACTCCTAATTCGGGAATCATTCATGCATAATCCCCACACCATCCCTCATTTTAGAACCTTCGGTGACACGAGAATCCTTATTGCATGACATTAAACTGCATGGATCGATCTTATCACATGAACTTAAACTATGGAATCAAACTATGTGTATTTTGATCCCAATTTACTAACATGGTACATAGGTCTCCTCCATGAGGTTCAATCTCAACAACATCCATGTGTGAAATCTTAACCCTTAGTGGGACACACTCCACCAAATCCAAGTGCAAAATCTTCCCCCACAGGGGGACACACTCTACTAAATCCCATTGTTAAATCTTTTCCCATGGGGGGGGGGGGTAAACTCCACCAAATACAAGTTTGAATTATTCCTCCTTGGGGGAACATAGTCTACCAAATTAAAGTGTGAAATATTTTCCCTTGGGGATACATAATCCACCAAATCCAAGTGTGAAATCTTCCCACATGGGGGGGGGGGGCACTCCATGAACCTCCAAGTGTGAAATCTTCCCCCTAGGGGGAGATAATATACTAAATATTAAGTGTGAAATCTTCAACACTAGGGACACACTTAGACACACACCTATCATCATAAGACATTAGACTTATGACCCATGCATCTTCACAAGATGTTAAAATTCTGACTTGATCCAAAATACCTACCCCATATAATAAACATTGGATGCCTGAGGTAAACATCCTCAAAAGTCTTATTCCCCTCGAATCAACTACCTCATGACTGATACATGATGCCATAGGTTTCATTCCTAGGATGTATCCCACATGAGAACCCCTTGAAAAAAGGAATACATTACAGCTTCTGAAAAAACATACATGAATGACTAGAAATTTACAATGATACTGTCTACTCAAACAAAAGATTTTTCCTTGTTGAGACTAAAGCAACCTAATTAACCAACATCCACCTTGAGATGGAACTGAGAATGAGTTTCATGAACATGAATTAAATCTATGAGGGAGATCTAAACGAGGATATGATCTCTAAGGAGGAATCAATGGAAGGAGTAACTGGAATCTCATCATCCCATTTAGTTAAAGGAGCCAACATCACCGATTAAAGTGATTAAAGCTTCCCACATTTGGAAAATTGGAACATGGGGAAACAAAGTAATGCGTTGCCAATATAAAAAAGGAATGTGTGAAACCATATTGAAAGTTTATGAAACAATGATGATGATTGATATTTTAAGTAATATGAAACAATAGTTAAATCAAATATTGAAGATGATATGATGCCTATGGTCAGAAAATAAGAATCTAAATGAGAGGAGGATAATCAACCAAAAGGTATGGTTGATCACAAGATGGAACTTAATTCCCCCTATAACACCTAATATTGAAAAATACTATCTAAACATTATTTTTTTGATAAAAATACAAAACAATGAACATTTTTATATTTCATGGAACAAATATTCTAATTTAATAGGATGAATATCAATTTTGAACTTACTTGTTCAAAATAAACCTAGAACAAATTTTGGAAAATTTTCATTAGAAATAAGCTTTTATGAATAATTAAAAATATAGTATTTAGTAATTAATCCTTTGATTTATAATAATATGTTATAATATGTATAATTAACCATGTATTTATTATCAACTTTTTATAAATAAATGTATGATCATTTTGGAGGTAAAAGGGATATTTTTTAGAAAACTATTTCAAAAAAATAAATAATATATATCCAATTTAATTAATTAAAATAATATTTAAATATGAATAATTTAAATTAAATATATAGATTATATATCAAACTAAATGAATTTAAGTCCATATAATGAAGATTATAAGTTATATGGTTTGTTTTTGATTAAAATCGGGATGCCCGATGGTTGATTGTGGGGTGTTGAGTATGATTCCATAATATTTCAAGTCGAGCTACCAGTTTTGTTTTCCATCCACTATAGGGTGGATTCAAATGAGTTTTATTCATTTAACCATAAACAACAAAAGGTTATCATATCCATGATTATTTATGGACCTTTATTCCAAAGGCAGACAATCATTAAAGTTTGTTTTCCCAATGACACTTAGTAATTCACGTTGGTTTAGAGGATGGGAGGTTGGGATCATCACACAATTTTAGAGGTAATTATTACATACTCTGGGACTCTCTTATAGATTTAATTAATATTTTTTAATCTTTTATAAACCTTAAAATTAAATTGTTATCGCTTCACATTTTAAATCAATCACATATACAAATAAAATTAATCATATATATATATCAAAGGTTATCCATAAATGGAAACATCTGTATGTATATGAGGCTCTCCATGGAGAGATACATTTATATAAATCATAGATTCTCTATATCATTTCATTATTTACTTGGTAATTATTTATTTAACGGATCATGGTTTAAATCCTAATGATTGTGTGATGTTTTTTTATTTCTATTCAGGGAGGCGGTTGAAGTTTTGATATTTAGATCAGGCCCATAAGAAGGGCTTCCTACATTTTCTTGTAGAAGGTATCAGAACCCATGTAGTTTAGTGCTACTTTATGGGACACATAATACCTTTTAGGTTCATCTAAAAGGACCAAACCATGGAATTTATCATAATATGACAAGGAATTCTAAGTGAAGGAGCCTAGTGAAGGATGGCATAGGACTTATCCCAAAGTTTTCCTTTTCTGGTTGATCTGGTGTAGAATATGCCCCTATAATTATATGAAATGCACTTGAAAATTGGGATTATGAGGATGTGGTGAAAATTAATTGGCATTAATATATCCTCCCAGGTTGGGGCATGATCTTACAGGTAATATGGGTTAATAAGAATGATGGTGGATTGAAGGTTTTTGGGTTGGAATTTAGGGGAGGCTTCCTACATATCTCATGAGTACATGAATCAAATTCCACATAGTTTGAATGTGTTGGGTTATACACTTAAGAGGGAGACACAATTGAGGATATTTTATTATGATAATGACATGATCACCCCTAAACTCTAATCCCACGTGTGTCATGATCAGTGTGAGAAAAAAGAGGAGGTGGAAAACTGGACATTTCACACAATCTCCTTCTTCCGTTGGTGGATGAGGAAAAAGTTGTCGAAGGTAGGATACATCCCACAAAAAATACTAGGAGATTAATCTAGGAGGTATTCCAATATGATTCCCCATCCTATAGGTGGAAGAGTGGGTGAGGGTGAGGCTACAAATGACGAGAGGGGATGGTCTTAAAATTGGATTCACACTTTAGGAAAAATATGTTTCTTCCAAGATGCATAAGAAATTTGCCACCATAATAAAGGTTGGGATCCCCATTACCATGAAAATTCATGATTGTGAACATTCCTAGGATCCTTAATATTATGGAGGTTTAATGTGGTACTCCCTTTACCACAATAATTCAAGACTGGATGGGGTACATGTTGGTGTATCCTATCTATAGACCAAGATAATTTTTTGGTCATGGGGTGGTCTCAATGATGGAATTCCCAGGTTTTTTCATGGAGGCTGTGAATAAATTTGGATAGTTCATGAAGGTTCCAATATGGGTTTGGATACTATGTGGAAAGAGGGCTACAATTATAGAAGGGAAAAATAACCAAAGGATACCCCATTCTATATACTGCTCTTTTCCATATGGGGTGAGGGATCATGAAGGATATTCCTCTATGAAAGGGGACTTCTTCATATGGAATTACATTGTGGAAAAAATGGTATTAAATTTTAAGGTGGTTGGATAGGTCCTTTCACAGCAGATCCATTTGTGGGTGAAAGGGTATTCCCTTTTTGGATCATTGGATAGGTCATTTCCTAAAGGATCCATTTACCAGGACTCTCTTTTTCTTTTTCTCAAGCTATGTGGTAGATTAATTACCTAACAAATTATTATATAGTATAATTTTCTATCCATATTTAGTTCTTCAGTTCGATATTCCCTTTTAATACCAGGTATTTTTAAGGCATGATAAATAACTGTTCTCCTTGGAATAGATGATTGGTCGTAGAGCATACCTAATTCCATGTAGTTGCGTAATAAAACCGTCATCCAGAAAAGAATTTTTTGTTTGTGGGGATATAGGGGGAATACATCACACTGAAAAATGAGAATTCTTTTGAGGGGTTTTTGAAAAGGATGTCTCACACTGCAAATGAATAAGATCATTTGTGATGTGTGTAAATTCACTACCTCACCCTGAAAAACAGAAAATAATATGTGAGGGGCACCAATTTCACCACATTCCCCCACAAAATGAAAAAATAGTTTGTGGGGGATACCAGTATACACCAGATATAAAAAATGAAGAATATTTTTTAGGGGAGGGGGGATAAACACTTCACCCCACAAATGATCTTCTTTTGTGGGAACTCCATGACCCGTGATGGTCCCATATAGCTCACTCTATATATAGGGGAAGTGATGATTTTCTATTTTGGGTACTTTACCAATTTTAACTCCATGAACAAATTTAAAATTTAATTTCGGATTTCATAATAGCTTCCTCAGATTCGTTGTGAACTTTTCCAGGACCAACCAATGTCCCCATCAGAATGGGGTCTGATCAAAATAAAGAGGAAGAAATTAAAACGTTGAATTCAGACCAGTTAAATGATATATGATGTGCATGTAGACCCGTATGATGGATCATAACTATAAAACGTTGTTAGTCCAAACTCATTTTTAATGTAGTGAACAAAAATTCCTTTGAGTCTTGTTCTAAGGTTATGAATTTCAACCCTTCTCATATAGAAATTATGTTTATGGTTATCGATTTTTGTATACCAAAGCATCACCATCCATGAACTGGTATTTCCAAAAACTAAATGCCACACTTCATGGTAGAATTATTTCACATATTAGTTATAAATTCCATATAGTCGATGGAATACCACATAATACACCATGCATCCACAGTGTGTTTAACATGCTATGAATAATTCAATACTTTAATAAATATGATATCTTTTTCTGATTTTGTTTTTAGAGGTAATGGTTCATATTTATTTATTGAGTTTAATGAACATGATTGAGAGGAGAATTTTTATTGCAAGAAACATTAAATCTAACCCTCGACACCATGTTATTCCCCAGGAAGGTGTCCTGAAGAATCTACTTCCACCAGAGCTTATGGACCTTCCATTGTCTAATAATCTCACCCTATACAACTATACACTACAATATGATGCTCTAATACCTCAGGTTAATCTAAAAATTCCATCTACATGGTTCGATGTATCCTCAAATTGTGTTAGGGTGAATGTATATATTGTAGGTAATGTTATTAATGAATTATGTAAGGGGAAAGTATTCATTTTTAATGGTTCCCTATAGACTCAGAACAACTAGTATAATCCTAAAATATCTATATAGTCCACTATTTATGATCACCCATCCATTTTTAATCTCTCATGGGGATATTCCACTAGAGGGTGGAACTCAAAGTGGTATTTTTGGTATTTAGGGAGTTTCTCTAATGAATGGGCCTGGGAATTATAGGTGCCTTAGAATTTCAGGGAAATTCTTAAATGGTTTGAGGTCATCAATTTATATCATCAAGTCTAGATTTTAAAATTTTCTATGTATCCTCCAACTAAACTCTTGTCTAGATTGATCGATTACTTGTGTACGAGTATCGATACCTTCCATCTACCACATAGTGAAGTTGGGATCAGGTTGTGGGATTTCTACCAATTAGGGGGGAGGATTTCCATAATTGGAAAGATGCATAAGGGTTTATTCTTGAAGCTAACACATGGGTTGATATCAAAAAAATTTATCTATTAGTGAGAGAAATATTGATTGCAGTAGAGAATTCACTAAGTCATCCAATTCATATCAATTCACACATTCCATTCAGAGATTGCACAAATTTTTTTTCAAGCTAGAGGACCAAGGATGAAAGTTCAACATACTAGGACTCATCTAAATCAACAACCATGATATCATTTGGGTACATACTGGTCCACTCTTGATGTAGGAAACCATAACATGTGGGGATACAAGACATAGTCAGATAAATCCTCAAATTTAGGCTAGAAGGATTTTTCTCCATGTTTCTAAGTGGATTGATTTTCCCATCCCATGATCTTTACACTGATTTAAGGTTTTTCACCTTAATTATAGTTTCCATATTTATAGAGGGACAACCTATCAACCTAGATATACTGACCCTTTATCATCTTTACAAATTTTTGGGTCACATAGAGGAGGGAAGGTCACCACATCCTTTGAGTCGGCCATTCTAGTTTTTATATGGTTGGATAGTGGAATAATTTCAATGTTATGAGTATTAGTATACTATTATAGTTCCCAATTCTATTTTTCAATCAAAACTGATTAAAATTACTGCTATTTACTTAACATACCTAGACGTCGATAGTGATATTATGTTGCTATGATATTTCCACTAATTTTCATTCATTCCCTACTTGAAACCTTCTAGAGTAGTGATGTAAAATGGTGGAGGAACCTTGGAAGAAAACTTATAAATAATCTCATATAGAGATGAAAATTTTGACATATTTAATATATGGAGTAACCATTTTCAAAACTTTTACTCCATACTTCTCTATGCGGTATTTTGGATATTTTTCAAAATTTTCATCTTCACCCCTTATTGGGGTTAAGAAGGAGTTTCACCCAACCATAATCTAACAACTTCGGTTGATGCTGATGCATGAGGATTATGACATGGAAGTTATCTTTCCCTCTATTGATTCTCTAACAAACATGTCATGGGGTTTTCCAAAACATTGGTAGAATATTATCTACATGTCTTTTTTGGAAAAATGGTACAATAGGTGAAGAATACATTGGTTTCTCCAAGTTCATTTCCTATTATATTTCCATCACCAATTTACAAGTGAGATAAATGTTTTAGAAAATATTCCAAGCATTCTCGGGGACTTTCATCTTTGAGTTACATTCATGTTTGGTGGGGTATAGACCTAATTTTTTTGGCCAACCCTATTTATTATCTTACTAGCATTGGTATAGGTGAAATAGAACCATGAACATCATATGTATACATTAGGATCATCATATCAATCCCTAAAATTAAACGGGAAGTAGCGATGAGAGGCTTTCTCACAATTGTATCATTGTTCAGATCAGACACCTCTATAGTTAACCTGATTATGAATTATATACCTATATAAGCAGGTGACCAGAGTTTGGATCCCAATGCTTCTCTAAAGAATCTAGATGTGTGAAAATGGTCTTGGTGACAAGTTTTCACTATTATCATAGAGACCCCGTTATATAGTATTTCTGATAATGTATATAGTTTTTATCAACTCTTATTTAGATTTAGTGAAGGGGGGTCTGACTACTAGTATTTTCATATCCTTATCCATCATATTCTCAACACTTAGGAGGATTTGGTGTCTTTTTAATGCGATCACCTCAAATTTCATATTTCTTATCATAATTTGTACATTTTAAAATTTAAAACCTTAGAGCTACATCATTTGGATATTGAGGAAGCACAAATTCATGAATGGATTTCTATATAGAATAAAAAACTACAAGAATATAAGGCTCATATAGCAAGGGTGAAGGGAAAATTTTCATCAGAAAACATAGGGCTAGAATACATTAGATCAAAAAGACAAGATCTATATACCAATGTTAAGAAAACACACCAATTAGCTAAAGTTGAATCTAATTAAAGATCTAACCTCATGTATCCCCTCAATTTTTCTTAGTAATAAATAGCCAATTTATTGAACAAAACTTTTCATTTTTTATTGTAGTCCCTTTATTTATTTCTCTTTTGTAATTAGTGTTAAAGAGATACTCCAAATTGATGATGTTCTCAATTTCCAAAAGATTGTTTTACAAATAAATGAAACTTGGTTGTTCTAAATTATGTTTTATTTTATTTTATTTTAATACTATCACTTCATATCATCTTTTAGTGTTCCTAATGGAAATGTTAAGATATCTTGAATCATTTGACTACTGAGTAACAACATCTGTTGTAATTATGAACATTTAGGATGAAGTAATTCATTTTGTTTTCTTTTATCATGGATCATGGATGGGTATATGTATAATTACCATCACAGTAACATAAGTTTTTGACTCTTTGAAAGGGATAATTATTTTTTATCACACTTTTGAATATATGAAATAAAATTTCATGAACAAATTATTGGAGTTATCTAATTTTTTCTTAGGTCAAGGGACCCAGAAATCATAGTTTTACTATTATTTGAGTCTCATGATAGAGCCTAAAATTTTCTTTTCATTTCGATCACTGTCCTATTGTTTTCCTAAATTTGATGTCAAGAAAACCTAACAAGAATGACTCAAAATTTTCGTAAGTTTCTATTTTTTGGTTTTTAAACTGATGAGTTTTTGTACATTTTTAATTTAAATTGTTTGATCTTTCCCAGACAATGAAAATTGAATTCCTAGTAAGTTAAGACTCAACTAGTTATCAGGTTTCCATTTTTTGGATTTCAACATGGTGAGTTTTATGTCTCATTTAATTAGAATTTTAAGGTCTTACAAGATGGACTAATGTTGTTGATGTTTTAGATTGAACATCGTTGACTACGAGTTACTTCAAGAGATATTTCTAGTGAAGAAATATTCAACATTTTTTTGGATGTGAAGGGGGATGTTTTTTAGGTCATTATATTGGGATTTTTAGATATGAATATATGGAATGGGACAATTATGTAATAAATGACCATAATCCATGTTCAAAAATCAGTTTCCACTTTGATGTTGTTAGGGTATAAGAATATTAAAGGATCTTCTCATAAGGATGAAGGTGTCTCTGGTTGATAGGATATATTTAGAGGCATATTATGTAGAGACATATCTGAGAAAATTATGCATAGTAAAAAAGGTGTCCTTCAGAACTAAATTCCATTATCACTGATAACTAGGCGACATTTGTGAAGATCTAAATTTCTCAAGACCAGAAATTATGGTTTGTGAAAAGAATGTTTTTGAGAATGAAGGGAGGATTTATATTGGAATTGGCCATGGATGGTAAAATATCCACATAAATTTTATTTTCATTTAGAGAAGGGGAATTTTGTTTCTATCAAGGAATCATAAGTGTGGAAACTCAAAATAAATTTAGAACCTAACCCAGATCGGGGTTGTGTCCAAGAGTGAAGGAACATGCATACACAAACATTTTTTTAATATGGTTGGGCTTATGATGAAGGATCCAAGAAGCCCTATGTATCTCATTAAAATAAGAATCAAGCCACATGTAGATATAGAATTAAGGTTTCTTATGATGATATGAATCATATGTAAGGAAATAATACACAATGAAATCCACTTTGAATAGTTTAAGGTCATGCGGGATGGACCAAATATTAAGTGTCTTTGGTTGTGCCTTATTATGGTCATGTAAACTAGAATAATCACCAAATTTTTCTAATCTCATGTGACCTAATCTTGATATGATAAATAAGAGGATATTGGAGGAATATTTCATTTGTGATAAAGTGAGCAGTTTAAGGTAGTTTTTAATTGGGATTTCATGATTTTTTATCTTATGGTAGAGGCACCATCCCATAAAACATGCAGTTTTGGGGAAATAGACAGAAAAATTATAGCATAGTCTAGACATGAGGGTAAGGAAGTGAAAGAAGTCATAAATAGTGACTTTGGGGGTTCTTGGATATGAAGGAATGGTATGCGACAAATACCTAAGTGATATCCATAGACCAAATTAAAAAAGTGTCTTCCACTCTAATGTATTCAGGAAATATTGAGGTAAAATGGGTTTCTCCTTGGGATGAAGGTTCCTTTTGTTGACATGCCACATTTAGAAGCATATTATGCAGAGATAAATCTAGCTATATTAAGAATTTTTAAAACAAATGTGTCCTTTAGAGTTTACCTTTGTCACTGATATCTAAAAGAATCTTATAGGTATGTGTGTTTACCAAGACACAAAGTGTTATTTTTGAAAGGAAGATGTATGGATTATGTTGGAGGCATTTAATTCTATAATGGTCATAACTGAGAAAATAATTCCCTACAAAGACCTGGTTCATACATAAGATAAGAGGATTGATGTTTTTCTTGTGGATGGGCTTGAAATGAAGGATTAAAATGTAACTACATATCTCATTAGGATGAGAATCAAAACACACATAGTTCTGATATAATGGTTTGATAAGAGAATAACACTAGGAACAATGGTCCTCTTAGGTGAGGGTTATAAAAACGAATAGTTTCATATCATATGGTATGGATGTGAACCATGTATTTTAAAATCATTTGATAAGAAAATTTACCTATAGTTTAAAATCATGTGGAAAGGATGTCTAGTGTACCTTTTAAGGTATTGCATCCATGACCACTTTAACCCCAATGTGAGTTGATGTATTTCAGTCACACAGTGAAACCCCCTTTAAATTATGGCTATAATGGGATATAGGATCTAAGTATCACTATGTATATCATCGAGATGAGAATAAATCCACACACAGTTCTTATTTAAAGGGACTCCTTATACAGATCAGACTCTTTATATGTAGAGGGAGCATTTTTATCACATTGTGACTGGACCAGGATGTAGGATCTAGGTGTCATTTTGTATCTCATTAGGATGAGAATCAAGACACACATAGTTCTATAGGAAAGGATGTTCCCCATATAAATTTGAATTCTAATACGATAAAAGCGGGTAATATATATATATATATATTAACATGGGTTTATGAATGAAATGAAAAAAAATCCAAACTAGACACCCCCATATAGGTCCGGTTCAAATATAAGAGATTGTGGGAATTATTTTTGGTGGAATCTATGTCTAGGTTGAGTAACCTAAACATCACTACATATATAATTTAAGTGAGAATAAATACCCATGTGGTTCTAGAGATATGGTGTAACAGGGCATCAACACCTAAAACAATGGTCCTTTTGGGTGAGGGACTTGATAAATGCACATTTTAACATCATATAAAAGGGACATTAACCATACAGTGTAACATAATATGGTAAGTAAATGAGATTCATGGTTTAAATTCATGTGATTGGGACATTGGTTACCTGATATGAATAGAAGGTATGAGGTCTCACATCATATAAACACCTTTTGAATGAGATACACATAGTTTATGGTCATGGTGATTGAACCATAAAGTGACCTGACCATGAGAGGAGGCCTTTACTAGGATTCTTAATCCAAAGAGATAAATTCTTGGTGTGAGAAACAAGAAATTGTTAGGGTTTCATCAATTTCATGTGTGTGATTTAAATAAATATGGTGAAGATAAAGACTAACACCAGTAGGTATCGAGTGTATTTATCATCTGGTAAGGAGGAGTTCAATGTGAATGAATGAAATGGGGTTAAAAACTAGCAAATACAATCATACATGGGTTTAGAATTTTGTGTCTAGGACTGAGATAGAAGGTAGGGGAATCTCTACATATATTTTGTAAAAAATAATCAATCCATATATAGTTTTATTCAAAGATTATTTACATTGATTTGGCACATATATAGAGAACGTGGAATCATTTTTTATTTTACATCTATGATTAGGATGAAGGATCCAGGAATCAATTTGTAAATCAGAAAAAAGAGAATCAATACACATGTATTTATAAATATTTAAAAATTCTTAAAAGGAATTTTTTCATAGTTTTAACACTAGGAGATTAGGACGATACATGTGCTTTTTATGGTCATGCACTTAGGACCATTCCATGCAGTTTAATGTCACGCATTAAAGAAATATTTTCATGGAAAAGAGTGATAAAAAGTGATGTGGGACTTATTCATGAAAATATGCACTGGAGTTTGTGAAATAATATCATTAGAGGCATCTTATTCCCCTCAAATGATGCTTTACAGGCTTTTAGCCTATGAAATCCTATGATTTGTGCATAGGGTATGACTACATTTTAATGTAATGTGCTAAATAAAGTTTCATACAATTTAAAATATTATGATTATAACGGTATAAGTCATGAATTTTAGGGTAATATGATGAGGACCTCTTTTTGAAGGAATAAAGGACGACAAAACTTCTTGTTGAAAGCTTAAACTATTCGGTTTTATGAACCTCTAAGTGATGCAAGGTGTGAAGTCTCTTCTCATCGAGTTTTTCCAATACACCCAAATGCTTATGATACTACTCATATATGGATAGTGGATCACAAATGAAGATGAAAAGTGAATTAAATTGGATTTCAATGGGAAAAACTACATTTGTCCCATATACCAGTGAATATGGGGTCTCATGTGTAAGAGTATGGGCTGCGGTACGGTAGGCCCAGAAGGAATGAAGACGTTTTCATTATTGTATTTATTGTCCATGTACACCATTTTATGGACAATGTTTTATATAGTTTTCTTGAAAACCTATATATTTCCATTTTACACGGAATGATAGAAGTATGAATTGTTAGACCCAATGTTATACACTCAGTATAACTTTTTCAATTAAGAAGAAAAAACGTTGGTTTCGTTGTTCATCAATATTGTATGAGGGACATCAAACTTTTTAATAATGTTGTAATTCAGTAAATTGATGATGATTTTTATCCCAAATTCCTTAAGGGGTATTTTCTTGGCCCATTTGGATAAAAATTTGGTAACAATAAGAATATAATTAAACTGCTTAGCTGTAGTGGGAGGGTATGACCCTATGAAATCTATTCCCTATATAGTAAATGGATAGGAGTATTTGGTAGTATTCAACAAATCTAGGTTTTTATGGAAGAAATTTACATGTACTTGATAGGAATGAAACTTCTTGGTGAATCAAACACAATACTATTTTTTTAAAGGCTAGAAATCCCCAAGCTAACTAATTTGGTTGGAAAGATTGGTTCCTGATTGACAGGAGACACAAGGAACAACACTAAATTCTTTCATATTTCCAATAAAATCTTCTCTATTAATTCATATGATGATAACTCCATCATATCCTTATTTATAGGGGACCATTTAATGAATCTGGCCTCCATATATGGTAAAAATAGCTGCCCGCTACTAGATTTGTCTGAAGGAAGTATCCAATTTTATAGGTAGTTTAGGATGGGCACCACCAAACCATTTTTAATATTATTTAAATTAGGAGTTTAATTGAACTTTTTGATATCTTCTATGATATTCTGAAAATACAATGGAACCATTCTACAATGCGCAATACTGATGACTATCTTGTCCCTGTCTGGATATGCCAAAGCTATAACTTCATTTTCCAGGGCATCTATCTGAGCATTCTATGAGCATGGGATATGAGTCAACATTGGATATAAGGGTAATTATTCCATCTATCCTAAAACATAATCAATTTAAAGGGATCAAATATTCTTTTCTGATAGCATAATCATCACTGACTTGTTTGATTACAAACATTGAATCACCTTTGACCTCTATGTGGGTCACTGATATTTTCAATGTAAGATATATGCCTGAAATGAGGGCCTAGTATTTTTTCTCATTGTTGGTGAATTCTTATGACAACATGAGGGAATAAATAATAATATCCATTGGTGGTGAGATACGAATGACTCCCAACACAACTTTATTGAGATTTGGATCTTCCATTATTTTCACTGTTGTCTTCTGGGTGAGTTATAATTATAATTCTCCCATGTTTTGGGGGAGTCCTAGAAAAATAATATCCCTTCATTTGATAGTTAATTATACACAGGAACTTCTCCTAAAGATGGATTCTCTATGAGAAAATATACTAAGACCTATCCTTTTTATCACCTTATGAGGCACAAAATGAATGTAAAATAGATGCATAATGACCACTCAAAGCACTAAACACCTTATCAAAATGGGTCAGTTGAGGATATATTTGAGCATGTAATTTTGAGAGATCAAATGGACCTCATGGTTCTATAGGTAGTGTCTCAACTTCTGAATTGTTAATATTAAATTTATATAGTTCTTATCGATATTTGAATAACGAGTCTCGATATCAAGTATGGTTCAACTGAGATAATAAACATTTTTTTCATTTATATCATCAATATTTTGTGTGTGTAAAGCACACAATGATCATTCTAAAGTTGTTATATATAATATGAGAATCATTCCTTCAACACACATCATTATCAATAGTGAAATCAAGAGATATTTCTTGAGACTATCAAACTATTCTAGACAATCATCATTCCACTGATACATGACCCCTTTTTCATCAACTTAGTAAAGGGAAAACACATACCTACAAAGCTTTATATTAAGTTTTGAATGTATTCTAGGTGTCCTTATAGTCCCCTTAGTTCTATGAGGTTTCAAGGAGATGAAATTTCAAGGATGGACATTGTATTATTGGGATCGAATTCGATTCCACGATGGAATACTATGAAGCTGAGAAATTTTCCCAAGGTAAAAATGAAATCATATTTCAAGGATTTCATTTTCAGGATATGATATTGTAGTTTGTTGAAGATGATATCATGGTTGGAAATATGGTTAAAACACTTCTGATATTTTATGACTATATCATTGACATATAACTTGATGAAATTTCCCAAAAAGGGTTTGAATATGTGATGCATAACACATTAGTATTTAGAACCAATTTTTTTAGGCTAAAGGGAATCACCTGATAGAAATATAAAACCTGGGGTTATCTGAAGGTAGTGGATTATTCATCTTCAGGGGCCATTTAGATTCAGTTTTATCCTAAGTATCTATCAATGAAGGAGAGATAATGATAATGAACTGTTGCATCGATCAGATGTTTGGTAATCAGAACTAGGACGTCATATTTTAAACAGTTTCGGTTGAGATCTATGAGTCGATGAACACCTTGATTTTACCATTCTTCTTATTAACTAGGATAATATTGTTCATACATTTTGGGTATTTAAATTTCTAAATTAATTTAGATTTGATGAGATTATCAACACCGACTTTGAATATGGTATTATGAGTTGTTTGTGTTCTTCTGGCTGCGTACTTGTAAGCATGATGATCTTATGGCAGATACCGATGGTGGCTGGATAAATTAGGATCGAGGCATGAAATTTAAATATAATTCTAGGTAAACACATATCAATGATACTTTAAGGAGTTATATACCTCCTATTCTTCAATGAGCATAGCCGAATTGATCAGTTTTGGTCTCAGATCTTTCTATGTGCCTAGATTTATCTATCAAAGTTCATAGATAGTAGTAAATTTTCCTTCCTAAAAAGTAGGAGGTACATATATGAGGTTACCTTCTACTTCCACTTCCTCTTTATCTTGATCCATGCCCATATTGGGATTAATGAGTGATGAAGGGGAGTCCTTGGAGTTAGAATAATAATAAATATTCTGAGATTTTAAGGAATAGATATCACTATTATCTAATGGCGATACAAAAATTATTCTAATTCAGTTGATGGTATTGAGATCTTCTGAATTTATTGGGATAAAGTGAGGGTATTTTATTCTGAATCATTATCAATAATAGGAAGATCAATGAGCTTTCAATACTACCTGTTTCAGCCAATATTACTGATATCATGACGATTGATGAGTATGTACCCAATTCCGAACTAACATTTTCGTTTTAGTTGACGGGAAGAACATACTCATCACCAAGACGCTTGAATGGGTTTTCCAATATCATTTACGAAAAATTCAAGGTTGTAACCTAAGAAACCTCATTATCAATGGGTTACTTCCCTTCTATTTTATAAAATCATACATCAATGTAATGTTACTCACAAGATTCAAATGGAAATTTATCACTGTGAAATGTTCCAAATTACTCCTTGATGAAGTACTTGGGGAATTAGTGATATTGTGAATGGATTGTCACATGTTGGTGAAAGAAATGATTTCCTAAAAAGAAATTTAAGGATGTATCCTGACATTTGTCCATGAATTCAAAGTCAAATATTAGTTCCCCAAATTGGGTTCTGAGCATGATCTAGATGAGGGGATTTTTTTTCACTATTATTGTACCCCTGAAGCCTCATAGGAGAAATAGATAGGTCTACTTAACTATTTCCCAACTTATGAAATTTTTAGTGTTGAATGATATTGACTCTTGATATATTATCAATGAGATCTCATTGGATGTCGATGTCATCTAGTCTTCCTGACACATATAAGGGACTGATGCACCCTTTAATCATATCATCCTTTTATGATTCAATAAAAAAGATTATTTCATGAAATTATATAGGTTCTATATCCATACCTCATACCTCAGCAACAATAACCGAGATTTTTAACTCTTGAGGGCTTAGCAGGGCCACTTTAAGGGCTTTCTGAAGATCCTTTAATAAGTTAAGAGCATCCAGAATTGATAGTTTTACTTGAAATATGGAAAACTATTTTAGGATGTTATAATTTTGAGTCAAAGGACTATATATTCCCATGGGGTGCTATTCCATAACAAGAAATTTAGAGGTTTAAGTTCCTAGGAGTAGATGAGTTGGATATTTTAGCATATGGTGAGGGTACTTTTTCTACTATTGTATTGGGTTGTCTTAGGCTACATACCTATTTGTGATGACAAGATTGTGTCACCCCTTCCATTACATCATGTAAAATAATAGGATCTAGAAGACCCCTAAAAAATTGGGTTCAATTCCAGACTCTTCCTATACTTTCTGAAGGGGTATTCCATGATTCTCGTTAGCATAAATAGATCTAACAGGGATGCGTACAAAATATTAGGTTTATTCAAAACTACATATTCCATTTCCTCCTTGGATTTTCTGTAATATACCTATGGTTCCCTGATCTATCACAGGAACTCGAGTTTGTAAGCTTTCTCATCATCCGATAAGGGATCCATTAATTTAATGAAATTAAAGTAATCAAAGATTAATTCATCATATGATGGGTATTGCTCCTAAATGGACAATTATTATGGTACCATTAGGTGGGGTGGTTCCTGTACTCTAAGGATTAGAGGCATAAAATCCAATAGTTTGAGGGTCAGATTTGGCATCTGTACGTGATCATCATATTTTACTTGGGTTCTTTCTTTTTGATTATGCTACCTCATAGAGGATTAGCTATAAGAAGACTACAATGATAATAAATTCATCCACATCATTGCAGAAGAAACTGAGGGTGTAGTCCATTGGCATAACTATTCCCTGAGGATAACATGAGTTCAATTGATTTTTTTCTTGTCATCTAATCATTGAACCATTTTTCACCCTTATTAATTAATTATTTCCAATCAACTTCTCTTTATATAGTAGCATTGGAAATACATTCTGCTTTTACTGGTGATTTACTCAGCTTCGCATGCTTAAAATCAACCATATTTTGTAGAATGTATTTAAAAATAAAACAATATCATATGGTGTGGCCAAAAATTTATTGAAAGGGGTATTAATTAAGTAAATCATAAATATCAAATTTATTAGGTCTCTTAATCTCCCATATCCTCAATAAATTATTTTCCATGGATAATATAAAGTAGCCTGGAGATTTCTCATATTGGAACGAATAAAACTTGACCTTTTGGTTTTCAAATTGGGAGTGCTTATTCCCCTTTCCCTTATCCTGATGGGGGTATTTTTGTTGATGTTTCTATTTATGAGGAGGTACTATACAAGGGGTTGTATGATTTATAGCTATATCTAAAGTATAGGATGATATTAAGGTGATGGATACAATTTACACTCTACCCATTTTATTTTCTCGATCTACTAGATTTTTTTTTGGATTTGACATTGGGATTCAAAATAAGATCCTTAAAACTCTAGGAAACTTCGGTAATATCCTCAAACCCTCTAATATAATTTACTATAATTTGAAGTATTTTCATCCCATCATGAAGGTTTTTGATGAAAATTCCCAACAAGTCATCTTGAGGAAGTTTCAAGTTCAGGGAGGAAGTCAAACCCTTCCACTTGGCGATAAAATATGATACAATCTCATTTTCTAACTATTTTAATTTTTAGAGACCAAGGACTATTTTATTCTATAGTATAGAGATGAATTGTTAATGAAACTATTGGAGAAGATATTTCCCACCCTTTGATCAATATGGCTGGTAAAATGGTATACCAAACAAAGGCTGGTCCTTTTTGGGGGTTGAAAAAACACCTGAGTTTGGCTACCAATTACTACCTAAGAGTTCCCATCATGGGACCAAATCATTAAACAAAGTGTGTCATATGTTATTATAGATCCTTCGATCCATTTTATTTAAAAAACATCAGATTCCCAAAATTGGGGAGGGGGTAGAGATTAATCTACCCATTTAGGGTAAGACTTTCTCTTTAGTTATACTAGTGAATTATATCCTTCTATTACTTCCAACTTGGATTCCAATGACTCCTTGGTGTCATCGTTCTCGGGTGGAATAGCCTAATGCGTAGGATCATGAATTGGTGAAGTTATAGGTTGAGATGACTTTGGAAAATAAGAATGTACTTGAGATTGGTAACTTTATGGACTGGCCTTTGAGGATGTGTCTTACATAACTCTGGTTGCATCCCAAATAGAGGTAACTCAAAATATATCACTATCATAGGGTTTAATTATAATGGTTGTTGGTTTCATACATTGAGTATATATTTTGGATCTAATTTTTTCATTAGGATAAAATATCCTTACTAAGCTATGTTGGATGTGAGGGTAGGATGAGGCATGACTTGGAGAGAATACCTAATAGGGATGTTGTCTCTGAGTAATTCTGTGTTGACTTTTCTTAGCTCCTTAATCTATTCATTATATTGAGGAAATCCTTCCTCATGTTTTATATGTTTAACCACTTTGTGTGGTGGGTGATATGTGGAAACACCTTTACCCTTTTACTTGGTTGATACTTATTGAGGAGGTGGAAGTGGACAGTTTGAGGGAGTACTTGAATTATCAGTGAGCCTATGGTTTTTTGTACACACCCATTATTTTGTCATTTCCATGCAGACTTTATTTTATATGGAAACCTTCCTCTCCTATTCCTCTACATTAGATTCATGTTCTATAGCATCTACATAGGTGTTTCTAATAATGGTCACTGATGCATAATGCCTTGCATGTTTATCACTAGTATCAGAATGATATGAGCATTAGTTTCCCTAGGAATATATGAAAAAATATACATAATATTCAAGAGCAGTTTTACCCCTAATAAATATATTTTTCTTATGATCATGATGAGGCATTATCATTCCGTTCAAAGGATCCACTAGGAGCCTCTTGCTGAAGGGTAATTCTAAGGGAATATTCTAACAGTTTAATCATATGTGTCACAAATGAGTAATCTAGGTCATGATATGGGATGAACTGGGAGGGTCCACCTTATGCTGCTCCTCCTAAGCGAGAAAATACTAATTTCCATCAGGTATGAGGTTGAGGTAAAAATACTCATAGCCCCGTGGGATGGGTTTACCCTTTATCCATCACGACATCAATTTGAACTAGATTTAGTTTTTCTAAAGGGAGTTGTGGTAAAAATTCCCCAGCCTTGTGGGTTGGGGTTGTTCCTATATTTTTTTCGTTGAGACTAATACAATCATTCTTTTGATCTTAAAAATATTCTTTTGAACATGATTGAGGTTTATTTTATGACCCTCACATGAGCTACTTTCTTTCAAAGGAATTGTTGATATTTGAAAATTAGCCTTCCTTAAGCAAGAGACTTTATCAACATTTCCAGATGATTCATACAAGAGTATTGAAATATATTTCTCTTTCCTGGTCCAATGTTTTAGTGAATTGTTTAGGGCCAATTCCTGTTGAGCATTCCATCTTTCAAGAATAGATATATTTTTTTGAGAGATGATATAGTGTGATGAAATTACATAATGTCAACTTTGGGGGGATTTTATTATTAGGGTATGGGGTGAAGTGTAATTATTCATAATTTCCCCATACCTGGATATGACCATTGGGCATGGAATCAATGATCAACTAATGTAACTTGCTTAAAACATCAAAACATTCATGTTAGAGACCCTATACTTTTTTTTCCTGAATTCGAGCATTATGTAGTTGTAAAGGAAGTTAATTTGATTTGATGGAAAAGTTATTTGATTTCCTTAACTTGATTTTAATATCCTTCATAAGGTAAGACTTTAACTTGTAGGTGATGGAGAGTCTTCCATAGGATTAGTATAATGTCAAGTGCACACTCTTCTGACAAGGCCTCTAGAATTCTATATTGATGGGTGGATAATGGAAAATTCATGACTCGTACATTTACTTTTTCCAATTGTTTCCTCATAAGCAAGGCATTCTCCTCATATTTTGTTGTATATTCATCCACCTGGCCTGACTAAAGTGGACATTTCACATATTCTTTGTTTTAAATGGTGGGATTATGGGGAATCTATTTTTCTATGTCAGAAGGTAGATGATACAATGGTAGTTTTGAGAATTAAAATTCCCTTGGTATTTCTTCCAGTTGAGAAAGGATATCACTTATCAATTATAAGGTAATATTGATGACTTGCCTTATCTTCCCAAGCGCCTCATGATATGAGGGTTTTCATATAATTTATTCACCAAGGGAAGGAAATTCTGGTCAAAATAAAATATCATTTTAGGGAGGAACTTCATAGAAACCTCCATAATGCGGAGGACTTCCATAATGGATTGATGTAAAACTACTAGGACAAATCCATCACTCTATAACATAGGGAGGACCTTCAAGGTGGACGATGGAATGGGGAGAAACTTCCTATAATTTGACCTTCTGACCATAAGGAGGTTTTTTACAGTGCTCATAAAGATATGGGTACTCAGGATTGGTCATTTCATGACCTTGAAGGAGGCATTCGTTGTAGATACTATGGGGAGGGTCTCTAGAGTTACATGTATCAATGTTGTGAGGAGGACCTTTGCAGCTATGAATACTTCTTTTGTAATTTTATGATGAATCAATAGGATCTTAGGCCAACATTGATAGATGTTTGATAGGATCAAGAACACCATCTTTTAATAGAGTAGGTTTATAGGTCTTCTCTTGGATTTTTGATCACCTTTGGTGAGACTTATTTCTATATGTTATCCCTTGGTCGGTTAGATTCACATGAAGTGGAAAACAACCTTCATGTATGGGAGCTTTCTGGAGAAAATATTACGTTTCTACTAGGATATTCCATCAGGTTTCTAGAATTTTAGATTGGATATATGCCCGATCTGAAGTGTCTATTGAAGTTTAATGATAATAGTTAGTGGAAATGGGTGTGTGTTCCCGATCCTATTGTCCATCTAACAGTTTATTTTTCTAAAGACCCACATGGACAGGAGAAGTAATATGCATATACTCTTGTGCGACCATCTTATCATGTTGATATACCATTTTAGAATGTGGAAATGAATATATTTTTATCATTCCATCATTTCTAGGATGTAAGGGGTGACTTAGGGAATTGGAATAAAAATATATCACCATTAGTTTATTGTATAATGGATGTATCCCTAATAATTTCCCCCCATTTATTTCCAGTATATACCAACAATCATCTAGTGCAAGGGAATACATATGGATTGGCCCCTATTTTCTGTCGAGACATGCAGACAAGTTTCTTCATTTGTTTCCAAACTATATTGTTAGGATTGATGTATTCAAGAAGGTATATGGGCCTGCTCATGGGTTTCCTCCATATTTTTTTGGTGGGATTCTATGGTGGGAATGGGGATGTGAGCCTATTTCCAATTGATTGGTTGTCTCATTTGGTGGACTATCCCAGGAGCTTGGGTATGAGTTACCCAAGTCGGAGTCCTTAGGTTGGTATCATTATTATGATAAGGAATTGATACCACACAATATTGTAAGTGGTAGTTAATAGAAGTCTCTCATAATGATGAATCCTATGGTGTCAAGATGATTCCCCTAATGACCTATTGATCTACCTAGGGTATGGGAGGATTTTTTTTCATTATAGGGAAATTATTCTGAAAGGATTTGAGATAGTGACAGGTGGTGTCTTCTTCTTTTCCACCAGCCATAACCAAGTGGATGTTTTCTGGGGATTCATGTATTAGTGGGATACTCATGTGGAATATAAGGTTTGGATTTTACCATTGAGGTGATACTCCGGGACTAGTGCATTTTTTACCCTATGTTGAAGATTCTAGGCCAGCGATGAGATCCTCGGGACAAATGAGCACCCGACTTGTGCAATAGCTAAATCATAAGACTATTTAAGTTGGTAGGATACCATTTGTATTGAAGAGAGTTCTTTAGGAGTTACTATATATTTATCAAGAAAAAACATGGAAACCTATTAAAGTAGTGTCATAATAAATTAGAGCATGTGAAATTAATTTTCAAGGATTCATGTTTGGCCACTATCATTTTTTGAAAGTATGAAAGGGCCCAACATGTGGGAGACATAGTTATTTTTGTTAATGAAAGTATTTACATCAGCTTCACCATTTTTGATTTCGATGAAAATCGAGATACATGATACTAGATTGAGGGGGGGGGGGGGGGGGTTGAGTATGGTTTCACAATCATTAAAATTGATCTACCAAATTTGTTTCATGTACCCTCCCATGTTGTTTCCAATGGGGTTTATTCATTGAATTAGAAACACTAAATGGTTCCCATATCCATGATGATTTATGGAACTTATTTCCAAAGGTAGCTGACCATTGAAGGGGTTTCCCCAATGATTCTTAGGAACACACATTGGATGAGAGGATGGGAGTTAAAGATCAGGATACCCTTTTGGGGAGAATTATTGCCAACTCTAGGGATCTCTTATAGATTAAAGTCATATTAGTGAATCTTTTATAAACCTTAAAACGAAACTGGTCACCCTTTGAATTTTTAATTAATCACATATGCACACATAATTAATCTTCTGAATGTATCAAAGGTTCTATATCAATGGTAATATTTATATTTATATGATTTTTTCCATTGATAGATCCATTTATATGTATACTATTTTCTCCATATCGTTATATTATTTACTTGAAAATGATTTATTTAAAGGATCATGGTTTAAAGATGCATGTTTGGGTTCTCTAGGGTTTATTTTTATACAGGGAGGTGGTTAGAGTTTTGAAATTGGGATTGGTCCCATAAGAATGGATTCCTATATATTTTTTATGAAAGGAATCATCACCCCCATCATTTGATTCCACTTAACGGGACACATAATATATTTTAGGGTCATGTGACTTGGACTATACCATGCAGTTTAACATTTGGTGGAAAGGATGTCTAGGAAAATGGTTCCTAGTCAAGGATGACATAAGAATTATGCCAAAGAGGACCTTTTCTGGTCGATTGGTAGGGAATATGACCTAGTAATGGGATAAAATTCATGTGGAATTTGGGCCAATAAGGATTATGTGTAAAGGAAATGAAAGGAATATATCCTCCTAGGCGGTGGAATAATCTTACTCGGAATATGGACCCAATATGAATGATGGTGTGTTCAAGGTGTT
Source organism: Viscum album (assembly GCA_963277665.1). NCBI lineage: Eukaryota > Viridiplantae > Streptophyta > Magnoliopsida > Santalales > Viscaceae > Viscum > Viscum album. The sequence continues at coordinate 527,279,618 of OY728131.1, read as the reverse complement.
GGATTTTAACCTTGGGGAGGCTTCCAACATATCCCGTGAGTACAAGAATCAAATCCCCCATAGTTTAGAAGTGTTTGGGAATAAAACTATGAGGGAGGTGTAATTGAGTATATTTGATCATGGGAGTGACATGATCACCACCAACCTCTAAGTTTACAAGTTTCATTCTTAGTGTGAGAAACAAGAGGAAGTGGAAGATCTAACATTTCAAACAATGTCATTCATCTGTGGGTGGATGAGGAAAAAGGTATAAAAGGTGAGAGATGTGCCAAAAAATAGAATAGGGTATTACTATAGTAGGAACTTCCATATGCTTCCACTTTTTGCAGGTGGAAGAGTGGGTGATGTTAAGGCTATGGATGACAAGAGGGTCTTGTTTTATGATTAGATTCATACATCATGATAAAAATGTCGTTGCCTTGTCCAAGAATCCATCTAACACCATCCCCAAGGCTGTGATCCTCAATACCATGAGAATTCATGACTAAGAACATTTTAAGGATCCATCTTATTAGGGAGGTTGAATGTGGTGCATCCATTAACATGCGAATGCATGAATTAATGGGGGACTCAATGGTGTGTTCTATCCCTAGACCGAATGAATCTATTAGTCATGGGGGAGGTCTCAATGATGGAATTTCTAGATTTTGGAATAGGTTAAGTGAATACATTTGGATTGTTCTTAAAGGGTCCAATATGGGGTTAGATGCTCTGTAGAAAATGGGATGAAAGAAAAAAAGGAAAAAAATAACCTAAGGATACCCCATTCCATATACTGCTTTTTATATTTTGGGGTGGGAGAGCATGAAGGATATTCCTCAATAAAAGGGGAGTTCGTCACATGAGTTTTATTTTTGGGTGAAAGGGTATTCCATTTGTGGGTGGCAGGATATTTCCTTTCATGGATGACCCCTTTTTAGGCATAAGTGTATTCCCCATACAGCTAGATGGATAGGTCCTTTTATGGAGGATCCCTTTAAAGGGTCTCCCTTTTTTTCTTTTCTCACAATCTGCAGTAGGTGTATTATCTATAAAAGTATTCTTGGCTCTTCTCAAGTATCCTTATATTTGTTTTCTATCTACCATGTCTTTCAAAGACAAGGTATTTTTAAGTGACAATAAATAACAATTTTCTGAGAATGGATGGTTGGCCATAGAGCATACTTGGTGCCATGCAGTTGAGTAATAAAATCATCATCCATAAAAGGATTTATTATTTTCAAGGTGGTAAAATATTGACTAAAACCATAAAATGAGATTTTTTTGGTGAGGTAGTGGAAAGTATTCGTCATTCCACAAATAGGAAAAATCATTTTCAATGGGGAATTGTTAAATAATTCAATCTGTATAATGGAATATAGTTTGTGGGGGGGGGGGGTAATTTTACCACCTTCCTCCACAAAATGGAAGAAAATCATTTATAGGGAATTTGAGTCTATGCCTCGCATATAAAATGAAGAATTATTTATTGGGGGATGGGTAGGGGGTGGGGTGTGTGATTAATTCATTTCTCCACAAATATTTTTTGTTTGTGGGAATTCCATGTGGAACGATAGTCCCACATAGATCACACTATATGGAGGGGAAGGGATGCTTTATGGTTTTTGGTACTTTACCAATTTTAAATTTAAGAGTAGTTTTCTAAATTGATTAGTTCTTTCATAATAGCTTCCTCATATTTCTTGATTTTTTTGGACCCAACATGGTTTAAATTAGATTTTTATTCTTGAAAAATTTATTTCTTGAAAATCCATTTTTCAACACGTTTTTCAGGATTATTTTTAAATTAAATTCTTAAAATTTTTTGAATTGAAATTAATAAAATGGATTAAATGTTTGGAATAAAAATAATTAATATTATGTAGTACATTCAACTTAATGTTTGGTCATAATGTATAGAAAAAATAACAAAATATTACTTACCACAGTTAAGGTTAAAATGGGTTTACTAGGGTGGGGGATCTATAAATATAAGGGTAAAAATAACCTAAAAATGTGCCAAAACCACATTGGTTGATATTATTTAAAAATTATAACTTTACCCTTTTAATATGATCCATTGTTTATCTATATTTACAAGAAATTGAAATGAGGTTTTTGTAAAACATTCAAAAATTAAAAGTGTTCTACTCACCTCAACTATAAAAGGGAACCTACTAACATCACTTATTAACACCTATAATGCTTTTCATATCAACAAAACAATACCAGAATCTCTCCCAAACATCATTATAAACTTTCTAGAGATTATGGAATTTCCAAAATTCCAACCCTATGGTCCATAATAGAGATCGAGAAGAGGGTTTCCTATGTAAAGGTAACCACCTTAACCAAACTATTTCCTTTTTACTTATTTTATTATCAAATGAAATTATGTTTTTATAATTAAAATATAATTAAAATATAATTAAAATATTATATAACATATAATAAAATTTTATTATTCTTGTGACATAATATTTTACCTTCTCCTTCTCTATCAAATTAGAAAATAAAACAATCGCTCATGTGTATGACATACTACCGCCTCGTGAACCGATGTATTTTGTTTTCCATCATCGGCTCAAATGGGTAGTTATAATGATGGAAATAATGAATATATATGATAACTATGAAATTATATTGATTATTAAAACTTCATTTATCATAAAATTCCTTACCCTTTCACCCATGATAACATCACTCATACATACGTATGATATACGATATCCATAAAGCGAAGTGATTCATTTTCCATGTAAATATTTCAAGAATGATACTAAAATTGTATATAATGAATAAATATGAGATTTATAAAAATAATATAATTTTTTATATGAATTAACTATATTCTATTCTGAATAAACATACCTTTTTCAACAATCATATATCAGAAAACATGGTATTCAACACTCGAAACAATATAAATAATGAATGATTGTTAACGAGCGGGTGATAAGATGTTATAAAAGGGTCATATATGATATTATAAATATGAATATGGTTATTTTATAAATTGGTAACATTTTTAAAACCATTTTAAATGATTTTAAATCACATTCAACTAAATGGAAGTGTGAGGTAATGTATTTCATCTCAATTTCCATTCAATTGAGACATATTTGTTATAATGAACCTATTCACTTTTATGTTGTGTATATACTACCCCTTTTATTTAGTTAACATGAATAAATATTAATTAATTATTATTAATGTCTTAATTCAATTTTATGCTTTCAAGGGGTTACAATTCAAATGTTACCAAAAGAGGTAAGAATTTATTTTGTAATATCACATTCTTTTGGGATTACAAATATTTTAATTAAAAGAATATTATCATTTATCCTTCATAGGAACTAATAATTTTTGTATTATATAGATATTTAAGGAGTTCCCATATTTTTACCAAATTTTCCTCTCTTTGTCACATAAATCATGTAATGAAATATTTAGATGAAAGACCAATTTTATTTATAATTTAATTGGGTATATTTTTCTTGCATGTCCATATTTTTCAAAATTGTTTTAAAAAAGACCTTTTTATTACTCAAATTATTTATTAAGAAAATTTTAATTCATCCTTGATTTCTTTAGAATGTATAAAAGGAATAGATCTAATTTTAAAAATATTCATTTTTAATTTTCTTTACAAAATTCAAAAGTAATGCTTTTTTAACGTATACAACATCAATAAAGTTTCCTACCGACATATCAATTTTATGATATTTAGGTTATTAAACACATTTTAAATGGTTTTAAAAAGAAAAATGTTAAATGAAATATTATTTTAATATTTATATTCTATTTTAATTATTTCTCTAAAGGATATGATTTTTTTCAAAACCTATATAGTCGATGAATCTATAGTCAACTCTTACCTCTTATTAATTTTTTGTTCTTTATATTTATTTTTAAACATTCAATTTTTTATGATTATTTTAAATTAAATTTCCCTTAAATATCCATATTTTTAATCAATGATATGATTATTTATTAAAACGTATACCATTTATATATATAGTGTTTTACTTTGGAAGTTATTTGATTCACTAGGGAAATATTGATATTCTGTATTCATTATTAAATACAAAAATTTATTAATAAGGCATATTGTTTATTAATTGAATTGATTATTAAATATATGAGAAATTCATTGGAAATGAAGTGATGGGTGGATACCATTTATATATTTCCTCTCGATGCATCAACTAGTCTAATGAGACAAATCATTTGTCCAAATTAAATGGGTTTCCCGTGTATACCTACCAATTAATTAAATTGTGTTGGAGAAATGTCTTGACAATATAGATATCATGATATTTGATATCATGATGTCTAATATTAAGAAATTATTCATTTACAATTCATTTATTTTTATAAATGAGATTATTGTATTAATATTATCAATGGATGTATTTTGTTCTCAAGTTATTTATTAAATGGAATGTGTTTTCAGTTATTTTACCATTCCATATTGATTATTAATTATTTACTCATGATAAATTCCACTATACAAAAATCTTAATAAGAATTTGATGTTACCCATATTTTTCTTCCTTTCCCTAGGATATAAAGAAGAATTATTTAAATGAGTTCATGGATGTTGAATGTTTTCCATTATTATGTTTTATATTTTATTCCCAAATATAAAATGGGTATCATATATGTATCTTTCTATTGAAGACTAATAAAATTAATAGTACTTTAGGATTATATCCATTGTATCTATAATAATTTAATAAAGTAACAATAAACTCCAGGTTACTGGATTCAGTATTGTTATAGTTGGTATCAAATAAAATTTAGTAGAAACCTTGAGAACTAGATTTAGGAAAATATATACCAAGGAACATATCACTACAATTGAATTTGCGGATAATTATATGTATAAGATATCATAATAATGTTTTGGTAAGGTAGAGACTATGCAAATTTTACTAGGAATACATCACTATCTTGATACTATAAGTGGACATGGTTTTGGCACAGATGGATCTAGGGGTATAACCCCAAAAAGAGTTCATTTGAGTATATATCAACCATTATTTCAGTGAATAGTGAATGGTACCTTACTGTGAAACTGGTTTGAAACTATTTTTGTATATTATTATGATAAATCATATTTTATTTTCAAACCATTATAAAGTATTTGAAAATATTTTTACAATTTAAATATATCTGTAAAGAAAACATTTATATTATTCTGATATTAAAAACGCATAAACTTTCAATTTATGTTAAATTTTATGAAACATTTAGAATTATATGTTATGATTTAAAATTTATAATTTCATTCTCTAATCCAATATATTCCATTTTTTTAGAAATGGTGAATGATAAAGAGAATGGTATCAATACTCATGGACAATGTAGAAATTTCATTGATGAGCAAGGAAATGCCATTGGTATTGAAACTAAGAAGATCATTGGTATATTAGGGTGGATGAACCATGTTATTAATAATAAACTTTCACATATGGATAAAAATGATGTTCCATGGCATGATACACCTATATTGGATCATTTTTTACATCTACTAATCTTATGGTAGTAAAGCAAATGATTATGTCCATTGAAAGGATATTTCTATCATTAGGATGTGTTTAAAAGGAAAAGGATATAATTTAAATATATTGACTCAAAGTAAATAGTGATCAATAGTGATCATTAATCTAGAATAATAGAGGAAAAATAAATAGGACACATGGAATCGATAAATTTTAAAGAAACATTCTTCCATAAATTTTCCCTATGTAAGAAATAAACTAAAATGAATATAATGTTTCTCAAGATAAATAAAAATTAAGATGAAATTGTTTAAATGTATTATAATTCATTTAAAATACTTCCTAGGTATGTTTTAGATTACATATGTAATAAAAAAGGCAATATTGACTATTTCTTTTAAGGGATTAAGAGAAGCCTCCAAAGCGTAATAATTTATAAAACTTTTTTACTCATATGATGAAATAATTTTATCTCCATAAAAACATTGAAGAAATATTTTATATCTAATATATTCAATATGAATCTTGAGAATAATAGATCAAATGAACACTATAAAAAAGAGAAAACATCAACAAAAGGAAGAAAATCAATCAATTTACATCATGTGAAAATTTTGAAAAGAAAGATCCTAGAAAATGCTTTAAGAGAATGTGAGTTTGTTACAAATGCAGTGATATGGGTTATCTAGATCATGAATGTAAGTTAAATAAAGAGATCATTTCTATCTAGTGCTTCAACTATAAAGAAATGGGGAATTATTCAAACCAATGTCTCAAGATTTAAGCGAACTTACCATATAAGAGGCCAAGGAAAGAAGGACAAGCTTATACGATTACTACAATAAAGGTTGAAGTTCCCAAATATATAGTGGTGGGTAATTTAATAATATATTCAAATCTAGGGAATGATTTATTCAATTCTGGATCCTCACAATATTTTATATCTTCCATGTTTTCCAATAAAATTAGATATTTACCTAGAATATTAAGAATGGCGTTTTTAGTCAAAAATCCTTGTGGAAATATCACTATGACAAGGATATGTCAAATAGTTCCCATTTTTACACTAAAAATTGCTCTATTTTATGACTTTATTGTCATACCTATGGTTTAATTTTATAAAATCTATGGTATAGACTGAATTTAAAAATATAATATGAAAATTTATTTTAAATAGAAGGAAATTATGATTCATGATGAAGATGTGGAATTCCTTATCTTTATAAAGGAGACATTGTCATCCCAGTCATGTTTGGATCCACCCCTAACAGCTATTCTAAATGAGATTCTTGGGGAATAAGTGAAAACACATTATATTAATGGAAAATATAATATTCTAATTGAATATTTTCCTATTTTACATGAATTGATTGATTTATTTTCTGAGGAATTACCTGGACATCCACCAGAGCATGATGTAGAGTTTTCAATTGATTCAGTCCTTAATGAAATAACTATATCAAGTACTCCCTATAGAGTTACCATTATAGAATTAGTGGATATGAAGAAACAAATAGATAAGTTGTGTGGTAAGGGATTTTAAAGCCCCAATGTTTCACCTTGAATGCCCCTATTCTTTTTATTAAGAAGAAATATGGATCCATGAGGTTGTGCATTGATTATATGGAAATAAATTCTATTTATATATGGAACAAGTATCCTATACCTCGTATTGATGACTTATTTAATAACCTTATCAAAGATCAATATTTTTAAAATATTTATATTTATTTTGGTTATCATTAATTATGAGTAAATAAGGAAGATATTATGAAGATAATATATCGAACAAGGTATGAACATTCCAAGTTTATAATAATTCCATTTTCATTAACTATTTCACAATCTATTTTTAATGATCTAATGAGCTGAGTATTCCGGGGATATCTTGATATTTTTTTTGTTATTCATAGATGATATCTTGCTTTATTCTAAAATCTATGAGGTCTATGATAATCACATCCAGATCATTATTTATACTTTTAGAGGAAAAGAGTTATACTAGAAATTTATCAAGTGTGAATTATGGATTCTGAAAGTTTCTTTTCTTTGCTATATTTTATCCATGTATGGAATCTCAATTGATCCTATGAAGACAAAGGTAGTCTAATAATAGAATAAACTAACAAAAATATCCAAGGTATATAGTCTCATTGGTTTAGTAGGTCATTATCGGTGATTTGTTCAAAATTTTTCCCGATTGGCTAATATGTTAACCAAGATTACATGTAAATGGGATAGGTTTGTATGAAAAAAGAAATATAAATAATGTTTTTAATAATTGAAGATGAGATTTTTGAATGCTCCAATTTTTACACTACCATCAGAAAATGATGGATTTTTCATATATAGTGATGCATCGAAGAATGGACTTTGTTGTGTCCTTATACAGAATGATCAAGTTATTACTTACACATCAAGGTTGTTAAAGTACCATGAATAGAACTTTACAACTCATTATCTTGAGTTTCTGGCTAGAATATTTGGATTGAATATATGGATAAATTATATCTATGGAAAAAGCTGTGATATACACACATTCCATAAGATCTTAAAATACATATTTTCTTAAAAATAGCTCTATATGAGGGAAATGTGATGAATTCAGCTTCTATAGTATTATTATTGATCAGTACTATACTACTTAAAGAAGTAAAATTAGGTAGATTATGAATTAAGTAGGAAGGAACATGTATTTTTATCCCAAATGAGGATTGTTAGGGATTCTATATTAATGGATCTAGTAAATATAGATTTGATAATTATTAAGTAAGGGGAGAAATCACTCTATTTTAAAATTATTATGAAACCATATTTATTGGAAAATATATAAGCTTCTCAACATGATGATGAGAATTTTCAAAAGAAAATTTAAGATGTGACTAATGGAAAGTTATAATACTTTGTATATAAATATGGTGTTATGAAATTTTTAAAGAGGCAATGTGTTCTATCTATACCTTGGTTGAAAAAATAATTTTTGCGTGATATTCAGAGCTTTAATTTCTCTATAAATCCTTGTAGAACATATATTTATAGGCATTTTAGGGTACATTTTTTTATGGGATAATATGAATAGAGAAATTTTATATTATGTATCAAGATGCTTGGGTTTTCAATAGGTGAAGGATGAGAGACAATATCCTAGAGGATTCATGTAACCTATACCTATTCCTATGTAGAAATGGGTTAAAATTACTATATAATTTATCACTGTAAAACAAAATACTCTAATAAATAATGATGCAATATGGGTCATTGTTGATCACCTAACCAAATATTTACATTTCCTTGATATAAGAGAATATTTACCTCTTGAGTGCCTTACATCACTTTATATTAATGAATTTTTAAGACTTTCTGGTGAACCTATTTCAATTATGTCTAATCAAGATCACCAATTTACAATTAAAATATGGAAAAGTGTTTAGAAGGCTATTTATACTGAGCTTCATTTGGGCACCACCTATCTTTCTCAAACTGATGGGTTATACGAAAGGACTATTAAAATAATAGAAGACATGTTGAGGTTATTTAAATTTTTCTTTCAAGGTATTTTGGATCATTACTTACCTTTTAAAGAGTTTAACTATAATAATAGTTTCCATTAATGTATTCAAATTGCTCCATATGAATTATTACATGACAATAGATGTCACAATCTAAGTTGTTGGGATGAAGTTAATGAAATAAAAATTAGAGGTACAAAACATTTTTATGAGACAACAATGAAAGTAAATACTATTCAGACACATATTATAGTATATAAGAGAGTTAAAACGAGTAATGCCTATAATAGAAGGAAATATTTTGAATTTCAAGCATGAGATCACATTTTTTTGAGAGTATCTCTATTGAAGGGTGTTATAAGGTTTAGAAAGAAAGGGAAAATGAGCCCCAAGAATATCATAACATTCAAAATTATAAAATGAATTGTAGTTTTGGATTACCATTTTTAAACTCTAGAAAGTATCACTAATGTAAATGATATGTTCTATAAATCATTATTAAGAAAGTACATTCCATACTTGACACATGTGCTTACCTATGAAGAAATAGAATTGGAACCTGATTTATCTTACTATAAATAGCCCATCTAGATTCTTGAAATAAGGGAGAAAGTATTGTCAAATAATATGAATTTATTTTTAAAGGAACTTTATGGAAATCATAAAATAGAGGACAAAATGTGGGAACTATAGTATGTTATAATCAAGAACACCCCACTTTTGTTTAGAAAGTTATATCCATGAAAATTTTAAGGATGAGATTTTTATTGGAGGAAAGAAAGTAATAACTGAGATAAAATTATAGAAATTGAAAATTATATTTTGATAATACTATAAAATAATTAAAATTGTAATATTTAATCACACAAATACTCTAATTTTTTAGGATGAATATTTATTTTTAACTTAACTGGTCAAAATAATCCTAGAATGAAAATTTGAAATTTTCCCTTAGAAATAAGCTTTTATGAATTTTAGAAATGTAAGATTTAAATATTAATTTTTTATTTATAATATTATTTTATAATATATATAATTAACAATTTATTTACTATCAATTAGATAGAAATAAAGACATGATTATTTTGAGGTAAAAAGTGATATTTTCTAAAAAATAATTTTTTTAGAAGGAATATTGTGTATCCATTTTAATTAATTAAAATAATATTTAATAATTAATTATTTAAATTAAATTTATAGATTATATATCTAAATATATGAATTTAAATCCAAATAATTATTATTAATATTCATATTGTTATTATAAGATCATCTTATTCTTGAAAAATGCATTTCTTGAAAAATCATTTTCAACAGTTTTTGTGGGTTTATTTTTAAATTAAATTCTACCACTTCATTGAATTGAATTTTATAAAATATATTCCATTTTTTAATAATAATAATTAACATTATTTAATAATTTCATCATAATTGTTTCATAATTAATAATAAAAATAGTAAAAATTAATTACCGTATTTAAGGTCCAAACGAGTTTACTAGGGGTAAATCAATAAAGATAAGTGTAAAAATGAACTAAAAATTTATTAAACACATTGGTTAGTTTTATTTAAACAATATAATTTTAACCTTATTATATGAGTCATTTTTTGACCAAAGGTTCAAGAAAGTGATATGAAATTATTATAAAATGTGGAGAAAATAGTATTGTGGAACTCACCTCAATTATAAAAGGGCACCTCCTCCCCTCACTTATTAAAAATATAAAGCCATTTTTATCAACCAAAACATGCCAAAATATCTCCCCAAAATCCTAATTATCTTTTTATAGGTTCTTTTTTTCCCAAAATATCAACTCTAGCATCCTTAATAAAATATCCAAATGATGTTTTTCTAAGAAAAGGTAATTGTCTTCACTAAGCACTTTCTTTTCTACTTCTTCCTTTATATCCTTCAATTAACTCTTAGTAATTATAATAATATAACAAAAGTATCTACCATTTACCAATATATTATTATCTTTATGAACTAATATTTATCTATCTACTTCTCTATCAAATGGGAAAAAACCATTGCTTATCCATACGATGGACTACTGCCTCACAAACCGATGTAATTTGTTTTCCATCATCGAATCACATGGATAGTAATAATCATGGAAATAATGAATATATATGATAATTTTTATTGGATATTTATTATTTAAATTTAATATATCATCAATTTACTTACCATTTCTTCCAATAAATAAATTATAATGTCTCTCAAGTATACGTACGACCTACCATCTCCACGAAGCGATGAAATTCATTTTCCATGTAAAACTTCAATTAATGATTAAAAAAATGAATTTAATGAATAATTTTAATATTTATAACATTAATATCATTATAAATATTTTGTAACTATATCCTATTCTCAATAACTAGAACATTCATGACAAGAATTTATGATAAAACAAGATAATTGATACCCGAAAAAATTGAAATAAAGAAATATTGGCAACGAACTGGTGATAAGATGATATAAAACAATTATATATGATATTATAAATATTAATATGGTTCTGGTATAAATTAATAAAAATTTTAAAACCATTATATAAGAGGTTAAATCATGTTCAATTAATGGGATGATTGGTGTACCTGATTTTAACTCAACTTCCATTTCATTGAGACATATTTGTCAGTATACATATATTCAATTTTTTGCAGTGTAAATGCTGCCCCATTGATGAATTTAACATGAATAACTATTTATTCAGGATGATTAATGTTTCAATTAGTTTTTATACTTTCAAGGGCTCATAATTTATATGTTATCAAATAGGTAATAATTTATTTTACAGTCTCACTTTCTTTTGGGATTGCTTATATTTCCATTGAAGGAATATTATCATTTATAATTCATAAGATCCAATAATTTTATTATCCTCAAGATATTCAACAAGTTTATATATCTTATTATAAGTTTTTATTTCTTTGTAACTTTAATCAATAAATGAAATGTTTAGATGAAATGTCAATTTTATTTCTATTTTAGTCAGGTATATTCTTCATTTGTATCCATATTTTTGATTTTTTTACAAAAGTAATTTTTACTACTAAAATAATTTATTAAAGAAATTTTAATACATATTTTACTTTTTTATAAGGTTTTAGTGGAATATTTCTAATTTTTTTCAAAGCGGTTAAATTTTATATTTCTTTAAAAATGTCAAAAGGAATATTTCTTAATGTATATGGCATTAACAGACTTTCCTACTGTCATAACTATTTTACAATATTTAGCTTCTTGTATACTTTTTCAAAGGGATTAAAAAGAAAAATATTAAATTAAATATTATTTTAATATTTTTGTTCCATTTTATTTATTTCTCCAATGAATATGATATTATTTCAAAACCTATATATTTGATGAATCTGTGGTTAACTCTTATATATTATTAGTTTTGTAGTCATTATATTTATCTTGGAACATTAATTTTTTATGATCGTTAAACATTAAATTTACTTTAAATATCCAAATTCTTCATCATGGATATAATTATTTCTTAAACCATATATCATTTCTATATATGGTTTTTTAATATGGAAGATATTTTATTTACCATGGAAATATTGATATTCATATTATTTACTGAATAAAAATATTTAATGATAAGTCATATTGTTTATGAGTTTAATCGATCAATGAATATATGTGGAATGCATTATCCTATGGGGCTTGGTTATAGATATCCCCTTGATGCATCAACAAATTTAATGAGACAAATTATTTGGCCCAATTAAATAGGTTTCTGGCATATACCAACCCATTAATTAAACTATCTTTGAACAATGTTCTAATTGTATAAATATCTTGATGTTTTAGATTAAGATATCCATTATTAGGAATTTCTTTCATTGAGAATTTAGTTATTACTATCCATGAGATTATTGCTGTGATATTATATGTGTATGTATTTAATTATCAAGTTATTGATTAAATTATATGTGTTTTTAGTTATTTACCTTTACTTATCAATTATTTCTTATTTACTCATGATACATTCCATTTTATGTAAGAATTATTAAGAATTTTAGACCACCCTAATTTTTTTCCTTTCCAGAGGATATGAAGAATAATTCTTTAAATGAGTTCAAAGATGCCCAATGTTTTCCATCAATATATTTTATATTTTATTACAAATTTAAAATGGATATTGTGTATGTATTTGGATCTCCAAGACTACTAAACTGAATGATCATTTGATATTAGACCCATTTTATTTATGAAATTGTTATAAAGTAACCACCAACTCGAGGTTACTTGATTCAGGGTTGTAACTCCCCCAAAAATATCTCTGTTACATAGAAATAAAAATCAAAAGATTAATGTATTTATGAAAGAGTCTTCTAAATATGTTAATTAGCTCAAAGATGGGATTTAATGACTAGAAAAAAAAAAACAAGAAGACCAATTAGTCAGTTAGGTGAATTTATAAGAAGTAGTGAATTTTAAGATGAAGATAAAAGAATAGGATAAGGTTATTTATGAACATAATTATTTTGTAAATGAGAGAAAAAATAAGGTATAACAATTTTGAGAATATTTTTTTCATTGAGAAAAAATTTTAAATAAAAAATTAAATTAGGAGATTCAAAGAAAAAGCTGCACTTCAGAAGGTTCTTACATGGAGAAATGTTTGAAAGGACCAATAGAGGATCATAAGGATTAGATGAAATTATGATTGAACAATTACCAATGTTTATGGGTAAAATATGAGTTATATGTAAGTTTAAGACATCAGAAAACAAGAATAGTAACTAATCATAAAAAAGGGAAACAAAAGGATAATGATTCTAGTGTTAACACTAAGTCACCATTTTCATTGAAAAAGATAGATCTAATCAAAGGAATTAGATAATTGGAAACAATTATCAATCTTCATGGACTTATCATTAATTTATAATCTTTATAAAGGTTGGAGGAATGTAGAGGAATAAAAGAGAGAAGATATTTTCTCTTATGGAATTCCATTATTTTGGCTTTATTAGACACACCATGTCCTAATGTGAATTGTTGGAGAGCTATTTAAATGGAGAAACACCTAGAAGTAGGAAAATAAGAATGAATCTATATCCTTCATCCCATATAATAAATTATTTTTATAGATATTAATTTCATTATTCTAATTTTGGATATAAAGATTTTTATTAAAGGAAATTGAGAATAAATGATGGTTACCACTGTGAAAGTTAGAGTAATGTAAAAGAAAAACAATATAACAATGATACATTGAAAAGTAGATACTCCTTGTTGGAAGAAGAAGAAGAGTGTGATTATAACACCTATTCTGAAGATAAATATAAGATTCCATTATATACCTCAATGAAACCAAGCATCTTGTAGAAGGAGATGAAGAATAAGAGAGAAAGATATCTTGGATGAGATTTCTCTCATGGCTACAAAGAACAACATCACCCAGATCCTTGATAGTGGTTGTTCATCCCAAATGATTGTAAACGCGAAATTGGAAAAGAATATGAAGGGAATAGTTGATCGAATAGTATGTTTTAGAAATGATGTAGCTTTGAAGATTAAAGGGAGTGTAAATAAATTCTTAGCAGGAGGTGAGATGAAGAAAAAAATTTCTCTATATGGATGTATTTTTTCACAACCTTTTAAGTGTGAGTCAACTCAGTGACTCTAGATTTGAGGTCACATTCAATAAAGGGGTAATTGATCCAAGGTAAGTGTAGAATATTCCTATTTAATGGATAGAGGAAAAATAAAAATTTATATCAGATAGATATAAAATAATACACTTGTCTCCTAATAGTTAAATACGAGAACAACTTTGGGCAATAGAGGCTTAACCACATTCACCAGAAGAGCATGGAAAACTTATCCAAACTAAAAGATGTAGTGGTTATTCAAAATCTGAATAAAGTACATTAAAATAAATTTGACTCTTATGTTCATAATTTTTATTAATAGAGGAATAAAAGGGAATCCAATATAATTTATCTGGTTCACACAGATGTGTGTGATCTAATGAATCAATTATGAACATGTAGAGAAAGGCATTTCATCATCTTTGTTTATTATTATAGTAGAATGACTTATTTTATGTTCATTAAAACTAAAAGAGAATTCAAGAGTTCATGAATATATATCTAAAAAGGGTTGAAAATGATACTGGACACAAAATAAGTTATATTGATCCTATAATGGAATAGAATACACATCCATTGAATTTAAAAACTACCTTGAGAAGCATGAAAGTAATCATGAAGTATCATTAGTATGAAATCCACAAAATAAATGATTTATGGAATAAAGATATCAATAGATAAATAATATTGATGAACATATCTCATTAAAAGTGGTTTCTCAAACAACTTTTATAATTAAGTAGTACAACCTGTGGTGTAAATGAAAAACTAGGATGTGCTTATCCCTAGGGAAAAAGTGAAACTATTTAAAATATGGCATTAAAGGAATCCCCTGCGGATTTATTTTTGTGTCTTCAGAAGTAGATTCTATATTTAAAACATATATTAAAATTAGGGAAACTATAACGATGAAGTAGAATAAGAAGTATGTTGAGTTTACTCAATAAAAAATAAGGCCTACAATGCATCAATAAGAGGCACAAAAAATTATGAACAGTAATGAAATGAAAGTATTTGATAAGAAATGTGGGAATAATTTTAGAATTTAAAACATTGATGAATTATGGAATGAAGTTGATAAAATTTATACAAATTATATAGTTATATGAAGATCAAAAAATTATAAATATTCCAAGACTTAATTAGAATAGGGGACGATTGTTGAATAAGGCCAGCCTACGACTGAGAGAAGAAGTTATAGAACAAAAGTAGATCCCTCCAATATAATAGGAGAAAAAAATTATCCAACATATACATGAAGGAATAGGAATGTAGATAATGGTTCTCTATTATGAATGGTGGAACAAAAATCATTTTAATAATAAGTTAAAGATAAATCATGGGTCAGATCTGTGACTGAGGAATTGGATCAAATAAAAAAAAGTCATACTTGAGAATTTGTGATGAAGCCTGAACAACAAAATGTTACCATAATGAAGTTAATATTCAAGAATAAATTATTTTAACATTAAAATTAGGTCATAAATAAGGAATTATTAGTTTGTAATGGCTACACATAAATTGAATGTGTTGATGTTGAATTTTTTTTTCACTAATAGATCAACCTGGTCTAATCTGGATCTTCTTGGTGATGACAATTCAATGGTGTTTCATTATTTTTAAAATGGATTTTAAAATAAAATTCCTTAATGGTGTGATTTAGGAAGAGGTATATATTGAAAAAATGGGGTATTTCTGATTGGAAATGGTGAAAAAATGTGTGTATGTTGAAGAACTCCATATATGGTCTGAAGTAGGTCCTATGAGAACGGTATGATCATATTAAAATATTTTTTACTTAAATGAGATAGAATTAAAAATTGGGTGTGTTGATCATAATATTTAGGTGAAAATATCTATTGATTTATAATTCATGGTGTTAGTCTTTGTGCATGAAATAATATTTGGTGGAAGTAAGTAGAAATCAAGGGAGGAATTTTCTAGTCTATTGAGTTCAGAGTTGGATAAATCTATAATTTGAAATATTACATATTTTATTGGACCATATGTGGTTCAAAAATAGAGATACACCATTATATATAAATGTTAGTATGCATGAGAGATAAATATTTTACAAATATGATTCCAAATTAATGCCAAATATGATTGAGCTTGGAACCAAACTTGGGAAGTATAAGGATATGGAATATATGGATACTACTATGTATAATAGGATAATCAAAAGCCTACAATATTTAATGACTAATTGGTCAGATATCATTTTTGAAACATGTTTAGTATCAAATTTACAAAATAATCTAATGTAATAGAATCATAGATTAGTTAAAAGAATCATGATGTACATTCAGGGTACTCTCAATTTTGTCTTGCTCTTTGATGATAGGGTGGAACATGAGTTATCAACATTATCTACTAAAGAATGGGATAGTGATGTGGTGGAATAAAATTCCATAATTAGTGGTTAATTATTCATAAGAAATAATTTTTTAGGTTAGTTGAGAAAAATAAGGAAATCAGTTCGCTAGAAATAGAAGAGGAAGAACACATTATAGTAACGAAAGCGTGCATATAGATTCTATGGATGAATCAACCATTAAAATATATTATTGAAGAATTAAAATGATATATGATGATATTATATGATCTCATGAAAAATATGGTACATACCTCTTATACCAATCATATTGAGATAAAAAAAACATTATTAATGAAAATTAAGAGCAATGACTGATCAAATTAGAACATTTTTTTTAATCATTAGTAAGTGGAATATACAATAACTAATTTGCTAGAAACTCCAAAATTTATGACACATTAGTTTAACCTTGTAATTAAACCACGTTCATTAGATTGAGGAGGATTAGATATACCACCTTCCACTATTTTCATCTAATTCCATATCTGGTGTGTTCTCATGTTTGGTATGTGCTTTATCATTGGGATTATTTTCCAAGGGAGAGAATAAATATCATACCAGCGAAATTTTCAAGTAGTGTAAGTGTTGATATTATATCATAAAGAGGGATTATATGGTATGAAATTTATGGGGAGATATGATCCATTGGGAATGTAGGAACAATGTTTGATCAAGATGGAAGATACATGGAGTTTTTTAAAGAAGAATGACATGAGGCATTGGATTCTATCTTTAACTATTGTTTTCTATATCGATAAATTTTCACATAGATATAGAGTGATGAATAATTTATATATTTTAATTTAAAAGAAGTTATGTGGGTGTGTGGACTTGAATTAAATTTTGGATTTCCAATAAATCCAATGGAGGATAATTTTGTAACCATGTCTATCTTGGCTAGAGTTTAATGTTGTGTTTTTTTAATTTGGTTGTAGTGGAGAAGGTTGAAAAAATTTAATTTTATGTGCATAACTAGTGTTATAAATGAATTTATGAAGAGTTTAATTATTCTATATGTTCTTATTCTTTTAATAAAAAGTTATTTTATTGGAGAAAGTTTGTAACATGAGAAGTTTATTAGAGGAAGTTTAATGTTACTTGTAGTTCAAATACTATAGTTTTTTTCTAGTGTAATGTTCTTCACACTAGTAAAATTGATCCATGTTCATTATAATTTTTTATCATTTGAGGTTTCATGATGGATAACTTGTATGCCAGTCAAGTTGTTTTACTCTATTTAGTTGCATGCATGTTGGGAGTTTCACACTAGTTAAGTGTTTTTGATGTCAAGCTATGTGAATGATGATCCATGGAAGTTGGAGCATGCTAGGTTGTTTAAAGGTTGAGGATTGCCTATAAATATCATATTACCACTTTATTAATAACTAAAAAAGATTTTGAGATTATCATAGGATATCATTTTCCATAAGGTTTACTTTAGAAATGAAACTTATGTGAACTGGACCTAAGTTAAATATTTTGGAGATGTTACCTATTATAGTATTGTTCCATGAGAAATAATTGAGTGAACTCACTTGAGTGGTGGGTGTTTCATTAATCAAGATGTGAAAACATATATTTTCAAACCAAGTGGAGAAAAGCCATTAGGGTGAACCTATATAGAAAAAATTACTTTAGCAAAGGTATTTGGATAGAAAATATATGGAAAAATATAATTGAGTGAAAAAACGTGGGTGAGTTTGGTTTCATTAAGTGACTTAAGAGAACTAAAATCAAGAAAAGTCATTTGGGTGAATTTTAATCCGTGAAACATGAGAAAGGGTACTCGGGAGAAAGGGAGTTTTTGAGCGGAGAATTATTGGTGGGTATTAACGAGAAAATGAATATCATTGGTGCATTATAATTTGGTATTCATGATAAGAAAACCTAAAAAATTGTAGACTAAATTGAAGTTACCTACACATTAGTTAATTGAGAATACATCCATTTAAAGTAGTGCATAAAGGATGAGTTGAAAAAAGTGATATAAGGGTCGCATTAAACTTATATCTAAATCTTAATGTAAAGGTTATGATCATATCATGGAGTGTATAAGGCCAAATAAATATATTTACCAAACTAGTGAATATTAGTGGATTCTAGTACAATAGAACAAAACTATGTGTAATCTTTTTATACTATCCCTATGTGGTGAACCAAGTAAAATCATTATGCCTTGTTTTCATTTTTATATTTTTTTTGTGGTGGACATGCTACATACTAAAATAGATTTAATGAGTTCCTACCAATGTAATAATACGATCCAATGTAACAAAAATAAAAAGTTTACACCCTTAGTTACCCATCCCCTTTTAGGTTGTCTAAGGTTTTAATACATTGTATCGAGTTGTTATAGTCCTTGTGCAATTCCAACCATATCATTTTTATTATATTGAGATCTTTCTTTGTAAATATATACTCTAAACTCTCATGATATGTATATATATATATATATATATATATATTACATATTTAAGTATAGAGGTAGTTCCTCCATATATTTAAGAAAAATATTATAACTTCCAACTCAAGATCATGAGCTGAATAGTTTTTTTCATGAATCTTTAATTATTGTGATGGATAATAAAAAACCCTATATTTTTTATAAGGTCACACCCCACCATTTATTCAATGCATAAATATATATAAAAAACATTCATTACTTGATGGTAAATTTAATACAAGTGAATTGACCAATATCTTCTTTAGTTCCTAAAAAACTCTCTTTGCATTCCTTTGACCATGTGAATTTGACCCCTTCAAGTGTTAAATTGGTTAACAGGTTGAAAAATTAGGAATTTTTTTTAACAAATCAAATATAGTAACCTACCAAACCAAGAAAACTTTGTTTCATATTTATATTCATCAATGCCATCCATTCATTGATTAACTTGGTCTTAAAAGGGAAAACATATATTCCATCCTTAGAGATAATATGGTCAAGAAAAAAACTTTATGGTACCAAAATTAAAACTTACTAAATTTCCTATATAAAATATTTTATCTAATAAACTAAAGATAAATTCATAAATTATTATCATTATCTTCATTAATTTTAGATTATATCAAGATATCATCAATAAATACCACCAAAATTTTATCAAAGTCATCCTTGAAAAATCTATTAGTAAAATCCATCACACTAAGGGTGTTTTATTTAATCAAAAGGGAATCACTGTAAAATAATAATTTCAATACATCATATGAAATTCATTATTTATTATATCATTTATTGTGAATTTATGTCAACCATAATAAATATTGATATTTTAAAATTATTTATATATTTAAATTTTATCAAAAAAGTTATCAATATACGGTAAGGGATAATTTTTATTTTTATTAATGAAATTAATTTCTTTGTAATCAATGAAAAACCACATAGACCCATCCTTATTTTTTAAAAAATAGAAGTATTTCTCTCTAAGGTGAGGCACTATTTCATATAAACCTCTAATTACACAACTCCGATAACAGTTTCCTTAACTCCACCAATTATATAGCGGTAATTCTATAGAGAGTATTATATTTTTTTTTCATCTGGGGTGAGTTCAAGGGAAAAATAAACTTCATGTTCAAGTGTATTCTAGGTAATTACTTATAAAATACATCAATTTATTCTTATAAAATAGGTATATCATCCATTCTTAAGATATACCTCCCATCCATAGATTTCATTTTCTATTCCTATTTTCTTTCAAATTCATTATGGTGGGATACTGGAGGTGGATATAAACAAGACTATGATAATGATGTCTTTCCTATAAAAAGTGATTCTATGCATCATTCATAAATTGTAACCTCCTTATCTCATTAGTAAATTCTTTCATTACACTTTGAGATCAAATCTATACCAAGTATTATATCAAAGTAAACCATAGGTATAACAATCAAGTTAATAATAAGGAAATATCTATGTATAGAAAATTCATAATATATCCTCATTGTACTGATATTTCCTTTAAGTGTTTTGATTTTAAACTCCTTTATTAGTATATCAGGGGATGATTTAATGTTATTAAAAAACATGTAAGATATAAAAGATTACATAGATATAAAATTAAATAAAGCATTATCTAACATTGATTTTATGATCAAAGTACCCACTATCGTATCATTCAGGAAATCCAATTCTGTTGTAGCAATCACACTAGACCAACCTTGATCTGTTGGCCTCTTATAAGGTAGATTCCCTTGATTCTTGGGATATTGATTGGAATAGTCCCCATATCCTTATAGTTGAATCATTATACATTAAATGATTTTCTTTTTATTTTCATTTATGAACTTTACAAACTTTGTCTTCACCATTTTAGAGAACTACCATTACCTTCATGAAATTCCCAATATGTTTCTTTCCAATATTATTAAATGTTATAAATTTCACCCTTTATTTATTCTCTTTTTCCATATTTCTCTCTACATGGTGCTCAACCATCATCTTCTTCTCTTAGATTAATTTAAAAATATAGGACTTATAGAATTTGTTTTATATTGATGTCACTTGATACCATATTCTCATTTGTTTAAAATGTTTGAGAGACCAATACCTTCAGAAGTATTTTCTCAAGTGATTCAAATAAATGATCAATCATGATTTTTAGATGATATACATAGTTCAAAACATATATTTATAACCTTGTAAAGTTAGCCTCATACTCAACAACATTCACACATCCTTATATATTAAATTTTGTAATTTTCATTCCAAATCATCTCATTTCTTGAGAGGAATTACATTTCAATGAATATCACCTAAAAATACTTCCATTCCACACCCTATATCTCCTCATCTTTCTTAGTATTTTTAATCAAGGACCACCATCAATCAATATATATAATTAATAAATATACCTCCCTTATAATATCACTAATTCACTACTTCCTAGAGTTTGGAATATCTTTTTAAGGAACTTGATCCACTATCCAACTACTATTGGATTAGTGGTTCCATTTAAGGGTGGATGTTCCTATTGCAAGAAGCATTATAGATGTAACACCCAGATGTTTTTATGAAATATTTTATTTAAATAATTTTTATTTTTTCGTAGATTTTGTTACACACAATCATGATCTTACAAGAATCCCTAGAATCTCATAGTATAAATTACCATTGTATCTTATCCATTTGGTAAACAAGAATATGTATAATTAACTTATGAAAATGCATTGTGAATTCATTGCCTATCAATTATTTATGAAAAATATAAATCAATTGGATATTTTTATTATTGAGTGAATTACTTTTGGTAATGAAAATAAAATATATAAATGTTATATACTTAATAATTTATTTATATTCATCAAATTGATATTTTAGTCATAGGGTACGAATAAACGCTATTTGATATGTAACAACCTTTTTTAAAGGGTAATTTCATGCTTTTGAATGGAGAACCCCTTTAAAATTAATATCTTGAAACCTTAATAATTTTTATATGAAAACATAAAAATTTTATTTTTATGTGGGATATAAAAATTTACTTTGGATGAATTTTTGATATTTTTCTGAAAACTTTCATGTTTTGATGAATAATAAAAATACACTAGATTTTAAAAGAAAACATAATGTTTCGTCAAAATAATTTATTTGGTTAAATTATAATATTGAATGGTTTTAAAATATAAATATAATAATTTTTTATCATTCAATATAATATATGGAATTATAATTAATTTTACATTGAATTTATATGTAAAAATATTTCATTATTTTGGAATGTTTTAACTTTTAAAAACACATTCTCTCATTCCAACAACATGAATGATTTTAAATTAATTAATGAAAATTATGTGTTTTTAATTTTTAAAAATGGACTCCATATTTATAATTAGTAGGTCTAAATTATGTTAATAGGATACTTTTATTTTGGGGCATTATGAATAATAACTTTGGTAATTAGTTTTATTACCGTGGTTGAAGGTAAACTGGGTAATTAAAGGTAAAAATAATATTATAAAATCACCTTAACACCTAAAAAATAATATTGGATGAATAAATTCGACCCTTATCATCTATTTTTCAAAATTTAATCACTTAATGTCGAATTTACCATCAATATGACATTAATTTTATTAAAATTAATGAATGTGACAAAATGTCACACTTTCTTTTTATATAAGTATATTAATTTTAATATATGGATAACCAGGAGATAATATAGACTATAGATAATCTCTGGAAAACTAAAATAATTAAATAAATAATATAAATTTATTTTGAATTATTATAAATTAATGAATTACCATTAAGGATGACACAATAGTGACGTAGAAATTGTTTTATTAATAGAAATAACAAATAAATGATTTTAAAAATATTAAAATAAATTTAATTTGAATTAATTAAAGTTGTCCATGTATTATATAAGATATTATGACATTTTTTTAGCATATTAAATGTTTTTATTTAGATGTTATATTTTATGTGGATTTTATTTAAAATCAAAGAAATAAATAGTTTCAAAATAGACACTGTTGATATTTTTAAAAAATAACATTTATTAAATTATTTAAAATACTAAAAATATTTAAAAATTAAAAATTGATAATTATAAGGTCTACATTGTCATAAAGTATCCATTTATGGTCAATTAACACCATATAATAAATATTTATGATCATTAAATATTTAGAATATATTAACATAATTAAAATTAAATAGATTAAATAAAAATAAATCAAAATGATAAGGTTTAAAATAAAAACAAAACATGTCTAAATTTTTGTTGGTTGAGAGTATTTAGACCCATACTCATATAATACTTTAAATAATACACTTTTGAGTAATTTGAAACTAAAAATTAATTTTTATTATTTAAATTGTTTTGGTTTTTCCAAAGGTGCCCCGCCCATCTCTTATAAAAGGGAACCTATACTTATCTTTTAACCACACCTCTAATGCCATTTTTCCCTAAAAAACCCTAACCATTTTCTCTCCCAAATTCCCTCACTTCATTCTACATGCCACCATTTGGGTAGAAATCCATCTTAAGGAGGCATTTTGTGCCAATCAAATGGTGATAATCGAAAAGAGGTAATTGTTTTATCACCTCTTTAAAAATTATTTTTTTATTATACTTATTCTTCTTATGTTTTTATCATACTAAAGTAGTAAATCCAGTATCTTATACATTATGAGATGTTACTATAGTTATGATAAAAACTTATGCCTCATTTTATCCATCATATGAATAACAATATCACCATTTGTGCGTACGTACAACTTACCATCTCCACACCGTGGTGTAATCTATTATTCAATAATAATTTATTTTGATTTGTATAATAATGGGTATAATGGAAATAAATAATTAATATAACATGATTATTATTCTTTATAATTAATATACCATCCAATTCCATACCATTTTACCATCAAAGGTAATGAAATCGTCACTCATGCGTACGTATGACCTACTTTCTCCACAACACAGTGAGATTCATTATACACATTAACAATTAAAGAATTATTATTAAATTTATATTATGAGTAAAAATAATAACTATGAACTTAATTTCATACTGGACATGAATAAAATACATCTAAAGAATAAAAAACAAGACTTACATGGAAAAACTGGAATGGGAAAATAAAGTAGTTAACACCCAAAATAATGGAAATATTGAAACACTATAAACAAAATATGGTAGGATCATATATGATATCATAAATATGAATAGGGTTATGGTATAATATTATAACATAATTTATCCATTATACAGAAGGTTTAGATATATATGAATGATATCATACCTAAGGTAAGGGATAATTTTTCAATATCATTTTTATCTGAGATTGTTTATACGTATGTATTTACTTGTGGTATATTTGTCATCCATGTCCATGTTTTCTAAAAATGTTTTCCTAAAATGTTTAATATTATTATATGTATTTTTAAAGTCATTTTAACCCATTTTTTACTTTTAATACAAGGTTTTGAAGAAATATTTCTTTCGACTACCATACAAGGTACTTTTCGAAATTTTCGGCAAGAGTAGGAGAAGAATGTTTTTAACTTATATGGCACGAATGGATTTTTACGTCTTCATAATGCCTTATTTACATGAATATTTATATGTAATATTTTATGTTTATTTTCAACTAAATTATTTTATTTTAAAATTTCATGTCATTTTGAGAATATAAAACATTTTTGAAGAAGAAAGGATAATTTCCGCAGGAATTAAGCTCAAGTGTTTTATCAAAATTAGTTTCCATCCAAGATGACATAGGGTTATGTTTATATCCCTATTATTACTTTTATTTGGTTGTGTTAATTATGGAATTATTTTAATTAAATATATTTATCTTATATAGATTATGTTATGATGAAATAATGTTTAATAAACCCATTTTATTTCATGGGATATGCTATGATGAATGATTTATGTTTTTGTGAAACATGTAATAATGATTTCATTATGAGATGGGTGGGACCTATATATCCCTCCAATGCATTGGGTAAATATTTATATATCATGAGATAGACATGAATGGAATAAAAAGTAAATCCGGTTTAGTAATACAGGGCTGGAACGATAAGTAAACCTGGTTCAGTAATGGTCTTTGTCCCCTATGATGGTATTAGATATGAGTGTTGGATAATATGGAAATGATTTTCTATGAATATGTTTATGACAGAAAATATCATGTCTTATGTTATGAATTTTGGAATTATGTCTATTAATTCTTATGAACTTTATCACATGACGTGATATCATGATATTTTGTATGCAGGATAATATTTTAAAATGTTATATTCTTATGTATTATGATTATGATATGATTGATATTTCCCTTGTATAACCTTACTAAGAATTTGATCTTGCCCTTTCATATTTTTCTTTTCCATAGGTCACGAAGAAGGGTATTAAGTAGGCTATGTCAGAAAATAGTCTAGCTAAGAAGAAATAAGTGGGAGACAATGTATATGTTTTATGAACCAGTTGTTTACATTTCCTAGTTTCTAAAGACACTATTCCAATACTGTCCTATCATGGATTTATTATATGTTGTCATGAATGTACTTATATTTTGAAATAATATCAATTTATATAAAGTGTGGGTCATTATAGTTTGTATTAGAGGAAAGGTATAGTTTACATTTGGAAACTTGGATGCGAAAGCTTTATTAAGAACCCTAAGGATATGTATAAATATAGGTTATAATCCTAGTGTTTTAGAAATGAACATAAATAACATAGGATAAAACCTAATGTTTCCTAAATTGAAATTTTATTCTTGATTATGTGGTTTTCCTATTATTATTAGTGTTTCTCACACTATGTTTCTTGGTTTTAGTCAATTTATAGAATTTGAAGGAACCACGTTAATGTTGAATGCAGCGAGCAATGAAATGATTGTCCCCCAGAGCAACCAAATGTTATGGGAACTGGAATGAAAAATATTATAGACATGCTCACACAACTTTATCAAGCTATGAATCATGCAGAACTTCCAAACTAGTAAAGGAGGGAGGAACATTCTATTGGGTCCTTCAAGAGGTAGCGTCCACCCTCATTCAGCAGGTCTTCTGATTAATTATTGGATGAACAATGGATAAGTACCACTAAGAAGATATTTTCAGTTCTATAATTTTCTGAACATAATAAAGACACCTTATTAGTCTATTATTTGGAAGGTGAAGCTGATAAATGGTGGAATCTTATCAATAATACGAGGCAAAGAGATTAAATTGAGTCCATGTAATGGGAAGAGTTCAAGAATGTTTTTTTTCAATACTTACTTTCCTCATATTCTTCGAATAAAGACGTATAAAGAGTTCCGTGAACTTAAGAAAAAAGATAATAAATACATTGGTACCTACGAAGCAAATTTTACAAGACTTTAACGGTATGCTTATGAAATTATTATCCAACCTGAGAGTTAAATTGATCAATTATTTAGTGGCTTAAAACCAAGTCTTTGAAGGGAATTATCCATAAGGGTCATTAATAGCTACAAGGAAATATTCTGATATTCTCTGAATCTAGATATGAAGATTAGAGTAACCCATCAGTCCTTTGGATTTTATAAGAAGAGAACAATGGAATTCAAAGGAATATATATGGACCACACTGAAAAGATGATGAGTTTTCCCTTATGTATAAAGTGTTGAAATAAACATGGAGGAAATTGTCTTAAAGGGACTAGGAAATGATTTAAGTGTAGAAAATAAGGTCACTAGGCAGTTGAATGCCGAAGTGATGGGAAAAATATTTCTAATGATGTGAACAAATAAAAGGATACATAGAATGAAACTCCTACACTTCAATGTTATAAGTGCAAGGAAATGGGGCATTATAAAAATCAATTCCCTAATCAAAGGGTTATTGATGATGATAAACGTTAAAAAACCCTTAAGTCCAAAGACAAAGGAAGGTCACATAAAATCACTATAGGAAACATAGAGTAAGATAATGAAGTGGTGAAAGGTACACTTACTATCCACTCTAAAGTAGAAAATGTTTTATTTGATTATGGATTCACCCACTATTTTATTTAGGAATACTTTTCTAAGGGAATCAAAATTTTAACTTAATAATTAGATGTTGCATTAGTTGTGATGACTCCTAATGGCACCAAAGTTGCATAAAAAGTTTATAATTATTCTTTGGTTGAAGTATATGGGAAAGTGCTTCCTGAAAATATTTTGATCCTTCCCATAGTGGAATTTTAGGTGATTCTTGGCATTTATTGGATTTCACTATATGGATTTCATATCAATTTCCAAGGAAGGGAAGTCACATTTCATATTCCAGATCAATCTATGATCATCTATAGATGCAAGGATGAATATTGCCTTCTAATAGAAATTTCTTCCATATTATGGGTTTTGATTCCTATTAATGTAGGTTATTTATATCAAATGGTTGGGGAGAAACTCATGATTAAGAATACACCCATTTTATAATAGTTTGATGGTGTATTTTTGGAGGAATTTCTAGTTATTCCACCAAATCGTGAGGTTTTGTTTTCAATAGAACTCATACCATGTGCTATGACCATTTCAAAGACACCTTATAGAATGACCCCAATTGAGTTGCAGGAATTAAAGAAGAAACTCTAAGAGAATATTGATAAGATATTTATATGCCCTAGTGTGTAACCTTGGGGATCACCTATTCTATTTGTTAAGAAGAAAGATGGATCAATGTGACTCTACATTGATTATCAAGAAACTAACAAGGTCACTATCAAGAACAAATATCCTCTTCCATGAATTTTTGAATTATTCGACCAACTATGAAGAGCTCAATACTTTTCATAGATTGATTTTTATTTAGGATATCATCAATTACGGGTCAACAAGGAGGATATACCAAAAACAACATTACATACAATGTATGGACACTATGAATTTATAGTGATGCCATTTGGTCTTACTAATGCCCATGCTATCTTCATAGATTTAATGAATAGAGTCTTTGTAAATGATCTTGATCAATTTGTGGTAGTCTTTATAGAGGATATTCTTGTCTATTTGAAGTGAAAGGAAATAATATGAATACCACTTGAGAATTTTACTAAAGACCCCGAGAAAAGAGAAGATTTATGAAAGTTTCACCAAGTGTGAATTTTGGATTAAGAAATTTTCATTTTTGGGTCACATAATATTAAGATATAGGATATCTGTCAATCCATAAAAAACAAAATTAGTTAAAAGTTGGTCGAGACCAAAAATAGTAACTGAGATCCAAAGTTTTCTTGGTTTGGATGGATATTATCGACGTTTTGTGAAATATTTTTCACGATTATCTAACCCACTCACCAAGTTTACAGAGAAAGGAGTTAAGTTCCTTTGGATGAATTAATTTAAAGAGAATTTAAAATATCTAAAAATAAGGCTATCTAATGCACATGTGTTCACATTTCCTTGTAGTAGAGAAATATTTGTCATCTACAGTTATGCATCCATGAAGGGGTTGGGATGTGTTCTCATGAAAAATGATATGGCGATAGATTATGACTCACAATAGTTGAAAATCCATGAGAAAAATTACCCAACTCATGATTTGTAGTTATATGCCATAATAATTTCATTAAAGATATAAAATAATTATCTTTATGGTGAAAGGTGTGATATTTGTATTGATCATAAAAGTTTAAATTATATTTTCACACAAAAGGAGATGAATATGCGCCAAAAAAGATGGTTGGAGTTGATTAAAATTATTACTGCTCGATACATTACCACCCTCAGAAAGAGAACATGGTGGTAGATTATTTGAGTTGACAAGACCATGCTAGCCTGTCCATGATGAGGATCACAAAAGATCCAATATATATGGATTTATAAAGGATGGATCATGAAATCCTAAAGTAAGGGGGAAAATATTATCGTTCTCAAATGAATGTTCAACCATATATACAAGTGAAGATTATGGAGGCATAGAAGAAAGATTTAGAGCTACAAAAGAAGGTGAGAAATTTTCTTGAATTAAACCTTGATTGTGATGAAATAATAAGGTTTAGGAACCTGGTTTGTATTCCTCCAATTACAGAATTAAAAAAGGAGATATTAGATGAGGCTCATAGTTCTTCATTCTCTATTCACCCTAAAAGCAAAAAGATGTACACGGACCTGAAAGAGTATTTATAGTGGGATGGAATGAAAAGAGATGTAACCAAATATGTCTCTTGATGCTTCAATTTTCAGCAAGTGAAGGCTAAGAGACAGAAGCCTAAGGTGATGTTACAACCATTACCCATACCAGAATAGAAATGGTAAAACATCACTCTAGATTTTGTCACTGGAATTTCCAAAAAATCCAAAGGTAATAATGATATCAGGGTTATAGTTGATCATCTTAAGAATTTGGCACACTTAATTTCTATTAGAGATGATTTTTTTGATCAAGTTTCCAGGTTATATGCAAAGGAAGTGGTAAGAATGGAAGGAGTACCACATTCCATTATATCTGATCGAGATCCGAGGTTTACCTCAATGTTTTGGTGAAGTCTTCAGCATGTTCTGGATACAGAGTTAAGTTTTAGTAGTTATTATCATCCTTAGATAGACGATCAGTCTGAGAGGTCAATTCAAACTCTAGAAGACATGTAGAGAGTTTTCTCTATAGATTTCAAAGGTGGTCAGGATCAACACCTACATTTGATGGAATCCTGTTACAACAATAGCTTTCACTCAAGTATTCAGATGGATCCTTATCAAGACCTCTATGGAAATAAGCTTAGAACACCAAATTTCTAGGATGAATTTGGGGAGAGAAAGGTATTAGGACGTGATATTGTTGATTAAATGGAAGAAAAGGTCAGATCTATTCCATAACACAAAAGAGTAGCTTAGAGAATACAAAAAAGTTATGCTAAAAACAAAAAAAAGACCTAGAGTTTAAAGTAGGTGATAAGTTGTTTTTAATAATATCTCCATTTAAGAGAGTAATGATATTTAGAAAGAAGGGAAAGATGATCCCTAGGTATATTGGTCCTTTTGAAATTCTAGATCTTGTTGGGAAGGTATCTTACTCATTGGAACTTCCACTAAATATCTCTCAAGTTCATGATGTGTTCCATGTATCTCTCATGAGAAATTTCATACTAGATACTTCACATGTACTAAACTCAAATGTCATTCTGCTAGAGTAAGATCCATCTTATGAAGAACAACCTATAGAGATTCTGAATCATAGAGAGAAAGTTATACGAAACAAGACCACTCACTTGGTTAAAGTATTATGGAAGAACCAAATATTTTAAGAATCTATATGGGAACTTGAGGATATGATGAGGGAGAGGTTTCCTCATCTATTTGTTTCCAAATGATGAATTTCGAGGGAGAAATTTAGTCTAAGGGGGGTAAAATGTAACACCCAGATGTTTTTAGGAAATATATTCCTTAAATAATTGTTATTATTCCGTTTCATTAATTGCACACAACTGTGAGTTTAAAATAATCACGAGATGACCTTAGTATAAATTACTATTATAGTTGAGCCGTTAGGTTAACAGGAATAAGTATAACTAACTTATGAAAATGCATTGTGAATTCATTGGCTATCAGTTATTTATGAAAAATATAAATAAATTAGATATTTTTATTATTGAGTGAATTACTTTTGGAAATGAAATTAATGAGCTATATATAAGTTATATACTTAATAAAATATTTTTTATATCCATCCAATGGATATTTTAGTCACAGGGTATGAATAAAACCTAATTGATATGTGAAAATCTATTTTTTGAAAGGGTAATTTTACACCATTGAATGGAGAACACCTTTCAAAATAAGATTTTGACACCTTAATAATTTTTATATAACAACATAAACATTTTATTTTTAAGAGGGATATAAAAATTTACTTTGGATGAATTTTTTATATATTTCTGAAAACATTCAAATTTTGATAAATTGTAAAAATACACTAAATTTTAAGAGAAAAAAACTATTTTCATCAAAATAATTTTTATGGTTTTTTTAAAAGGTTGGGGCCGAAGACTAATTTATTATTTAAAGTAAAGTCCTATTTCAAACTAGGTAGAGGGAGACCCATTACATAGCCTAAAGGCCCGATACCAAGTGGTCTGAATACAAGGCCCGAAAGCCCATTTTTTTGGCCCAAAGTGCTTTTCGGTGAATAGTAATGCTACAGTTCCGGGCTACTACAGTACCCGCTATAGTACCGTCACCGCTACAGTCCTGCTATAGTGCCTCGACCACTACAGTGCTACCACTGCTACAGTACACTACTGCTATAGACCTGCTATAGTACCTTCTATAGCCTACTATAGTACCCCCCAAAAATTAGTCCTTTCCCGGATTTTATCCTGGGTCTTTTGGATGCTAAGCAGAAGCCTTTACCACTTGGGTACTAGCTCGTTGCAATCAAAATAATTGATATGGTTATATTAAAATAATGAATGGTTTTAAAGTATAAATATAATATATGTTTATCATTCAATATAATTCATGTCATTATCATTAATTTTACATTGAATTCATATGTAAAAAAATTTCAATCTTTTGAAATGTTTTAACTTTTGAAAACCTGTTCTCTCATTCCGACAACAAGACTGATTTTAAATTAATTAATGAAACTTTTGTTTTTTGAATTTTAAAAAATGGAAACCATATTTGCAATCAGTAGGTCCAAATTATGTTAATAGAATACTTTTATTTTTGAGTATTATGAATGGTAACTTTGGTAATTATATTTATTACCATGGTTGAAGGTAAAATAGGTAATTAAAGGTATATATAATATTATAAAATTACCTTAACACCTGTCCGAATCCTATTAGACATCTAAAATTGACCTTTCTCATCTATGTTTCAAAATTTAATAACTTAATGGCCACTTTCCCATGAATATGACATTAATGTTATTAAAATCAATGAATGTGACAAAATGTCTCACTTTCTTTTAATAAAAGTATATTAACTTTAATATATAAGTAACCAGAAGATAATATTGACTAAAAATAATATATGGAAATATAAAATAATTAAATATATTATATAAATTTATTTATAATTTTTAGAAATTAAATAATTACCATTAAGGATGACACAATAGTGATGCAAAAATTATTTTATTAATAGAAATATCAACTAAAGTATTTTGAAAATATTAAAATAAATATAATTTGAATTAATTAAGGTTATCCATGTATTTTATAGCAGATTATGAAATTTTTGGATTATATTCAATGTTTTTTAGAATTTATCTTCTGTGTGAATTTTATTTAAAATCATAGAAATGAATAGTGTCAAAATTAACACTATTTATATTTTAAAAAAATAACATTTTTTATATTATTTAAAATTCATAAAAATATTTAAAAATTACAAATTGATAATTAAGAGGTCAAAAATTTCCGAAAATATCCCCTTATGGTCAATTAACATATTATAATTAAATATTTATGACCATTAAATATTTAGAATATATTACCACAATTAAAATTAAATAGATTAAATAAGGATAAATAAAAATGATAAGGATTGAAATAAAATCAAAACATGTCTAAATTTTATTTGTTAATAGGATTTAGACCCATAATAATCCAATCTTTTAAAATAATCTACTTTTGAGGCAATTGAATATAAAAGTCAATTTATATTATTTTAATTGTATTGGTTTTTTCAAAGGTGTCCTCCCCTCTCTTATAAAAGGGAACCTCTGCTTCTCTTTTAATCACACTTCTAAACTTTTTTTCTCAGGAAAAACCTATCCATTTCCTATAAAAACTTCCCTCAATTCATCCTAGATGACACACTTTTGGACTAAATCCATCTTAATGAGTCCTTTTGTGCAAATCAAAAGGTGATACTCAGAAAAGAGGTAATTGTTTTATCACCTCTTTCAAAATTATTTTCTTCTTATAATTATTCTTATTATGTTTTCTTCCTTAGTAAATTTATAAATATAGCATGTTATATATTACGAGATGTTACTATAGTTATTGTAAAACCTTATACTTCCTTTTATCCATCATACGAATAAAAATAACACCATACGTGTGTACGTACAACTTACCGTATCCGAGCTATGGTGTAATGTGTTATTTGACAATAATTTATTTCCATGGGTATAATGATGTGTATAATGGATTCAAATAATGAATATAACATGATGATTATTCTATATAATTAATATACAATCCAACTCCATACCATTTAACTATCAAAGGGAATGATATCATCGTTTGTGCATATGTATGACCTACCATCTCCACGACATGGTGAGATACATTCTCCACATTAACAATTAAAGAATGAATATAAAATTTATATGATGAGTAAAAATAATAATTATGAATTTAATTACATTATTTAAATGAATAAAATACATCCCAAGAATAAAAAACACGACTTACATGGAAAAATAGGAATGAGAAAATGAAGCAGTTAACATCCAAAATAATGGAAATATTGAAACACTATTAAGAAAATATAATAGGATCATATATGATATCATAAATATGAATATGGGTATGGTATATTTTAATATCATATTTTAACCATTATATAGGTGGTTCTGATACATATGAAAGATATCAGACCTAAGGTAAGAGATAATTTTGCAATCTCATTTTTATCTAAGATTGTTTATACGTAAGTATTTACTGGGGGAATATTTATCATCCATGTCCATGTTTTCTAAAAATGTTTTCATAAAATGTTTTCTATTCTTCTATCTATTTTTTAATGTAATTTTTAATCATTTTTAACTTTTACTACAAGGTTTATAAGGAATATTTCTTTTGTTTACCATACGAGATACTTTTTGACTTTTTCGGAAAGAGTACGAGAAGAATGTTTTTTAAATTATATGGAATGAATGCATTTTTATGTCTTTATAATACCTTATTTACATGAAACTTTCTCTACACGATTTCAAGTTTATTTTCAACTAAATTATTTTCTTTTAAAATTGCATGACACTTTGATAATATAAAACCTTTTTTAGGAAGAAAGTATATTTTCCTTAGGAATTAAGCTCAAGTGTTTTATCAAAATTATTTTCCATCGAAGATGACATAGTGTTATGTTTATATCCCTATTATTACTTTGATTTTATTTTGATCATGATGGAATTATTTTTATGAAATCCATTTATCTTATATGGATTATGTTATGATGGAATGATTTATTTTTTTTATGAAACATATAAGAATGATTTTATTATGAGATGGGTGGGACCTATATCTCCATCCAATACTTTGGGTAATTATTTATATCTCATGAGATAGACATGAATAGAATGAAATGTAAACATGGTTCTATAATATAGGGCAGAAACTATAAGAAAACCTGGTTCAATAATGGAATTTGTCCGCTATGATGGTCTTGGCTATGAGTGTTGGATAATATGGAAATTATTTTCTATACTTATTTGTATGCCATAAAACATGACATCTGATGTTATGAATTTTGTGATTATGTCTATTAATTCTTATGAACTTTTATCCCATGACATGATGTAATGATATTTCGTATGTAGGATAAGATTTTAAAATGTTATGTTATTATGTCATATGATTATGATATAATTGATATTTCCCTTGTATACCCATACTGATAATTTTTGATCACCCTTTCATATGTTTTCCCTAGGTCATGAATAAGGGGATTAAGTAAGCTATGTAAGAATGAAGTCTTGTTAAGAAGAAACATGTGTGAGACAATGTAGATGTTTTATGAACCAATTGTTTATGTTTTCCTGTTTCTAAAGGCACTTTTACTATATGGTCTTGTCATGGATTTATTATATTTTTTAATTAATGTAGTTAAATTTTGAATTAATATCAATGTATATAAAGTATGGGTCATTATTATTGGTATCAGAGGAAAGGTATAGTAAACATTTGGAAACTTGGATGAGAAAACCTTTGTAAGAACCCTAAGGATTTGTCTAAATATAGGTTACAATCCAAGTGTTTTATAAATGGCCATGAATAACCCAGGATAAAACCTAATGTGTCCTAAATTGAAATTTTATTCTTGATTATGTGTTTTTCCTATTAGGATTAGTGTTTCTCACTCTATGATTATTGGTTATAGTTAATGGATGGAACCTGAAGCAACCACATTAATGCTGAATGCGACATGCAATGTAATGATTGTCCCCCCTAAGCAACCAAATGTTATAGGATATGGAATGATAAATAATGTATCAATTCTAACAAAAATTTATCAATCTATGAATCATGTAGGACTTACAAATGAGGAAAGTAAGGAGCAACATTTTGTTGAGTCCTTCATGAGGCAGCATCCACCCTCCTTCAACGAGTATTCTGATCCATTAGTGGTTGAAAAATGGATCAGTACCACTGAAATGATATTTTTAGTTATACAATGTTCTGAACATGATGAATTCATCTTAGAAATCTATCGTTTGGAAGGTGAACCTAATCAATGGTGGAATCTTATCAAGAATAAGAGGAAAAGAGATTTAATTGAGTCTATTGAATGGGACTAGTTCATGAACTTATTTTTCAATAAGTAATTTCCTCATATTCTTTGAACAATGATGGGGAAAGAATTCCTTGAACTTAAGAAAAAGGATGATAAATCCATTGTTACTTACAAAGTAGATTTGACAAGAATTTCAAGGTATGCTTCTTGAATTATTATCCAACCTGAGAGTAAAAATGATTAATTCTTTAGTGGCTTAAAACCAATTCTCCAAATGTCATTAGCCATAAGGGACATTAATAGCTATGAGGAAATCATTCGATGTGATCTCATGGTTAATATAGCGATTGTAGTAACCCATCAGTCCTATGGATTTGATAAGAGTAGAAAAATAGAATTCAAAGGAAAATCTAAAGACCACATTGAAAAGAAAATGAGTTTTCCCTTATGCTCAATGTGATGAAATAAACAAAGATTAAATTGTCTTAAAGTGACTAGTAAACATTTGAAGTGTGTGAAATAAGGTCATTGAGTAGTTGAATATTGAATTGATGGAAAAAATATGTCAAATGATGTGATCAAATAAAAGGGCTCACAGAATGAACCACCTACACTTCAATGCTATAAGTTCAAGGAAATGGGTAATTATGATATTAAATTCCCTAATCCAAGGGTTATTGATGATGATCGAGGTCAAAAAACTATTAAGGAAAATTACAAAGGAAGGTCACATGCATTCACTATTGGAGACATGGAGTATGATAATGAAGTGGTGAAAGGTACACTTACCATCCACTCTAATGTTGGAAATGTTTTATTTGATTCACGATCCACCCACTATTTTATTTGTAAAGAATTTTCAAAGGGTATTTCCATTTTACCTCAACAATTAGATGTAGCGTTAGCTGTGACGACACCTAATGTCACAAAAGACACATCAAAAGTTTATAATTCTTCTTCGGTTGAAGTTTATGGGAAAGTTCTTCCTGCAAATCTTCTGATCCTTCCTATATTGGAATTTTATGTGATTCTTGGCATGGATTGGAATTCTATATATGGTTTTCATATCAATTTCCAAAGAAGGGAAGTCATATTTCATATTCTAGATCAATATATGATCATCTAGCGATGCAAGGATGAATACAACCTTCCAATAGAAATTTTTTCCATCTTATGGGTTTTGATTCCTATAAATAAAAGTTATTTATCTCAAATGTTTGGGGTGAAACTCATGATTAAGAATAATCCCATTGTAGGGGTGTTTGATGATTTATTTTAGAAGGAATTACCAGGTCTTCCACCAAATTGTGAAGTTTAGTTTTTAATAGAACTCATACTGGGTGCTATGTCTATTTTAAAGACACCCTATAAAATGGACCCAATTGAGATGTTGGAATTGAAGAAGCAACTCTTAGAGAATCTTGATAAGTTATTCATACACCCTAGTGCATCACCTAGGTGAGAGCCGATTCTATTTGTTAAGAAGAAAGATGGACCAATGAGACTCTACATTGATTATCAATAACTTAACAAGGTCACTATCAATAAAAAATATCCTCTTATCCACATTGATTACTTATTTAACCAACTATGTGGAGGTCAATACTTTTCCAAGATTAATCTTTATTCAGAATATCATCAATTAAAGGTCAACAATGAGGACATACCAAAGACAACATTCCATACTAGGTATGGACACTATGAATTTATAGTGATTCCTTTTGGTCTTACTAATGCCCCCAGTATCTTCATGGATCTAATAAATAGAGTCTTCAGGGATTATCTTGATCAGTTTATGGTAGTCTTTATAGACGATATTCTTGTCTATTTGATGAGAAATGAAGAACAATAAAAGAACTTGAGAATTGTACTAAAGACATTGAGAAAAGATACGTTTTATGAAAAATTTACCAAGTGTGAATTTTGGCTTTTGAAAGTTTCATTTTTGGGTCACATGATCTCAACAGATGAGATATCTATGAATACATTAGAAAAAGAAGTAGTTAAAAGTTGGACAAGACCAAAAATAATAACTGAGATCCAAAATTTTCTTGGTTTTATTGGATATTATTGAATTTTTGTAAATGTTTTTCCACAATTATCTAATCCACTCACCAAGTTTACTCAGAAAGGAGTTAAGTTCCTATAGATGGAAGAATGTGAAGATAATTTCAAAGATGTAAATAGAAGGTTAGCCAGTGCACCTATGCTGACACTGCCTTATAGTGGAGAAATCTTTTTGATCTACATTGATGTATCCAAGAAGGGGATGGGATGTGTTCTCCTGAAAAATTATATGGTGATATATTATTCCTCATTATAGTTGAAAATCCATGACCAAAATTACCCAACTCATGATTTGGAGTTAGCTGCTGTAATATTTGTATTAAAGATATGGAGGCATTATCATTATGGTGAAAGGTGTGATATTTATACTGATCATAAAAGTTTAAAGTATATTTTTACACAAAAGGAGCTGAATATGAACCAAATAAGATTATTGGAGTTGATTAAAGATTATGACTGCTTAATAAATTACCACACAAGGAATGCGATATAGGTGGAAGATAATTTGAGTAGACAAGACCATGATATCGTATCCCTAATGAGGATCACAAAAGATCCAATATTTATGGATTTTCAAAGGATAGATCATGAAATTTTAAAGGAAGGGGTGAA
Organism: Viscum album; assembly: GCA_963277665.1. Classification (NCBI taxonomy): domain Eukaryota; kingdom Viridiplantae; phylum Streptophyta; class Magnoliopsida; order Santalales; family Viscaceae; genus Viscum; species Viscum album. The sequence goes on along the minus strand of OY728131.1, from coordinate 527,241,064 downwards.
ATATTATCTTTCTCAAATGAATGTTCAACCATCTGTATAGGTGAATATTAAGGAGGTGCAGAATAAAGATGCAGAGGTACAAAAGAAGGTGAAAAGTGTTCCTGAATTCAGCCTTGATTGTGAAGAAATAATAAGGTTCAGGAACTGGGTTTGTATTCCTCTTATACTAGAATTAAAGATGGAGTTATTGGATGAGGTTCATAGTTCTTCATTATATATTCACCCTGAAAGCACAAAGATGTAAAAGGACCTAAAAGAGTATTTTTTGTGGGATGTAATGAAAAGAGATGTCACTGAATATGCCTCTCGATGCTTGGTTTGTCAACAAGTTAAGGCAGATAGATAGAAGTCTAAGGGGATGTTATAACCATTACCCATACTGAAATGGAAATGGGAAAACATCACTATGGAATTTTTCTTCAGAATTCCCAAAACATCCAAATGAAATAATGAAATATGGGTTATAGTTGTTTGTCTTATAAAGTCAGCACACTTCATTACTATTAGAGTGTATTTCTCTCTTGATCAACTTTCCAGGTTATATGTAAAGAAAGTGTTAAGATTTCATAGAGTACCACATTCCATTATATGTTATCAGGATCCGAGGTTTACCTCAAAATTCTATCGAAGTCCTCAGCATAATTTCAATATAGAGTTAAGTTTCATAACTTCTTATCATCCTCATATGGACGGTTTGTCTAAGAGAACAATTCAAACTATGGAAGACATGCTGAGAGTTTTATCTATAGATTTTAAAAGTGGTTGAGATCAACACCTGCCTTTGATGGAATTTTGTTACAAAAATAGCTTTCACTTTAGTATTCAGATGGCTCATTATGAATCCCTCTAGGAAAGAATTGTAAAACTCTAACTTATTGGGATGAAGTTGGGTAAAGAAAGATATTAGGACCTAATCTTGTTGATGAAATGACAGAAAAGGTCATATATATTCAACAATGCATAAGAGTAGTTCAAAGTCAAAAAAAAGTTATGCTGACAACCAATGAAAAGACCTATAGTTTTAAGTGATTGATAAAATGTTTTTTAGAATATCTCCCTAGAAGAGAGTAATGAGATTTGGAAAGAAGGGAAAGTTAATCCTTAGGTATATCGGTCCTTTGGAAATTATGGATCATGTTCATAAGTTAGCTTACCAGTTGGAGCTTCCACCATATCTCATTCAAGTTCATGATGTATTCCATGTATCAATACTCATAAAGTACATACTTGATCCTTCACATGTACTAAACCCATAAGTCATACCACTAGAGCAAGATCTTTCTTATGAAGACCAACCGATAGAGATTCTGGATCATAACGAAAAAGTTCTACAAAACAAGACCACTCCCTTGGTTAAAGTTTTATGGTTGAACCACAAAATTTAATAATCTAAATGGGAACTTGAGAATATGATGAGGGATATTTATCATTATCCTTCTGTTTCCAAATGATGAATTTCGAGGGAAAAATTGAGTTTAAGGAGGGTAAAATGTATCACCTAGATGTTTTTATGAAATATTATCTTTAAATAATTTTTATTCTTCTATATATTGGGTTTCATGAAATCGTTAGTTTAAAATAATCACAAGGCAACCTTATTATAAATTACCATTGCAACCAATACTCTAGTTTATTGATAATATGTGTAAATAACTTATGAAAATGCATTGTGAATTAATAGGCTATCAATTATTTATGAAAAATATAAATCAATTAGATTTTTTTATTATTGAGTAAATTAATATTGGTAAAAAAATGAATGAGATATATATGTTACATACTTAATAAATTAATTTTTATGTTCATCCAATGTATTTTTTAGTCATAGGGTATGAATAAACCCTATTTGATATGTAACAACCTTTTTTTAAAGGGAAATTTTACGTATTTGAATGGAAAACCTCTTAAAAATAAGTTTTTTACACCTTAATAATTTTTAAATGAAAACATAAACTTTTTTGTTTAAAGAGGGATATAAAGATTTACTTTGGATCAATTTTTGATATTTTTCTGATAACTTTTATGTTTTGATGAATAATAAAAATACACTAAATTTTAAGAGAATTTTTTTCATCGAAATACTTTATATGGTTAAATTATAATGTTGAATGGTTTTAAATTATAAATAGAATATATTTTTATCATCCAATATTATTTATGTGATTTTCATTAATTTTATATTGAATTATCATGTAAAAATATTTCAATCTTTTGCAATGTTCTATCTTTTAAAAATCCATTATCTCATTCCGACAACATGATTGATTTTAAATTAATTATTGAAAATTCTGTGTTTTGAATATTAAAAATGGACTCCATATTTGGAATCAGTTGGTCCAAATTATGTTAATAGGAGACTTTTATTTTTTGTCATTATGAATAGTAACTTTGGTAATTATTTTTATTATAGAGGTTAAAGGTAAATCAGGTAATTAAAAGTAAAATCAATATTATAAAACTACCTTAACACCTATAAAAATCCTATTGGGTGAATAAATTCTACCCTTATCATATACATTTCGAAATGGAATCACTTAGTGGCCACTTTCTCATAAAGATTACATTAATTTTATTAAAATCAATGAATGTGAAAAAATCTCACACTTTCTTTTTATATAAGTATATTAATTTTAATATATAGATAACCAGAAGATAACAAAAAATATATATGGTCTCTAAAAATATAAAATAATTAACAAAATCATTGAAATTTATTTTTAATTTTTATAAATTAAATAATAACTATTATGGATGACACAATAGTGAGGCAGAAATTATTTTATTAATAGAAATATCAAATAGATGATTATAAAAATATTAAAATAAATAAAATTTTAATTAATTAAGGTTATCCATGAATTTTATAAGTTACTATGACATGTTTAGAGTATATTAAATGTTTTTGAGAAGTTATATTCTGTTTGGAGTTTATTTAAAATCAAAGAAATGAATAGTGTCAAAATTCACACTATTGATATTTTATAAAAATAACATTTTATTAAGTTATTTAAAAATCATAATTTTTTTAAAAAACAAAAAATTTATAATTATGAGGTTTAAAATGTCATAATATAGCCATTTATGGTAAATTAACACCATATAAATAAATATTTATGACTATTAAATATTTAGAATATATTACCACAATTAAAATTAAATAGATTAAATAAGGATAAATAAAAATTATAAGGTTTAAAATAAAAAAATAACATGTCTAATTTTTATTTTTTTAGATTATTTAGACCCATACTTATATAATATTTGATATAATACACTTTGGAGGCATTTTAATCTAAAAATTAATTAATATTATTTTAATGGTTTTGGTTTTTCCAAAGGTGCCCCTCCCCTATATTAAAAAAGGGCACCTATATTTCTCTTTTAATAACACCTCTAAAGCACTTTTCTCAGAAGAAACCTTCCCATTTCCTCTCCCAACTTCCCTTAATTAATCCTAGAGGCCAATCTTTTGGAGGAAATCCATGTTAAGGTGTACTTTTGTGAAAATCAAAATGTGATACTCGAAAAAGAGGTAATTGTTTTATTACCTCTTTCAAAATTATTTTCTTCATCTACAACTTTTTATTCTTATGTTTTTTCCATAATAAAGTAATTAATACAGTATATAAAACATGATTATATGTTACTATTGTAATGGGAAAACCTTATACCTCATTTTATCTATCTAACGAATAATAATATCACCATGTGTGCGTACGTATGAGTTATCATCTCCACACTATGGTGTAATCTATTATTCCACAATAATTTATTTGGATGGGTATAATGATGGGTATAATGGATTTAAATAATGAATATAACATGATGATTATTTTGTATAATTAATATACCATTCAATTTCATACCATTTAACCATCCAAGTGAATGATATCGTCGCTCGTATGTACGTACGACCTACCGTCTCCACGACACGGTGAGATTCATTCATCATGTTAACAATTCAGGAATGATTATAAAATTTATATGATGGGTAAAAATAATAATTATGAATTTAATTTAATTCTGTAAATGACTAAAATAAATCCTAATAAAAAAACATGACTTACATGGAAAAACAATAATGGGAAAATGAATTAGTTAACACTTGAAATAATGGCAATATTGAAACACTATTAAAAAAATATAATAGGATCATATATGATATCATAAATAAGAATATGTTTATGGTATAATTTAATAACATAATTTAACCATTATACATGAGGTTTGTATACATATAAAGGATATCAGACCAATGGTAATGGATAATTCTCCAATCTCAATTTTATGTGAGATTGTTTATATTTTAGTATTTATTAGGGGTATATTTATCATCCATATCCATGTTTTCTGAAAATATTTTCATAAAATGTTTACTATTATTATATGTATTTTTAAATTCATTTTACCCATTTTTTACTTTTATTACATGGTTTGGAAGGAATATTTCTTTCATTTACCATATGAAGTACTTTTTGACTTTTCCAGCATGAGTATGAGAAGAATGTTTTTTAACTTATATGGAATGAACGAATTTTTACGTCTCTATAATTCCTTATTTATATGAAGCTTCATCTAAAATATTTCAAGTTTATTTTAAACTAAATTATTTTATTTTATAACTTGACATCATTTTGAGTATAGATAACTTTTTTGAAGAAGAAATGATATTTTCCTCAAGAATTAAGCTCAAGTGTTTTATCAAAATTATTTTCCATCTAAGATGAAATAGGGTTATGTTTATATCTCTATTATTACTTTTATTTGGTTGTGTTCATAATGGAATTATTTTCATGAAATCCAATTATCTTAAATAGATTATTTTATGATGGAATGATGTTTAAGAAACCCATTTTATTTCATGGGTTATGCTATAATGAATGATTTATGTTTTTATGGAACATGTAAGAATTATTTCATTATGAGATGGTTGGGACCTGTATCTCCCTAAAATTCATTAGGTAAACATTTATTTCTCATGATATAGACATAAATGGAACAAAAAGTAAATATGGATCATTAATACATGGATGGAATGATAAGTAAACCCAGTTCAATAATGGACTTTGTCCGCTATAATGGTCTTAGCTATGAGCCTTGGATAATATGGAATTGATTTTATATGATTATGTGTATTCTATAAACATCATGTCTTAAGTTAAGACTTTTGGTATTATGTTTATTAATTCTTATGAAATTTTATCCCATGACATGATATCATGATATTTCATATGCATGATAATATTTTAAAATGTTATATTCTTATGTCTTATGATTATGATATGGTAGATATTTCCCTTGTATACCCTTATTGATCATTTGAGATCACCCTTTCACATGTTTCTTTCCCCAGGTCATGAACAAGGGTTTTAAGTAAGCTATGTAAGAAAAGAGCTTAGTAAAGAAGAAATAAGTTTGATACAATGTAGATGTTTTATAAACCAATTATTTATGTTTCCCAGTTTCTAAAGACACTATACCTATATATACTTTCAAGTATTTATTATATGTTGTAATGAATGTACTTCAATTTTTAATTAATATCAACGTTTTTAAAGTATGGATTGTTATAGTAGAATTTTTACATTATGTTGTGAAGTAATATTTTGTTCCATATAGGCATGGTTATTTCTCACAACCTTAGTAAACTAAACTTATATAATTATAATCTTCTCAAATACAACACTAAATTCAGTGACTTATTTCTCATAACCTTAGTTAACTTACATTATATTAGAGAACATAAAATATATCATAAAAATTAAATTAAAGACTTATTATTCATTTTATAATTTCCTTGGATCCTTCATATTACTCTTCTGGGTTCCCTTGGGAAAAGGAAAATTAAATACGGTGGTGAACATATTTTCTTAACAAAGGGTATCATAAAAAAAATCTATCATGAAATAAACACACTATAATTAATATGGTATGAATAAATAAAATTAAAACGGTTATATATAATTGATAACAAGAGCATGAGTTATATTAATGTATAACATAACAATGGGAAAAAATAATTAAATGGACAATAATGAATGATTTTATGATGATGGAATGTATAATTCCAAACATTATAAACATACCATCAAGGCCTTATGCTAAGAATTCATGCATAAATGTGGGTGAAATTCACTAAATACCTAAGTTGGTTTGTCTCATGAGACAAACCAATACATTGAGAGGATATATAATTCTAGTCCCCACCCATCACATAATTATACCAATGAATCTATTGTATGAAAGAGTTTGGATAACATGAAAAATAAAAATGATCCAAATTGAACTACTTATATACACATATCTTAGTAATAATTACTTGTTTGTATTTAAGTGATGGGTTTAAGGGCTGTAAAATGTTCCACAAAAATTCTATTACATAGATATCTAGGGGAATATCCATTAATCTAGTTGGTGTTATAGGATATTCACATTTCAATGGAAAGTATTCTTGATGATGACATACTCAAGTGGGACACTTTTTGATCAAATAAGGGAATTATTAAAAATTAAAAAATAAATGGAATGGTTAGAGATGAAAGAAGTGATTGAAAAATAATCCCCTGTTGATAAAAAAGATTTTATTTCTAGGGTGGTATAATAATTGGAAATGATAATATCCTATTCATAATACTTTCATAGATTTTTAATATTGAAACATAATATCATTAAGACTAGATTTGAGAGAGAAATGGAGTTAGAGTTTGGAACTATTATCTACCTAATACTTTTCTCAATGATTCATTATTGGGAAAATGAGAGGAAAACTATGATAAATGGTTTTACAGTGAAGAGTAATGGAAATATGGGTGGGAATTTATATCAAATGAGAATTATTTGTTTATTAATTTCCAAACATACACCTTAGACAGTAATTTTTGAGAAAATAACAAAACCATTGGCCTTACCTTTGTTTTAAACCATGGTATTTGGAATTTAGGCCTTGGTTTTTGAATTTTATAATTTTAATAACCTAACTCCTCTATATTATATTATTCTGGAGACAAAAATATATTTATTCATAAATAATTGTTGTTAAAATATTAAAATATACTTTTAGATTTGGATACTTATTTAATGGTTTATAAAATCAATTCTATTATTTAAAAATATAATATTGTTAATAATAAATATGTTGTTTTCAATTTAAACTTTATATTATTTTTTAAATAATTTTAAGTCATTATGATGTTATACCACTTACTGAATATTTTTAATGTATTATACTTTTTATAAAAAAATAAGATGTCTGAGAATATTATAAAAAAATTCACAATTGGATAATTTAAACTTGCTGATTCCAAATTTAAAATAATTTTTATGAAAATAATTTTCTATATATTGGGAATTTTATCATTAAATAAAAAGGCTTATGTATTTCAAAATCATCCATTTGACACAAAAAATTGAAACTTCCTTTCTACGGTATTTGTATATAGCTGCATTGTTATTTATTAATAAATGTATATCAATAATAATAAATAATTATATTATTAAACAAGGATTTTATGAATTTTGTTAGAAAATTTTATGTGTAAAAATTTTATTACTATTATAATAACCATAGTTTCTATTACAATGACCACATTTTAAAATGATCATATTTTAACTATCATACTTATATTCCTATAAATTAACTTCATTCTTACCTTTAAAATCACTCACATCATTATCTATGTTTCTTTAATGTTCATTCATATAATAATTATTTTCTTCAGAATTGAAATGTATCTTGTATACTTGCTATTATTTTTAAGGTATGATCCTTCAAAGTTTAAGATTATTATGTTACCCTATATTGTTACTTGTTCTATGGTACTAGTTATAACTTATATAGAGAATGTAATATTATAGTTTTACATTATAATATTATGATGAAATAATATAATTTTCATTTTTTAATAGTTTTTTGATAAATTGTGTATTAACTGTAGTAAAATCAAAGGTTTTATAATCCTGTAATCTGGATGCATTTAAACTGAGAAGAAAAACCACACTTTAGTCTATATACAAGAATAAAACACCCATACATTCATTAACTCAAAAATGTTAAAAAAATACAAAATAAAAAGTAAAAATAAATGTGGAATGAAAAAATTGATTTATGCTATTTAGAATTTAGTCCTATATCCTTGAAAGAATACTTCTTCTTCCTTTCATTTCATAGAAGAATAAAATATTACAATAATAATTGGAAAATTATAACAATATTATATCACTATAAGTCACATGTTCAAGTGTTCCCACCACATATATTTATAAATGGGCTCAATTAGTCAACCATATCCATAATATTAGAAAATTCATGGGGGGATCGATTGTTGGTCTTGAACACCTCTAATTATTCATAGGTATCTCAACCTCAGCAGAAATTTCCTAATGAATTGTAATTTTCATTATCACAAAACCCAATGATTATTCATAAAAAATCTTGAAAAAACTCTATTTACTCTAACACATCCATAGATAACACCCTACATAACTCTATTAAAGTGATTATTATGTGATATAGAACATCCACAATTCGATTAATCAGATATGGACACTTTGCAACTTGGTTATGAAACATGAAAATTAGACCATCCTACCTCTTTTCAAAAATACACTTTTATAAGCCAAATCCATTATCTATTAGTAATGTTCTTGAATATATCCTTTAGGAAACAAAGAATCAAAATCCTGAAATATACATCACAAATGATAATATAGATTTATAATCATCTTATGGAGTCCTCATGCTCTATTTATTATAATAACCAACAAGAAAAATACCATTCTCATCTTCTTTCCTTCATATAAATATTATAAACTTATTTTATCAGTAAATAAACATCAAATTAGGTGTGATTCTATAACTCATCTCATATGTGATTCTTGTAAATATTTTTTTAAAAAATACAACATTAAATATCCTTGGGTACTTCTATCTACCTTGGTTAACTAAATATCCCCTCGGTACTATAATATACCTATTTATATTTGTTTTCAACTCTCATGAAACCCAAATAAATCTCAATAGCATTATATAATATCACACATTCAATATTACTTTTAAATAAAACATGTAAGATTATAAAAATATGATATGTATTAAAAATATCATCTCCCACTTGATGTCACTCTCCCAATTTATAGGGATGATTCATTTCTCCCTCTTTCATGTGGGTTTGATTAATTTATCTCTCTATTTATCCACAATATATAAATATAAAAAAATGGAAGGGAGTATGGTTTTTTCATCACATATCATTTTCACTCCCTTTATGGGTTTATGTTATTTTTCTTCCTTTAAATCATTATTCATACCATCATTTAAAAATTTCTATTCCATTAGAGAAAAATGGGGAAATTTATCAACAAATATATGATAATTTATTTTATTACTAGAAAGAGGAAATCAATCAAACACATTAATTTTATATATAGTAAATATTTAAAGAAATAATATAAATTAATCAATATTCCAATACTTTCTATACTACCCTTAAAGATATATCATGTGAACTAATGTTATGATACCAATTTGAAATAAATAAATATATAATAACCAATCAATATGAATTTTTAATATGATTGTATACAAAATATTTTCCCATATTAGTTTCACTTAAATATAAATTTATGGGTTCCTTCTTTGTCAAGTAATTTTAGATTTAGTTTTTATAAATATTTTAGTGTTTTAGAACAACGTCATAAGTAATACCAATTAAAATAAAAAATCATTACAAATATTCTAAGTATGTTTAGAGAGAATAGGTACTAGGAACTCACCCCTATTCCCATTGGATTTGATTGTCTCCTTGTAATATCCTTTGATTCAAAGAATAATCAAAAATAGGTTTGGTCAGTTTTTACACACCAATATATCTTCTTTTATATCCATTCATTAAATAATTTTATAGGATTAAATTGATGGGATAGTGTTCTTCATTATTTTATTTAGACACTCTTTTACATTTTTGAATTCCAATTTTGTTTTGAGATTATTTACATGATTTCTCTATATAAAGAGTATTAAATTGGACACTCTATTAAATTAAGAATATAAATTACACCTATAATGTTAAATTCATTTCTTCATGGTAGAATAAATTTTTTGAATTATAAAAAAAGTTTCAATAGCTCTCCTCATGGATGGTTTCTTTTTATTTCCATGGTTTTACTCTATTTTTTATATTATTTAATTAAAATTTATAGGTAAACCCTTGTTTATATTTTAAGAGGGTTTATTGAACCTATGTTTTCCCATTTAGTCATCTCCCACTATATTCATGCCTTTCTTCTTCTTATTTACCTCTTATTCCATGATTCTTCTTTTTTATTGTTATATTTTTATGCCAATACACAAAAACCTTGAAATAATATGTAGAATAAACCTAATAGTTTCCTTGGAACCCATTCTTTATCAATGGTTTTATAACATGAGTTTTGGGTAATGATTTTTTTCCATATTATTATTAAATTTTTTAAAATTACCAGGGATTTTAATGGATAGATTTTTAGGCACCATCCTATTTCTTTCAACCCATTTAATCTTGGGATTATTTTCCTTAACAATGGGCATAATATTTGAGTCTCTTCCTCTCATAATGACTATTTTAAAATTTTAATTTACAAATTTATAATTTGAGTCTTCAATGAATCAATGTACCAACATGATTATGGAGTGAGTAATTTGATAGCTTAAACACTACTCTAATTTCATTGAAGCCACAAAATTCTCCTTATAACTTTTTAAGTATTTTAACTCTTTATTTCAGTAAGTTGAATAAAATTGTGTTCATTGATATTCATATTTCCTTCACCACTCTCTAGTTGGCACTATATTTCTTGAACTAATTCATTTTTTAATTCCATTATAGTTTTTATATTCATTTTAATGATTTTATAAATAATGATTTATTTCACTACAATATCAATTCATCCTTGGAACTTTTTCCATTAAGATATATAATTTATTTCTCCTTGGACATTATATTTTTAGGGAATATTTGTCTATATTTCCATCTGATAAACTAATAATAAATTTAGGTCATGAATTTTTAAAATTATATTTTCTTTTTCAAATTTAAAAATATATAAACAATTAATTTCTTTGAAATGTTTAATTTTTTTAAATATTTCAATTTCATTTTTCAAAGTGATATTTTCTTATAATAACTTATCTATATAAACATCATGACTTTCCCAAATGATTCTACCACATTTTATAAACATAAAATTATATGGAAAATATTTTTTTGATGATTTAATTATACCAATAATAACCATTCAACCATGTATAGAAAATTTAAATTTATTTGTAAAATCATTCTCATAACTTGATATTTAATTTATTATTGAGTTTTATTCACATGAAAAAACTTGCATCTCATTTTGTAAATTGTCCATGAACTTAATGATTAAAAATATAAATTCTCAAACTCATTAAAACTTTTACTTGAGATATTTTTTATATCATGACTAATTTATATTATCCCGAGTCTATGAACTCATTTCAAAAATCCAAATTTCTATTTATATTTATTTATATATATCTTTTAAACTATATTAATATTCTGGTATAGATAAAGAAATTTACTTTACCTTTAAATAAATAACTTTCAAAATATTCTTATATATATTTTTAAATTCATCATTTGGTGTATATTCGACTTTATTTTTTATTTTAAGGTATTGAAAGAAATCCTCAATATATAAAATATTTATTCATATATTTAATCTTTGACTTACCCTTTCCATTATTGTAAATCATGAATTTATATTATATACCTTTCAATGAAATCATAAAAAAATATATTATTCAATATAAAGGGTAACCTAGAAATGGAATTTTTAATCTAGAATCATTAAAAATATCTTTTTTGACTATCTTGATTCCACAATTTAAATATAATTTTAAGATAAATAATTTTTGGATATCAAACCAAGAGAAAATTCACATATAATTTCATATTAATTAATGACATTGGTCAAAAATAGAAAATATTTCTTATAAAAATGTGCTTCTATTTCATTTTAGAGAATCGTAGATAAAGAAAATATAAAGAGGTAGCCTAAGATCTGATGCCATTTTTTGTTCCCACGTCAAGGAAGATGAACACTGAGAAGGGGTGAATCAATGTTATATTTTTCTACAGATAAATCCCTTCTCTAATTTTTATGGGTTTTAAAATAAATGATTCTATATTTCCTCATAGTATGAATTTTCTCACATTATAACATCCTCAAACCTCACAAATATATAATAATAAAAATTTAACAAAACAAGCACAATATTTTTTATAAAGATCTATCATACTATACGGTTAATATATATCTTATACAGGGTATAATCTATGGTATAGGTCAAAATATAATTTCATAAAATATACTAAAAATGACATGCATTATAAATGAATACTTAATAAATACCCCACAAAAATTATATGTATAACACTTTTTTATAGGATCCCTTTTTCGATATTTAATTTATAAATAACACATTATTAATGATGGAATCTTTCTTGATGCATATTTTATAACTTCTAAAAACATATGATGGAGTTCCTTGATTATGTATGGTTTGATTTAGTGTTTCTATCTATAAATAGATATCAAACACTTTATAATTGGTTGCATTATTCTTCTCTTTTCCCTAAATTCTACACCATTTTCTTAATTCAATTACACTTATTTAATTTATAAAATTTATTTGAATCTATCCCCATTATTAATTTAATTTTATGATTCATTATTCTTAATAAATATATAAGAATTAAACTCTAATTAATTATTTATTGTTGAAATATTTTTATTAAATATAATTTTGAATTTAATTTATAAAACTATTTATTGAAAAATAATATTTTCTTTGACTACATTGACTCAAAATACGAAGGACACATTTTATTTTATATTTTTATTTTAAATATTCTCACTCAAATCAACAAAATAATTCTTTATAGATCATAAAAAATCAATTCTTATAATATTTATAAACATTGAGTAATTTAAATCTTTTTTGACTCCATTTAAATCTATAAATAAATCTATATAAATCTGGGATTTAAATTCTAGTATATAAATAAAATAAATCCTAAGTTTCTAACTTACATGACTTTAATTTTTCCTAAAAATATTTACAATGATTAATAAATTCATATATAATATAACTTGGCTAATAAATAAATAAATTTTGTTCTCATATTTATTAGTGTAATATATTTTAAAAAATAATTCAACTCAAATTTTCTATAGAGATATGTTCTGGTAAATTTTTTATATGATAGTATATTAAAATTTTCATAAGTCCTCCAAAATATTCCAAGTGATATATTTTCACATATTTTATTTGGAATATATTTACCTTCCATATCTTAATTTAACCTATTATTCAAATGACTTAAGGACACTTAATCATAAAATGTTCTATGATAGTTTGTCATTCTTAAAATGTTTTTAGACATTATTTAAGCATTATTTAAATAAGAAACAAATAAATCCATCATTAATTGGTATAAAAAACTTATAAAATATGTTAAATGGAATGGTATAAATTTTAAATAATCCACTTATCATTTCAAAACTCAAATTATCACATATGACACAGTCAATAAAAATGTTCAATGCATTTTACTTTAAACTATTATATAATTAAGAAACTCTTAAACAAAAATATTTTCTTCACAGAAAATTTTCCTATAAAATTTAATTTTTTATTTAAATATCTAATAATCCTATAAATTATTAATAAAATAATATATCATGAAACATAAAATGTTTTCCCATAGTTTATACTTTGAATAAAAATGTTTTATATAAATTCAAATGTTTTGTAATAGACTTACCCTAGAAAAAATATTATAAAATATGTATTATTATATAAAAAATAATATTTAGTATTTTACTTTATCTGTACATGGATTATATTAAATGTTTTTTTTCATTGATAAAATTTTCTATCAAATGTTTTTTCTCTTGAGTAAATGTTCTAGGAATCTTAAAAATATTCTTCAACATTCTATTTCAACTAAATTCTTAAAAAAACATTATACACATATCATAAAACATTTATACACCATTAAACTATAAAAAATTGTTAATCAATTATTGTATAAAATATTATTTTTCATCCATAAAATAATTCACTATATAAAAATATGTTATATGATTTATTGAGATATATTATATACTGACCTTTTATGGTATCATTATAAAATACTCATAATCAATCCAAAATATATGTTCTCTTATTCTCATCATAAATTCTTAATTCAAAAAAAACTTTTTTTATTATTCACTCAAATGTTCTTTGACTTATTGATTACATTGGGGTTTAAAAGTTATATTCTCTATAACTTCATGCACTATGTGAATTATACCTCCACCACCTCATTATATCCTCAATAAATGACCGATGAAATATTATTTGAATTCTTTATGAATTTTAATACGTTTATAGTGATGAAAAATAAATTATTCATGCATGTTCACCATTGAAATTAAAACAAATGTTTTGGGTAGTTAGATTGTTTTCATTGAAATGTGTATGATTTTTGATTCATAAACTAAGTAAATCAAACTTCTAAAACCTAAATATAGTTTTAATATAGGTATGACACATGATTCATTCAATCCTTTTTTCATTTGAATATATCTATAGTGGTATACAAATAACTTTTATATATCGGTTTACCATGATTTTCTCATAATATGTTTTATTTATAGAACTTTGTTCTATTCTCTTAAATATAAATATGATATTCTAAAAATACTCCTAGACTTCTTAAAATTCATTAAAATTATTGAAAATACTTCAAAATGTTTCTGAAACAGTAATTTTAGTGTTATAATTAAATGTTACATTCTTAAACTTACAATCTTCTATGCATATGTAAATGTTATATTTTTTATTTCTTAATTTCGTACTCCATATTTTTATTCATAAACATTTCAAAGAGCATTAATACTTATACTCTTCTCATATCCTATGGTTTCATCTTCTCATACACTTATCTTCATATAAATATCATCACCCCATGTAATTTTCAAAATATCCTCAACTCATGTGTGAGGATTTAACTTATCTCATATGTGATTCTTGGTGTATGAAGATAAAAAATATAACATGAAACATCCTTGGAAAATTTAATCTCACCAGGTTACTTAAATATCCATTGGGTATTTTAATATCCCCCATTTGGATTTTTTGTAAACTCTCATAAAACCTAAATCAAATTAATGGAATCACATATCCTTATTAATTTGACCCAACTTGTAAAGTTATCATGAAAAAAATATGATGATATGATAATAATTAATCACATTATCCCCCCTTAACATCACCCTAAAATTTTGTAGGGTTGTTTCATTTATCCCTCTTTGAAGCGGGTTTAATCCATTTCCCTCTCCCTTTTACAACATTATACAAGGAATAAATAGAGGAAAGGGAGTGAGGGTTTTTCAAATCATCTCATTTTATGCCCTTTTTATATTCTCTCCATTTCAAGATCATCACAGAATGTTATTTAAATTTTTTGGTTATATTAGAGCAAAATAAGATGATTTATCAAAAATATATGGGTATCTCTTGAAATATTAGAAATATAAAATTAATTGAACATTATAACATGACTAAATATTCCTCTTTATAGTAAACAAAAGTAATTAATTAACTTTATAATTTTGACCATATTATCACTAAACTTATCTCATATAAAAAAATGTCACGATACCAAATTAAAATAATATAGATGAAAGAATTATTTGATACTAATTTTACAAAATATCATGTCTACACATTTTTTTATCTTGGGTTATTATTAAATAAACATTTAATATATCCCACATTTTAAATAATTTCAAATATGGATTTTTTTTATCAATTTTGATTTTTGAGGATATGTCTATAAATGATAAAAATTGAAATAGACACTCTTTAAAAGAAATTAAATCATATTTAGATAGAAGAGGACTCATGAAACCATACCTGTAATACTTGGAGTTAGTTATCCCCTTTATAATAACAATAGATTTAAAAAATAATTAAAATTATCTTGGAACCATTTTTGTAAAAAAAAATTCACCAATTTTCTTTCTAATATGAAAGTATGATTTTATGAGATTAAATTTATAGTAACAATGTTCTCTATATATTTCTTAATAAATTATTTTTATTTTATAAATTCCAACTTTAGTTAGAGAATATTTTCGTAACAAATCGATATGTAGAGTGTCAAATTGAACACTTTTCTTGAATTCAGAATAGAATATCCAACTGAAATTTTTAAACATGTTTGTTCAATATTAGATTAATTTATTACATTTTCGTTTTTTAATAACTCTCAACAAGGATGGTTTCTTAATATTCTAATGGGTTTATTATAATTTTAATATTCATTTATTGAAATTCATGTATAGTCTCAAATTATTATTTTTATGGGTATTATTATGTATATGTTTATTTTTCTTGAGCCTCCCCTGAATCCATTCTATTATGTTTGTTGTCATCCCCTTGATACATGCTTTTAATTTACATTAATTGTTTATTTTTTATTCCAGTACAAAACAACATTGTGACCATATACAACACATTCCCAATATATCCTTGGAATCCCTTCTTCTTTGAGATTTTTAGAAATTAATTTTTGGGTAAGGTTTATTTTTTCAACATGTTTTTCACATATCATTTATTAGAATAGTAGGCCATCTCACTGATGTATTTTTAGTATCATTTTCTTCCTCTAAAATTATAAAATATCAGAATTATTATCTTCAAGAGTTCCCATAATCTCGGAGTTACTACCTCTAAAAAAATAATTTTTTTTCCTTCACTTAAATAGCTACAAACATGGGTCTCTAATGAATCCCAATATCAAATTTCTCATGGAGTGTATAATATCCCAAATTTTAATGGAATATATTTTATAATTATTTTTCTTAAAAATTATAAAATATAATATTAAATTTATTACTATTATTTTATTTTAAATAATAAAAAATTATAATTTATTTATAAATTTCTCACATAATTAGTTTTCCTTATTATATAATTTTTTTTCGATAAAATATTAACTAAAATTCAACAGAATACTATAAATAAATAAGAAGGAACAAAAAATGATATGATCATTATTTTATTTCTTCACTAGTAAACATTACATTTGAAGGGTAAATACATTCCATAAAATTCCAAAAAAATAATTATATAGTAAAAATAAGTAAAAAATAATCACTAAAACTTTGAAATCTATAGTGTTTTCCTCTCCTATAAATACCAAGTTTTCAAACCATACTGTTATAATAAAAAAATATTGTAAATAAGATTGGAATTTTATAAATAGAGAATATATGACCATGAAAGAAAATTTAGTGAATGATGAAAGAAGAAGATAAGAGGTATTGGTATGAACTATAATAATTTTATGATCATTGAAATAGTTTCTGATTGAAGGAATAATAACTGACAGTTAGAATAATAAGTGACCATTAGAATAATAACATAACCATTAAATTTATTGTAACAACAGCAAATATAGTAACTTAGAGCTAGTGGATACTTTATTACAAAGGTATAGACACATGGGATATAATCATGAAGGAACACTAGAAGAAAACGAGGAATTAACATCATGGTTTTAACATATATTTTTTATAAATCGAAAATAAAAGAGATTCAGGTAACATTAAACATCAGTTTTATAAAAAATAGTAATTAAAAGTAATTTAAAAGACCTTTAAATAATAGTTTTATAAAAATTAAAAATGAATCTCTTTTTAAAATAACTTTTAACATCAACTTTGTAAGAAAATAATGTTAAAATAGTTTTATGAAAATACATTCACCATAAAAACCTCATTTCATTTTCAATGAAAACCTATCATCTCAACCAAATATGGAACTCGTTGACCCCTGAATTCACTTTATCTTATCCTATAGTCAATTTTAATCATATTTTAAAATTTTTCTTTTAAATCTCCCATCCTTAATATTTATTTTATGGTCCTCAATATATCATGGATGACTCCTAATCATAGTTCAATTTTTTTGATTCTTTTTTATTAGCTTTTGCGGTCTTTTTTCTTTAATCTTATAATGTTCACCCAATTTCTACTGCCTTCAAGTGATTTGATCAGAATTTAGGATATATTTTGTATTATTAACCTCTAAATTTTGTTTCTAGTTTATTATTTATGAAGATAAATTAGTTTTCAATTTATTTATAATTTAAATTAATACATTCATTTGTTGGTATGAATTTTATTATCAATTTTAATTTTTTTTGTTAAAATCTGTTAATTGTTAAATTTTTTTCTTTTATTTTTTTTCCATTAAATTTTATTTTTTATGAAACTATTTATATTTATAAATTTTTTTATTTATATATTTTTATCGTTATAAATTATTTGTGGCTGAAATCATTATTTTCTTCACTTTGTTTTTCTATTATAATTTTTTTGTTGATATAATGACATTTGATTAATTTT
This sequence comes from Viscum album, assembly GCA_963277665.1. Classification (NCBI taxonomy): domain Eukaryota; kingdom Viridiplantae; phylum Streptophyta; class Magnoliopsida; order Santalales; family Viscaceae; genus Viscum; species Viscum album. The sequence continues at coordinate 527,222,596 of OY728131.1, read as the reverse complement.
TTTGTCATAACATGTTTTTAATTTTTAAATTTGTTTCAAAACAATTTGATTATTAAAAAATTTTATCCATGTTTAAATTATCTATTCTTATATATGAATAATAACTTGTATTTAATTTTTTTAATTATATGTTTTGATCCTTATGTATAACTGTTTATTATGATCAAATAGTTATCAGTATTTAATTATTTTGATTATATGTTTTATGTTTAAAATATCAATATTTATATATATATATTTAAAGGATTATATGTTTTAATATATTAACCTTTTTCTATAGGGATCTTACGTAATTAATGATTTTTTTAAAATTTTTGAATTTCCATTATTGAATATGAAAAAAGAGTTAAGGATTTCATGGAATTTTCAAAATGAAATCTTCCAAACAAAGATTTGATTATCTATCTATGTGTGATGTGTTTGAATATTAGAAAGTAAAATTATAGAGAAATAAAGAATCATCTCATTTTATATGGGTTTATCCACAATTATACATGTTATATATGGCATAGTAAAATAATATAAAATTAAAATCTAATGATGATGAAAATATTCATCACGAGATAGAGGATCATATTAATGAATTAATTTATGATGTAAGTGTTGAAACCATAAAAAATATAGAAACTATTGATTGATTATATAGAGATTATCAGAGACCAATATTATTAGGTTGCAATAAATTTAAAATTTTATTAGTAGTTCCAAGAGTAATTAACTTTATAAAAATAAATGGGTGGAGTGATAAAAAGTTCATTGAATTTATTGAAATTTTGAAACTGCTACTTCCAGAAGGATATGGTCTTTTGAATTCAAATTTTTTATGAAATTCAATATTATTCCTAGTGGGATTAGGGTATAAAAGGATTCATGTTTTCACTAATGATTTTGGGGTATATAGTATGAAAATGAATGTTTATAAAAATTTCCTAAATTTGAGACATCATGATATAATATGGATGAAAAATTCAACTCCGATTCATTCCCAGGTACCGACATCAAACCTCCTACTAAATAAATTTGGTACCTTTTAATAATTACTAATTTTAAGTGTTTATTTTTAAATTCAAATGATGTAGAAATGATAGGATGGAATAGATATGAGCACATATCTGATGGAAACTTACGTCACCCTGATGTTTGAAAACAGTGAAAGAGATTTGATAAAGGTTTAATGATTTTGGAAGCGAACCTAGAAATATCAAAATATGATTGTGAAAAAATGGAAGGAATCCATTTCGGATCCTTAGTGGAAAACATGGTTCATGGCCTATTTTTTTTAGTTTATGAATTTTCCGAATATATATGTATGAAATTTATTTTATGATGATCTTGATGATTTCTAGACTAAAAAAACCTGAAAATGATATTGATTTATATCTTTCACCATTTATCGATGATTTGAAAATTTTTTGAGTGACATGTGTTACAATTTTTGTCACATTAAATAATGATTATTTTCTTTTGTATGCTATGATGATTCTTAATATAAAAGAAAATATTTCATATAAAAACTTATCTGGATATACTGTTAAGGGACTTAAAGCATGCCAAATTTTTAATGAAAAGAAAACATGTTATAAATTATAGAATGGAAGAAAGATAGTATATATGATACATCAAATATTTTTGTGAATTGATCATCCTTACCCTAGATTGAAAAATGTATTTTATGGTTTAAAAGAATATAATACCCCCCACAAAAATTTTCAGTAGAAGAATATTATGACAAGGTGAAGAATATTTATTTCGCTTTTACAAATAAAGGAAGTTTTGAACATCAAAGAAATATCTATAAATAAATCTATCTTATTAAAACTACCTTACTAGTGTTTTTTAGAGATAAAACATAACATTGATATTATTCATGTTGAGAAAAACTTATGTGAAACTTTTATAGGAATTTTTTTAGACATTAAAGGAAATAAAAAAATATATTTCATGCTATATTGGACTCGATATCCATGGGAATATGTTTGAAGTTAGCTTCCAATATGAAAGGAAATAGAAGATATTTAACTTCAGCTTGTCTCAAAAAAAATAAACATTGAGAATATGAATTTTGTTAGTTCCTACATGGTATTAAATTACCAACGATATATTCTTAAAATGTGATTAATTAGGTGTTATTGGAGGATTTTAAACTAATAGGTATGAAATATCATGATAGTAATGTATTGACCTGATATCTACTACTATTTTCAAGGAGTTGTATATTACTAACACCTATAAAAAAACTATCACTAGGTTATGGTATTTTTTTAAATCAATTTGTATCAAATTTGTGTATAAAAATTTGTTAGATGTGTTGGAGGTTGATGTTTATTCTTACCTTTTCAACAAGAAATGTATTTCCCACTATTTTTGGATATAATTATTCATATGGTGATTCATTTGGTGCATGAGATAAGAATATACAAGGCTATTTATTTATATTACATGTATCCTTTTGAAATATATATTAAAATTTGGAAGGTATATGTTAAAAATCATTCTCTTCTAAAGGCCTCTATTAATCAAAAATATTTATCAAAAAATGTGATTGAGTTTTTCACTAATTATTTTTATAATGTGAAGTATATTGGTCTCCCTATATCTCGACATTTGATAGTTGATAGTGAAGGTATAGGGATTCATGGATTAAAGACAAATTTCATTTCACATGATAAATTGATGCATATAAATTTATTCATTTTGAAAAACATATATTAGATTTAGTGATATATATCATCACATATTTCTAGATTAAAGATACGATATCTAAAAAAATGAAAAGTGGTTGATGATTGATCATAAAAAGAATTTTTTTTCATGTTTTAATGAGAAAGAAAACATTGATTTATCTTTATAAACTCATTAAAATTGTCGGAAAGAGACCATATATTAATTTTATCACAGGGTCTTGTTTTTATATAAATGGTTACACATTTTACATAAAAAATCATAATGAAAAAATACTATTAAAATTAGTGGGGGTCATGGTCATTCTTGAAGCAGTTCATTTTTCAAGTGAAAAAGATAAAAAACTAATTTTTGCATCAAATACATATTTTTGAGTTTTTGAGTATATATAAGAAATTGATTACACTAAATTTTAAGTAACAATGTTTATGTATAACTAGGTTGATAGTAAAAATGGTTTGAAACATGATGATTATATATTTACACTCATTATTTTGAAAAGATTTAGTTGAAAAGTGGAAAGATTTTTTATAATGACACATGAAAAGAAAATATTTTATATTATGGATGCATTAAATGATTAGTGGTCCATCATTTTACAAGTCAAAAGAATTCATTTTGGTGATGAGGATGAGGATTATGTTATGGATTTATGTGAGTTTTCTTCATATGTTATACAATTTATAGATGATAAAAATGAATATAATATAGAAATATTCCATGTAGTATGAAATGATCACACTAAAGGTATATAAGAAAACACTAAATTACACCCCTAATTATTCACTTAAATATTTATAATTTTTTATTTACTGATCTCTAATTTTTGTAAGTTATTTTTTTCAATTTTTTTTCTTTTATAATTTGTTTTTGTCATTATAATGACTTTTGATTAATTTTTTTATTGTAACTTATTTTACTTTTTTAAAATTTTAAGATATAAATTATTTCTTAAATACTTATACATGTTTAAATTATCTGTTTTTATATGTGATTATATGCCTCTCTTCAATATTTCAGTACTCGATCTGTTTCTACCAATTTTGAGCGTGTTCAATAGAATTTAGGATGTATTTATATCCAACTATTGTAAGCTATTTTTTTTATTTTTAAAGATAAATAAATTATTTATTAGTTATAAATTACATTTATACATTCATTTTTATATACATTTTAATATCAATTAAAATTTGTTTTTATTTTTTTTAATATTATATTTTTTATGAATATAATTTTTTTTCACATTAATTTTTTTGTTGGTAGTTATTTGTATTTGTATATATTTTTGTATTTATAAATTTTTTTATTTATAATTTTTTTGTGGTTATAATATGTTTTTCAGTGAAATAATTTTTTTCATCAATTGTATTTTATTTATAAATTGTTTTTTTATTTATTATGAATAATAAAATTTTCATATATTAAAATTAATTAATTTTAATCAAATACTAGTACACACATTTTTTTTGAGGTAGGATACATATTTCAAAATGATAGACAGTAAGGACGGTTAATCAAGGTATATATGTTTATTAATTTAAATATATATTTAATGTAATTAAATTATTTAATAAAATTAAACTTATATTTCATAAAATTATTTTCAACTCTTCTTATTCTATATAAAAATAGTACTTAAACCTGGTTGATATGAGATCACACATTTATCAAATCTTGAACTAACATGTGGAGAGAAAATGATGATAATTAACTTTCATGAGCATGAATTATCAAGTGGACCAAATACCGCATAGTTTATGACATAACTGGGTGTACAGAGTCATTATAGGATACTTATTTTATACCCTAATTAGAGGATCATAAACTAGTTAGTGAAAGATATTTTATGTGAGTCCCTAAAGGTAAAATTTCAAAAATCATTTGTTTATTATTTAAATGGTTTAAATATTATAAGTTTCTTTATATTTTATTTATTCAATTATAGATGAAGTTGTACATTCAAGAGACAAATGGAATTAAAAAAATGTTTCTATCCTATGAAGAAACAAGATGAAGATATTTTAGGAAAAATTTGACTTTAACTTATATTATTAGGAGTAAAATGGGTAAATATCTATTTCTTAAGTGTGATTTTATAGATTAAGAGATGTGGGATAAGTTTTTCCGTAGTCAGTAGGAGGAATGTTTTAGAGTATGTTTTTTATTCTCAGTAAAATTTATTTTTTAAATTAATTTTCAATACTTTATAACATTTTCTATGTAGTTAGCCTCTAGGAAAACTCACCAATAGACACAGACTCACAATTTACACCCTTTTTCATTTTTATGAGGAGGGTATCCTTAATTATAGGAAAGAATTATTGATGAAAAATGTAGTGAATTATGATCCAAGTTAAGTAACGGAACTAAAGAGGTTCCAATTGACCCTCCATCTCTTACCACTTGTCATGAAAAATGTAAAAGGGAGAAAATGACAATAAAGGGAAATTATATTACTGACCCAACAAAGGAAGTATCTCATAAGATTATGGGTAATTAATTGACAATTTTCATCAATATTATTATTTAGTAAATTTATCTTACTAATATTACCATTAAAAATATTACTTTAGGAATCCATTAAAGTTTAAATATCATAGGGGACCTTTTTCCATGAGTTTAGTAAGGATATATTATCATTTATTTGGGAAATATAGAACACCCTAGCTGTGTTAGAGGGTATTAGGAGGATTTTAGTTTTAAAAAAAAATTTTGTCACGCACCAAGTGTGACATAGATGGGGGAAGAATATAATGAAGGAATGGATTCTTTGAAGTATGATATGAGATACTTTAATGAGTTGATAATGGATAGGAATAAATCATCTATATCAGATATACTTGAAAAAGAAACAATACAGACACATCCTTCCTACCCAAATCCACCACCTCCTCATTCATACCTGACTGTGTACTATGAGTTGTGTTCTTGGGATCCCCATGAACATATTATAGTATACAGAATTGTACATCAACATATTATGCATTTGGGTCAAGTAAGTGAATAGGTGGATGAAATTATTAATCCAATTTTTCTAGTTCTGATGCCTATTGAGGATGTTTCTATAATTGGATAGAGTATTTCCAATTTTTTACTTTTTCAAAATAATATTTGTCCCCAAATGACATATGAGGTATGTATTGGTTTATCGTTTTTTTATTTATCATTAAATTTAGAATCATGTGTAATATTTTCTTACACTTACCATATATCGGAGTATCTGAAATTAATGGAATCAATGCAAAGGAAAGGAAAATTTCAGGTTACTGTACCTTTAGATATTCCTCAAGATGTTGATTGGGTAACACATTTTTCACAAATTTTTCTTATATTAGATAATTATTATAAATTTCTGATGAGTTTTGACATACGTAGAAAATATTATATGTTAAATATTTTTAAAAATAACATCATGGATATTGTAAATGGTGATCAACCTAGTGTACCTATGTTGCAATTGATTTCCATGTAAGTAAATTTATATTATTAATTTATATTCCTTAAGTAATTATACTTTATATTGACTTAATTAATTAATTTTATAATTAGGTATCTCTATATTATTTTCATCCAATAGGATTTCAATTCTATTTATAGTCTTATTAGACTAGAACACATTTCAATAGAAGTGAAATATTTAAACCAAGAACCCATAATTGAATATACGTCTCAATGATTCAAAAATTGGGAGATCACATATTGTTTTTTTTATTATTTTACGATTGATAAAAGATATATACATATGAAAAAATAATCCTTATACTATTATTAATTATTAATATAAAATATTTTAGTGAACATTGGATTTTAATCATATTTTCCCAAAAGAATGTTGAGAATATTGGTTATGCTCTTAATTGGGCGGTGTTCAAAGAAGATATTAAAAGTCATTAAATAAGTAAGTATTATTTCATGTTTTCAATTCTTTAATCTCAATTTTCTCATTTTACATTGGTTTTGATAATAAAAATTTTAAATTAAAATAGGTTTTTTATTGTGTTAATCATGGATCTTTATCCAATAATGGAACTATAAAAAATTAATTTTGTGAAAGATCAAGAAGATAACTCATATATTAGTAAATAAAAGGGTTTTCTTATATGTATTCTATTTTTTTAAAAAATTATTTCATAAAAAAATTTTCATCATCAACAATGGAAATTTGAATGTTGATATTATGTTTTATAATTCATTTATGGGATAATTAAAACCAAAACAACAATTTTTTTTCAAAAGTTTAGTTTTCTTGCAAAACATATAATTTAAATAAATATGTTATGTATTAAATACATAAAAAATTATTATTATGGTTCATGATGATATTTCTTAATATACATCCAATGACTAGAAATGACTTCAAAATTTATTTGCACAATATTTTATAATTTTTACTAATTTGGGTATTTAGTTTCATTTAGGTGTGTATTTATATTTTTTTTTGTAAAAGTTATGAATATTTTTTTCCCCGTATTTTATTTATAATGATTTTTTTTCTTTATTTGGTTCTTCAGTTTGAATTTTCAGGTTTGAGATTACGTATTTTTTAATATTTATATTTTTTTTGCCTTTCTAAATCATTCATATAGAAAACCAATATCAAAAGTTTTCATGGTCATAGACATACTTTTTTATGTCAGTTTTTTCAAAATTTACATCAAAATCCCTCTATTTATCTCTATCTAGAAGGGTATTCAATGTTGGTTTATGAAAATAGAAGTAGAAAAATACACTTTAAACCTATCTTTTATTAACATCAACAGTAAAATAACATTTTAGGGTTAAAAAAACCCATGTTAAAAGTATTTTTCCATCAATAGACCATTTATTTTAGTATTCTTGGAGAGCTAGTTGTATAAATTATTAAAATTTTACATTGGGAATAAAATATTTATTATTTTTTAATGGAAAATATTTTGCATCCTTGAACTCATTCAAATAATTATTATTCATGCCATGGGGTAAAAAAGAATTAATGATGAACTCAAATTCCCAATATGGGATACACACATAGGAAGATATCATGAGTAAATAAGACAAAATAAATATAGAAAGGTAAATAACTAAAAACACATGCCATATAATTAATAACATGAGAACCAAATGCATCCATGGATAATATTGAGGAAATAATCTCATGGATAATAATAACTAAGTTAACCATGATGAAATTTATTAATATTGGACATCATTATATTAGAAATAATGATATCTATACCATCAAGACCTTGTACCAAGATATTTTAATAGATGGGTTGGTATACACTAGAAACCAATTTAATTTGGAGAACTAGTTTGTCTAATGACACACGTCGTTTCATGGAGGGGATATCTATAACCAGGCCCCACCCATAACTGTATATCTAATGCATTCATCATATATTAAATGATTAATTCAATTCATAAAAAAGACTCATTATTGATAAATGTACTTTCATAATAAATAATAAGGAATATCAATATTTCCCCAATAAATCAAATAACTTCCAAAGTAAAACATAGTATGTAGAAATGATATGAGGTTTAGGAAATAATAATATTGAATGAATTTTTATGAAATGTAAAATTGATTAAGATTTAATGAATATTTTATAGTATATGATGTACCCTAGGTCATCTCTTAAGGGGTGCTGATCAGTTTAGAGTATGAATTTATAATATAGTGTATTTAAAAGGGTGGTTGTTTAGATTTTTTTAAGAAAATAACTCAATTTAAAGAGTTTAATATTTGATAAATAAAGGTGGTGTTTTAATAATTATGATAGGTCTTAATTTTAATTTCACTACATATCTTGGATAGTTCATTATTCTGAAAATTTTATATGGTTTAATGTAATTCCATGGTTGAGGGTTGTCAAGATCTTGATTCCCCTCTTGCCTATTAAACTGATGCACAAAGAAGCAAACCTTGAAACAAAAATAATTATGTTAAGGTTTGGACCTCACTAATTTAATAATAGATACCAAATAATACTGAAATCTCACGATTTTTGTGATAAAAAATGATTCTTGTGTTGTCCAATCAGAACAAACCATGACCCCCACTTGAAATCTCAACCTAATCAGTGTTGAGATAAAAAGTGTTTCACTTAATTATAACACAATAAATGTATTAAAAGGTTAATTTCATCAATATTAAAAATAAGTAAAATATTAAACACACAAATTAAAAAAAATATGTACAATAAAAAGTGTCAAAACTCCCTCCCAAGTATGTGTAGCTCCCTTAAAATGACCGTCCACTATATAGCTTGCCACTGAGAGGAGGTGGAGGTTCAGGTGGAACTTCACCTTCATCCTTTATCACCATATCAAGATAGGGACCTCCATAACCTCTTGGATGAGTAGATCAATCCTTTTGGTCTTCAAAATACCATATCTTTGTCTCTTGTCTGAACATTCAAATGGGGAGCCCAAGGTATCATTTTTGTAGGAAAATTAGAAGGTGGTTTTGATCCCCAAGATTTAGAAAAACCACTTGGCCCATGATTTAAAACCTCCAGAAAATATTATATCACTTTTAAGAAAATTAAAAAGTTTTATTCCCAACATTTTAATATCTACACCAAAAATTTGGCAAAATTTGGACAACTAAATCTCGATATATCAACAGAAGACAACACACCACTTTTGACCTTGTGTAGATTCAGTGGTTTGGGAAGATCAGTCCAGATGAGCCACTAGATGGTAGAATCTGTCTTGGGTTACTTCCTAACTGTTGTATACCTTTGAAATTTGTACCTAAACACAATATATTATCTATTTTGGATGCACGGTTTAGTTGAAGTGTGTGGTTGAGTCCACTGGTGTGCTTGTATCCTGCACAGTTTGACCCATTTTTCTCGTACTTTATCCTGGGCCCTCCAAATCACCTTCACCTACCATGAAATTATTAAAATAGGTAACATTTACCTTTTTCATAGTGATAAACAAAAAATAATTGAATAAAACATGAAGTGAAATTTGTTATTATTTTTATAATTTTCAATATAAATCTATTTTGGCATAGTTTTGTAAGGGTGAAAATGATGCAGTGAATCGCGGTGCGATCACACCCCCACACCTAAGCATTTAAACTCCTTGGAAAAGTGAAATTTTCAAAAGTTATGCATGTATATATTCTCAACTTCATGAAGATTTATCATTCAAGGAAAATTTAATTCCTGATATAAATTTTATCAATGAAAAAATCACACTGAGGAGTTATTCTCAGTGATCATGGAAAAAGAAATCTCTAAAATTGTATGAGAATGAAATTTCAAGAGATACATGATACTAATCAAAGAAAATATTTCAAAAGGGAATCATGTCAAAAATTCTCCACATGTGTGTGTGTGAAACCCATTTCATGGTATTATTTTCACTTTCTATGGTGTAAATATAGGTTGTTTTAAAATTTGTCTACTTATAAAATCCTTTCCACAGAACCTTCCCCAAATCCTTTTCCATCAAATATCAAGACCCACTCACTTAAGCATTCCTAGAATAAAAACTATATTATATTGACCTATATATCCCCATATTTTTTACATTTCATCACTACCCAAATTTTTTTTGGTTTTTTTATTTTTTGGTTTTTTATGAGAGTGTACAATAGTTAGATAATAGGTACACACATAGGTCAATCTAGAACATTAATGAAATAGATCAGATAGGGAATGACTGTATGGAAAAATAATTTTCAAAATTAGAGAAAAATTAACCTAAATTACATTTACCTTCTATTAAGTAATTTATTTCCATACTTCATGGTTGGGTGTAAATATGTGTAGAGAAATTAAGTGACACAATTTTCCCTTAAACTATTCACACAAAGGGTACCATTATTCTCAAAGGTTTCAAAATGATATAACCATTTATATCATTAAAAAAAACAAATTTCAAGATAAATTCACACCATAGTATTCAATTTCTATAAAAAATCACATTTAATTAGATTAATATTTTTTGAATGTGAAAACAACATGAAATAAAAATATTCCTCACACATTTTCAATAACATCCATGATTAATAATATGTCATTTTCAATGTTAAAGTGGGCATCAAAAAGTAACATTCAAGAAACAATTTGAGGGGGAAGGGGGGGGGGTGAAGTAAAAAAACTATTCAGGAAGCTAAAAATAGAAAAATAATAAATACAATGAAAATTCATAACCAACCTAGTGATGTACCCATCCCCCACACCTAAAGTATGCAATGTCCTCACTGTAATAAAAAATAATGTGGGAAGGAAGGATAAAACATGGAGAGTGTCATAGGTAAAATGATTTTGTAATTTAGTATTCCTCCATTAGGGACTTAATAAGGGATTCATGTAAGTTCTTAAGCCACTAATCATTGATAGTAAAGGTTTTTTTGGTTTCTTCATTTTGAACATGAACAACACTAAATGGATAAACATTAGTAACATTGGATGCACCAAATTAGTGGGAACATAGCTTACCTTGATGCAACATCAGCCTTTAATTATAAAGGAGGACCTTCTTCCCAATGTGGAATTGATGTTGAAGGATGACATGGTCATGGACAACCTTGGTTTTCTCCTTATAAATCCCCCAGTTCTTATATGAATCTATACGCATTTCCTCCAACTCCTAAATCTACAACATCCTTTGATAACCTACACATGAATGATTATAATTTCATTATTTAACGGCCTAGTAGGCCTGATGATCTATCTCAATAGGGAGGTGAAAACACTTTCCAAACACTAGATTATATGGTGACAAACCAATGAGAGTTTTGAAAGAAGTAGAATAATCCCATAACGAATACACAAGTCTAATACTCCAATATTTTATAATGGTTTGAACTATTCTCTCAAGAGTCTATTTTACCACTCTATTTGACACCTCATATTGAACATTGGTATGTTTGTGATATGAAATAGACACTCTATGGATGACGCCATAACGATGCAAAAGAGATTTAATTATTCAGTTGCAAAAATGAGAACCATGTTCACTGATGATGAACCTATGTAATACAAACCAATAGAAAATTTAGGTTATAAAAACTTCCCCAACATCCTTGGAATTACAATCCCATGTTGCATGTGGTTCTACCCATTTTCACACATAATAAAATGCCAGATAAATATACAATTTCCAAAATGAATTGGGGAATGGTCCCATAAAGTCAATGCCCCAAACATAAAAAATTTAAGGAAGAGCAAGGGTTGCTGTGGAATTTCATTTCTTTTAGATACAATACCCATTCATTGAAAGTGAAGAAAAAATTTACAAAAAATCATCGGAACCCTGAAATAATGTTAGCCACAATAGACCAGAATCAAGGACCTTGTGAGCAGTCCATTGGGGACCAAAGTGCCCCCAAAAGCAAGAGTGTGGCAGAACCTATAAACAGACTGAAAATCGCTATCGGGAACACAATGCCTAAAGAATTGATCGCTACATATTCAAGAAAGGTAGGGGTCATCCCAAATGTACCAACAAGACTCAGGTTTTAGACGTTTAGGTTGGTTTTTATTGAAATTTGTAGGAATGAAAGATGTTACCAAATAATTTACAATTTCAACATACCAAGTAATATTTTCTTGCACTCGGTACAATTTCTCATCAGGAAATATGTCATTTATGGGAATACAGGGGATAATTAAATGTCATGGTATGGAAGGATCCTATTGATATGTTCAACCACCACATTATATGGTCCCTTTTTATCTCCAATTTCTAGATAAAATTACTTAAGTAGGATCATCTAATGAATGAGATGTGGTTTGGCTTCTAGTTTTTTTAGGAGATAACGAAGGGATGAATGGTCTAAGAATACAATGAATTTGGACCGTAAAAGGTATGTACTAAATTTATTCAAGGAAAACACAATGGAAATGAATTCTTTTTCAATTTTTGAGTAGTTTCCTTGGGAAGGTACTAGTGTACGTGATGTATAATCAATGACATGTGGAGCTCTGTTAACCATTTGTTACGAGACTTCTCCAAATGCATATTTAGAGGGGTCACACATGAGATGAAATGGTAAATCCCCCTAAGGGGGTTGGATTATTGGGGGTGAGGTGAGACTCCATTTCAATTTATTAAAATCATCCTCACATTATTTATCAAAAACAAATTATTTTTCTTTTTAGAGAAATTAAGAGAGGGGGAGTGAAAGATTACTAATTTCATGAATGAAATGATGATAAAATTTAGCATGACCTAGGAAATAATGCATATCCCATACATTTTTAGGGAATTATAGGTAATAAATGACATCCACTTTGGATTTATCAACATGGATACCATCCCTAGATATAACATGTCCCAATACTATACCTTGTCGCACCATGAAATTAAATTTATCATAATTTAATACAATATTCTTTTCAATATAGAAACATAGTATAGAACCTAAACACCTCAAACATTCATTAAAGTAGGATCCATACATAGTGAAATCAAAGATGAATACTTCCATGCAATTCTCTAGGTAATATAAAAAATACTAACCACACATCGCTAGAAAGTGCCCAGCGCATTACACATACCAAATAACATCCTTCTATATGAAAATGTGAAAAAGGGGAAAGTAAAGGTTGCCATTTCTTGATCCTCAGGGGTAATATGGATATAAAAGTATCCCACATAACCATCAAGAAAACATTAATGGTACTTCCCTGCTATCCTCTCTTTCAATTGGTCAATGAATAACTATAAGAAATGGTCCTTCCTAGTGTGTTGGAATAGTCGATGATAGTCTACACAAACACACCAACTATTCTTCACATGAGTTGGAACCGATTCATTTTTTCTATTTTCAATTACCGTTGGCCAAGTTTTTTTAGGAACCACTAGTACCAGACTAACCCATTGGCTGTCAAAGATGGGGTAAATGATTCCAGTAGCCAATAATTTTGTGAAGTCCTTTTTAACAAAATATAGGAGGTTTGGGTTCAGTCGACGTTGTGACCACCTCACTTGTTTAGACTCATTATTTAACAGTATATGATGAGTAAAAATTTATGGGATAATACTAGGAATGTCAGAAATTGTCCATCCAAATCTTGTTTATACTCCCTTCAAATTTCAAGCAGTCGTAATTCATCCTTATGAGAGAGTGAACTAGAAATGATGACAAGAAACTTGTCTCCATTATCAAGATATGAATATTTTAAACCATGAGGTATTTTTTTAGTTCCAATTCAGTGGATTTTGGATTTATGGGAGTGTGTGTGGAAGAGAGAGGTCACTAATATCGTGTAACTACTCAATGGTATCATCCTAAGATGAGGAATGATCTTTTACAAGCATAACAGTATCATCGATGGTCATGTGATCCTCAATTTTCAATAAATCATCAATTAACAAGAATGCACGACATTTTTCTAGGTTGGTACAATATTCTATGTGTGATTCATTTCCAAGAATTTCAATCAATGAAGAAAACTCCAAAATGGGATTAGGGGAATGAAAGGAAGTTTTTTAATAGAAAGGTGTTCATTAATTGAATTAATAGAGAGAGATAGAGGAATGATCTAATGAGGGGAGCTTCATGGATTCAATGATATTGAAGTGGAAAATGTCACCACTAATATCTATAGATAATGTACCACTAAGGACATTAATTATGGTTTTCCAATTTTTATAAAGTCCCTCCACAATATAATAAGGGCATGTCCATTCATCCATTCATATTCTATTTTTAGCACATAAAAATTATTAAGAAAAATTAAATTTTACTCCCTCACAGGAACATCCTCTAACACACAAGATGGGTGTGTTCTACTAAGATTTTATAATTGAAAAACTATTCCAGTGGGCTTTAGTTCCTGACCTATGATGAAGAGTAAACAGAGTGAGGCATCACATTTATAAAATCATCCAAATAAAATATATCATTGGAAAAGGAATACTCCCCTATGGTTCATAGAATTGATAATGTTCCCAAATAATTGAATTTGGTAGAATGTTATGGATCTATCAATGCTAAGAAGTTCCTCCACAATCTCACCTTATCATCACCCCAAAGTCTCCTTTGGTGTGTACACGTTTCCTTCAGAAACTTGGCGTATCATGGAATTTTCTTCACAACATCAACCAAGGGGATGTCAAGCTACACTTTTTTGAATGTTTATAATATTTATTTATTGAGTTTAGTTTATTTTTTTATTTTCTGGTTATACATTTGGGGAAATGGAATAATAATGGTTGGGTTAGGTGACTCATCAAGAAACACACTCTTTCTTTTAGAAGGGCTTCTCTCAGTACAAGATTTTTCAATATTTGAAATAATTTCAATGGTTGGGATGGTGTTTAACTCAGGAGGTTATGAATCTAAAAGAGGTTTAATTTGGATTTTAAGTTGAGTTCAACTCCTAAGGGTGACAGAACTGACATTTCCTTATCCATAGGGTTGACTAGTGGTTGAGAGGGTAGTTTACCTGACCCATGACTTTGGATTTCCCCCACTGAGCTGGATAGTTGTCCTAATTGGGTTTTAGGTCATGTATGGTAGCTTTGGTGGTTATTTGGAATTTTAGATTGTTGGAAACCATTTTTTTCATCATGTATTAGAGGCTAGGATCAAGTTTTAGTGGGTTTGTTGAAAAGGCCATTGTTGTGGTTGAGGATTTCTAAGTGGTGGTGGATTACTACTCTACCCCGACTGGTTTCATGGCTATTGAGATAGTTTTGAAGACCCACTTTCCTATAATATTGGTTTTATTTCCACCTAGGTATGTATGGATAGTAAGGTTCTTTCCTAAAATGTTATTTATATGGGTGGCCTAGAATGATTTCCTCACAACTCTCAGAAGTTTATCTCAATTGAGGACAGTGGTCAGAGTAGCGAGTTTCAGAAGAATATATAGAAAAATGGATGGGAGGAGGAGATTGGAATCTCCCTTGGGAAATTTCTATTTGTCGAATAAGGGTACTTACTTTCTCAAAATTAATGTCCACATTCTTTTCTAACTCAATAACTTGTACATCATGGACACCTTGAATGGGTACACTAGGCCTTGACCAAAATTGTTGAGTGTTTTACACCATTTTCTCAATTAGGTTCCTTAAAAAATTAGTGTTTTATTAGCTAGTCCACCACCTGTAGCAGCTTCAATCATATTTCAATTAATAAAAATTAAACCTTCATAAAAATTCTGAATTAAATGTTTATCACTTTTTTTGGTGGTGTTTAATTATTGAACATAACCTCTTAAATATTTCCTAATATTCATGAATTGTTTCCCCATGTTATTTTCTTATCCAAAAAATTTCATTCCTTATTATTTTGGTTCGATTGGTTGGGAAATATTTTTCATGAAAAATTCATTTCATGTCCACCCAACCTCTAATTGGTGAGTTAACATAATACAACCAATATTTTGTAGTGTCTTCTAATGAAAATGGGTATTCTCTAAGATTTAGTTATTATTCATCCACATTAGTAGGTTTTAATGTAGAACACAAAGTATAAACTTCTGTTAAGTGCTTCTGTGGATCTTCTCCCACGAGTTCATGGAATCTTGATAATAAATTAATTATACCAAATTTACGTTCAAAATTGGGTTCCTCGCCTTAGAAATTAATATTGCTGGGTTGGATATCAAAATAAGGTGGGGTTACTTATTTTAATGCTCAACTTTTTTCATCCATATTATAGAAGTTTAATTCATTTTTTATTTTGGTTCTAGAAGAAGAAGGGTCAAGAAGAGGTTCAAGATGTGATGTGTCCTCCTTTAAAGGGTTGTCTTGTGTGTCACGATGTCACTGACATAGGATCCTCTCCATTTTGGGTTCAAAAGGTGGTAAATATCCTAGAGTAGAATGAATCATTAATAGAAACTACACAATATGAATATTTTATAAATCAACAAAAAAATTAAATAATGTAAGAAGAAAGAAAAATAGTTACAAAATTAACAATATTTTTATTAAAAAGACACACTAAAAACCAAAGTTCTCCCCAATAACAATGCCAAAATTTGAACTTGTTTTCATGGAGGGTCAAATTGATTATTATTTAATGATGATTTTATATTCTAGGTCAGACCCTAGGTTATCTATGAAGTATAATTTATAGGTTTAGAGTATGAGTTTTTAATAAAATGTTCTAAAATGGGATGTGGTTTAGAAAAACTTTTAAGAAAATAACGTAATTTAAAGAGATTAATAGTTGATAAATAAAGGTAGTGTTTTAATAATTATGAGAGAATGGGTTCATTTAAAGTTCACTACACATAATGGATAGTTAATTATTTTGAAAATTTTATATGGTTTAGTTTAATTCTTTGGCTGAGGGTTGTCAAGATCTTTATAGCCCTATTTCTACTTAAAATGATGCAAAAAGAAGAAACCCTTGACACACCAATCATGATGTCAAGGTTTGGACCTCAAGAATTGAATAAGGGATACCAAATCATACTGAAATATCATGATTGTGTGTGAGAAAAAGGATTTTTGTGTTGTCCAATCGGAACAACCCAAGATCCCCTTTTGAAATCTCAACCCAATAGGTGTTGAGATAAAAATTATTCACATAATTATAATAAAAAATATATATTCAAATTATAAGAACATCAAGATTATCCATAAGTGAAATATTTAACACAAAAATTACAAAAAACTAGTATAAGAAAAAGTTACAGATTTTCCTCTCAAGCATGCAAAGCTCCCTTCAAATGACCATCCACCTTTTAGCTCGCCATCGAGAGGAGGAGGCTCAGGTGGAACTTTCATTCACCCATGATCCTCCTATTAAGATAGGGGCCTCCATAAATTATTGAATGAGGAGAGGAGTCTTTTGGGTCTCTAAAATACTAGATCTTTTCTCCTATCCAAACTTTCAAATGGGGAGCCCAAGGTATCATTTTATAGGAACATTGGGATGTGGTTTTGAGCCACCAGATTTAGAAAAACCACTTGAACCATGGTTTTTTAAATCTATAAAGTAGTACATTACTTAAAATAAAATTTAAAAGTTTTATCCCCACCTCATGACTATCTACACAAAACATTTTTCACCATTTGGACAACTACAACCCGAGATATATATAGAACACATCCCACCACTTTTGACCTTCTGTAGATTCTATGGCTTGGAAAAATTAGTTCGTATTGGAAACTATATGGAATAATTATTCTTGGGTTACTTCATTATAGATGTTTCATATTTAATTTTGGACCATTCCAAAAAAATATAATCCCATTTGGATGCACGGTTTAGTAGAAGTGTGTGGTTGAGTCTACTAGTGTGCTTGGATCCTACTTAGTTTGTCCCATTTTTCTTTAACTTCACCATGGTCCCTCCAAATCACCTCCTCCTATAATTAAATTATAAAAAAATTAACATTTAACTTTTTTAAAAGTGATAAAAAAAATAATTTAATCAAACATTTAGTGAAATTTTGTATTATTTGTATAATTTTCAATACAAAACTAGTTTATCATAATGGTGTAAGGGTGAAAATGAAATAGTGAATCATCAAGTGATCAAATATACATGATTAAGAATATTCATATTTAAGAGAAAGTTAATTTCTAATGATCATAATAAATTTACTTTTCTTATAGAAATATAATGACCAAAAAATTTATAAGATATAATATTTTACTATAGATGCGTCCGGAATATAGGTTTTGAAATAAAATATTGTCATTTAGAGAAATGAGGGTAATAGATGTGAAATATTTTAATAATATTTCATTTAATATTTTTATTTGTAAAACCATTAAAAAAATAAAGGAATATAAATATCTTAAAATTTTTATGGCGGTGAGAAATTTCATTAATGTCATATATATAAATAACATTCCTTTTGAATTTTATAAAGAAATCTGAAAATGAACTTTTTGAAAAACATTAGAAATATTCTTTTAATAAATTTTTAAAAAGAAAATTGCAACATAATGTGTTATTAATAAATCATTTTATTAATAAAATATATTTTGTAAAATAAATTTTAAAAATATGGACATAGAATAAAAATATACTCGATTAAATGAGAAATAAAATAAGTTTTTAATCTAAACATTTCATTACGTAATTATTGTTTTAAAGAGAAGAAAATTTAGAAGAAAATTTATAAAATCTTTTAATATCCACAGGATAATAAAATATTAGTGCTTATGGAGGATATAAGATAATATTCTTTCAGTGAAAATACAATCAATCCCAAAAGAAAGCAAGATTGTAAAATAAATTCTTACCCCTTCGGTAACATTTGAATTACAACTAATTAAAAAAATAAACAAGAATTGAATCATTAATTATCATTAATTACTATTTATTAATGTTTAATATATTGAAGGTGCAGCATATACCCCACATAAAAGTGAATAGGTTCATAATAACAAATATATTTCAATGGAATGGAAATTGAGACAAAATCCATAGCTACATGCCTCCCTTTAGTCGAACAAGATTTAACATCATTTATAATGGTTTTAAAAATGTTATTAATTTATATAAAAATCATATTCATATTTATAATATCATATATTATCCTTTTATAACATCTTATCACCCATTGGTTAATAATATTTCATTATTACTATTATTTTGGGTGTTAATTTTCTTGTTTTCTCATTCATGTTTATCATGAATGTTATAGTTCTTGTGAATAGGTTATTGTTAAATAATATATATAAGTATATTAATGTCATAAATATCTTATTTATTCACTATATATATTTTTATGACCATTATTCAAAGACGGTCAAGGAAAATGAATCGCATTGCTTCGTGGAGACAGTAGGCCATAGGTGTGAAAGAGTGACATTATCATTTCCTTAATGGGTGAAAAGGGTAATTTAGTTGATGATATATTAAATTTATATAATAAATATAATTTCAAAATTATTATATATATTCATTATTTACATATTTATGACTATCCATGTGAGTCAGTGATGGAAGACAAATTACATCATTTTGCGAGGCTGTAGTCCGTCGTACACACGAGTGATGGTTTTGTTTCCAATTTGATGGATATGGAGATAGAAAAATTTTATGAAATAAACTTAATAAAATATCAGTATATTTTATATATTTATTTTATTATATTTTAATTATTAATACATAATAAATGGTTATAAAAAGAGAATAAAAAATAAAGATCTTGGTGAAGATAATTACATTCGCTTAGAAACAAATCCTTTAGATATCTAATTAAGGGCCATATGGTTGGTATTTTAGGAAAACCAGAACCTCTATAAAGTGTATAATGATGTTTGGGAGAGATGTTTTTAGGTTTTTTTTAAGATAAATTACTTGAGAGTTATGAATAAGTGAGGAGAGGAGGTGCCGTTTTACAATTGAGGTGAGTGTGACACGTGTAAATTTTCAATGTTTTATGATAATGTCATGTCAAATTCTTAGAAATATGGATAAAAAATTGATCATATTATAATTAAGAAATGATAAGGTTTCAATTAAAATAATCAATTAGGATTCAATAAATTTTGAGGTCATTTTTACCCTTATCTTTATAGATTTACCCTCGCTAAACCCATTTTATCATTAACCACAATAATTAATTTTTACTATTTTAACTATTAATCACGAAAAAAAAAATTAAGTAGTGCCTATAAATTAATTTTAATTATTATTATTAAAATTATTTAATCCATATTTTCAAATTCAATTCATATAATTGGAAGAGTTTAATTTAAAAATAAACCTACAAAATGTATCGATAAACTGGTTTACAAGAAATGCATTTTTCATGTATAAGATAACATTATATGAAACATATTACAATTAATCATCATAATATGGATTTATTTTCATATATTTAGATATATAAACAATAAATTACATTTAAATAATTCCTCACTAAATATGTTTTAAATTAATTAATATATATAAACATTATGCCATAAAAATAGTTTTATGAAAAATATCCCTTTTTTACCTCAACATGATATTATATTTATTTATATAATATTAATTGTAAATACATGGTTATATTAAAATATTATATCATATTATTTAAAATAAATGTATGAATAATTAAATGATATATTTTTAATTATTCCGAAAATATTATTCCAGGGTAAAATTTCAAAAACTCATTCTAGGATTATTTTTAAAAAGTAAGTTCAAAATAAATGTTAATCCTATCAAACTAGAATATTTGTGACATGAAATAATAAAATATTCCTTTTTATACTTTTATCAAAAAATAATGTTTACTTACTATAATTGAAGCTTTGGTGTTACATTCTTCCATCATACAAAAATTTCAACCTGAAAGTTTTCATGGATATTACTTTTCAAACAAAATAGGGGGGCTCTTCTTTATAACATCCAATGGTTCCCATGTTTTTTCCCCATTTTATAATTAATATAAAGTACCTTTACCATAAAATTCATTACAATTACTCAATATTTTCTTTCTAGTTTCAAGAATCTAGATGGGTTCATCATAGTAAGATAGATTAGGTTACTATTCTATTTGTTTAGAGGTGAGTATATGTGATAGGTTTGGCATATAATTTTTTAAAAATGACACATGGAACACACCATTTAATTTATATTGAATTGGTGACATTTCCAAATAGAAAGGAACATCTCCAATTCATTCTAAAATTTCAAAATTTCCAATGTACCTACGACTTAGTTTACCTCACTCAATCAACCTAATAACACACTTCTATGGAGATACTTTCATGAAAACATGATCATCCACTTTAAATTACAAATCATTCCTTTAGTTATTGGCATAAGTATTTTAATTTATTTGAGTTTATTTATTAAAAGTATGAATAATATTTACCTTTATCATTGTCTCCTCAACATGTTTTGGTCCTTCATGTTTCCTTTCACAAACTTTATCCCAAAAATTTGGTTTATTCCATCTCTTTCCATATAATGCTTTATACAAATTCATTTTAATACTTAAATGGAAACTATTATTATAGGAAAAATCCACCAGAGTTAAATAATAATCCCACATACCTTGAAAGTCAAGTGAGAATGACCTCAATAAGTCCTTAAATGTTCGAATAGTCCTTTCGGACTACCAATTACTTTGAGGATGATTGGTGGTTCTCAAATAATGCTCAGTATCAAGAGCCTTCTGAAGACATTTCTAGAATTTTGATGTAAATCCAGGATCACAATCAGACACAAATGAACATGGTGTACCACGAATTCATATAAAATCATTAGTATAGATTCTTGAAAGGTTCTCAAGAAGTAAATATTCTCTTATAGAAAGGAAATGTTAATTTTTTGTTATGAGATCAATAATAACCCATATTGGATCATTCTTTTTAAAATTACTTTGGTAATATATTGAAACATTCCATAGTAATGTCATCCCATTTATACATAGTAATAGGTACCGGTTTCATGAATCCTCTAGGATGTTTTCTCTTAGCCTGCACCTATTGAAAATCCAATCATCTTCATACATAATCAGTAATTTCCTACTCCATATTATCCTACCAAAAATGTTCCCTAAAATCCCTATACTTGCTAGTGCTACTAGGATGTATCGGGAAATTCAAGCTATGAGCATCATCAAATAATTTCGTTTTCTGCTTAGGTAAAGATAGTACACATAGTCTATCTCCAAAATTTAAGAACATCATCTTCATATATGATGTCTTTTAACTCTCTATCATTCATGAATTACATTTCATTTGAAAATTATACCTATCAGGTTAACAAATGTTTATCTTTTCCAATTATGATAGTTTCAAAATAATTTAAAAACTGATTTATATTTCCTATTTCTTAATAATACCCATATATATCATTACTAGATACATGAATATTAGATCCCTTAAAATATTCATTTAGTTTATAACACCATGTTCTTTACTGCTCAATGAATATGCTACCTTATTTTCCTCCCTTAGTTGGCAGTGTATTGAGAAATCATAATCCTTGAGTAGGTCGATCTATCACCTTTTCATTATATAAAGATATTTTTTTTTGAAAATTTTCCTTTTAGGCTCTTATGGTCTATTTATATCTGACATATTTTACTATAGAAATAATTTCAATATATCTTTACAGAAAATATTATGGCCACCAACTAAAGATCATGGGTTAGATAGTTATTTTCATTAGTATTTAACTTACTTAATTCATAGAAAATAACTTTATAATTATACATAAGGACACAACCATGTCCCTTCCTCGATGTATCACTATATAAAAAATATATATCATTTCTTGATGGTAGAGTTAAAATTTGATCATTTTAAAATCTATAATTCAAATATTTAAAAAATTATTCACATTCATTTTTCCCTATTAACTTAACCAATTTTTATGTAAGATTGGTTATTGTCTTAAGTAATCTGAAAACATTATGAAAAAATCACAGATGGTAACCTTCCAAACCAATGAAACTATGAGCCTCAGTTATGTTCATTGGTGTATGACATTCTTTGAATATCTTTTTCATTATAGGATCAACCCAAATTGCATCCTTGGATATAGTATGACCAATAAAAGAAACCTTTTAAATCCAAAATTCACACTTTTAAAATTTTACCATATTACTATTTTCCTCTAATAGTCTCAAGGATGATAGAAAAGTGATTATCATGGTACTTATAACTTCTAAAATACATGAGGATATTATTATTTAATACTACAATAATATTATCAATATATTACCTAAATACTCTCTTCATTAGATCCATAAAAATAGACTCTCCATTATTCAATCCAAATGGAATTACTATAAACTCATAATGTACATACATAATTTGAAATTCTGTCTTAAGAATATCTTCCTTCTTTACTCATAAATGATGATATTCATATTGAAGGTCAATATTTTAAAATATTGATCTCTATGAAGTTGATCTAATAAGTCATCAATATAATCTAGATGATACATGTTCTTTATTATCATAAAATTTATTTTCTTATAATCAATGGAAAAATACATGGATCCATCCTTCTTCTTAAGAAAAAGAACATGGTCCCCTTAAGGTGAAATACTAGGGAATATAAATATTTTATCACACAACTCCTCAAGTAGTTTGTTTAAATCTAGTAATTTTAAAGTAGCTATTTTATTCAGAGTCCTTGATATGGTTCTCATATCAAGGATTAAATCAATGGAAAAATCTAATTAATTCTCTGGTGTATGTTAGGTAATTCCTCAAGAAATACATCAATGTATTCCTATATAAGCGGTACATCCTTAATTTCAAGATTATCTTTTCTATATGAAGATTATGTTTTATCTTCTTCCACCATAATCCAATTCAAATGAGCTATTGGGTGTGGATTTTGACAAGAACTAGATGATGAAGTCACTGCTATAAAGATAAGGAATTCCACATATTTATCATGAATCCTAATTTTTTTCATTATATTTTCAAATACAATACATAAAAAAGACTATATGAAAGTTAACCATAGATATGATAATAAATTTAAAAAATAGATAACATTTAGGGGTTATAATGGGAACTTCCTGGAACATCTTTATCACCCTGAGATTTCCACCAATTGTTTTGACTAACAACTCCCTACTTAATGTGCTAGGGAAATATATAATTTTCTTGGAAAACATGTAAGATATAAAAGAGTGAAAGGGTATAAAACTAAATAAATCTTTATATAAATTTAAATATATGATTAATGTAATTACCGACATATCATTATGATCTTTAACCTCAGTTGTAGTGATCATATAAGCTTGTCCTTATCCACTTGGATGATTCTATTGTAATGTAACTTGATGATTGGGACATTGGTTTAAATAATTACCCATTTATTTATAGTTTATGCATTGTATAGAAGTGGTATCTTTATTTCCCTTTTATTCATGAGTTAGATGAACCTTATCACTGCACTTTCACCAAAATAAAATTCCCTTCAAGTATTTTATAGGATATTTCTTTCCACTATTTTCACATAATGGAAATTACTTCATTTTCTTCCTATTATTTGATATGTTCCCCTTTTCATGGTTCTCATATGACATATTATTCTATTTATTCCCCTTTAATATATAGGATATATAAAATTACTTCCCTTTTTTGATAGAATGTAAAACTAGTTAATAATATGATGAAATTTTTTGTGAAACCAGAGCCCATTAGAGGCTTGGATTAAGTCCATTAAAGAAATGGTAAATATTTATTTTCTATATTATATATATAATCTTTAGCATACCTTCTTAGTCTTTTAAAGGTGGAATCATACCCCACAACACTTTCTTATTCTTTTTTTATTTAAGATGAGGAACTTTATCTTATTTTCAGTTTGTTTCTCACGAGGGAAATATTCACCAAAGAATGTTTATTTAAAATATCTCCATTCCATATGTTATTTTTCATATTTATCTATAAAATTATTGATTAAAAACCACCATTGATCGTAACCACCTTTGATGGAAAATACTACATGTATATCATTTTCCTTTTCATCATATCCCAAGGCTAGAAATATCTTTTTATGTGACTTAATCCATTTTTAAACTACCAAAAGATTAGAAGTACCACTAAATGATGGGTGATTATTCACATGAAATGATCCAATATATGTATATCATTCCTTGTAACTTCATGTTTCTCCATATGTTCAAGGTTATTAATCATAATCTGGGTCATATTCCCTAATATAGCCACGATCTTCTCAACTTCAAGACGAGTTCTATTAGCATGCTCAACAGGGAAATTTATACATTTCCATGAGTATTGATAACATTATTTTAGTTAGGATCTATTTAAAAATATTGTCATATAATGGATTATATTATGAAATTATTATTTTTAAATCATAACATATAATTCTAAATATTTCCAAACATTAAACATAAATAGAAAATTTATGCATTGTTAATCTCAGAATTATAAACATGGTTTATTTGAGGATACCTTTAAATCATATTTTTTTTACAATTACTTCACAATTGTTTGTAAAGAAAATGTGAATTATCTAAAGAACATACCCATGAGTGTAAATATAAGGGCACAATAAGGGACCATTCATCATGAAACAAAATAATGGCTAAGATATACTCTAACCAACTCTTTTCATAGTTATTACCCTTAGATAAACCTTTTCCAAAATATCCTCCACTTGTAATATCCAAATATTGATATATTTTTTGGAAAATAAACATAATATACACCTTAATATAAATATTGGTTGTTATCTAATAATTATAATCATCTTAAAATTCAGTCAAAAGGTTATGCTCCCAAATCTATATTTTCCAAATTCTAGTTCCCAAGGTTTATACTAACCTTTATCTGATACCAACAATAATAACCATGAATCTAGTAACCTAGAGATGGTGGAAGATTTATAAAATTGGTATAGATACAATAGGTATAATTTTATAGGATTTTTCAGTTTAGTAGTATTGAAGGGCCAGATTTATACATGATACCAATTTTACATTGGGAATAATATATAAAACATAGTAATGGAAGAAATTCTGAATCCTTGAACTCATTCAATGAATTATTCTTCATCTCCTAAGGAATGGAAACAAAATAATGGTGGGATAAAATGATTAATAATATTTAAATAATATGGAATATGTCCTCAGTAAATAATTCATAATCATAATGGTATGTAAAATAATTGAAACCACTTTTCATTTTATCAATAAATTGAGCATGAAATACATCCAAGGATAATATCAAAGTAATAATCTCATGGATAATAATGACTAAATTTTCAATAAAGTAAATTATTAATATTAGATGTCATGATCTCATACATCATGATATATATACCATCAAGCCCTTTGGATAAGATAGTTTAATTGATGGGTAGGTGTAAACTATAAATCCATTAAATTAGGATAACTGATTTGAATCATGAGACCTATTGATGCAATGATGGCCAAATATAAATGAACCCCACCCATAACTGAATCTAGAATGCATTAATCATATATATAATGATCACTTAAATTCCAAAACAAAATTCCTTATCAATAAATGTATGTACTAAATAAAGAATACAAAATATCAATATTTCCATAGTCAATTTTAAAACTTACAAAGTAAAAAACTGTATCTAGAAATGATATACCGTTTAATAAATAATAATATATATAATTAAGAATATGGATTTTAAGGGAAATTAAATGTCTTGTTATCACAATAAAGTGAATGTTTTAAGATAACGATAATGACGACAAAATTAATAAGAGATAATAGTTGACCATATATTATTTATAAATATAGTTTTTAAAATAGAGTCAAGTCCTTTAGATAAATAAAGAAAAAGGAATTAGAATATTAAAAAAATATTTCATTAAAATATTTTTAATTTTAAAACCATTGTAAACATATATAAGAATAAAAATATCATAAAATGTTTATGACGAAGAGAAAGTCCGTTAATTCCATATGCGTAAAAAAACAAAACATTCTTTTCAACTTTTGTAAAGAATGTCGAAAAAGAACCTTTCTGAAAAAATTTGAAAGACTCATTTAATAAATTTTAAAAAATTCAAGTATGAATTAAAATTTCCTTAATAAATCATTTGTCTAATAAAAAGTACTTGTGTAAAATAATTTTAAAAAATATGGATATGGAATAAAAATATACCCGATTAAATGAGAAATAAAATCTGGTTTTCATATAAACATTATATTTCTTGATTCAAGTGAAAAATAGAAGAAAATAGAGAAAATCATAAAATATATATTATAATAAAATTATTTAATCTTATGAAGGATAAATGATATGATTCCTTCAATGAAAATATAAACAATCCAAAAATAAAGTAAGATCGTAAAATCAATTCTTACCTCTTTGGTAACATTTTAATTATAACCCATTGAAATAATAAAACTGAATTAAAACATTAATAATAATGAATAAATATATATTCATTTTAAATATATCAAAGTTTCAACATATTAACCACATAAAAGTTAATTGGTTCATAATAAAAAATATATCTCAATGGAATGAAAATTGAGACGAATTCCTTTACCTTACACTTACCTTTAGTTAAACATGATTTAAAATCATGTAATTTTTTTAAAAAAAGTTATTAATTTATAATATATCCATATATAAATTTATAATTTCATGTATGATCTTTTTATAACAACATATCACATGTTCATTAAAATTATTTTATTATTACTAATGTTTCGGGTGTTAACTGCCTTGTTTTCTCATGTATGTTTTTCATGAAAGTTATAGTTAATTTAAATTGGTTATATTTACATCACTCATGAATGATATTAATTCTATAAATATCATATTTATTCATTATATAAATTTTTAGGATCATAATTTAATGTTGGACATATAAAATGAATCACATCGCTTCTTAGAGACGATAGGTTGTACGTACGCATGAGGGACATTATCATTTCATTAATGGGTAAAAGGGTAATGAAGTGTATGATATAATAAATTTAAATAATAATAATAATTCCATAATTGTTATATAAATTCATTATTTATATCATTATTACTATATATGTGAGTCGGTGGTAGAAAGAAAATCACATCATTTCGGGAGGCCGAAGTCCGCTGTACACCTGAGAGATGGTTTTATTTCCCATTTGGTGGAAAAGGGGATGGATACATATTATAACATCAACATAATAAAATATCATTATATTTTATAAATTGGTGTTGTTATATTTTAATTATTAATACATAAATTAAGGTGAAAAATTAAAAATTAAAAATAAAGAGCATGTTGAAGAAAATTACCTTGCCTTAGTAAAACCTCCTTTAGATCTATTATTAAGGATAGTAGGGTTCATATTTTTGGAATAAAATAACCTATAAATAGTGTATAATGTTTTTTTTGAGAGATATTTTTAGGGTTTTTTTAGATAAACTACTTTATAGGTGTAAATAATTGAATGGATCATGTTCTCTTTTACAATTGAGTTGATTGTCACACTTATAAATTTTCAACATTTTACAATAATGTTATGTCAATTTCATAGAAATATAGCTCCAAAATTAACCATATTATAAGGTGAAAATTATAAGGTATAAATACATAAAATCAATTAGAGTTTATAAATTTATATGTCATTTTGAACCTTATCATTTTTGATTTACTCCCCGTAAATCAATTTTACCCTTAACAACTATAACTATTTTTTACTGTTTTTTATATTCATTATGAACAATAATTACATTTGAATTATGAAATAGTATTAATTTTTATAATTAAAAATAGTAAATCCAATTTATCAAATTCAATTCATAGAAGTGGTAGAATTTAATTGAAAAATAAACCTGCAAAACATGTCGAAAAACAGTTTTTCATGAAATTCAATTTTCAAGCATTAGATGATATTATATATAACATATGACTAGTAACTACCATTTTATGGATTTAAATTAATTTATTTAGATATATAATATATATATCATTTAAATCATTCCTCATTAAATGTTATTTTAATTAATTAAAATTGATAGACAGTTTTCCTGAAAAAATAGTTTTCTGAAAAATATCTATTTTTTACTTCAAAATGATCTTATATTTAATTTTATAAAATGAATAGTAATTACTTGGTTAATTATAAATATTATAATATAATATTATAAACAAAAGGATGAATATTAAAATATAATTTTTTTTAATTTTTCATAAAAGATTATTTCTAAAGTAAAATTTCAAAAAATCATTCTAGGCTTATTTTGAAGAAGTAAGTTAAAAATAAATCTTCATCCAAAAAAATTAAAATATTCTTTCCATGAAATATAAAAATTTGAATTTTTTTCATTTTTACCAAAACATAATTTCCACTTACTATAATAAAATCTCAGATGTTACTGTGATCGATGGAAATAGTAAAATGTATAATAAGTAATATTTATAAATAATAAAATATATAATTATAAATATTCTTATTCAATAAAATGATTCCTTAAATCATGTAAGTTAAAGTATATATAATTTTACATTTTTAATAAATTATGTTTTAAACTAAAACAATAACGTTTATGTTAAAATCTAAAATATGGATTATCTAATTTAGAAATTTATTTGGATAAAATGGGTGTATTTTCTTTATCTTCATATCAAATTATTATTAGGTAAATTTTTATATTTATTTTTTTGAAAAGGTTGAATTTTAACTGAATAGTAAATTTTTTTTTACATATACACTAATTTTTATGTTATAATTTTTATTTCAAAATAAATCCATGATTTATCAAACATTTTTCATGAAATAAAATGTATTTATTGAGTAAAATGATATAATTTAAAATATTAATATTAATTTATATATGTTAAATTATATTTTATTATAATTAAAAACTATATTTGATTCTATACTTAAAATCAAATAATCCAATTATTAGTTTTGGAAGTGTTTAATTGTCTATAAAATATATATTCTCAAATAAAATACTATTATTAGTCATAATAATAAAAACTATTCATATTCATGAGTAAATATAATCATTCAATCAATATTTTTTAACCAATATCCCTCTCATTGACCTATAAATAAACCCCTTCTCCACCTATTTCTCTTCACTTAAAAACTTCATACTTAGATAAATTTGAATAAAAATTCCACTCCAAACCTTTCTAACCATGTTTTAAAAGAAAATATCTAATAAAAAGTCCATTTCTAAAATCCTCAAGGTGAAAACCAAAAGAGGAATCTCAAAGAGTAAGGCATGCCTTCAAATTTAAGATGATTCTGTTTTCATTCTTCACTTTTCACCTCCCTATATCTAACTAATGATTAAAAGAACATTTAAAAGGTATTATAACAATACTATAAATTTTTTATTAATGTTATATATTGATTAGTTTTTCTTTTTTAAGATCTCTTAAATACACCACTTACACCATGATAGGTTTTTACCACATATGTGAGTGATGGTAATTGTTATATACATTTTTTATTTCTAGTTATAAAAAATGGTTTTATGTCTAAATATTATATTAATAACAAAATTATATTATGTTTAAGACTATAAAATGATAACATATTTATGATATTGATGATATTGAAAATAAATTTTAATAGTGGGTTTAATTTCAAAAAAACAAATGTACCATGAAAAGGAACGATTACAACATGGTCATGGTTGTCACGTTTATAGAGGGTTGGATAGAAAAGATGTAAATATTATAGTTTAGTGTGTAACTCTATGAAGGGTTTTTTCATGATTTGGTTATTATGTAGTGGTGTGGCCATAGGCTGTGGGAGTTATCCATCATGCTTTCTCAAGGAGAAAGTGTGGTCATGGTCTGGTGAGTCTTATCATGGTGTGAAGGTCTCAAAGCAGTTTTTAAGAAATCTGAAACATTGAGAATTAAAAATAAACCCTTATCTATGCATGGATTTTTTATTCATATGTATTTTCTTTTACATTTTGTGGTCACAGTTTAAGGTTAAAACACACATCAAGATATTTTCTTGGAAATTTTGTTTAAACCTCTCAAAATTAGACATCGAATCATATATAGTCACAAATATCATGACATGAAGCCTTGAAGGGAATGTTTTATGGTTCAATATTTTTGGATAGTTATCACACAATGTTTCTCCTATTACACTAGGTGAAGTGTCCAAATCATCATGAGATCACTGATAGAGGGATGGAGTGAATTAATGATTCATTTTTCTTTTAAAAAATTTCATATTTTCAATTAATTCTTTTTTATAGTTAAATACTTGTTCCACTCTTCTTGTGTCTCTCAAAATTACCTCAAATAATTTTTTAAACACAAAGGTACATAACACAATAATTTATAAAGTTCAGTACCAAGTCCTACTCTTTTTCGGGCTGATTATTCTCCCCAACATAGTTTCTACATTATAATGTTGTAAAAAATTACAATGGTTGATACAGAGTCAAATTGTATCTCTCTTGAAACCACACAGGAGTTTCTTTATACTACATCCCACAGTGTTGCATAAATTCACACTAGCTTGCTCTAGAATCCACACTAGATACTTCTTCTCTTGAATCACACAATATTCTTCTCATTCTCCCTTCTACAAATATAATACTTCCTCCTTTATTAAAGGATTAATCTACTATAGGTTGATCTATTGATATTACTCCACAATATTATTGAATCAAACATTCCCATATACCCGTTCAAGTATCTTTGTACAACTTGAACGAATTTCACACGGATTTTAGATCACCTATTGTTGATCTGTTAACTTAGTACAACAATACTCAGGATACATTTACGTTACACAGAAGTCCAAAATGAAATGAAATTTAATAAAACATATTTCATGGATTTGAAGGAATCCAAAAACCTTATAATGTTCAATTATGATATCTATTATTATTCTTCTCTCAATCATGTTTTGGGTATCTTTTCACATCCACATGCCTTGTTTTTTTTCACATTTCTTATCAATAGATTATACATGCTTCTATTTTATGTATTCATGGACTGTCCAAATATATTTATCATTTAATTATTATCAATATATACATGGGTTTCATGGATTTCATTCGCCTTCATGATATCTTTTCATGAATGGATATCTTGAGGGCCTTACACTTTCTTTTCATGATCAACAATGGTGCACACAATTTGTTCGCTTCCTTCATGTGACCAAAGTGCATATCATGTGTTCACTTATCTCATTATCATTAATAGATCACATGATTTATCACTGAATTCAGGTATGTGCTTCATGTGACATAAAATCCATCCTCAAGTTCCTTCTCATGATAGAAGGTGTTGCCTATGGATTACTTATAAAATGTTTTCACAAGATTGAAGATTCTCTATGTATATGATTTAGGTGAACAGATGACAATCCACGAGTTGTTTTATCATATTCTTCTATTTATAAGGGATTTGAAAGTGTGTCACATGAGCCCTTCCACCCTTCGCATGAAATATATGGTGTCCATGTTTTCCTTCATGAGACAAGTTTTTTGTCCAAAGACTATTCTCAATCACCTTCATGTGATATGAGGTAATTTTTGCGGGTCTTTCTAAAAATATGCATGAGAAAATAGGTTCTATATGTGGATTCCTTCTAAAATTCCATTCCTAGATCATAAGTTTCATGGGATATTCCTTCACCTGATTGTATCACATGGGATTCCTCTATTTTTAGAGCTTACCTTAATTAATAAAAAATGTGTCAACTAAACTCTCAGTTATTTATCGGTTTATATAGGAATTTCTAAAATACATATCTATGAATTTTAAGGCATATCAAGGACTTATTCAAATACTCATTATTCCCCTGATCTCATGAATTCCAAGGATTTATAGTTCTTAATACATCACAAGAATGATCGTGAAGATCACGTGAAATAATATAATGATCAATTCATTGATCATGCAATGCCTTATTGGATTAAGTGGATATGATTGGATAATTGTTATGGATTCATATAATGGAATTAGATGTCATACTTGGAAATTTATCTAGGAAAATATGATGATTCTTGAAGTGATATTATGTTTTAAGGACTTGTGTCTCTGAGGACAATGTTTTTACTCCAAGATGAAGAATAAAATTTTCCATGAAAATGTTGAGTTCAATGAAGAATAATTAAAATTACATTGAAAATATTACTTTTCTTGAATATTTGAATAATATATTTTTAGGGATAGGTATATTGTGACTTAATTTATATTTATTAATGTTGGAATTCAATTTTATACTTAGTACTTACTAATTAAATTTTAATGTATATTCATTGTAAATTTGGCCAACCCACTAGGCATCCCAAGAAAAGATTAACCTTAGTATTATGAAACCCAAAGTTTAACCAAATTATTGAAGCATCCTTGTCCAAACCATACATGATAGAAGAGTGAAGCCATAGTACCCAAAAGGTGTGGGTAGGACCTTCTATAAAGACTATAGAGAGTGCACCCAAAGTCACATAGGTTGGGCCAGTAGCCAACTAGGTCAAATCCCATTTTGTGTCAAAGTGTAACCAGTGTTGATCCATGATATCTAGCTCGATAGTTTTGTAGAAATATTTTTATGGAATGAAATACGAAAAAAAACCATGTATGATGGGGGACAAGCACACAACCATTACTAGTCCTCCTTCATTAAAAATACATACATAACACTTTATGCCTGATTAGATTGATCCCATCCATATGATGTATCTCACATTACACATATTAAAATGAGTTGATCGTATTCAACCTTTGACAACTGAAGATTGTCTGTGAAAGCTCAAGACATACCACCATCTTCACTTTTCAAATCAAAGTCTTTATACAAGGTGGATAGAATAAAATAAATTCATACAAATTCATAATGCATTAACACTAAATATTTGAAGGAAATTGACATCTTATGAATGAGAAGACATCACAAGATTCACTGACTTCATATGAGTACTATTATTGTGTGACCACAAAATAGTAGGGAGACAATAAACTAAGGACAAGTAACATCACATGATGGCATGTCAAAAATCACTAAATCCATCTCATGAATATCAACATATCATTGATCATGTGAATCCTCTATCATTATAGATATTTTAACATAAATTATGAGGATATTTTAAAAGAGGATTCCCTTATAGGCACTGCATAATCAATGAAGTGATCATGAAAATATATCACATGATCCAAATGATCATTATTACGATGTAAGAAGAATACAGAAGACTCAGCATTCATATTATCCCAAGATCCTCAAGAGTTGGAATAAGTCCTTGACCCACCTTAAAATTTAGAGATAGTTGGGTTTAACTCTCCTCTATAAACTTAGGAAGAGCTAAGAGTTCATTCACAGAATTTTTGATAAATCGATGGAAGCTCTCAAAACACTGGAAGCCTACAAGATCCAATCACATGAATGAATGTACCAAAAGACATTTGATCTCACAAATTAATTTTAGATAGAATCCATAGACAACACCTCTTATCTTGAGAAAATTTTGAGATAGACTTGTAGACAAAACCTTCTATCATGAGAAGGTGTTTGCGAAGAATCTATTGACAAACAAAATTTTTTATGAAAGAAATAATACCCACTACTTATGTGATAAAAAGGGAAGAATTGTTCATGTGACACTCTTGTGAATCTCTTATATAAAGAATAAGTTGAGAAAAAAACTCAGAAATTGTAATCTTTTCACATGAATGGTATACATGAAACATATTTGATTGCACAATGACATCTAAGAAGAAATCCAGGGAAAAAACCTTTTTTCATTGAAAGGAACATATGAATAGTTCTTTTGTAATGTGAATCAAATACTCGATGTTAATGGGAAATTGTGCAATATCATCATGTGAAGGAAATAAGATAACTCGTGAACCACACTTGGGTCATGAAAAGGAAATGAACATATTTCAGGATCCATTATTGATTAGACAAGGGAAGTAGAAGAAACTCAAGAGATACCTTCATATAAAGGTTGGAGGAAGGTGCATATAACCCACAAAACCCTTGTATACATGAATATTAAATGACACAAATCCCTAAATGGAATGTTTTAAGGTTCTATTTTAGGGGTATTTATCTTGTCGTGGTGCTATTATTAAATCATGGCTTGGTTTTGGAGGATAATGTAAAAATAATGAACATAATCTTCATGGTGTGACCCTTATGATAATATTTACCTCTAAATGAAGATAGATTGGTAGATAATGGTATGGATTTCAAATATTCATTGAACTTAGGATTTCCATGGTGTGACCATAGATTATCACATTATGATGAATTATTTTTTAGGATTAATATAAATTCATAAGACCATATGAATTATTTTAGTTTCCTTCATTTATACAAAAAACCTAGGTGAAAAAAGGTTCATATTTGGAAATATTGAATATCACTTTTGAAACTTTCAACTAATTTCTTTGTGGATCATGAATCATCCATCTGAGGTGAGTTTCTCTTCTATTCTCTTTTGTTCTCTCCCCATCCTTTATCATTGATTGGCTATAGAAACCGTTCTTCTGGGTTTTATTATCCATGGTTCATGGATTTGATTTAGGTTTATTTGATATAGGTTGTTAAGGTTTTAACCATGTTATATTGGCCTTATGGTCATCTCCATATATTAATTTTTGTGCAAACATTATTGAAGCTATGTTTGAGGTAAGGGATTACAGACTTCTCCTTTCATTTTGTGTAACATTTGGAGCATGATTTTCATTATTTTGGGGGATAATAAGTATTATCCCAATGAATATAATGAAATAGACTATATGAAATTTAAAGGGGTGAATCAGATGGGTTTTACATGATTCTATGATTTTTCTTATCGTTGATGGATATTTGATGTTACTGTAATGTAAACCTTTTTTGATTCTATGGAAATTATTAGATCAAATTTTATTAGGGGTTAATTAATAAAATATGGTAATGATTTTTTTATGTAGAGTCTGTAACTAAGTTTATGATTCTCATGAAAGAGGTGTTAAATAAATATTATTTCATCTTTTAAAAGGAAAATTCTAGATTTTTGTTGTCATTGAAAATGGAGGATGTTTTATTCTAGTATGTTGTTTATATTATTGTCATTACAGTTGATTTATTAGTGGATTATGGTGGTTGGTTTTCCAAAGTTTACATGAGGAAATATGGTTGTTTATGTGGTAGTGGTGGATGGGATGTTATATAGTTTGGTAAGGATGGCATGACTGGTTTTGTGGTAAAAGGAATTGTTGTGGGAAGTTATGGTGGATATTAGAAAGGGATGCATAGAGGCTACTGTAGTGGATAGTCGGTTATCATTAATTTGTGTTGTAGTTTTTTGAAAACATATAATGTGATTTGTAATTATGAATATGGTAATAGGGATGGTATATAATTTAATAAGCTGTGGCCATTAATGAACTAAAATGGTGAAATAAATGAGTTAAGGATGAGATGAATGATTAATAATAAATATGGACAATGGAATGTCATAATAATTTAAATGTGGTTTGTAAAATGGTAAATTTTGAAATGGATAAATGATGTGATTGAATGAGAAATAATGAATGTTATTGTAGCTATTTTTTTAGAAGTTGGGGTTGGTTTATGGTATAGTGGTTGTAGTGGATATTAGAATGTGGTAGAGGTATTATGATTGTAGTTATGGGCATTGGTAGTGCTTTTTGGTGGAATCCATTGTATTTTAATTATGTTTGTAAATATATAAATTTTATTTTCCTTATGATTTCTTATGAACCCCACCCATGTTAGAACCCCTTACAAAAGCCCAACTATTTTGGGATTTTAAAGCTTCCTCAACATTTATGTTGGAAATGGAACAAATAGATGACTAATCACTCTTCCATACTCTCCCTTTCGGGCATAATATCAGTTTGGATAGACTATGGTTATAATACAACGGATGTGATGGATTGGAATTAGAATTCTCATGATTTGATAATTATGTGACATTGGTGAGATGTTGATTTGAAGGTTGATGTGATATATGGTAGGGGTCATTTATCATAGGTGGAGGGTACAAATTTGATTTACTTCAAGTTCAAGATACCCTACCATGATGATGATGTGGTATATGATCGTGATGTAGTGATGTAGTATGTGGCTATGGATATATGATTGTGCCTATGGTATGTGGTATATGATATCCATTTTAGTTGATGTTGAGTTGGTTATGGTTCTAATTCAGTATATGGATATATGATTATATGGAAGGAATGAGAGCACCAAAATATATGTTGTTGGGGCATGAGTAAAAAACCAATGGGGAAGTTTTATAAGGGTTTCCTTTTTATATATTCTTTAATACAATGTTGTCATATTTTGATATGATATTGGGTTAGAAATCCTTATTGTGGTGAGGGATAAATGAAATATATTAGGTGCATTTGGGTTATGTTTTTTATTTACTAAAGAATTAGTACGTTTCTTACAAATTTTCTTAAGAGGTCTTGAGGAGGATCCTACTTAGTATACATGTATTATCACCCCTATATATAAATAATTTTTCTTGGTTTCTAAGAAGTATTAAATGATTGATATGGGAATTACTACCTCATGGATTGGATCTATTGATGGAGTCACTACACTAGGATTTTATTTTATTTATTTATTTTGGGAGACTGTTCAGTATAGAATTTATATGCATTGTGGAGTATTGTTTTTTACACTATGTTATAGAGTTGATAAAATTGATTTCCTTATATATTACTGGATTTATGAGGGTAATTCCACCCATATCTGTGTTATAAAACCCCAGTGCTAGTCTCGAACTCATGTCTTATTAGAGGTGGGCTTTAGGGTTCACTCTCATCATCACTATAGGACCATGTGGGGTTGTTAATGAGGGTGGGTCATAACAAAGTGGTGTCAAATACATGGATGAGAGTTAGGATATAGTTTAAAATTAGAAACGAGTGATTTTTTATGGGTGTGGTGAGGTGGTAGTATAGATGATCATAGTGTGTGATGTAGGAAGGGAGATCATCCATGACACATGTGATTAGAGACTCTTGTGATCTGAATGAAGGACCTTCATCTTAAAAAGCACCAAAAGTTAAATAGTTCTAATTTAAAGAAAAATACCTAAGAGTGGTAAATACATCATTCTTTTTTATACTTGTGTTTGTATTGTGTAGATTTTGGGAGAAGTTAAAATAAATATCATTAAATGATCATTAATGAATTCTATACCATTGGGCTTAAGAGTTTCCTTCTTTGATCGGAGAGATGGCTCCATGTTATCATCTATGTTTGTTTTGGATTGATGAGGTATACCAAGATGATTTGGTTGACTACTAGAGTGTTAACCCAACTAAGGATGATGAGTGTTGGATGAGGACATTGTGTGAATTCAAGAATTAGTGTTTTGTGATGTATGAGGGGAGTGTCTCTGATTTGGATACAGATTTGTAGTTAGAGGAGTTATAGAACAATTTAAATATAATCCATTCTTGTAGTGATTATTGTTTCTCACTATCTATTAGACAGATGAGTGGGGATACAAGCTATTGGTGGGTCTTGTTCTTTAAAGAGTGAAAGTAGGAACATTTTTATGGGATGATTTATAAAGATAGTTCCGTGTGAATTTCATTTCATCAATGATGAAGGTGATTAAGAGGTAGGTGTTACTCTCCATCCAATAGAAGAACCCAAGTGAGTGAGAGCTTGTGATCATATTTAAAAAATTTCTTTATCTTTCTCTTGATATTTTTCCATATAAGGAGGCTAGAGTTGAATGTTTTGATGAGCCATTTTATCTATATATTTAGAATATTGTTACACCATTTACTTTTCCTACATATCAAGAAGTTATGAAGATGGTGGAGGTGATAAAGAGGATGAATGTACTATTAGAGTACCCTTGGGAAAGGAGTCATCAGATATTTACAAGGATAAGAGAGGCAGATGGAGTATCACAGACGTATCGACCATTGAGGTTCTAACCGATGGTGATTCAACTTCAGAAACCTTCCTCTCATCTATTAGGATTTGGTAGTTTTCATGAATCCACCAGAAGATCTATAACCATGTGATTTTATTATGGAGAACATGGCCATCATCAGTTTTAGTGTCCAAAAATTCGTGAAAACTAGTGAATCATAGGTGGAAAATTTCTATTTTTCCTAAATAGAAGTTTCCTCTAGAGCCATATCAGTAGAAGGGTGAGTAATATATTATACAGGCATGGGAATATAAATCATCCAAAACTAAAATAATTGATATACCTCATCTTTATGGTATATGGATAAGAATGGGCATGGAGTTATTCTTCAGTTTGGCTAGTGTGGTAGAATAGATTAGAATGATTTATTGCATGTCATAGAGAATATGACATAGGGTATGAAACAGATTGTTCGAGGTACTATATATTTATCTTCTACCCTATATTTAACTTTATTTGATCTTAGTTCATTATAAACATTCATTTTACCTTCCATGGTTCAAACCTTGGGACACAAGTTAGATATTCTTCTAGTGTCCTTTGTGTCAAAAATGCAAATTGATGTTCAGTATAGTTTTCTTGATGTGTTTTAGGGTTTTGAGATAATGATGAAAATGTAACAATAACTAGGGGGTGGGGGTAGGGGTGGGGTTCTTATTTCAATAAATATACCGATATAATGTCATCCTCAGCATGTATTGGCTACACAAAATGCATGTGATCACTGATTTCTTCTGAAATAGAGTTTAATTCTATAATGTGGAAGGCCAGTGTGAAGTGTTCATTAGAAAATGAGGTTGTCAGATGGGTTGTAAGAATTTGAATACTCTTCTATCTCATTTATTATTGTTTTTATTTTTTTAGAAGTTCATTTGATGGAGTTTCCTAGAGTTGTCAAAGATTTTTCATACGTTTATTCTTAAAGTGTCTGTAATTCTACCTTAATGTGATATCAATTTCATGATAGAGTTGTATCCTAGTGACTCTTTATTGAATATGGATATTTATTAGACAATTCTGTATGAATTATATTATTTGAGGGTTTAGATGATTTAATGTATTGTTGTTCAATCTAGACCAATGAATTGTTGTGGGGTGATCCAAAGTTATTTTTCCAAGAAGGTGAATAGTGGAATGAGTTTTTTCAAAGACTACCGGTTATTTAACTAGAAAATAATTAAAAATAATTATCCCATTTAAATTATTAATTATTTTTTTAAACAATTGAAAGGATCTAATTGGGTTTTGAAGATTGATCCATGGACTGGATGTCCTCAGATGAGCATGGAAGAGGGGGATATCCCAAAGACTACATTTAAGTGTCATTCCAAACACTTTGAGTACATAGTTATAACCTTATCTATCACATATGACCGTTTCACGAACCTATCCCCCCAAAGTTATCCTTCCTGGGTCGGTAAAGAGAGAAGGGAGATGGTGACCTCATGAATCCCTCCTCCAATAGGCCATGGGTTGGTGACAATCATTGAGGGTTTAACATAAAAATAATAGGAATTATCCTCTAAAAGAAACATGTGGAAAGAGAGATAAGAAAATTAAACCAATAAAATCCTACTTAGATAAATATAAAATATATTCCAAGAAGATACATGTAATGTCATATGAAACTAAAACAACTATAAATGAACAACAAGTACTAAAAGATAAACTCACTAGAGACCAAGAATCCCAAATTCTCATGAACAACCATGATATAATAATATATATACCATTCTACAACCTTCTCTTGATGAAGTAAAAATAATATATATATATATATATATGTTGTGTGATCATAACATATACACTTAATAGGGTTCTCCCTGGATCCTATCATGAAAATAATATAGAAATCATGCTATATCACAGTGAACATGAAATAAAACTAACTCATCACCTAAACATGTATACCAAGTTCCTAGATTCACTATGAATACGTCTCTCTGAGTAATGAATACAAGGATCTTATAATAGAGTAATAAAAAATGTTATCTCGCTACCACTTTCCTATTGGTTTGTCGCTCTTCCCAAACATTATACATCCCAATCCATCTCTCTTTAAAAGAAACTAGCAAAAAGATTCCTAGGATAAGTATCACAATACACATCTCATGCATTAAACAATCTCATTTTCCCAGGCCACATATCCATATAGTAACTGAGTAGTTTATAAGATCCACCCCAACCAGTATTTTGTGTATCATACATCTAGTGTTATACCTCAAGCCATCACATCCCATACATCATGTAATGTGCCCCAAGAAATCACAAAACAGACAAATTATATCTATAATAATCCTTAGGATAATATGTTTGGAGATAATTGTGTGTGTAATAACCACAATACATCAAATCCATCTACAAAAATATATGACAAAGATAACCACCATGCATACCAGCACATAACCCTACTAGGATAAGAGAGAATATCCAGAGGGGGTAGTCATCCATACATACCTCTCCAGCCTGGATGTTGTGGAAAACACCTTCCTAGTGTCAACTGGTTGTTAGTCTATCAACCTACATGGGAGGGGTAGCATATGAAATAATAAAACATAAAAGATATAATATATCTCATGTGTATACTATGAATTAACCTAGTCTCAAGTTCAACTGCATCTATCATCTCTCAGATACATCGCATCTAGTAAAAATATCTAAATATCTTATAAGCACACGAGAAATTATAAATACAGTCATTAAATTACCTATTTGTTTTTTAGAAATTATCCTTATGTTAACTGATTAATTATAAATTAATTAACATTACTCCAAATTAAATTCATTAACCATCAAAGTAAGTATATTCCCTCCAGGTATAATCCAGCCGAGTCCATAGCTTCTCCAGAATAAAATATTTTTCATTCCAGAAAGAAAAAAACCCACGTGTTAATACATTTTTAATTATTTTACCATTACAGAAATCTAGGTACATTAAGAAACATCCTAATCCACCATCAAGTGATGCATAAAAAATAATATCCAGCTACCTCAATTAGTGTGAAATGTCATACAGATAAACGAGAGACTCGATTGTCAGGCCCTTTTAAGAAGATTAAAAAGAAAGCATATCTGCTTTAAAAACAAAAAATGAGTAAGACCAGCTTCAACCCATTCTATCAAACTTGGTACCATCACTAAAACCATCATTTATAACACCATGAATCTCATGGTCACATATGTCACTACTGCCAGAAACTATAGGCCACCCCACCCATATCTCACCAAACCACCATCTGACTTCAGATCATATCACATTGCATAGAAGGTCTCACATATAGAGAAACAAAGTAGGTTGAAAACCACCAATAAGGTCAATAGTAAAACTAGGACCTAAAAACAAGTCATTCATCCTTTACATTAAAATTATCTCACTCATCCCTAAACAAAAGGAATTCAGCATTCAAAAGCTATTAAAACATTACCTCTAGCATCAATTTCATTTTAAACAAACTATGAGAAGAAACGTTATAATTTAACATGAATTTTTATTATTATCCACAAAATAATTACATATTCGAGTTCTTTATCCCTTTCCACTATCATAAATAATAACCAAATTCTATTAAATATGAACTAACAATAATTTTAATTCCGTCAAAATATTATAATGAATGAATTTAATAAACATGACTCTTTAATTCCTTAACTGGACATCTCAATACTATATTTACATTATTTAACAAATTTAATGAAACTAACAAATGGTAATTAAATAATAACAATCATTATAAACAACATAATATTGATAGCATGATATCTAGAAAATCAAGTGAAAAACCGTTATCATTGTAGAATAACACATGCACTCTCTAACCATAAACCATAATTTTATTAATCTAATTTATATTTTATTTGGTTTAATTAAACTTGCAACTAGAATTTTGAAGTATGATAAACTTAAAATTTCATGTAATTTAAATGGTTAATAAATGAATCCCCTACCTTAAGATGTCAATGTTCTTCAAATGAGAATGTAACCACAACACAGATCTTTGATCACCACTCCCATGATGAAACTATATCCCTGCAAGGATGCTGTTCCACAACCATGCCAACCAACATAAGAAGAAACTTCATTAGAATGATGTAGATAAAATTTCATAACATAGGAAGATATAACAGTAATAAATAAGATCAAATAGTGATTAAATAGCATGGAAATAAAAAGAGCTCACCATAGATTGATTCGTAGAAGGATGGGGTTGATTCCGATCTAATGGGTCTTCAAAGGCCTTTGAAAAGATCTATTGAGTGACTAGGATTAGAGAGAAAAAGTTGGGGTAAAGTGGGTTTTGAAGGGGTTTGAGGTATTTATAGTCATTCTATAAAGTAAAACGCCACAATGAAACTCCCTTGACCATGCTGTAGAATAGTTTTAAAGAGGAAAAAATGTGGTTAAAGATAGGAGAACTTACCATAGCCTATCTAATTAGACCAACCTCTAAGAAACACAACATAGATCCCCCTAGATCCTATAAAATAGGAAGAGAACCACATCGTAGGATAAACCACTATGGTACAATACCTTCTAACTAAAATGTAGAATACACTATAATATAATAGCTACAACACAACT
This sequence comes from Viscum album, assembly GCA_963277665.1. Taxonomy (NCBI): domain Eukaryota; kingdom Viridiplantae; phylum Streptophyta; class Magnoliopsida; order Santalales; family Viscaceae; genus Viscum; species Viscum album. The sequence goes on along the minus strand of OY728131.1, from coordinate 527,179,082 downwards.
ACCAAAAAATTGGTTAAACCACCAAAATTCATCCCTCTAACCCCTATTCCATCATCTCACACTCCACACCGTAACATTCAACTACTACAGGAGGGCCTAATCCATATCCCTTATCCACACTACAATTAAAAAATGGAATTAGCTCTGAAAATCCCACCTCCAATATCCTACACTTCATTTATCCTATCCATGCCATAGAGACCGACCTTACAATGAAACTTCAAGGATAAATTCTATAAAAACCTTTTAAGTTCAAATTTCACATCATAAATACCCTGCCCCACCCTGAGCCTCCTATTTGAACCTCCAAAAACTCAAATAGAGAAAGAAAATTGCTAATAGGATCCAGGACCTTACATCATATACCTACCAAAATATTCTGTTCCACAAGAATTTAAAACCAAACTCATATAGAAATAAGGATAATGTTTTTTCTGAATAACCACTCCATGACATTCCTATCAATTACTTTTCCACCACTGGAGATCAACCACCTCACTTAGAGGAACCATGTGTGAAACCTTGAACTAACAAAAACATATCCCAAATAGTATCCTAGGGGGATTCCTATCAAACAAGAGAAAGGTAACCAATAAAAAACAACAAGAGGAAACAATCTTATAAACCAAAAAAGTCAAAAACTCCTTTGGTAAATTCTCTAAGAGAATATCTAAACAAAAAATAACATGGGTTATTGAGTGTGTATCTATGAATGTAGATCCTAGGTGATATCCTCTATGCCACTTTTCTTCCAAAAGACACAAACCAATGGAATAACATGCAAACACAACACTATCTCCCAGTGGTCATCAGTCTCCATAGGCACCTTGTCAAAAGTTCACATCATCATCAAGATCGATATCACTAAAATAAAACAAATGAGTATTTTCATGAAGATAATAGTGGTTCCAGAACACATGGAAGACATCATAAATTTGACTCATCTGTGGTAGATGTAATATATAATATTGCACACCTCCAACATGAGACAACACCTCAAAATCCCCATGAAATTAAAGATAAATCTTACTCTCAGGACTAAACCTTCACTTCCCATGATAAGGGGTCACCTTTAAGAATACATGATCTCCAATGTTTCACTCAATTTGTGTCCTCCCATGATCGAAATAAGACTTATGACAATCCTATGCTACTTTCATCTACTCACGAATCACCTAAACCATCTTTGTCATATTCTACACTAGTAATAGATAGAGAATCGTAGACTCCCCAACCCTATTCAAGGGAAATGGAGATAAACATGGTCATCCATAAAAATCTATAAATTGTTCCATACCAATGGTGGATTCGAAACTATTATTTTATGAAAACTTAACTAAGGGTAGGTTCTTTATCCACAAAAATCCAGAATATAGAACATAAGAATAAAACATGTGTTCAAGAGTTTGGATGTTTTTCTCTATATAAAAATATATTTGAGGATAAAAAAAGTTCTAAAGAATGCCTAATATCCAAAAGCATGTTGGATACCTCTCCACACCCTAGAGGTAAAAAAGGATCATAGTTAGAGGTATTTGTCCTCGAGACTCTATAGAGTCTCACCGCCTATTCCACATACACCCTCAAAAACCATCCATTGAGATTGACTCCGTAACCACTATAAATTGTATTAATTCTATCAAAAAATACACTATCACAAATAAAACATCAAAGAATCAATGATATTTGATAAACTAGAAACTAAGTCTGTTGATACATCCTCCCACTTTCACTATGGAATATATAACGCCCGAAGAAAACCATTAGGAACACGGTACTCAACCTTCACCTTCTGGTGGATCAAATATTGAGACAAAAATATTGAAACTGAATACTTTAACCCATTCCACAAAACTCCCCTCTCCAAGCTCATTACATCTTTGTCAGGAAAGGATGTACTACTAAGGGTGATTTGTGGAAGTCATATAAAAAATCATACACATCTCAAAAGGGGATAAAATACTTTCATTAAACAACAACCATTTATGACCATCACTATAACAACAATCAAATACATCACTAAAGAAAAATTTCTCTCTTTAGACCACCACCTTATAATACCCCAGTAAGGAATACTCTAATTATTGCACTAAATATGCATACACTGTCATCTAGAAAAGAAAACATATGCCACTAACCTCTATAATATCAAGATTCATCACTAGGAGTTCTTTCATTATTCTAAAAGAATCAAAAAATTCACACATGACATCACAATGTGACTTCTTTCCCAACACATCATCTAAAACATTACCATTTACTAGTGTATAAGAAAAATCAATGTTATAATACTTTAAGAATTCCATTCACCGTAACTGTTGAAAGTTCATTTCAATTTTGGATATGACATACCTATGGTTCTCACGATTATTAAAAACAAAAAAATGATAACCATTTAAGTAATGTCACTAAAAATTCAAATAAAACATAGACAATACCAAATAGATATCCTAGGTAGCATAGTTACAGTCATGAGGATGTAAATAACAAGACAGATAAGAAAGAATTGATCTATTCTACATTAGAAAACAACCCAAAACAAGACACAAAGTATCAAAAAAAACCTTGAAATGAACTCCCTCTTATAAAAAAAATAAAGGAATAGAACACTAAAAAATATTGATTATAGGTAATAAAAAGATATATGACATTGTTAAATCCAAAAAATTTCTTGTTACTTTCTAGTTAAGGATTCTAGAGGATTCTCAACCCATGAAAAGTCGGCTATGAACCTCTTATAATAGACTGAAAGACCAAGTATACTCCAAACCTCAACAATAGTATGGGTAAATACCCAAGAAATTAATATATATATCTTAAAAGTATCTAAAACTACTCCTCCCTGGGATATTACATTCCCACAAAAACAAAATTATCTACCCCAGAATACACAGTTTGACAACTTCTTGAACAACTAATGATGGCAGAGAACTCCAAAAATAGAACACATGTTCTCTACTTGATCCTCCTTAGGTGTGAAGTACATGAGGATGTTGCTGATGAAAACCACTATGAATTGATTCAATAAATATCTAAACACATCCTTCATCAAACCCATGAGCATGGAAGGAAAATTCATTACACATAATAAAATCATAAATAACTCATAATTTCTATGAATATATCAAAAATTGGTCTTTGGAATATTCTCATATTTTACCCACATCTAATGATACACTGAAAATAGATTTATTTTTGAGAAACACATAGGTCATTTCATCTGATTGAATAAATAATCAATCTATGGAAGAGGAGTTTGGTTCTTCGTTTTCACCTGATTCAAGAATAAATAATCGATATAAAGATATAAACTTCCGTTATCCTTCTTCATGAAAAAAACTGGTATACCTCAAGGTGGAACACCCGACTGAACAAAATATGACTACAATGAATCATTAATTTGTTCCTGATTACCTATCAAATCAAAATGAACCATCCTTTAAAAATACATTGAGATTTGAGAAGAATATGACTGTATCTCTATCCCAAATTTGATTTCTTATTGAAGGGGTAATTCCATAACATCCTTAGGAAAAAATTAGTGAACTCTTCAAAAAATGTGAGAAAAAATGATGGATGAAACTCCAATGAATTTATTATATGCTCATTTTTTAATGAATACAAGTATAAAACATGCCATTCACCCATTTGAGGGTCTCTCTTTCCAAAATATATTACAAGATCCTCATTAGTAAAATAGTACACAATATGTCTTCTAAATAAATCCAAATATCCTATACCCAATACTTCTAGTACATGCTAAGGATGAAGTTTTATGTATGTATCTGTAAACATAGGATGTCTCCCAAAGACCAATGATACCCCAGCACTATCTTATTGTCTCTACATAATTCATATAGATAAGCTTGACCTCAAACTAGTTTAGTCAATTCCAAGAGAAATGAATGTATCTCTACCTCCAGTCCTATATCATGGAATATGATAGGTAATATGGTAGAGTATATAGCACTTGAGTCAAAAAAACCATACACCCAAGTATAAAATAAGAAAGGGTACCTCAAATGATGTTTTTCTCATATGGTACTACCAATGCTAGAGCATGCATATGGACATGGCCTGATACATGGAATCTCTAATCATGATAAAGACCACCTCCATGACCACACTATAATCTTTAAGGATGAGGAATAGTTTGAGGATATGCTCTTTCTTCCATATCTCCCCTCTTCTGATCCCAAGCTAGAGAACCCTACTATTTTTCCTTACCTGAAATAACCTCAATAGAGGAACCTAAAGTAGAACACATGGTGCAAGCTATTTTCTAAAAAAGGTTGGGTACTCTCACTACAAATGACCTCAACCTCCACATGAAAAAATAAGAATATGATCAATTGGTAAAGGCCTAAGATCTTCCAACCCCATAGAATTGAGATGATGAGGGTTGGGACCTACCCACGAATATCTGATAACTCTTATGTCCAGGCAACTTAGAACCTCGAATCATAGATCTGATTCACATGGAATGATGATGAATCCACCCTCATGAAAATTTAATTCTAGACAATGTCTTATCAAAAACCTCTACTCTTTCAATCACATAGAGATACATTGACAATTTAAATAAGGTTTTCTGACACTAGATATTGGGATTCAAAACCTCCTCAATATTCCTTTCCCTGGTCTCCTAATCTGGAAATAGGTCTGAATCATATCAGAGAAGGGTCCTCAAATCTATCATGAACTTTTGTATGTATCCCATATAAAAGGTTAAACAACACTCAATGACTATAATCCTTCACATTCTAAGAAGAAACTGTGTTCAGAACTAGTCCTTCAACATCTACCAAAAGACCTCAAAATCCACATAATTCCCAGGGAAGAAGATCCACAACTGACTCGTAACTCAACACAAAATTTTCAAAACAAACAAAACACATTGCTAATTCCGAGAACAGGTCAAATTGAAAACTTTCTCAACCACCTCCAACCATTATTTTGTCACTGAGTTCAAAATAGAGCCCTCATACTTGTGTATACTATGATGCTAAAAATCATAGAGTTTCATCCTCTAAGTGTCATTATCATCAACCTATACTATATGGAGATATGCTAGTACGTCTAACTGAACATCCTCTATATGAACCTGATGGGGACATCAACTTGGAGCCATACCTATAAGGAAAAAATGGTTAAAAAATTTTAAACCTAGAATGTAGAATATTTAACATTAATTAATTAATTTTTTAAGTTCCAACCTATATCATGGATTACCCATTTTAAAATAGTAATAAATAATAATGACACATTATACTTTCTTAGGTCTCGACCATGAAACTGGTGTCAATTATCTAAGTAGGATTGGTAAACTTAAAGGTCTATGCATCAGATCACATGGGGCCCTAAATAACTATCTTAGTCAATAACCATTGCTTAAATTGTTGATTCAATTAGGTTTTATTTTGAATTTTCCATTTCTTCTTGTTTTAAAAATCACAAACACCTTATCATAAAGAAAATTTCATTTACCCTATGTTTTACTTGATAAGGGAAATTTTCATTTCCAAAGTAAATTTAATCTTACCATGTTTTTCATTGTTCATTATTTTTTATAAGTGTAAAATTAGGTTTCATATCTAAAACCTGGGAATCATATATATAATTAGATATAAAGCATTATTTTTTCAAGATACGAATTCAGGTTCTGAGTTCTCTGAATTTAGATTCTGAACTCTTACGAGTTCTGAATTTGAGTTCTCTGAATTCAGAATCCGAACTCTTATGAGTTCTGACTCCAAGTTCTCTGAATTCAGACTCCGAACTTTTATGAGTTCTGACTCCGAGTTCTCTGAATTCAGACTCCAAAATCTTATGAGTCCTGAATCCGAATTCTTATGAATTTAGACTCTGAACTTTCTGAGTTCAGGTTCCAAATTATTATGAACTCAGACTCTAAACTTTATATGTTTAGGTTCCGAATTATTATAAATTCAGACTCCGAACATTCTATGTTCAGGATCCGAATTCTTGTGAATTCAGATTCCAAATTTCCTTAAAATTCAGACTCCATAATTCTATAGAATTTAGGTTCTGAATTCTTATGAATTTAGACTCCGAACTTTCTAAGTTCAGGTTCTGAATTCTTGTGAATTCAGATTCTAAATTTCCTTGAAATTTAGGCCCTAGAATTCTATAGAATTCAGGTTCGGAATTCTTTGGAAAAAAAAATCCAAATATCCTTGTATTATATATACCGAATGTGTTTTTGGTTAGACTCCGAAATTTTAATACTTACATTCTGAACAATTTATTTTGGTTAAGTAACCATATTTTTTCTTACACTTGTTTTGGTTATAAAGTGATGTTTTTCATTCAGTTACTTACTAACCGTTGTTTGAGTGACACGTGTACAGGTCCCTCCAAAATTAATGGAAACATATGACCATTAGAGGAGGGAGCTGACCATTGGATCTGTGCCTATAAATATGAGCTCATTTGAAAGACGTCATAACTTTCTTACAACAAGTTGATCAATCTAGAGATTACATACTATTGAAGGTATTTCTAGAGAGAGACTCTCATGCTTAGTGCATAATGAAATTATTATTTATATTTTCTTTGTGAAATCTGAATGTTGCTGAGTACATTCAAGGGCTTCCGGGGATAAGAAGATAGAGGTGCCGACTACCTTAAAGCTCAAGGACTTCTTTGCTAAGGAAGATAGAGGTGACGAATACCTTGAAGTTGAGGGCTTACAGAGATAGCAAGACAGAATCTGATCTTTGTATCGAGGTCTTACCCAGGTGTGGGTAAGATAAACTTTCTTGAAAGTATAAATCATGGGACCTTTATCCAAAGTTGTTGGATACCCTTGTCTTTGGGTAAAAAGATTTATTACTTGTTACTTGTACTGTTTCAAGTTTTCCAATGCATTTTGATTGTTGAGGAATGTATAACTATCTTATACTTCCTCATACTTGTATACTCTGTTTTAGTAAGATTCTGTACACTTTAAGGTAGAATCTATATCTTTGTAAACTTCTGTTTAGTTTCATTTCTGGAACCAACTTTCCGAAATCACTTTCTCAGAATCACTTTTCCAGAATCAATAAAGTGTGTAGAACTAGAGGTTTTTGGAATTACCATGTTTAACTTTGTTAAACATAACCATCTTTTAAAGTTCCAAAGGAATTTTTTAAAGTATACAATTCACCCCCTCATTTATTTTGAGCATCATTAGATACTACATTCAGTATCTATATTATTTCGATCCTACATTTGGTATTATAGAGTATATTATACTCCATACCATCTTAACAATTGGTATCAGAACATGTATCTGAAATACTTATATTCACATATAGGTTTTCCTTGCTCAAGTTTTTCATTGTTCTACTTTTTCCTTACTGAGGAATATTTTCCTTGATTAGAAACTTTTATTACTGACAAGTTTTTGTGGAAAGATTTTTTCTTTAGTATGGAAGGAATCAATGATGGTTCCATTGACAACCTACATCCAAATAGACCACCTATTTTTTATGGGAATGAATACAAATATTGGAGAGATCACATGAAGACATTTATTATCAATACTAGAGTATATAATTTTGTTATGATTACTGGAGGATATAAAATCCCTAACTAGGAAGTTAGTACTTTCACTAATCAAGAAAAGCATGAATAACAATTGAATTATAAGGTACACAATACTTTGATTTTTTCTATGACTAGAAATATATACAGCCATATTTCATCTTGTGAAGCAACAAATTGTATTTGAAAGAAGCACGAAGTAACTCACTTTGAAAATTCAAAAGTTATTGAAACTAGAAGAGCCATGCTCAGAGCTGAATATCATGGTTATTTCTTTCCTTATGGAGAAACCATATGTATGGTGAAATAGAGATTCATGAATATTGTGAATAGTTTACAATCTATGGGTGAGAAAGGATTAGATGATCAGTCTCTTGTGGATAAAATCATAGACATCATGACTAATGAGTGGGAATCCAGGAGGATAGCTATAGATGAGAATATAAAGGTTACTCAGATTTACCTTGATGAACTTTTTGGAACTCTTCTTCAACACGAGGCTAGAATGAAGAGATATGATAACAATATTAAGATGAAGAATGGGAATGGCAGTGTTGCTTTTACTACAACTTCAAATCATATGAAATCCAAGACTCATGAGAGAGTTATAAGATCCAAATCCAAGAAGGTTTCTATACAATCTGAATATAGTGGAATTGAATATTTAGAAAATTAATTATCCAGCCTTGATTGAAGGATGAGAAAGATTTTTGGACATAAGAACTTTCAATCCAGATACAAGAAGAAAGAAAAGAAAAGATAAGAAAGACTCAGAAGTCACATGTTATGAATGCAAGAGACTTAGACATATAAGGCGTGATTTTCCTATGCTTAAGAGAAAATAAAGAAAGGAAAATCATTCTAAAATAAATATAAAGAAGTACTACAAAGCTAAAGCTATGAATGTTTTGAAATATAATGACACTTGGAGTGCCAGTGGTGGTGAATCTTTAGATGAATCTTCAGATTACGAATCTTCTAGACAGAAGAATCTTGGTCTAATATCCAAACTACCTATTGAAAATATTTTCTTAATGGATAAGGTACACAATGTTGAATCCATGACCAAAGTATCTTTGAATTCTAATTATTATTATAGTAAATATTATAACTCTTCTAATGAATAATCTTCTTCTGATGAAGATAATAATTTAGCAACCTATGAAGAAGTTTCTATATTTTCTAAAATCCTTGAGAACGAGAAATCAAAACTCAAGAAAAAACTTGATAAGGAAAATTCTAGAAATATAATTATTACTAAGGAAATATTAGATCTTTCTGAATATCTTGATAATAAAATTTTTTATTTTGAAAGTTTTTCAAAAAACCTCGAGGAAGTAAATTTTTAGAAGGATAATATTTATAAGGATCTAGAAAAATTAATTTCTAAGTAAAATGTTTTCGAGCCTAAATCTAGTGTTAAATATAATGTTTTGGAAGATAAGAACTTAGTTATCAAACTAAAATCCAAAATGTTTTCCTTGAGGAAGTGTTTTCCAAACATTACCTTAGGTAAGGAAAATTTTGATAAAATGTATTCTCAAATATGACCTCTAAGAAATAATTCTAGTTTTGGTTATACTAGTTCTAAACTGATTTTTAGTAACAACTATTTTTTTCCTCAAAGTGCTCCATTATATACTATGTGTCAGTGTAGTGGGCATTGGGCAAGAAATTGTTCCCTAAAAAAACTCAGTCTTTATAATTTCATAAAGCACAGTTTTCTAAGAAAATGTGGGTCCCTAAGGTGTTTCTTTATGAAATTTCTGGATCCAAGAAAGTTTGGGTTCCGAAAGTTTAACTCTCTTATTTTTAGGAAAGTAAAGAAAGTACCAACAGAAATACATGGTACATGGATAGTGGATTTTCTCAGCATATGACTGGTAACAAAAACTACTTTTAAAATATTATCAATACGAAATGAGGAAAAGTAACTTTTGGATACAATGATCATGGAGAAATTATTGGTACAAGTAACATTGTTCTTCTTGGAAAAACATTGATTTCAAGTGTTTTATTTGTTAAGGGTCTTAAGAACAACCTCATTAGCATGATCCAATTATGTGATGAAGGTTACCTTGTGAATTTTAGGAATGACTAGTGATTATTATAGAATTACAAGGAAGAGTTTATTCTTTCCTCCCATAGGTAAGAGAATTTATATACACTAAACTTATAAGACCTTAGGAGCCAAGAATTACCTTGCCTTAGTGCAATGGAAGATCATGATTGGTTGTGTCATAGAAAGTTAGGACACTGTAACCTTAGAAACCTATGAAAACTCTCTAATAAAAGATTAGTTAAGGATCTACTAGAGATTATATTTGATTCTTCAAAAGTTTGCAATCCTTGTCAATTTGGAAAGCAACATAAATAATGTTTTAAATTAGTCAGTGAAGTCTCAACTACTGATGCATTACAATTAGAGCATATAGATCTTTTTGGTCCAACACAAATTGGAAGCATTGGAGAAAATTATTATGTATTTGTCTTAGTTGATGATTACACTAAATTTAAGTAGGTCTATTTTCTAGAAAAGAAGTCTAAAGTTTTTTCTTATTTCAAAAATTTTAGAGCCGAAGTTAAAAATGAGAAAAACCTTCCTTTGATAACTATTCATAGTGATCATGGAGTGGAATTTCAAAATTATGATTTTGAAAATTTCTGTAGTAGAAAAGTCATTACTCATAACTTCTCAGCACCCAGAAAACCTCAACAAAATGGTGTTTTTGAAAGAAGGAATAGAATTATTCAAGAGATAACTAGAACCATGTTGAGTGAGTATTTTTTAGCCAAAAATTTTTGGGATGAAGCTGTAAGTACTTCTTGTTATACTATAAATCGAGTTTTGATTAGATGTTTTCTGAATAAAACTCCTTATGAGTTATGGAATGGTAGAAAACCTAGACTTTCCTACATCAAGCTTTTTGGTTTCAAGGTATTCATTCTGAATACAAAAGATAATCTACACAAATTCTCAGCAAAATGTGATGAAGGAATTTTCTTAGGCAACTCCACAACTTCTAAGGCTTATAGAGTTTTCAATAAAAACACTTGTACTTTTGAAGAGACATTACATGTCAAATTTGATGAAACTGATCCCTTTGTTTTTAAACAACCCCAAACTACATCTTCTGATGTTCTTTCCAAAACTGATTATCAACCTTTGTTAAAAGATCCTCCTAATAAGGAATATGGCGAAGAAAATGTTTCTGAAACATTTACCCCAGAAGATTTCCTACCCTATGTTGATGAACATGTTTTACAAAATCCAAATCAGTTGTTTCTAAAGAATCATCCCAGTGATAGTATCATTGGTGATGTGAATCAACCTATAAGGACTAAAAGTTCCTTAAGAAATGAAGTATAACATCTATCATTCCTTTCCCAATTAGAAAAAAATAACTGATGAATCTTTAGGTGATGATGATTGGATAAAAGCTATGCAAGATGAGCTAAATGAATTGGAAAGGAATAAAGTCTGGAGCTTGTTTGAAAGAACTAAGGAAACTTATGTTATTGAAGTAAAATGGGTCTTCAGAAATAAGTGTGATGAAAATGGAATCATTTTAATAAATAAAACTAGATTGGTTGCTAAAGGCTATAATCAACAAGAAATAATAGAGTATGAAGAAACCTATGCTCCAATAGCTAGACTTGAATCTATTCTTATTTTACTTTCCCTTGCTGCATTCTTCAATTTCAAATATTTTCAAATGGATGTAAAATGTGATTTCATTATTGGGTATGTTCAAGAAGAAGTTTTTGTTGAACAAACTCCTGGTTTTGAAGATCTAAAACATCTTGAACATGTTTACAAACTTACCAAAGCTTTGTATGGCCTTAAGTAAGCCCCTCGAGCTTGGTATGATATACTTACACTATTTTTGATTCAAAATAACTACGTTAAGGGAAATTCATATCCAACCCTTTTTATAAAAAAAGATAAGAAAAATGTTTTGATTTTTCAAATTTATGTTGATAACATTATATTTGGTTCAACTCAGGAATCTTTATCTGATTCCTTTGCGGATCTAATGAAATCTGAGTTTGAAATGAGTATGATGGGTGAGTTAACATTTTCCCCTGGTTTTCAAATTTCTCAAAAACCAGAAGGAATCTATATATCCCAACATAAGTATATTAAATATATTCTTAAAAAGTATGGATATGAAAACACTAAGAGTATATGTACTCTTATTAGTACCTCAAATTCACTTGATCTTGATGAAGTGGGGAAACCAATAGATCAAACATCTTTTAGAGGTATAATAGGAAGTTTACTTTTATTGACAACTAGTCATCCAGACTTAATGATATCAGTATTCTAATGTGAAAGATATCAATCCAATCCAATGGAATCTAATTTAAAGGCAGTGAAAATAATTTTTCGCTACTTAAAGGCAAACATGGATTTAAGACTCTTTTATACTTCTAGAAATGATTTTGTTCTAAAAAGTTTTTCGGATGCTAACTTTGGTGGATGTAGAATGGATAGAAAAAGTACATCTAGAGTGTGTCATTTATTAGGAGATTAATTAGTTTTTTGGTCATGCAAGAAGCAACACTAAATAACACTTTCCACTGCTGAAGCCAAATATGTAGCAGCTGTAAGTTCCTGTGCTCAAGTGTTGTGGATGCAACACACACTCACAAACTATGGTATAAGTTTTACCAAAACACAAATTTAATGTGATAATACTAGTGACATTACTTTAAGCAAAAACCCTTCTTATCACTCTTGTAAAAACACATAGATATTACGCATCACTTTCTTAGAGATCACAAACAAAAAAGAAATACCATTCTTCAATTTATCGGAGCACAATAAAAAATTGCTGATATTTTCACAAAATCTTTAACCTATGATAGATTTTAATACATTAAAAAAAGTTAGGAATGATAAATGTAAGGTAATCATCCTTATTATCATCCTTTTGAAATCAATCTCCGTACAGTAATAAATTACTTTTCATAGGGGGAGTACATTTTCTTGTTAGTTAGTTTTAAAAATTTTCATTGTATAAATTTTATTTAGTCTAAATTTTTTTCTGAGTCTAAAATTTTCGTAGTTAGATTTTTGTACTTTAAATTTTTGTAATGAAGATTTTTGTACTTAATTTTCATAATGAAGATTTTTCAAAATTTTTGTAATGAAGATTTTCAAAATTTTCGTAATGAAGATTTTAAAATTTTCAAAATAAAGATTTTCTAAATTTTCATAGTGAAGATTTTCTAAATTTTCGTAATGAATATTTTCAAAAAATTTGTAGTCAGTTTTTCAAAATTATTCGTAATAAATTTTTTTTGGAATCTAGAGTTCTTCAAGAATAAATTTCCCCATTACAAATAATATTCCTGGAAATCCAAAATATACGTTTCCTTTCTTGAATTTTTGAAATCATTTTTTTCTTGTTGGTATTTTCATTTTTTATTTAAAATTTCTGGATTCTCTTTTCCTCAAATTGAAATGTTTTTCTTAAAATCCTCAAAATATTGGATTCTACCAAGTTTTCCTTGCGGCTATCATATCAACTGTCAGATCTAATTAGAAGGATTTTCAGCCATTGAATTTAGTTTGGAAGATGAACCGTCGCATCAAACCCCTATATAAAGGACCCCCTGATGGTTTTCCCACATCAAAACTCAAGATCTCACATGCTGAAGTTCTTCCCTTCTACATAAGACCATTACGAACATCTCAAATCTTTCTCAAATATGAATGCTTGTTGAAGAATCTTCTTAGAAATAAAATTCATCTGTCAAGCCAATCTCGGAGTGGTATGTTTATAGAGAAAGTTTGGTGCATCCAAACTTTTTCGTCAAGTAAGACTCCATCATCTCAATGAACATCAAAATAAATAGATGGGAGAGTGTTTTCGTATCGAATCCAGGAGCTCAAGATTTAGTTTATTCGGATTTTCTAGTTGAATTTTATGAAACAGTATGTTTTTTAAGGAAAAAGGTAGAGATAAGTTCTCTTTCAAGAGCTATGGAAAAAATTATGCTCTTTAATACACCAAGGCTGCTAGCTTGGTTGGTATTCTGTATGAAGGAGAAGCTAAATTTTGTTCCCATAAGTTTCCTGATAATCAAGTAAGTTTCAATAAGATTAAGTCTATGGCTTGTCTTGGACTTTCTGAAGTAATGACTCCGAAGATTTCCCATCTATGTAAAAATTATCGGATTCTCTAATTATGGGTTCAAGTTTTCGTAATTCCTAGAAAAGGGGACAAGGATACATTGAAGAAAAGTGACAAGTATATTTTGGATTTTCTGGTGAACCAGAGAAAAGTTAATTTGGTTAAGCATATTATGATTACGATCATGAATATAAAGAATGGAAATATGAAGGCTCAGATCATTATATATCCATCCATTCTTTCAAAGATAATTTTTCAGTTCTTGGAGTCTTTAAAAATTCCTTGCAGTTCAAAACCATGGAATTGAATTGTCATTCTTGTTAGTGATGATACATTAAGAAGGATAAATGTTGGATTTTCCAAAGAATCAGGATTTTTTTTTGATTTTCTTGGAGAAGAGGCTAAAGCTATTTTGAAGAAACAATAAAGTGGATGAGACTTCAAAAAATGGTGCAAGGAAGAGGAAAGTAAAGGAAGTGGAAGAAAAAGAAAAAACTCTATTGTCTAAGGATATTTAGTCATCAACTCTAAAACCTAAGAAGCAAAAATCCTATCCAGATGCGGTAGTAGCTAAGTAGAGGGGAGATAAGAAGATCAAGAAGGAAGGGGAGACCAAGTTTGGATTAGACCCTGCTGAAGCAAAATCTATGAAAGAGAAGACATTTGAGTATCTAGAAAGGGTAGAGAAATAAATGAAATAAAAGAAGAATATGGCTGAAGCAGAGATCATGCAATCCCTTCTGAGGGATACTGAGGAAGCTTCCGAAAAAATTCCGGTACCATAATCCTTCCTGGTAGAAGCTTTACCTGAAACTCCGAGGAAGAAATTTGTGACTCTAGAAAAAGTCAAAGAAGTAAAAGAAGTAGAATAAGTTGAAGAAGAAGTAGAAAGAATTGGTGACACCACAGAGTTGATTAAGAATGTTGAATATTTCCATGAGAAAAAATCCCATCCGAGAAGCTCTCAATCCAAACTTCTGAAGAAAAATCATCAGAGATGGCTAAACTTGGGAAAGATGCGAAAGGAGAAGATGACAAGATTGAAGAAGATGTGAATAAGCTGTCTGAAGAAGAATGTATTAATCATCATTTCATACACCCTGAGGATGATGAGGTAAGAGCTGGGAAAGAAAAGATAGATGAAGATAAAATTGTCCAGCTGTCTGATAGTGAACATGAATCTCCAGATGAGTAATCCATTCCTAGAACTAATAAGGAAAAACAGGTGGTTGTTGATACACCTGGTAAAGCTATTGTGTGGAATAAGGAAGCTTGTGGATCTTCAAAGAATAAAATTTTTGATCTAGAGAAAGAAACCTCACCAAGAAAATTTTCAGATTCAGAATCATCATACCTTGGACAAGATTTTGTTGTTCAGTCATTGAAGAAGCTTGTTGGGACCATTATGGTTTTTCGAAGAATAGAATCCAGATTCCATATGCTTAAATACACACTAAATCAAGAATTGGATTCTGTATCCATGGTGATGGATAAGTGTGTCAAGCTTGAGGCTGATTTCCAGAATTTTTTCATCAACTATGAAGCCAATAAAAGATCATGCAGAAAGATGGCCAGTTGGCCAAGAAAAACCATAGAAGACATGAGAAATATTTATGAGTTCAATATAGTGTCAATGAGGAATTTGACATTGAAAATGGTAAAATCAAGGACCTCACAAGGAGTTTTGAAGAAAAACTGACTCTCGAACAAAATTCTCGGATTCAAGAAGTGAAGGATTTGAATGGGAAACTGTATTCAGTCGCTCAGAGTTGGAAGAGAGAAAGAGATCTCAGGAATGAGATTGAAGAGAAGCTAGTGAAGCAGGAACAAGTCTTGAAGGCTTAGGATTAGATTCTTAAGGTTCAGGAAGATAATATCAAAGCCTTAGAAAAGAAACCAAAGGATCAGAACCAGATTCTTAAGCAAGTAGAGGAAGACCACAAGGAGATCAAGAAGCTAAAGGCAATAGTGAAGAAGCTGATACCCAAGGAAAAGGAAGGATGACCTTATTTAAATCCAATATTTTTTTATTTTCCTTACTTGTATAAATTTTTCCTATCATAATGAAATTTTTTGTTTCTTGTCTTTTGGATGTGTTGTACTAATTTCTTCAAGTACTATAATTTCTTTTCCATTCCCTATATTACTTTTTTAAAATCACAGAGGGGGAGAAAGGAAAAAATAATACTAAGTAAAGAATAAATGTCCCTAAGTAAGGGGGGGTTTATCTAAGGGGGAATTTTTATCCAAGAATATTTTTGTATTCATTTAAATGATAAGTCTAATTACGGAAATCTAGAATATGATCCTTAGTGTTTTCAAAGCCAAAGGGGGAGTTAGTCATATTCATCTTGGCCCATGTATTAAGGGAGATATGTTTTATTTAAGTCTCTATATTCTTTTTCATAAGGATGTTTGTGCATTCCAAAAAGGGGGAGATTATTGAGTCAATAAGGTTTCCTTATGACTTTTCCATTCCTTCTTGTTTTGAAAATGACAAACAGCTTATCTTAAGGCAAATTTCATTTTCCCTATTTTTACTTGATAAGGGAAATTTTCCTTTCCCAATGAAATTTATCGTTACCATGTTTTTCATTGTTCACTATTTTTTTTAATTGTAAAAATTGGTTTCATATATAAAACCTTGGAATCATATATATACATAGATATAAAGCATTCTATTTTTAGGATCCAAATTCAGGTTCCTAGTTCTCTGAATTTAGAATCCAAACTCTTATGAGTTCTGACTCTGAGTTCTCTGAATTCAAACTTCGAACTCTTGGGAGTTCAGACTCCGAGTTCTATGAATTCAGACTCCGAACTCTTATGAGTTCTTACTCTGAGTTTTCTGAATTTAGACTCCAAACCCTTATGAGTCCTGACTCCGAATTCTTATGAATTCAGACTCTGAACTTTTTGAGTTCAGGTTCCGAATTCTTATGAACTGAGACTCCGAACTTTATAATTTCATGTTCCAAATTCTTATGAATCCAGACTTCGAAATTTCTAAGTTCAGGTTCCAAATTCTTGTGAATTCAAATTCTTAAATTCCTAAAAATTTAGACTCCATAATTCTATAGTATTCAGGTTCCGAATTCTTATTAATTTAGACTCCAAACTTTCTATGTTCAGGTTCCGAATTCTTGTGAATTCAGATTCCAAATTTCCTTGAAATTAAGACTCCAGAATTCTATAGAATTCAGGTTTCAAATTCCTTGGAAAACAGAATCTGAATATCCTTGTATTATAGATACCAAATGTGTTTTCCATTATACTCCGAACTTTTACTCCTTAAATTTTGAACAATTGATTTTGGTTAAGTAACCATATTTTTTCTGACACTTGTTTTGGTTATAAAACGATGTTGTGCATTCAATTACTAACTAACCATTGTTTGAGTGACATGTGTACAGGTCCCTCCGAAATTCAAGAAAAAATATGACCATTGGAGGAGGGATCCGACTGTTGGAGCTATGGCTATAAATTGGATCTCATTTAAAAGAGCTCATAACTTTGTTACAACAAGTTGATCAATCTATAGATTACATGCTGTTGAAGTGATTTCTTGAGAGATACTCTCAATCTTAGTGCATACTGATTTTCTTGTTCATATTTTCTTCGGGTGACTCCGAATGTTGCTGAGTACATTCGAGGGCTTCCAGGGATAGGAAGAAAGAGGTGTTGACTACCTTAAAGCTCGAGAACTTCCTTACTGAGAAACACAGTGGTGCCGACTACCTTGAAGTTGAGGGCTTGTGGGGATATCAAGAAAGACTCTGATCTTCATATCAAGGGCTTACCCTGGTGTGGGTAAGATAGACTTTCTTGAAAGTATAAATCAAGGGACCTTTATCCAAGGTTGTTGGATACCCTTCTCTTTGGGTTAAAAGATTTATTACTTGTTACTTATATTGTTTCAAGTTTTCCGCTGCATTTTTATTGTTTAGGAAAGTATAACTATCTTATACTTCCTTATACTTGTATACTCTGTTTTTGTAAGATTCTATATGCTTTAAGGTAGAATATTTATCTTTGTAAACTTTTTTTAGTTTCATTTCCAGAACCAACTTTCCAGAATCACTTTCTCGGAATCACTTTTCTGGAAACAAGCAAGTGTGTAGAACTAGAGGTTTTGTGAATTACCTTGTCTAACTTTGTAAAACATAATCATCTTTAAAAGTTCTAAAAGAATTTTTTAAAGTATATAATTCACCACTTCTTTTATTTTGAGCATCATTAGATACTACATTTATTATCTATATTATTTCGATCCTACATTTTGTATTATAGGGTATATTATACTCTATACTGTCTTAACATAAATATCTTACTCAAATTATCTGACACTATTTCTCTTCCAAACAGAGGAGTCTCAGTTGTGTATAACTCAAAACTCCATCTCATCCCTCAACATAAACTTTTGAAACCACTCTTTCATGACCCCTCCTCCAAAAGGTATCCCTCCTAGTCTAGTAATGAGAAATGGGAGATGTTTAGCACCTAAAGCCCACCTCTAATAGGCCATGGGTGCACAACAAGTACCAAGGGTATAACATAAAAATGGGAGGCATCAACCACTCATGGAAACATGAAAAAAGAGAGATAAGATAGCTACAATAATAAAATCCCAATTCGATAAAGATAAAATAGATCCCAAGTACATACATGTAATGTCAAAAAAACTAAATCCACTAAAAATTAACTAAAAGTACCAAAATATAAAATTTTCATTGACCACAAATCCAAAAAAGAAAATGAAGAATAATGAGATAGTATTATATAGCCTGATATCGTCATACTTCTGATGACCTAAAAAAAGTTTATATAAATATAGAGTGATAATAACATGTATACTCAATAGGGTCCTCCTTAAATAATATCTTGAAAATAATAAATTATTTATAATAAATATCAATGAAAAAAATTGAATCAAACTCATAACCTAAATAGATATATTATGTTCCTACACTCACTATGGATATCTCTCACCAAGTAATGAATACAAGAGATATTATAATATAGTAATAAGTAAAGGTACCCTGCTACCAATTTCCCATGGGTTTGTTTCCCTTCCAAAACATCATACATCACGATTCATCTCTCTCCAAAAGAATCCATCCCAAAGATACATGGTCTAAATAACAAAATATGAATCCCGTGAATCACAAGATCTCATCCTCCCATTCCATGTATCCATATAGTAATATAGTACTTTGTGTGACCCACCAAAACCTGTATGTTGTGTATCATACATTAGGTATTATACCTCAATCCATCATATCCCATAAACCGAGTAATTTACCTTAAGCCATCACAACCGATACACATTATACATCTAATAATACCTAGGATAATATATCTTAAGCTACATGTGTGTCCAATAACCACAATCCATCACATAACTATACTAACATATACGGGAAAGATAGATAGCATGCATACCACCGTATAACACTACTAGGAGAAGAGAGCTGAGCCATAGGGGTAATCAGCCATCCATACCTACCAAACCAAGATTTTGGGGAAAACACCATCCCAAAGTCCTCTGGGTGTCAGTATCCCTACATATATGGTTGGGGTATCATATGAAATCATAAAATATATAGGATATAATATAAATCATGACCATACTATAATAATTAACCTATTCTCAGGATAAACTACAATTATCATCTCTTAGACACCTGGTTTCCACTGCAAAAAGCTAAATATCCAATAAGTACACAAGAAATTAAGAAGACTTACAATAAACCACTTATTTAATTTTTATAAATTCACCTTATGTTTATTGATTAATTATAAATTAATTAACTTAACTCCAAATTACATTCATTAAACATCAAATTTAAGTCCATTCCCTCTAGGTATAATCTGACAGAATCCACAGTTTCTCAAGATTAACATTTTTTTCATTGATGAAAGGACCATTCCCATGGGTTAATACATTAGTTTTTATTTTAAAATTCCATAATTATGGGTACTTGAGAAAACATCCTATGATATGATTAAAATATGAATACCCAAGCACAACCAGCTACCTCAAGTGTTGGGAAAAGGAATGCAGATAAACAAGAAGCCTGGTTGTATGGAATTATTAAGTAGAATAATAAGAAATAGTACCAACATTAAGAACAAAAACAAGTAACCCTAGCTTTAAACCCTTCTGAAAACATGGCACCATTCCTGACACCATCATGCATTACATGCATCTCACCATCATAGGTGTCACTACCACTACATATTCTGGGACTCCCCACCCATATCTCAGCAAACCATTAGCTATCTTTGTATCACATCATATCATGTAACAATTCTCAAATCTAGAAAAACATACAAGAAATAAAACCATAAACAAGGTCAATAAGAAAACTAGTACCTAAAAAACATCATTCAATGTTTATATGAAAATAGGCTCACTCATCTCTAAAAAATGCATCCATCCTTCAGAAAGAAACTGGATCACTCGGTCCCTAAGAATTCATCTTCAAAAATCATCCAATTTTATTCCATATTGAATTAACCAGTTAAGTTCTTGTAGGTTATGATTATATGTAACCAAAGGAGTTATATTTAAAAATCTATTAAAACATGATATAGGGAATTAATTCTATTTACATCCAATTGCGAGAAAAAAAATATCTTTTGACATGCCTTATTATTATTAGTATACATAATTAGAATAACATATTCTAGTTATTTATCCCTATCCATTCACATAAATAACAATCAAATTCAATTAAACATTCATTAATAATCATTGTATTCCTAACAAATTATTATAAGGGAAAAATTTTATAAACATAAATCATCAATTATTTATCCATCCAACACATTACTAGCTTTACATTATTTAACCAATTTCATAAAACAAATACATTATTACCAAAACATAAAAAACTGATAACTATTATAAGATATATTCCATAATATCAATGAAATAAAGAGGCAAAATGGTATCATGGTCGAAGAAAATATGTAATCGCTAACCATAAATCATTACATTATTAATATGATTTATCCTATTATTTGGGTCAACTCAATTAACACAAGATAATATAATGTATGATAAATTTACAATCTCAGATAATTGAAAAGGACAAAAAAATAATCCCCAACCTAAATATTTCAATGTTATTCAAATGAGTATGGAACCACAATGTGGATTTCTGATCACCTATCCCATGAGGAAACTACATCACTCCAAGAATACCACACCCAAACCATGACAAAAATCATTAAAAGAAACTATATTAGAAACATGGAGATCAAATTCCATAACAAGGAAATATAGCATGGGAGGAAACAATATCAAATGGATAAGAAATATATAGTAAATAAGAAGAACTCATAGTGGATCACCGCAGATTGATCTATAGAATCTGGGGATTTATTCCGATCTAATGGGGATTCAAATACCTTAAAAATATCTCTTGATTACCTAGTATTTGAGATAAAAAGTGGAGATAAATGTTGGTTCATAGGAGGTTTTAGGTATTTTTAGGAATTCTTAAAAACAAAACACCACAACAAAACCCCCTTGACCATGTTGTATAATAGGTTTTAAAAAGGAGGTCTATGGCACAAGGAAGGAGTCCCCACTACAACCTTTATGGTCAAAACAGTGTTAAAGAAACATGACATAGATCACACCACAAATCCTATAAAATACAAAGATAACCATAGTACATGGTATTCACTATTATATAGTACCTTCTCACTAAAAGTAAGGCTACACCGTAACCTAAACCATTCAACATAATTACCCCAAAATTAGAAGAACCACCCAGATTCATCCCTCATACCTATACACCGTAGTAAGACACTCAACACCATAACATTAAACTACCAAGAGAGGGCTTATTTCATAGCCCTAATCCATGCTACAAATATGAAAAAACAATACTAGATATGAAACTCCTTCCTTCAATTTTCTATGCTGCATCTAGCATCTCCATGCCGTAATGACCTACATTACAATGAAACTTCGAGGTTCTACACCATAGAAAACATCCAAGTTGAAATTTCAAATTCTAACTCCCCTAATATACATATAAAATCCTTTCAGAAGCACTAAAAACCCATACACATAAAGGATATGGATTCTAGGATCCAAGACCTTACATCATATACCACTTAATCAAGTCTCGTCCATAAGAATTTAAAACAAAACCTAGAGAGAAATAATGAAAAAGGGTTGTCCGAACAACCTACCCATGAGATACCTCTCAAATATATTTCCAGCATAGGATCTCAACCACCTCACTTAGATGAACCAAGCACGAAACTTTGAAACCAAAAAACTAACTCTTAAACACTCTCCAAGGGAGATTCCTCTCAAATAAGAGTAAGGTAAGAAACAAAAAAATAAGAAGAGGAAACCATCTCATAATCCAAAAAAGGTAAAAAAACCCTACATGATCAACAATACAAGTGGATAACTAAATAATAAAAATTTCATGATACTGAGCATGAATCTGTAAATCATATTCTCAAGTGCTCTCTTCCATACTATTATGCCACCAAAGGACACGAACCAAGAGAATAACATTCCAATACAACACATTCTCTTAGTAGTATGGGGTCTCTAAAAGCCACTCCTCAAAGGTTTCATCATCATTAAAATCAATTAAACCATAATAAATGATCTGTGTAACAACATGAAGATTATGGAGGATCCATAACACATGGAAGACATTATGATTTTCAATCATCTAATGGGAATTGAAATACAATATGCCTCACCTCCAACACAATCCGTCTCCTCAAAAGGCCAATAAAGAACAATGATTACTCCCATGAAAAATCATTCAATGCACATGATTCAGAGACACATTCAGGAACACATGATCTCCATCATTGAAATATGTTAGTCTCCTCCTATAATTGGTATAGGACTTCTGATGATTCTGTAATTATTTCATCCTCTTGTGAATCACCTAGAAAATATTTATCATATTGAACATAAGTTTTGGATGGAGAATTACAAACTCCCTAAACCCATCAAAGAAAAATATATATCAGTATGATTATCCATAAAAATCCCTAAATTGTGCCATAATAATGGTGGTGTGGAAACAATTTTTTTAGGAAAACTCAACCGAGGGAAGGTTCTCCATCCAAAAATCTACAAAATACAGGACTAAATAATGCAAAATGTATTTAAGAGTATGGATGGTCTACTCCATCTGAACATCTATTTATAGATGAAATGTTGTTCCAAGGAATATGTGAGATCCAAAATCATGCCAGAGAACTCTCTACACCCTGGAGGAAAAACAAGGATCACATTCATAGTTATTTTTCCATGGGAATCCATGGAGTCTCACCACCTCTTGTAGATACTACCTTAATGAAACCTTTATTGAGCTTGAATCCTTAGCTTCTATTATGTGATATGATTTCATAAAATGATCCATTATCAACCAATAAAATCAATTAATTTCTAAAATTGACATAAAATGGTAATGAAGTGCATGGATATGTCCTCCCACTTCTACTATGAAATATCTAATTACTGGAGAAAACCCTCAAGAACATATTGCTTGACATTTATGTTACCAAACATCAAGACATAAAATCTAAAACGGAATGCTTCAACCCGTGACACCAAAACTAACCTATCTAATCTTAGTACATCTTTTTCATGCTAGAATATACCAAAAAGAGTGATCTATGGAAATCATGAAAAACATATTATGCATATCCAAAGGGTTGAAAATACATTCCTTAAATAACACCCATTGTGAATCATCATCATAGCATCTACCAAGGATATCACTAAAGACAACCTGTTATCTCTAGACCTCCACCTTAGAATCCTCCAGAAGGGACTCGTCCACTTGTTGAACAAAGATGTTTGTACTATCATCTTTAAAATAAAACCTCTACCACTAACCTCTCCCAAATTAAGATACATCACTAAGATTTCCTCCATTACTCTCCAGAAATCTCCAGATTCAAACAAAAAATCACTATATGACTGCTTTCCTAGCACATCAGCCACAACATTACCCATTATCGGTGTTTAAGAAATATCAATGTCAAAGATATTCAATAATTCCATCCACCATAACTATCAAAATTTCAATTCATGTTATGAGAAGACATGCTTTAGGATTTTCTAATTAGTATAAACCACAAAATGATTTCCGATGAGGTAATGTCCCCACAACATGAAAGAAAAAAACTATTACTAACTAGAGATCCTGGGTAGAATAGTTATTATCATGAGGATTTAAATTTTTAGTCCTATAATAAATTACTGATCTTTTCGGCATTAGATCACTACCCAACCCAAGACATAAAACATAACATAAAACCATGAAATGGACTCCCACTACTTGGAAAATAAAGGACTGTAGTACTAAAGAACTTCTATTTCAAGTACTCAAAAGATATACAACCCTATCCATTCCAAAAAAATGTCTGATCCATTATAGTCAAGGCTTTCAGTGGATTCAAATCCCATAAAAATTCGGCTAAGAACATCAAATAATATCCTAAAAGACCAAGGAAACATTGTACCTCCAAAATAGTCTTGGGGACTACCAAAGAAACAAATACATCAATATTTAAAAGATCCACGACTACACCTCAATGGGATATGAAATTACCTAGGAAAAAAAATTCTCGATACTAGAACTCACACTTCAAAAAATTCCTGAAAAACTACTATTGATGAAGAAATCCCAAAATATAATGTTGGTTCTCTGAATTCTCTTCCACAAATGATAAGCAATCAATGATTTAATTGATGAATAGTACACTGAAATGATCTAAGAAATCTCTAAATTCCATGTTCATCAATCCTGTGAACATGGCTAGAGCATTCATCACAGTGAATGACATGAAAATGAACTCGTAATGCACTTGAGGAAATAAAAAAATGGTCTTTGGAATATCCCCATATTTCACCCTTATTTGATAATACCCTAAATGTAGAATGATCTTTAAGAAACAACCAGATCCTTTTATAAAATTTAATAAGTCATCAATTTTTTAAAGAGGACAGTGGGTTTTCACTATCACTGGATTCAAGAGACGATAATCGATACAAAGATGTAAACTCTCATCAACCATCTTCATGAACAAAACTATTTCACCCCAAGGTGGTACACTCAGCAGAAAAAAACTTACTCCAATGGATCATTGATTTTTACCTGATTCACTCTCAACTCAGAAGTAACTATCCTATATAGATACGTTGATATTGGAGAAAAACCTAATTATATCTGTATCCTAAACACAAACATTCATTAAGACGGTAATTCCAAGACCTCCTCAAGAAAGACATTAGTTTACTCTTCCAAAACCCTAAGAAACACCAATGACTAAACCTCTAATGAACACCACATTAGATTGGTTATTAAATAAGACAAGGATAGAATATGCATATGACCTATACAACTATCTCTCTTTCCAATGAACACTATAGGCCCCCAATCAGCATTATAGGACACAATATGTCCCCTAAATTAATCCACAATATCCTACAATAAATACTTCCAGTTCATACCAATGATTATGTCATATGGTTATACGTGTACACATAGGGAGTCTCCCATAGAGCTGTGATACCCCATCACTAGCTCACAATCACAATATACTTCATACAGATAAGCTTGATTTCCAAATACTATAGTCAATTCCATGGGAACTGAAAGTATCCCCACCATAAGTCCCAAAGCATGGACTAGGGAAGGTAATATGAAGGAGTGTGTAGCTCCTAAATCCAAAAAAGCTTGCACCCAAGTAGATACAAGTAAAAGAAACATTAATCTATTTCAGGCTCATCCAACAATGACATCAATAGATCATGTTTCTGGCCAAGGCCTGTTACACAGTATCTCTAACCCTAATGATGAACACCTACATGACCACAATCTACTCTATAAGGATTCAGAACGTCTCGGTGGTATCCTTTTCCCTCCCAATTGTAAGAACCTGACCTTCTTTTTAGGTATGTTTTCCTTTTCTGGTCATTTTTGAGAAAAAGGGTTTTTTTGTGAGGTTGTGCAGGGGCACACGGTTGGAACACGGTCTGAACAAACCATGTTTCCAGCCCAAAAAACCGTTCACCCTTAACAGTGGGCTCTACACGGGTTACGAACGGTTTTTTAGACCGAGCAGGCAAGCCGCGTGAAATCCCTGGATGAGACAGTAGCAACCACATAGTTGGCGCATGGTTATCCAAACCGTGCGAGGTAACTGTGCAGCCACTTAAAGTTATGGTTTTTAAGTCTCGGGCCACTTGAGATTTCTCATTTCTTCTCCAAAATCTCTCCCACTTGAGCCTCACTTGTGATTTTTGGTTCTCAAAGGTTGAAGGCGCTCCCTCACTCATTTTGGAGGCAAATCGAAGGGGTTTCTTGGTGGATCGAAGGCGTTTCTTCGCGAGTAAGTCCTTCCTCTTGGTTTCTCCTTGGTTTTCCCAAGATATTATCATCCATATCTTTAGGTTTTTTAGATCTACATCCGTTTCATGTAGATCTAGTGTTGTGTTTGCCTTGGCTGTTGATTTTATGGCTTGTGGATGATAGGGAAGGAGTTTTAGAGCGGTCTTTCGTGAAGAGGTTACCTGGATTTTTGGGTGCGATTGACTGTGGATCATTTTCTCCAGAACCCTATAGGTAGGTGTTTTGTGAATTTCTATTGACGTCTTTGAGTATTATGTGGAATTTTTCCAATACTGTTGAACGGGGTATTGCGCGTTTACCGTTTTAGCCCTATTGTTTTTCTGCCTTGCTTGTATGCTTGATTAGAGGTCAATTGTTATGAATAGGGTGAATTACTACGAATTGGATGTGTTGACCATGCATTGTTCTATTTACGACCATTTAGTCCTATTTAGACTTTTGGATGTTTTTCAAGTTTTCCCATGCCTAGAGATTGTAGGATGGAGTGTTGTATTCGGACATGCTTTAGATGTTATGGACTGTTTAGCCAAGTAGCTTTGAGGTTTACTTTGGTCATATTTCATTGCTATGTGTTGACCTACACAGGGCCATGAGAACATGGAGTACTAGAATATAAGGGGATAGACCAAGTGAGCTTCCTTAGAGAGTCCTCAAGCATTATAAATTATGAGGGGATATACCGGGTGATCTTTCTCAGAGATTCTTTGTTTACTTTGAATTACCTTGAACCATCCTAGACTATAGGAGGAATTGACTGAGTGAGCTTCCTCAAAGACACTTTGAACGACTTGGGCTATAAGGGGAATTAACTGGGTGAGCTTCCTTAGAGAGTCCTTGATTGTAGGGCTATAAGGGGAATTGAATGTGTGAGCTTCCGCAGAGAGTCCTTGACTACTTTAGACTATAAGGGGAATTGACTATGAGTGCTTCCCCAGAGAGTCTATTTATATATTCTTTTGGCCAAACCAGAGGGGTTAGACTGAGTGTACTACCCAGAGGGTTGCTTGTACTTGTTAGGTAGGACTAGAGGGGACAGTTGTGAGTAATTCCCAGAGGGTTACCTGTTTGTGCTTAGCTTCTTGTTATATGTTGCTTGATATTAGAATTGTGGATTGTTTATTGTTTAGCATGTTCATTTTTACTACTTTCTGTACTTTTACCTACCATATATTCACGGACTATTAGGCACAGATCTTCAGGTGTTTTTCTACTAGGATTTAGTCTCACACCCTGTTTGGGCCATTCTTTTAAGACCAAACATATTATATTATTGCAACTATAGATAAGGGTAAGCACCCTTCCACTTCCGATACATGACTTGCTATGAAGCTGGAGAGCATTAGACCAAGACTAGGCTTGCGATGCTGAGGAGCTGTTAACTTTTTATTCTGTACTTGGTTCTGTACTATTTGTATTCATCATTGTGACTTGTCTGGCTATTTTCCTAGACTTATGTATCTTGCATCATTTATTATGCATTGCTCCAGTTGTTTATTATCTCAGTCTTCCACTGTTTAATATTGTTGGATATTTACTGATTTTTCTATTGCATGTTTGTTTACTTCTACTGTGTACTCTACCAATGAGGGCATAGTTTCCCCACTATCACGCCCATGGCCCTCGATACTAGTCGGCAGCCTTGGCGTTCGGGGAAATGTGCTTGAGGCCATGTTACCAACCAAGTATGGGGTGCCTCTGGGTGGATTCTATATTCGGGACGTTACAAAGTGGTATCAAAGGATTATTTTCTCCTGAATTACTATTTGGAGCCTATAGGAAGAGATATGACAGAATAGGTAATTAGTAATAAGTTGTGCCAAAGACTAGCTAACCAGTGTATAGGGAAAATATAATTTACCTCGATTATTGAAAGTTTTTTGGTTTTTCAATTTTACAGTTGATTCGATTTCACCATTGGGTGATTCACATACCTTGTTTTGTTACTGTTGATATTATTAAGGTTCTATTTCTATTGCAACCCAAAGAGATGAGGGTATTCCAACTCAAGAATCATATAGGCAGTTGCTAGAAATCACATGTCATGCATTATTGCCACGCCAATTAGGGTGAATTAGCAATTTCATGTTGTTGTGATAGATGTTGTGTAGAATATGCATGTTGTTGTGACATATGCCTTGATAAAAATACATGTTGTTTGATAGGGTATTGTTTGTGTGAGGTTTTGTTTGAAT
Organism: Viscum album; assembly: GCA_963277665.1. Lineage (NCBI taxonomy): Eukaryota > Viridiplantae > Streptophyta > Magnoliopsida > Santalales > Viscaceae > Viscum > Viscum album. The sequence goes on along the minus strand of OY728131.1, from coordinate 527,150,780 downwards.
GAATGCCAAAATTTGGTTCTTGAGGTGTTATGGGCCCCCATGGACCAGAATTTGGTGGATCATTGGCTTATTAACTTTGTTATAACATCTATAAGATGCCAAGACTTGATTCCCGAGGAGTATGGCCCCCCACTGATTTGAATTTGGCACTTAAATGTTCATTTTCAGTGTTTTCTAGGTTTTGGAGTAGTTTTTGAGGCTTACTGTCCGGAAAAAACGCATACTACACACTGCGTCACTGACTGTGTGGGCTGAGACATGGGCTTATGAAAATCTTGGTAGAACACACCGTGTACTGGATGTGCATGCTGTGTGTAGGGATATTGTATCCAGCCATGTAACTAACAACACGGGCCAATGAAGCTTGTTGAAGTACATGTCGTGTCCACCTTGAACATGCCGTGTAGCTTTGTCTTAAGAGAGCCATGTGGCTAGACCATGTAGAAGGACTCTGGCATGGAAGAGGATTCAAGTACACACCGTGTGATAGGACAACACATCGTATATATGGGGTGTTACATGACCAGTTTAGGCAGAATTACATGCCCATGTGAATGAACTAAGGGAACACGTAGTGTAGAAAAAGTACACGTCGTGTAGTCATGATTTTCAAAACTTGAATGCTTCCTTTCTTCTGTTCCCTTCTTGTCCTTACAGTTTCAGTTTTTCATAATCTTGAATCTATGGTGTGCATTTGACCTTACAGAGTCATGTCACCGATACGTCCTTCGGTAGAATGCCAGTTGCAGGGCAGTGATCACATGAGCGATATGGCTGATTAGGGACTTCCTGTAGATCCTCCTGTTGTGCCAGCCTTAGCAACAACGGTTATACCAGTTAAAGGCGTTGATGTACAGTTTAGGGAGGGTTTTCTGAGGTTGATGTAGACATTCTAGGGAGTGCATCCTCTTTCCCCATCAATGGCTGATTTGACATAGGTTTTCTAGCAGCAGCATCCTCCCACCTTCTCAGGGGAAGGAGGACCTCAGCCTGCAGAGTCGTGGCTCGAAGCCATGCTGACGATCTTCGAGCATCTCAATGTACAACTAGAGAGGAGGGTGAATCTCGTGACCTACATGCCCCAAGACACCACCCAAAGGTGGTGGGATGTCATCTCTCAGGCGGGACGCCAGTAAATATGGCTTGGGAGGAGTTTCAGAGTATTTTCTTCGATTACTTCTACCCAGAGTCCTTGAGGGACGACCGAGCTCGGGAGTTCATGAGCATAGAGCATGGTACTCTTTCTACGATGGATTATTTCTCTATTTTCACAGAGCTGCAACGTTTCATGCCAATTCCAGCAGGTGATGAGTTGTTTCTGGCTAGGAAGTTTGAGGACGGTCTCAGGCAGGAGATCCGTTCCCAGGTGAACATCTTCAGGTTGACTTCGAAATCTTCTATCGTCAACAAGGCGCTGATCACAGAGCATAATCTGAGGGATTGTGGAGTAGTGAGCCAGGGCGGTTCGACATCCAGAGTTAGTTTTCCTCCTACTGATAGCAGGAAGAGCCGCAGGGAGTTTTCTCGAAAGGATTAGAGTAGGCGGGATGTACCTTCTGGTAGCCACGTGGTGTGCAACCGGTGCAGGAAGAGTGGGTATACGAAGCCGTAGTGCTAGATATGTAACACCCTGATATTTTATGAGAAATATTCTTTTAAATTTCTTTTATTTCTTGTGTTGTACGCTTCACCAAGATTATATTGTGCTATACGCAACACCGTATTAGCTTCTAGTATACGCGACACTATTCTTGGCTTGTGATGCACACAATTTCAAGTTCTTTCGAATAAATTTCATTTTACACAACACCAAGTATAGATTTTGATCAATTTATAATTGAACTATATTTTTAGTATGTTATATTCAACCAAAAAGGAATCTTTCCCTAGACGCATCCCTAACATGTCTTACATTACACGCAAGAACAACCTTCCTTGATAGCATGTTTAGTATGCAATACCAGGTTCACTAAACAACGATATATTGTTATAATATTATTATGAACTAGCCATTAGGAATATTAATAACTAAATTTTGAAGGGTTGAGCCTTGAAGCTTGGAAAACCCCTGCCAATTCCTATTATCAACCTCTCTAGTTATATCATAGAGGTTCTGGGCTTCTCAAAAGACCAACTCTAGTGCCCTAATAGGACGTTTAAAAGAGGCACGTTGAGGAAGAGGTAATCTCTTCAACTGATTCATTCAGGTTTCTTTCTTCTTATACTTCCTCTTATTTAGTTTTAACATTATAAAGTAATAAAATTAGTATTAATTATATACTTATATGTTATTATAAATATTAAACAACCTTATTTAACATTATATCCATCCTACGGAAAACGAAATCACCGCACATGCGTACATACGGAATACCGTCTCCACGCCCTGGTGTAATCGGTTTTTCCACCACCACCTTACATGGATGGGTATAAGGGTGTGGGTATAAGGGTGTAAAGAATAAATATATATTATTATTATAACATGATACTAATTCTAATATATTCTCTCATCCACTCAAATTCCATTCAATAATTATGGGAACAATATCATTGCTCGTGCGTATGTACGGATTACCGTCTCCACGACGCGACGACATTGATTCCCCATGTTAACCATTCAAGAATGATTATAAAGTATATTTAATGAATATTAATGAGATATATGACATAATAATGATATTGGATTTATGTATATGTTATTTACTTACATCCATTAATTTAATAAGGGAATGAAAACAGTGTTCATGCGTACGTACGGTCTACCGTCTCCATGAACGGTGTATTTCGTTCCATTTATCAATCTATTATATATATTTATATTCTCAATATATATTATATATAAATCATGTTTTTAATTTTTGAATTAAGTGATCATTATCTAAGTAATTATATGAATAATTACAAGTCAATACACATATGAAAAATGAAATGATTTCACCCAAAACGATGCATTAACATGGTATTGACAAATCAACGGGTAATATAAAGTCGTAAGTGAATCATATATGATATCATAAATATTATTATGGTTTTTCTAAAAGTTAATAATATGTTTAAACCCACTATACAGGAGTCTTGGACCCATACGGAAGAAATTGGACATAAGGTAAGGGATATTTATTCCAATCTCGTTCTTATCTGGGATTGTTTATTTGTAAATATTTACTCGGGTTAGGTATATCATCCATGTCTATGTTTTTTGAAAATGATTTCATAAAATTTTTACTTTTCTTCCATGTATATTTATAGTCATTTTTACCCCATTTTGACTTTTACTATGATGAATGGAAGGAATCTTTCTTTTGTTTACCATACAATGTACTTTTTGACTTTTCCGGAAAAAGTATGAGGAGAATGTTTTTTTAACTTATACGACATGAACAATTTTTTAAGGTTTCCTAACTCCTTATTTTCATGAAGCTTACTCTACAAGATTTCATGATTATTTTCAATAAAATCCTTTTCTTTTAAAAATGCATGGTATTTTGTGAAAAGAAAATTATTTTAAAGAAGAAAGGATATTTTCCTAAAGAATTCATTTCAAGTGTTTTATCGAAACTATTTTTTTCATCTATGATGAAATTATCTAGTATGTTTATGTCTCAAGTATAATGTCTCTATTATTTACATGGTAAGATCTTTCTTATGATGAAATGATATCAATTTGTTTTATATGGATTATGTTATGATGGGATGATGTTTATGAAACCCATTTTATTCTTTGGGTTATGATGAATGATTTATGTTTATTTTTTGGAACAAGTAAGAATGATTTCATTATGAGAGGGGTGGGACCTATATCTTCCTCTAATGCATTGGGTAAAGATTTATATCTCATGAGATAGACATGGCTGTAACAGCAAGTAAAATATGGTTCAGTAATACAGGGCTGGAACGACATGTAAACCCAGTTCAGTAATGGAATTTGTCCACTATGATGGTCTTGGAAACAATTCCATGGCTAATATGGAAATCATAACATGTGATTAATGGTTTTCCACAATTACATGTTTTATTCCCATGCTATTTTATCATGATTAATGTTCTTTTATGATCTATGCCTTATATACTGCTATGATTTGTGTCATGTTCATGTTTTTACATACAAATGTTTATGGTTCATTTTATGTTCACTATGTTTACCCTTACTGAGAATTTGAGCTCACCATTTCTATGTTTTATTTTCCCTAGGATATAAAGAAATGTTTTAGGTTGGAAAAAAAGAAGATCTTTATGGGAGATGGTGAATATCTTTCACCATGATTAGAAGATTATGTTCCGAGTTTCCAAAAACACTAAACTAATACGGTCATTAGGCGTCTGTTTTTGTTATGTATTAAGTATTCCTCACAAGTAATGTAATGTCCATGTACGTCAAGGTTTGGATCTCTACAGTTGGTATCAGAGCGAAGGTTTAGTTAACCTTTGGAAACTAGGATGTGAAAAATTTAGTGAGATCCCTAGAGATATTTCTAAGGTATTTCTAGGGATGACCGTAAGGTTCATTATAACTATAGGTTACTGTACTAGAATTATGTTTACGATCATGAATAACCTAGGGTGAACCTAAGGTGTCATGGATTAAAGAATGTGTGATAATTTTTAATTTTTATGATTATGTGGTTCCTCATTATTATAACTGTTTCTTACACCATGGTTTTTGGTTTTATTCAATGGTGGGAACCAGAATGAATTGGGTCAACATTGAATCCAATAGAAAAATTGGTGACTATAAGCAAAGAAATTGTGTAACTCATAGAAAAAAAGATATTGTTATTATGCCGAATCAGTCATCGCGATATATGATTAACAAGGTGAACTTTAGTGGTATTCCTAATTCATCAAATAAGAGGAAGATGGAATTTTATGCATGTTTTCATGGTGAGGAGCATAGATAATGGAAGATTGATATTTCTAATGAAGGTAAGAATAACCTTGATGAATACATCAAATGGAGGGGAAGATGTTATCTGTGTGGGGAGAAGGGTCATATAGTGACATACTGCTATGGAATACAATGTATTATCTGTGGAGAATATGGGAATTACCCAACTCAATGCCCTGACCTAAGAGGTTTCTTCTAAATCAAGGAAGAAATTTTTCCATGACAATTATTTAATAGGATGGATTGAAGTGTTTATGTATTGGTATTCAAGAATAATGTTGTTGAGGTAATTTTATGGTACATTGGAATATCTATGTATTGGTCCATTGTGGTTTTCCATAAGAATTTGGTACCGATAACCATGAAAATTGATTGAAATATTTTTGAAAAGAAGATGATATGTGCATAATAAAAGGATAAAGAGAAAATGAAATGATCTCATGACTAATATAAGGACAAAGTTATATCATGGTTTGAGTATATAGAAATTTTGGGATTTTGGTATGTGGAAAGAGTTAACTTTTGATAGCATTCATGTTTTCACTATAGTTCAATGGGTATACATCTTTAAAGAGATTGCATGATTAAGGTATTCACATGTTTGGAATGTGACTAACAAGATATATCTTGTGATGTATGTGTGATAAATGATGGTATTTAAATGTTTGGTTGATGACATTTCTAGTAATCATTTTCTTTATACTATGAGTTAGGATAGAAGTATTTTGGATAAGCCTAAATATTTTAAATGGATTATGTTGGACATAAGATAATATTGTTTAAGGATATAACCATTTTTCAATATTATTTCTGGAATGTTATAATAGTGTAGTTTTAGAAAAAGGTCAACCGGCAGGACGAACGACAACCCACCGCGTCAGACAAGGTTTCGGGAATCGAACCAACAACTAAAGTGCGACAGGCCTTTATCGCCTACCACTGGCCTACAGGAAGTCCCTGGTTAGTAGAAACTAGTTTTATTTTATTAGGCGGTATGATAGATTAAGAATAAGTCCATTTTTGTAACCATATATGATTAATCTTACCATAATATGAACTTATATATATATGGAATGACCTATCATTCTATCACATGAACACTTTAATAAAGACAAATTCAACTTCATTTCTTTAAGAGATGAGGTGGAAATGGTTCAAGGCACAAAAAATAGTGAGATTGTACCAAAATCACTTAAGTATTTCTATTAATTCAAAAATTCTTCAACATTAGGGAAATGATCATGAAAACAAAAAAGGTTGTCCTAGTGCCCTCAAATATGATGAATCAGATGGTACCTTAGATCCTCACAAGTTTATGGCTTTGTGATTGTTGGCATTTTTATAGCCATGTCCTCTACCACTCTTCATCAGAAGTTGATGGTTAGATTTCTATTCCATATACATGTTTTCACCTATGTTGTCCTATGTGGAAACCCAGTGTTGAGTTACTTTGGGTGACCGTTATGATTCTAAAAATCCTTTTTAAAATGAAATTTTAATATTCCTTATTATGATGTGGATTTCGATGAAAGAAACTATCAAGTAATAAACCATTTATAACCCCGACGAATTTCGAGGGAGAAATTTATTTTAAGGCTGGTAGAATGTAACACCCCGAGATTTTATGAGAAATATTATTTTTAATTTATTTGATGTCTTGTGTTGTACGCTTCACCAATATTAGCTTGCGCTATATGCAACATCGTATTAGCTTTTATTATACACAACACTATTCTTGGCTTATGATGCACACAATTTCAAGTTCTTTCGAATAAAATTCATTTTACACAAAAACAAGTATATATTTTGATCAATGTATAATTGTACAATATTTTGAGTATTTTATACAAAACACCAAAGGAAGCTTTCCCTACACTCAACCCTAACTTGGCTTGCATTACATACAAGAGCGACCTTCCTCAATAGCGTGTGTAGTACCCAATACCGGGTTTCACTAAACAACGATATTTTGTTATAATATTATTATGAACTAGATATTATGAATAGTATTAACTAAATTTTAAATTTTATAACATTATTATTCATCTTACATATTTTCTAGAACATGGTATGAGAACAAAATAAGTTTTTCGGGTAAAATAAGTATTTTTCAAAAAATGCAGTTTTGCCACCTTTTGACGGTGCACCCACTTTAAATCTAGTTTTTTACGTGTTTATAAGTTCAATTTTAGAAAATAAAATTCTTATTTGAAATCAGGAAATAAAAATTTACTTTGGATAAATTTTTCATATTATTCTGATAACTTTCATATTTTAATGAATAGTAAAAACACACTATATTTTAATTAAAAACAAATTTTTTCATCGTAATAATTTATATGGTTAAATTATAATATTAAATGGTTTAAAAGTATAAATAGAATATATTTTTACCATTTAATATAATTTATGTCATTATCATTGATTTTACATTGAATTCATAGGTAAAATCATTTCAATCTTTTGCAATGTTTTAACTTTTAAAACTTCTTTTCTTAACAACAAGATTAATTTTAATTTAATTTTTGCAACTTATATGATTTGAATTTGGAAAAATGGATTCCATATTTAGAATAAGTAGGTACAAATTATGTTAATAGGCTACTTTTTTATTTTTGGGCACTATGAATAGTAAGTACGGTAAATTTTATTTACCTTAGTTAATGGTAAATTGAGTAATTAAGGGTAAATATAATATTATAAAATTACCCTAACACTTGTATTAATATAATTTGATGATTATATTTCGTCCAAAGGTATATTTTGGTTGAAATGGAATCCATTGGAACCCACTTATATGTGATTAAGACCTTTATTTTATTTTATTTTAAAGAAAGTGAAATATGTCTCACTCAAACTTTAATAATATAAGTATTTTTAATATAAGTTTATATAGAATATAAATTCTATTATAATTAAAAAGTTTAAATATAAAATTATTTTCTTTGTTAGGGTAATTTATTTGTAATATTTTGGAAATATTTAATTACCTTAATAGCTTATACATTAATGGTGCAGAAATTATTTACTTTGTGAAAAATCAATAATATAGTTTTTATTAAAGTAATAATACCCATGAAAAGGCCCAAACACTTGACCAAAACCTATTGGTCGAGTATATCTATACCATAATCATCCAAGGGTATACTTTGGGACCATTTGGATCAGTATAAAATAGATTATGACATTTATATTATTTTATTTTTAATAATGTCAAAGTGGTCACCTTCATAACTTAATAAATATAACAATTTAAATGTTGTGATTTTAAGAATATAAATTCTAGTAAAAGTATTATTATGAAAGATAATAGATTTAAATTCATTATAGGATTTTATTTTTAATTTTTTCACAACAAATAAGTATATTAAATAATTATACAAAAATGTTGTAGTAATTATTTTATTAAGGGAAATATCAAATAAATGGTTTAAAAAATATTAAAATAAATATTATATGAAATATTTAACATGCTCCACGAATTTAATATATTAATATGAAATGTCAGGAACCTATTAAATATTTTTTGAATATATTTTTTGTGCGTATTTTATTAAAATTCAAATAAATTAATAGTGTTAAAATTTACACTATTGGTATTTTATAAAAATAACATATTATTAAATTATTTTAAAATCACAAAATAATTTAAAAAATTTCAAAATTGAAAATTATATGGTATAAAAGGTTATAAAGTATGAAATTATGGAAAATTTACCACATATAAGTACATATTTATAAAAATTTAAAATTTAGAATATTATTACCACAAATAAGATTAAATAAATTAAATAAGGATAAATCCAATTGATAAGGTTTAAAATAAATTTAAAACATGTATAAATTTTATTTTTTGATGATATTACAACCCTATCTCATATCATCTTCTAATATGAGTCATTTTGGATGTTTGTAAGTGGGGTTTGAATTTATTATAAACAAATATTTTAGAGGTTTCCAAAATGCCCCTCTCCTCCCTTATAAAAGGGCACCTCCTCCCTCTCATCCTCACACCACATTGAGCCTTCAAGATCGGCCAACCCCAGAAAATTCCACTTCTAAACCTCTCTATTTATATTATATAGGTTATGGTATTCACAAAAGACCAACTCTAGTGCCCTAAAAGGAAGTTTAAAAGAGGCACGTCGAGGAAGAGGTAATCTCTTCTACCGATTCTTTCAAGTTTCTTTCTTCTTCTACTTCCTCTTATTTAGTTGTTTCATTATAAAGTAATAACATAAGTATTAATTATATACTGATATGTTATTATAAATATGAAATAACCTTATTTAACTTTCTATCCATCCTACAGAAAATGAAATCACCGCGTGTGCATACGTACAGAATACCGTCTCCACGCCGTGGTGTAATTTGTTTTTCCACCACCACCTTACTATGATGGGTTAAGGGTGTGGGTATAAGGGTGTAAAGAATAACAATATATTATTATTATATCTTGATGATAATTCTGATATATTCTATCATCTAATCCAATTTCATTCAATAATTACGGGAATAATATCATTGCTCGTGCGTACGTATAGATTTCCATCTCCACGACGTGATGACATTCATTATCCAAGTTAACCATTCAAGAATGATTATAAAGTATATATAATGAATAATAATTAGATATATGACAAAATAATGATACTGGATTTATTTATATGTTATTTACTTACATCCATTCAATTTAATAAGGAAATGAAAACATCGTTCATGCGTACGTATGGTCTACCATCTCAATGAACGATGTATTTCATTCCATTTATAGATCTATTATATATATTTATATTCTGAATATATATTATTTAAAAATCATGTTTTACATTCTGGAATTAAGTAATAATTATCTAAGTAATCATATGAATAATTACAAGTCAAAACACGTACGATAAATGAAATGATTTTACCCAAAACAGTGAATTAACATGGAATTGACAAATGAACGGGTAATATAAAGTTGTAAGTGAATCATATATGATATCATAAATATTATTATGGTTCTGATATAACTTAATATTATGTTTAAACCAACTATACAGGAATCTCAGACACATACGGAAGAAATTGGACATAAGGTAGGGGATAATTATTCCAATCTCGTTCTTATCCAGGATTGTTTATTCATAAGTATTTACTGGGGTTAGGTTTGTCATCCATGTCCATGTTTTCTCAAAATGGTTTCATAAAATTTTTACTATTCTTCCACGTATTTTTAAAGTCATTTTTACCCCCTTTTGACTTTTACTACGATGAATGGACAAAATCATTCTTTTGTTTACCATACGATGTACTTTTTGACTTTTTCGGAAAAAGTACGAGAAGAATGTTTTTTTAACTATTATGGCATGAATGGATTCTTACGTTTTACTAATGCCTTATTTTCATGAATCTTCCTCTACAAGATTTCTTGATTATTTAAATAAAATCCTTTTTTTAATTTCCATGGTATTTTGTGAAAAGAAAATGATTTTAAAGAAGAAAAGATATTTTCCTCAAGAATTCATTTCAAGTGTTTTATCGAAACTATTTTTTTCATCTAATATGTAATTATCTAGAATATTTATGTCTCAATTATAATGTATCTATTATTTACATGGTTTTATTTTTCTTATGATTAAATGATATCCATTTTTTTTATGGATTATGTTATGATGGGATGAGGTTTATGAAACCCATTTTATTATTTGGGTTATGATGAATGATTTATGTTTTTTTTTCGAGAAAAAGTAAGAATGATTTCATTATGAGATGGGTGGGACCTATATCTCTATCCAATTCATTGGGTAAAGATTTATATCTCATGAGATAGACATGGCTGGAATGACAAGTAAAATCTGGTTCAGTAATACAGGGCTAGAACGACATGTAAACCCGGTTCAATAATGGACTTTGTCCAATATGATGGTCTTGGTAACAATTCCTTGGCTACTATGGAAATCATAACAGCTTATTAATGGTTTTCCACAATTACATGTTTTATTCCCATGCTATTTTATCATGATTAATGTTCTTTTATGATATATTCCATATTTACTACTAAGATTAATGTCATGTTTATGTTTTTACATAAAAATGTTTATGGTTTGTTTTATGTATACTATGTTTACCCTTACTGAGAATTTGACCTCACCCTTTCTAGGTTTTCTTTTCCCTAGGATAAAAAGACAGGTTTTAGGTAGAGAAAAAATAATATCCTTATGGGAGATGTTGAAGATATTTCACCATGATTAGATGATTATGTTCTGTGTTTCCAAAGACACTAAACTAACATGGTCACTGGGCGTCTGTTTTTTGTTATGTATTAAGTATTCCGCACAAGTAATGTAATGTTAATTTACGTCAAGATTTGGGTCTCTACAAGAGAGATCCAGTGGAGTTCTGATCTTGCGGCAAGATGGTTCACCTTCAGCGCTTCTGTCAGGTCTTCTCACGAGATTCTAGTGATAAGGATTCTTCTATGACTCCTCGTATAGGAGCAGCTCCTCCAGTTTTTCACCAGTCTAGGAACTGGAGTTCTTCAGTCCGTTCAGGCTGAGGTGGAGGTCGCGACCATGGTGGCCAGTCACCAGGATATCAGCGACAGCAGGGTGGATCCACTCAGAGTAGTCATGCAGGGTCAGAGGGCCGCAGAGCTGGCCAATGTTTTTCAGTGGAGCAGACCCATCAGAAGTATGATCCCGAACCCTCTACGGTTCGAGGTACGATCCTAGTAGCTGTGGTTTTATCTTCCTCTATTTTCGACACTAGTTCTACACATAGCTTCATATCTGTTGATATCGTGGAGAGCCTTGGGCTCTGTATCTTTTCTTCTGTTGATGTCTTGATGCTAGACACTCTGTTGGGGACTATAAAGGCTAGTGTACGTCAGTTCAAGGAGTGCCCTCTTGAGGTTGGTGGGTGTCACTTCCTTTGGGATATTTATGTTCTGGAGATGACCGACTATGATTTCATTCTCGAAATTGACTGTCTAGTTCACTTCTAGGCATTCGTCGACTGATACCACTGAAGGGTGAGTTTCATATCACTAAAGGGTGGATCTTTTCTTTATCGAGGTGAGTGGGATGTCTAAGTGAGTCGATCAGGACCCGAGCATCATGGGCTAGGAGGAGTTACAACCCAGATTTCCAGTCAATATCTGGATAACCAGGGGACTTCACAGTTAGACTTTTCTCTTATAGTGGATTGTTTTAGGGACGTCTTTCTAGAGGAATTTTCATGTTTGTCTCTAGATCTTGAGGTAGAATTTTCTATTGATCTTGTTCCAGGAGCAGCACAGGTGCCCATTCCTTCTTATAGGATGGTTACACTTGAGTTACAAGAGCTCAAGAAGTAGTTGGAGGACTTGAAGGAAAAGGGTTTCATCCGACCCGTACTTCCTTGGGGTTCACATATCCTATTTGAGAAGAAGGCAGACGATACTCTTAGGCTTTGCGTGGATTATCAGAAGTTGAACCAGTTGATGGTCAAGAATTGATATCTCTTGACCAGCATTGATGACCTATTTGATCAGATTTGAGGAGCCTGGGTGTTATCCAAGATTGACTTGAGGTCTGGTTACCATCAGATGCGCGTTAGACCATCTGATATACTTATCACAGTTTTTAGGAGCAGGTATGGTCTATAAGAGTATACGGTTATGCCGTTCGGTCTCACGAATGTGCCTAAACTTTTCCTGGAACTGATGAACCGAGTGTTCCATCCATACTTGGATTCCTTCGTGGTGGTTTTTGTGGATGACATCTTGGTGTACTCTCACACTCGACACGACCATGCTACCCATTTTGGGATCCTTCTGAGTACACTGAGAGAGAATCAGTTATATGCTAAGCTCTTGAAATGAAACTTTTGGATGGATCATATTCACTTCTTGGGTCATGTTTTCTCAGAGACAAGAGTATTAGTAGACCCAGAGAAATTGAGGGTAGTAGTTTCCTAGGAGTATCCGAAAAATGTATTTGAGGTACATAGTTTCCTAGGGCTAGCTGGATACTACAGACGCTTCATACAAGACTTTTCATGCTTAGCAGCACTGCAGACAGGGCTGACTAAGAATGGTGAGAAGTTGTTGTGGTCAGATTCTTGTGATACATCCCTTCAAGAGCAGAAGGGGAGGTTGAAGTCAGCACTGATACTAGTCTTGCTAGAGCTGGGCAAGAGCTATACTGTTTACTGCGATGCTTTGGGTATCAGGCTGGGAGCTGTGCTGATGCAGGGAGATGGAGTCATTACGTACGGGTCTCGGTAGTTGAGGCCACATAAGAGAAATTACCCAACACACAATCTGGATTTGGAAGCTGTTGTTCATGCCTTACGCTTTTGGAGACATTATTCTCTAGGAGAGCATTTTCTGGTTTTCACTGACCACAAAAGTCTCAAGTACCTCTTCACTCATCATGATCTTAATCTGAGAAAGCACAGGTGGGTCTAGTATCTTCAGTCCATTGACTTTTAGATTGCCTATGAACCTGGGAAAGGAAATGTAGTGGATAACGCGTTGAAAAGGAGAACTCAGATACATGAAGTTTAGGAGGCCAATAGTGAGTGGTAGCTTATGGCTCTGTTCTTTGAGATGAATTTGGAGGTGCACGACACACAGGGGAAGATTTTTCTATCTTATTTACCTGTTACCTCTACTCTTCTCGATCAGGTACGGATGAGGCAGATATCAGACTCATAAGGCCCAGTCTTGTAGGAGAGTGTGTCAGGAGAGGACCCTCTTCCTTGATGGATAGTTGGTGAGGATGAGATCTTGTGTTTCTAGGGATGTGTATGGGTGCCATCAGACATACGCGAGGAGATGATACGGGATTTTCATTCCTCTATTTGGGTAGTTCATCCTGCCATCACCAAGATGTATCGTGATATACACCACCAGTATTGGTGGCCTTGTAGGAATAGAGATGTTGCTGGTTTTGTCATGAGGTGTTCCACTTGTCAGCTGGTGAAAGCGGAGCATCAGCGACCAACGGGTCTTCTGCATCAGTTACCCATTTCGGAATGGAAGTGGAACAACATCACGATGGACTTTGTGATCCAATTTCTGATGTCACCTCGAGGGAATGATTTTGTTTGGGTTGTCATCATCGGGCTTACGAAGGTTTCTCACTTCTTGCTGATCAAGGAGACCTTCAATGTTGATGAGCTGGTATGGTTGTACTTCTGAGATATTGTACATCTACATGGTGTTCCACACTACATTGTTTCATATGGGGAGGTGTGTTTTACTTCTCAGGTCTGGAAGGGGCTTTAGAAGGCTTTGGGTACAAAAGTACTTTTGAGAACAACATACCATCCCCAGACAGATGGCCAGTCTGAGCGTACGATTCAGGTGCTTGAGGATATGCTCCGAGCATGCATTCTAGATTTTGGAGGTTCTTGGGAGAGACATATACCTCTAGTGGAGTTTGCTTACAACAATAGTTTTCAAGAAACTATTCAGATGGAACCTTATGAGGCTTTTTGTGGTAGGCCATGCCGATCACCCTTGTGATGGTTGGAGGCAGGAGAGGCAGCTATGCTGGGACCTTGTCTTGTCCTAGAGACCAAGGAACATATATAGTTGATTCGGAAGAGGATGACTAATGTGCAGTCTCATAAGAAGTCTAATGATGATCATCAGAGATGACTTTTGGAGTTCGAGGTCAGAGATCAGGTTTTTCTATGTGTCGCACCGAGGTTGGGGCACATAAGGATCAGGATACAGGGTAAGATTTCGTCGAGGTACGTCAGGCTGTTTGAGGTGTTGGACAGAGTTTGGCCGGTTTCCAATCAGTTGTAGTTACCTTAGAGGTACCAGGATATGCACGACGTCTTCCACATTTCACAGCTTGGACATTACTTTTCAGACCCATCTCATGTCTTTCAACCCGAGGAGGTTGAGCTCGAGGTGGATGTGTCATTTGAGGAGCATCTTATCCGGATTTTCGATCATAGTACAAAGGTTCTCCATGGAAGGTATCTTCCTCTGGTATGGGTGCTATGGCAGAATTGGGGGGGGGTTATATGACGAGACTTGGGAAAGGGAGACCGATGTACGATCACAGTGGCCGGAGTTGTTCGGGGTTTCTTCTTCTCCGCCACGCTAGGGAAATTTGGGGACTAATTTCTTTAATGGGGGAAGTTTGTAAGAACCCAAACCTTCTTTTCTGGTATGTTTTCTTTTTATGGTCGTTTTTGAGAAAAAACTGTTTTTTTGGAGGTTGTTCAGGGGTGCACGGTTGGCGCACAGTCTGAACAAACCGTGCAACCATCCTAGGAAACTGTGCACCCCTGACAGTGGACTCCGCACGGGCTGTACATGGTTTGTCAGACTGTGCGTGAAAGCCATGTGAATTCCTTGGATGAGATAGTAGAAACCGCATGGTTGGCACTCGGTTTTCCAAACCGTTCGGGGGTAACCGTGAGACCACTTAAAGTTAGGGTTTTTAAGTCCTGGGCCACACATGATTTCTCATTTCTTCTCCAAACTCTCTCCCACTCGAGCCTCACTCGAGATTTTGGGTTCTCAAAGGTTGAAGGTGCTCCCCCACTCATTTTGGAGGCAAATCGAAGGGGTTTCTTGGTGGATCTAAGGTGGTTGTTATCAAGTAAGTCCCTCCTTTTGGTTTCTCCTTGGTTTTCCCTAGATCTTATCTTCCCTCTCTCTAGGTTTTCTAGATCTACATCCGTTGCATGTAGATCTACTATTGGGTTTTCCTTGGGTGTTGATTTTACGGCTTGTGGATGATAGGGAAGGAGTTTTAGAGCGGTATTTCATGAAGCAGTTACCCGGATTTATGGCTGTGGTTGATTGTAGATCATTTTCACCGGAACCCTAAAGGTTGGTGGTTTGTGCCTTTCCATTGAAGTCTTTGAGTATTATGTGTAATTGTTCCAATACCCTTGAACGAGGTATTTCCCGTTTACCATTTTAGCCCAATTGTTTTCCTACCTTGCTTGTATGCTTGAGTAGAGGTCAATTGTTGTGAATAGGGGGAATTACTATGCTTTGGATGTGTTGCCCATGCATTGTTTTGTTTAAAACTGTTTGGTCCGGTTTAGCCTTTTTGGACGTTTTTCCTATTTTACCATGCCTAGAGATTGTAGGATGGAGTGTTGAATTTTGACATGCTTGAGATGTTGTGGATAGTTTAACCAAGTAGAACTAAGGTTTACTTTGGCCATATTTCATTTCTATTCATTGACTTACCCAGGGCCGTGAGAACCTGGAGTAGTAGACTATAATGGGATAGACTGAGTGAGCTTCCTCCGAGTGTCATCGAGCATTGTAGACTATGAGGGGATAGACCGGGTGAGCTTCCTCAGAGATTCTTTGTTTACTCTGAATTACCTTGAACCATCCTAGATTATAGGAGGAATTGACTGAGTGAGCTTCCTCAGAGGTTCTTTTAACGACTTGGGCTATAAGGGGAATTGACTGGGTGGGCTTCCTCATAGAGTCCTTGACTTTGGGGCTATAAGGGGAATTGACCGTGTGAGATTCCTCATAGATTCCTTGACTACCTTATACTATAAGGGGAATTGACTGTGAGTGCTTCCTCAGAGAGTCTATTTATATATTCTTGTGGCCGAACCTGAGGGTTTAGACTGACTGTACTGCCCAGAGGGTTGGTTGTTCATGTTATATAGGAATAGAGGGGATGGCTATGAGTACTTCCCAGAGGGTTAACTATTTGTGTTTAGCTGATCGTTAGTTGTTTCATGATATTAGAACTATGGATTATTTACTATTCATCATGTTCATGTTTACTACTTTCTGTGCTTTTACCTGCCATATATTCACTAACTGTTAAGCATAGATCGTCAGGTCGTTTCCTATAGGCATTTAGTCTCACACCTTATTTTTGCCATGCTTTTAGGTCCAAACAGATTATATTGTTGCAGGTATAGATAAGGCAAAGCGCCCTTCCACTTCAGGTACTTGACTTTCTATGGAGTTGGAGAGCATGAGACCAATCCTAGGATTGTGATGCTGAGAAGCTGTAATCTTTTTCTTTTGTACTTTGTTCAGTACTATTTTTATTCAGCATTGTGACTTGTTTGGATGATTTCCTAGACATATGTATCATGCATAATTTATTATGCATTGCTCCAGTTGTTTATTATCTCATTCTTCTACTGTTTACTGTTGTTGGATATTTACTGCTTCTTCTATTACATGTTTATTTCCTTCCGCTATGTACTCTACCAATGACGACATAGTTTCTCCACTATCACACCCATGGACCTCACTGCTAGTCACCAGCCTTTGGTGTTTGGGGAAATACACTTGATTCCATGTGACCAACTAGGTACGGGGCGCCTCTGGGTGGCTTCTGGATCTGATACGTTCCACCCATCTCCCCTATACTGATCCCAAGATGGAGAATCCTGTTGTTTCTTCCTTAACTTAAATAACCACAATGATGGAACCTGAAGTGAAACACTTGGTGAAAGATGTTTTTTAAGAAAGGTTAGGAACTCTCACCACTAATGACATCAACCTACATAGGAGAAAAGAATAAAATCCATTAGTAAAGGCCTAAGATAACCCTCCCCTAGAGATACAAGATGATCAGGGTTGTGACCTACCCTTATATATCCAAAAAATATTATGTCCATTTTACTAAGAAACCCAGAACATAGATATGATTTTTGAGGAATCCTGATGACTCGCCTCTCACAATAATCTTGTTCTATCAAGTGTCCTCTAAATAACCTCTACTCACTCTATCAAATGTTGATATGTTTACAATATAAATATGGTGACCTAGTGTTGGATCTATGGATGCTAAACCTCCTCAAAATTCCTTTTTATAGCCTCCCTTTCTGGGAAAAGGTCTGAAGCACATCGGTGAAGGATCCTGAAATGGATCCTGAACTATTGTATACTGGAACTCCCCTTTAAAAGGATAATAAGATCCTAATGTCTATCCTCTTTCATGGTCGATGAAAGAAACTCTACTCAGAACTATTCCTTTTACATATCCCATGAGACCACTAAATCCTCATGATTCCCAAGGATCAAGACCCATAATTTCCATACTACGCATCATAATTTCCTCAAACCAATGAAACACAGTTCTCTTTTTGAGCACAGATCAAACTGAAACCAATCTCAAACTCCTCTGATCAGTATTCTTTAACTGAGTCTAAAATAGACCCATCATACCTCTATAGACTCTTTCAATGAAACTCTCAGAGTTTCCTCCTCCAAGTGTCATCATCAATGACCTATACTCCATTGAGATATGCTAGTATGTCTTTCTGAACCTCCTCTACACAAATATTATGGGGACCCCAACATGGATGTATACCAAAAAAATTAAATATTGTTAAAGAATCCAAAACCTGAAACATATAATATTAAAATTAATTAATTTATTTATTTATTTTTTAAGGTCCAACCTATATGGAGGTATACCAATTTTAACCAAAGACTTAAATAAGAATGATGCATTATCCAATCCTAATTCTATACCCTAAAACCAATATCACTTCTCATAGCAGACTCGAAAAAATTAATGTTTTGTGCATCATATCATAGGGGGTTCTAAATACTCATTTGCTAGCCAATCTCCCTCGTTTACATCTCTTAATAAACATTAAAAAAAATTTTCCCTACAAACCCCAATAGTCTCACTTGTTCCCAACTCCAAACTCCATCATATCCCTCAACTTGAACATTTGACACCACTCTTTTAAGATCCCCTCCTCCCAAATTTACCCTTCTTAGGTCGGTAATTATAAAAGGGAGATCGTGATCAATTGAATCCCACCTCTAATATGACACGATTTAGTGACCAGGAATGAGTTTATAACATAAAAATGGGAGGAATTAACCACTAATAGAAACATGAAGAAAGATAGATAATATAGATACACAAATCAAATCCTGTTCAGATATAGATAAAATAGATCCAAATTATATACACGTAATTCCATATGAAATTAAAATAACTTAAAAGGAACTACATGAAATAAAAGATAACATAGAAGGTGACCTCAAAGACCAGAAAAATATTGAATAAACATGAGCTGGTAATATCCATACTGATCTACAATCTACTCATACTAACCCAAAAAGTAGTTTATATATACATAGGGTGAGGAGAATAGGTATACTCAGTAGAGTCCTCCTCAAAGCCTCTCATTCCAATGATAATGAAAGATAAATAAATCTGAGTGATCAACACGTGACACTAACTCATCACCAAAAAATGTATATTATGGTCCTAACCTCACTATGGTTTTCTCTCACCAACTAACACATACAAGATACCATACAATATAGTCATAAATAATGGAAACCCTCTACCACTACACCACTAGTTTACTGCTCTACCCCAACATCATATGTACTAAGCCATCCTTCCCTAAAATAATCCATCCCTAAGACACCTGGGATAAGTATCATACATCCCATGTGTCACATCATCTCATCATCCCATACCTCCTAGGAATATAGTAACTGCGTATTTTATGAGATCCACTATAACCTGTATTTCATGTATCATACATTAGGTATTATACCTCAAGCCATAACTGAACATACACTATGTAATTTACCATAATCCATCACCATCGATACATATCATACCTATAATAATCATTAGGATTTTATATCTTGAGATACACGTGTGTGAAATAATGAAAATCCATCACAACACTCTATAAACATAAATAGGAATGATTACCACTGGTAATACCAGTATATAAGACTAATGGGTGAAGAGAAGATAGACAACATGGTAGTCATCCATCCATACCTCACAATCATGGATGTTAAGGAAAACACCCTCATATAATCCATTGGTTTTATATCACTCTACTGATATGGGTTGGGTAGTGTATGAAATCATAAAACATAATGGATATAATATATCTCACAACAACACTATGGGAAGTTACCCGATCTTAGGCTCAACTACAGCTATCATCTATTGGACTCCCGACTGCCACCACTAACAGGTATATATCCTATAATAACACAATCATTTAAGAAGACTTACATTAAATTAATTAATTATTTTTTATAAATTAACCTTATGTTAATTCATTCATTAGATTTTAATTAATATTAATCTAAATTACTTTTGTTAACCATCGAAGTGAAGTCCATGACCTCTAGGGGTAATCTAAAAAATCCCACAGTTTCTCAAGATTAACACCTTTCTTATTCCAGAAAGAACCAACCCCATGGGTTAAAAAATTACTTATCCTTTTACCATTCCATAATTCTAGGTACTCTAATAAAATACTAAGATACCATCAGAAGATTCATAACCATGAACAACCAGCTACTTAAATTATTGTAAATAGGAATGTTTAAAAACAAGGCACATGACCATATAAAATTTTTAATAATATTAAAAAGCAAGAATCTCAGTTGTAAGAAAAACAATGAGTAAGCCTTGCTTCAACCCGTTCCATCACACAAGTTCCATCCCTAACACCATCATGCATATAACCATGCATCTCACTGTCAAAGACACCATTATTGCAACAATGTCTAGGAAATTCCATACAAATCTCATAAAACCATTATCCACCCTTGGATAACATCACATAACCTAGCAAGGCTCATATCCAGAGAAACATAGAAGGTTGAAAATAAAAAATAATGTTAACATGGAAAATGATCAATAAAAAAGTCATTCATCATTTATATTTAAACAAGATCACTCCACCTTAAACCCAATGAATTCAGAATTCACAATAATACATAATCACACATCACTTAAAAATTTATTTTTATCAAGAAATTTATTTTCTTATATCTTGAATTAAAATATTTTTTTACCAGTCACAACTTTGGGTAAACTAAGGCATTATCTAAGATATGTTATTAGAACACTCTCACTAGCATCAATTCAAGTTTAAAAAAACCATGAGAAGAACAATCATCATTTTACATAACTTTTTATTATTATCCACAACAAGAATTATGGTTTCATGTTTTAACCATTTTTTTAACATAAGGAAGAACCAAATTCAATTAAACATGCATTAAGCATAATTTTATTTCCATAAAATTATAATAAAGAGTAGATTTTATAACCCTATATTATTTAATGTTTATTCAACCAAAACATTACCAGTTTTATATTATTTGAAAATTTTCATCAAACTAACACATGCTAACCAAATAATAACAAAAATACTAGAAAACATATGGTAGATAGTAAAATATCTAGTAATTTAAGAGGCAAACTATAATCATATTTGAAGATCACATGTAATCAATAACCATAAACCATTATTTCATTAATCTAGTTTATAATTTATTAGATTTAATTCCAAAAATAATAAAAAATATAAGGGATAAGGAATTTAAAATAGTAAATAATGTAAAAGGAAAAAATGAATCCCCTTCCATAATACATTATTATACCTTAAACAAGAATAGAACCAAAACCTGAAACTCTAAGAACTTATCTTGTGAGGAAACTACATGCCTCCAAGGATGCCATACCACAACTATACCAACCCCCATAAAATGAAACTCCATTAGAATGATGGAGATAAAATTACATTACATTGAATTATATAATAGTAGGAAAAAATATCAAATATAGAATAAACTGCAAGGAAATTGGTAGAAAACACCTTGGATAACCATGGATTGATCCTTATAAGGTGGGGGTTGAGTCTGATCGAAAGGGGATTCAAAGGCCTTCAAAAATATCTCCTGGGTCCCAATGATTCAGAAGAAATAATTGGGGGGGAGTGAGTTTTGAGGGAGTTCTATGTATTTATAGGCATTTTAAAAAACATAGCACCACAAAAAACCCCATTGACTACACTACAAAACAAGGTGAAACATGATGGAATATGGAGAAATATAATAGACCACACCATATCCTCTCTAGTCAAAATTGTGTTTGGGAAATATGGTTCAGTTTACAACAAAAAATTTATAAAACTAGACAATTACTATGACATAGGGTAAACCATTATGTTGTAGGACCTTCTCACCTAAAGAGAGACCACACTACAACCTATCCACTATAGTGAAACTACATCTAAATTTGAATAACTTCCATAATTTAGCCATTGGAACCCTATAACATAGATTTCCAGTCCATGCTACAACATTAAACTAGTAAGGGAGGTCCTATACCAAATCTCTTCTCTACACCGAAAATATGATAAAAATGGTAGTAGATCCAAAACTCCAACCTCAAAACTCTTATATCATAGCCATCATCTAAACACTATTGAGACCTACCTTTTGGAATATCTTCAAGGATTGATGCTTATTCCATGCTAGAATTGGGGATGACCTCATTGATTTATGGTTCAAACATTCCAATCAGTTTTAACGGTTTTTTTTCGTATAACCGGAAACATCTAGTGATTCTATATCCATTTGAACCTAGTTTCCAAAGGTAGGTGCTTATTAGTTGTGAACCGATGAGGCTTAAGAATTTACATTGGTTGAGAGGATGGGAGGTCAGACTCATCACACCTTTTTTGGGGGAATTATTGTCTAGTTTGGGACTCTCATTATAGATTTAATTTATGTTCGTGAATCCTTATTAAATTACCAAGTATGAAAATGAGCTTTACATTAGATATAAAAATCAATGGTTGATATGTATGAGATTTAAAGAATATTTTATATGTATTTGAGGTTCTTCATTGATAGAGAATCATCTGCATTTGTTAGAGATTCTTAGTCAATGGTATCCTTCAAAAAATTATATAGAAATATATTGGTCATTATGATAACCATACTAGTTTTAAAGCCACTCAACGTGGCACTTGATGTTTATTGTCATTCAGAAGGACATGGATTATTTCATAGTTGAGATCGTACCCGCAGATGGGTGACCTACGTATCCTTGTTTAGAAAAGGAATCAGAACCCATGTTGTTCGAGTAAAGAAGTATGAGGTTTATGCATGGTTAATGGCTCAAAGAAAGATGTCATAATTACATTTACGCTCTAAGATCACACGAGTCATGCTCAGTGTGAGAAACAAGAGGTATTGGTAAAACCTGACAATTGTTCCATGAAAGATGCAATCATAAGAAATAATATGGGGCTTATGTATGTATGACTGCAAAGATATATGAGGATTGGGATTTATTTCCGGGAAGAAACCCGGGAACAAGGTCCATAAAGGTATATGTGCTTTATGGATATTTGGATACATAACTTAGGGCTTACTCCCAAGAAGGATGCCCAAATTAGAGGGGACTTATGATTGGGTTTTACTCCTGGGAGGGAAGCCCAAATCAAAAGAAATTAAGACTGGTTAAGAGAAATTATAACTGGGGCTTATTCCTGAGAAGAAGGCCTAGGTTTAAGGAACTTGAGAACTGGGGCTTATTCCTGAGAAAGAGACCTAGGTTAAGGGGAATTATGACTGGGGCTTACTCCTAAGGAGGATGCCTAGCTTAAGGGAATTTGGAACTTGGGGCATAATCCTAAAGATAATTCCCATATTTGGGAACTTGGGGCATACTTTTGAGGAGGATTCCCATAAATAGGGTACGTGGGGCTTACTCCTAAGTAGGATGACTATGAATTAAGTGAATTTGAAGACTGGGGCTTACTCATAAGGAGGATGCCCAGGTTAAGGGACTTGGGGCTTACTCATAAGGAGGATTCCCATGAATTAAGAAGATTTGAGATTGGGAATTACTCCTAAGAAGGAGACCCATAATTAAGGAAAATTTGGACTGCGGCTTACTCTTGAGGAGGAGGCCCATGTTAGAAGATCCTCACATCTTAAAGTATGAGGTTGAATGAATGAAATCTCTGACCTTAGTGACATAAAGATATGCAAATCAATAGCTTTTAAGAGATGTTCCGTAGAATTCATTTCAGATAAGGAATCCAACAAGGGAACCATGCCAAAATGGCTTTGAAGCGGGTTCTAAAGGCTGAATCTTGAATAGGATAGGTGGATTTTAATAAGAGAGGTGAATAAGTAGGAGAGGCACCCAAAAAGAAGTAGGCATGCATGTCCTATTGTGGGGTGCTGGTCTTGGGTTTGCAGGTATACCTACGCGGCACAGGTGTACCTATGCGCTGGTCAACCTATAGGGTAATACTTGGGCGAGGCTTGGCTCAAGCCCTTAGTATTATCTCTAGAGCCTTAGAAAAGGGCTGCGCACAGGTTCTGTTGAAGGGATAAGGTGGCGCGCAGGTGTCTTCATTTCCCTTAAGGGTTAGACACCTAGTCGCACAGGTGTTGGTGAATTTCAACACTTAGGCCTTCTTCCCCCTCTTTAGATCTTCCATTCTAGGTAAGAAATTTCCTTAGAAGTGTTCGGAAGACTTAGAGAAGAGACTAGGGTGTCGGGAGATCAAATCCGAGTTTTTGGATTTTTCGTCCTCGAAATGGGGGGCCCACAAGGGGTATTTATAGGCGGCTGAAGACCCCAGGAAAAAATAGAATATGGCGCACAAGTCACCTACGCGCCCAATATTTGGCATGCAGGTACCCTGCGCAACTGTCTTGGAACCTACGTGGCCCATGCTGAAACAAATCCTTGTTCATTCCTTTGTCAATTTTTGATGTTTCTTTAAAGGATGAATCACTTTATGTTAAGGTATTCCCCTTTTCCAGTCATTTAGACTCTGTGACGGAAAGGAGAATAAAAAAAAGTCCCCCCTCAGAGTTGGATCCGAAAGGAAGGAGGGTTTGACTCAGAGGTAAAGAGGAAAACCAAGGAAGGGCGGCGCGTAGTTTATGAGCGCGCAGATAGCAGCATGTAGGTGAGAGGCACACAGGCTTCAGCGAGTAAGGGTGTGGCCTGGCCTATAAATATGCGGCCATTCTCGTGCAAAGCACCCGGCTCTAAAGCATATCTGCTCTCGCCGCGCAGGTTTCTTTTGTCACGCAGATGGCTGATCTTCTGCGGTTCAGTGCTTTTTTCTGTGTCGCGCTGCTGCAGAGGTATTTTGACCTGTGCGGTGATACCTGCGCGCCAAAAAATTGTGCGCCAAAATTGGACTTGCGCACCTTAATGCCTTAGCCATTTTTTCAGTTTTCTTCAGAAATTTTATGATAAATCAACTCACTTAAGAGTTAATTATTTGACCTTTGTACAGATTCAATGGATCCAAGATGAATTAGAACGGATGATGAACTGGATAGTAAGCATATTGATGATATGATGAACTTTTTTGGCCATGATTATTATACTTTATCCAACATCACTCTCCTAGATTTGGACAATTACTTGAAGAAGTATCATCTTAAATATCCAAAGCGCATCTACTTGCCTCTGTATGGGTATGGTCATCTACAAGATGTCAACATTCCATAGGTAATGAACTATCTCCCACATTCTTGTTCTCAGAATTACACCAATTTTGTTTCAGCAAATATCTCAAGTGGAGGAGCATTTGAAAATACTGGAATAATGGAGAAGGCCTATATGATGCATCACAGCCCTTGTGCGCCATATCTAAAACCTCACAAGCCCGAGTTGCAACCACATTGTTATCCTTCAATATTCCGAAATTCTCAGATGGATCAATCCAAAGGCTGGAAGAAAAGTTGGGACTTTTGTCCTGGAGGGGGTGTGATGCCAACTTAGATGTGGGTATACTGGGTGAGAAAAATCTATGCAGAGTTTGTCGAGGATTTGAAAGGAGCTGCAATATATGAAGCCGTCTATGCTGGGAAGACATATGTCTACAGGAATGATGAGTTTGTGCCAGAGCTAATCAGTCACTGGAGCCTAGAAACCAATTCTTTCCATCTGAATAATCGATAAGTAGGAATCAGTTTGTGGGATGTCTACATGATCTCGGGGGGCTCCAATTTGAGGCGACATGTATGATAAATTTATTCCCCCCAAGGTGACTTGGAATGATTCATAGAAGAATCTGGCTTTGGATCAGGAATTATTGAAAATCTTCTACAAGCTCAGGAATTCTAAGACCTCCAAAACTATTTCCAGAAAGGATATTCATCCAGAGGAGTGGATGAATATGTTTCTTACCAAGAAGGAGGGGGAGTGGCCCAGCTGTACTCATCCTACTATTTGCCCCAAAATAGAGAAGAGGGGTTCTTCTGGCACATACTGGTCGACTCTTGAAGTAGGGTAATATAATAAGTGGGTGTACAGAGTGGATTAGAGAATCCCAAAAAAGACCTGTCTGGCGGGCTTTTTATCCTTGTGGCTTAGTGTTTATCTTCTGCCAGTCAGGGATTCAAAGGGAGGCATCAGGCCAGAGACCTTCGTTGTGGCAGCCAAGTTGGATGAGAAGAAAATGGTTTGGTTGGCCACCCCCATTTTGGCGAAGATTCACCGAAGCTTACTCCATGTCTTTATGGGTAAGTCTCCTTTGAGAATAGCTGGACCATTCCATGTTTTGTGGGGATGGATCGCCACTCATTTCAGGATATATAATGTACAGAACGGAGTACAGATTCCTAGAAGTTCTTTCAGGTCATCAGTGAAGGCATACTCTGGAATTGCTCTGTTAGCTCTCATAATATATGATATGAAGGTGAGGCTGATCATGTACAAGGAATTCAATTTATTTCTATATAGAAACCCGCCAAATGGGCAGTTTGTTGATGATGGAACTACCGGTCTAGAATTGACGTCGTACATGCTGGCCTACAGAGATGGTGTACTGGCCACCAGGTTTGATGGAGAGACTATATGTGAGGCCAATGCTCCATACATATTTTCACACCAATTCAAGTGTCTACAGTAGACTGTTCTATCCCCTCCTGTTCATGTCAGGTCAGAGAAGCATCTGATGGTTGCCCGAAAACTATGGTTGCTGACATCTATGGAGAGGATTGGGTCAGTGTTTGATCTACCGGTTGACAAAGCGGCAAGTAACTTGACTACATGGTATGCTGAGAACTGGATAACATCATACCCTGGAGGGGTGTTGAATTATCCGGTTTATCAGGTGGGGAAAAAGAAAAGAACTGTAGAGAAAGAAACCCTTCCTCAGGAAGGTGACGCTTCCCCACCTAGAGCTGATTCACCAGGTTCCTCACCTAGGGCTAACTCCCCAGATTCCCAAGATGAGGACGATGAGGCACAACATGTGGCAAAGCGGCCTAATGCCAGATATAATCCTCCAGTCAGAATCAAAATACCAACTCCATCAACTCCTAGTGAGTTACTTCATTGGGGCACTTTAATCATCATCACTTTATAGAGAAACAAGTCTTATTTTCTTATTCTCTATCGTTAGTTGTAGGAGTTGGGAAGAAGCTGAAGTCTACAATTTTAGGACCCTCCTCGAAGCCTTCTGGTACACATGCTGAATATTTATGACGAGAGGCTGTCTAAACATGGCAGAATTTATATTACAATACTAAAATCGCCTGGCTAGATTTATGGGAAGGGATACACATCCCTGGAATAAGGAATCTTCGGGCTTCTATTGATATCTATTTTGAGGACAATCCCTATGAAGTTCAGGCTTACATCATAGAGCTAGAGATGCTCATATATGCCATCGATGATTCCATTCCCGTCACCAATCAGGTGAAGGAAATGATAGATCGTGGCGCCACTGAGGAGACTAGTGGTTCCAAAGATGAGGAGTGGCATGATTACGTAGCTCTTGAAGATGTAAGTATTTTTCCTTATTTTCTTTGCAACTTGATTTCAGTAAAATCTTTGTTACTCAAGGAAATTATTTTCTTCATTCTGCAGCTTGCAAATAAAGGAACTACTGAGGTTCCTTCACCACAGTATAGCTCTGGTGGTACTACCATCGAGGCGAATGAATCTCCTCGTGATCCAGGTGAGGTGTATTTAGGCCGGAAAGCCACGGACAAGGATTTAGAATGGTCTTTTCACTCTCCAATACTTGTATTTGTAGAGGAGACTTTGAACACTCCCAAAAATCCAAAGAAGAAAAAGCATTGGAGGAGGAAGTCCACAGCTAAACGTTTCATCAGTAGTGGTAAGTCCTTCAGATAGTCCTGAGTCTTAACCCATGAAAAGGTTGCTCATACTTCTTGGGATTGTATGGGATTCTTCAATTTCCCCTTTGAGGGAGAGGATTGACCCTCCTCGAAGAACAACAGAGGGTACTGGTGAACAATCATAAGTTCATGCTAACTTGGCTGCTCCTGAAGAGGAACCATCATCTATTCCCATCACCGCTCCTTCTGCTGCTGCCAGAAGAGAAGAGCCTAATTCTGGTAAATTAACAATGCTTCATAAGATGTTGAATTAAAACAAAAACTGACTAACATTCTATGATACTTTAGTTTCAACCCCTAAATTAGAGCGTTTGGTGGCCATTGTAATTGATGCCATGATTTGATCTAAAGAAGCTGTCCAAGATCAGAGGCTGCAGGATGTGGGTCACCAAGTAGATACATCAAATTCTCTCACTGGTGAAATTAACCCGGAATCAGAGATATCATTATATGAAATGATGAAACTTGGAGCATCTTTTGAATATATTTTATATCAAGTTAAATTACCATTTAATTTATAGGATTTTGGACATGAGTGTTATCCTTAGTCCTGTTAAAATAACTTCTTATTACATCATTGACCATGATTGGTAAAAATGTGCAGTTCCATCTGAGCAAGTTGTTGAACTGCCAATGCCTGAAGGGGATATGGACAACCCTACCATTGTAGAGACACTGGCTCAAGTGCAGCTGAACCCGACATAGCTTCCTAAAATTCATCCTAAAAATCTTGTTGAAGCTAGAAAATATGGGGAAGAGCCTTCTCATTTTGCTGATCTACCATTGGGTAAGGGATAACAATATTTGTGACTGTACTTAATTTACAAGACACCCAATAAACTTTTGTTATCCTTTGAAACTAACCAAAGCTTTCAATTGGTTATGCAGGGCCATCAATTTCAATGGATAGATCTGGAGGTGAAGCTTCAGCATCCACCCCTACGGGAATAGAAATTGATGTAACATGGGTTAGGGGGGAAGGAGCAGAACAGGGAACATCCCTAAGCGCATTAATCCCGGATTATATTCCCCCCTGTGACAGTGATGCTGAGTCAGACCTGGAGATACAAAAGGCGCTCCAATTTTCACGATGCAAGGCATGGAAGAACATATGGAAGATTATATATGAAGTGACTTTAAAAGAGCTATCTTTGAAGATCCCGCGACTGTCATCCATGTTTTTCATGTTGGGACTTGGCAGTTTTGGATATCAAGAGTTCCATGCTGTGGTGAAACAAGTCATTTTAAGGAGGGATCATGAGCAGAGGTACCATCAAGATTTGACCAGAGTAAGGATGTCAGCCAATATCAATGAATTTGAGGCTGTGGTATCCCGAGATGAGGTTGATTATGCTTCCAAGTTAAAGGATCTGATGTATAAAATCAAAGAGAATGTCGTCCAGCAGATGCATCTTTAGCAACAGTTAGATGTTGTTACTGGGGAACATGGCCAACTTAATAATTCACTGGAAGGAGATCAAACTAATGGTATGAAATCCATTGTAGATGCCAATAAATAACTCCATCAAACTGAAAAGAGTGAAGTTGGTCAAGTGCATGAGCTTCAAGTGGCTGCTGATGAAGCTCGGGATGCCATAAATCAAATGAAGATTTATGTTGATAGCCTTTTGTAATTTTTGGAAAAGAGAACAGACTCCAATATGTGGATGTCCTTCTAACTATTTTGAATCAATGAAGAATACTTTCATCTTCAATAATTTGTTCTAGCATTTTCTTTTGTTACCTACTTTAAATTTTTACCTAAGAAAATGGGCCTAGTAAGCATAGTTTGACTTTTTCTAGGATTATTATAAATAACCCTACAAACTTTGAGTCTTTTAATTGCTCAATATTACCTAAATCATACGAAATGTATGTTTAGTGAGCTGGGACTTGACTTTTGTTCAGAGTTACCTTGTCTTTTGTGGGAAGTTTAAAGTCTTCCACGTCAGTCATAAAAAGGCTAATGTTTAAGGTCGAAATAGCTTTGACCGAATGGATTAAAATTGACTCAATTATTTGAAAATTTATCTGAAAACATATTACCACACTCAAGTATGAGGGAATACATGTAAACTATGAATTAATAAATTTTGAATCTAAGGAATGATATGAAAAAGGACTAAGAGGCATTAGAAGAATTATTTCCTAAGAGTGAAGTTTCTATTATTTAACAAACCCGTTAGGGGGTTGAATAATACAGGTCCACTTAAGGGAATTGGCTGCATAGTCAAATAACAGCATCTTTTGGATGACAAGTCTATTATGTAGGCAACTTATTCAAGGCTGCCTAAGGGCACGTGCTGCATAGTCAGGCAGAAGAACTCTTAGAAATTTACTTATCTACTACTAAAAAGCCAGTGACAGTTTATGGAGATTCAAATTTTCCAAAGCATAGAGTTTGCTATATGGAGAGAGGTACTTGAACATGGAGAGGATATTTCCAATCAAGATTGTCTAAGAATTGGATGAATGTCACTCCTACAAAGTTCTGACCCAAATGTAGGGAATGGAAATATAAACCATAGACCTGAATACTTTCATATCATGAAAAAGAGTATGGGACAAATATGTTAAGGATGGGTATTTTTTCGGATCCCTACATATTGTCGTTAAGAAAACTAAGGAAAAAAGAGGTTTTCTTCCCAAGAATGAAGTTACCACTATTTGGAAAACCCATTAGGGGGTTGAATTATGCAGAGCCACCTAAGGTCATTGGTTGCATAGTCAAATAATAGTATCTTTTGGCTGACAAGTCTGTTATGTGGATTGTTTATGCAAGGACGCCTAAGGGAACATGCTGCATAGTCATGCAAAAGAACTCTTAGAAATTGGACATTTTGTGTCTAGGAGTCAAGAAAAGGGGTATGGAGATCTGGAAGTATTTATGTTTAGGAGTATGACTCATGAAAATGGGTATTATCCAATGCATGAAAGAGATACATAGACCAATTCTAACCATAATCATGTTGTGGATGGGTCCTTAATTAAGATGTTGGACTTCACTACATATCTCATTAGAATGAGAATCAAGCCAAATGTAGTTCTTGAAATACAGTTTAACGTCATGTGGGATGAGATTAGGGGAGATCTTAGTTTAGGGTCATAGATCTCATACAATTATAAGGAATGCACAATTTGTGTTTTATAAACCTGATGTGAATGAAGACCAGTGTTTTCATACCACATTCATGTTTTCACAGGGGGAATTTTCATCCAAGGGACTAAAAGTGAAATTTGGGGTTAGGCCCAAAGACTTGGGGCTAGATTTGAGGGATGCTTGAATGTTCCTACGTATCCCATAAGGATGAGAATCAAGCCACACATAGTTCTTGATATTCCCTTTGTACGAATTTAGTTTGTACAAGTGAAGGGTGAAAAGGGGACTTTAGTGCACTGATGGTTTGACCCAAGATAAGAGGTTTGAGAACTGCCATGTATGCACGTAGTCTTTAGAATATTACATGATTAGAGATCAATATAAATAATGACACCCTCTCAGGAGAGGGTGTCAAATAATGTTGTAGTTTTTTGTCGTACAAGACAAAAGTGATGTTCATTTTAACGTCATATATCAAGGAAAACTGTGAACCAGTGTAAAGATATTGATTCTGGGGGTGTCTTCATGAATCAACATCATATGAGATGGAGGTGAACTGATGTGAAGAAAATAGTTTTGGGATTGAACCTCGGAAGGTTGCCTACATACCCAGCCTAGAAGGCAAGGATCAAAGTCCGCGTAGTTCAATTGAAGAATGAATTGGTGATCAAGTTTTTTTTGAGAACAACAACCTAAAAAATGGTGTTAGGACTTACACATGGTTAGCGGCCCAGAGAGGGTGTTATGGTTGAAGTTTAATCTAAGATCACGTGAGTCATACTCGGTGTGAGAAACAAGAGGTAGAAATAACCCTAGAGATGCACAGTTTAATGTCATGTTGGACGTATAAGGTACTGTACAGTTTAATGTCATGTAGTAAGGACTTATGGAAGGACTATGCAGTTTAATGTCTTGCATTGAGGACAATGGGGACACAGTTTAACGTCATGTTGGACGTATTAGGGACTTTTTTCACAGTTTAACATCATGTTGGACATTGGGGTTCTGTACAGTTTAACGTCATGTAGCTAGGATGTAAGAGAATATTATGCAGTTTAAATTCTTGCAGTAAGGACTTTGGGGACTATGAAGTTTAATGTCATGTAGTAAGGAAAACATAGTTTAACGTCTTTCTAAATGTAAGGGACTTCTGTACAGTTTAGCGTAATGTAGCTAGGACGTCACAATTTAACATCATGTTGGAAAATGATGTGAATAGTTTAAGGTCATATGCATAGACCAAAATGATGTATTTGTGTTATACAAAATATTCCTTCAGAAATCTGGCATTGGTTGGAGTCGTGATGAGTTCTCCATCCCTTGAGATTAAAGAATAAGCTCCATTGGAGTAGAACTTATGCATTGAGAGTAAGGTCCTTCCCATTTTGGTTCGATATTGGGAGGTTTCTTTCCTGGTATCATTGGAGTTATGAGAACCAATTCCAATTCTCCCTGAATGAATGAACGAAGATGAACTTTTTTGTTGAAATCTCGTGCTATTCGATTCTGATAGACTTCCAAATGGTATAGGGTGCACAATATTTTTTCATCTAATTGTTCCAATTCATCAAATATCTTTTTTAGATTGTTCATCTGTAGATGACTGATCACAAATGGCTACTATGAGCGAAGGTAATTGAACTTCAATGGGCAAGACTACCTCCATTCTATATACCCATGAATATGGAGTTGACCACGTTGCAGTGCGGGTGGTGGTCCGATAAGCCCATAAAGCATGAAAGAGTTTATCAGGCCATGACTTCTTATCTTTATCCACCATCTTTGTAGTATATTTTAAAGAGTCTTATTGAAGGCTTCTATTTGTCCATTGGCCGCTGCATGATACCGAGATGAATGGTTGGATTTGATGTTGTATTCTTGATACAACATCCTTACCTCAGATGAATAGAAGTTGGTGCCATTGTCCGTCAATATGGTATGAGGGACACCAAATCTGGTCATGATGTTAGACTTGATGAAGCTAAAAATGATTTTTGAACTAACTTCTTTGAGAGGTATTGCCTCTGCCCATTTGAAAAAGAAGATAGTAACAGTAAGAATATACTTAAACTGTTAGGCTGTAACTAAAGGATAAGGTCCCACTACATCCATTCCCCATGTGGAAAATGGCCACATGTATTTAGCTGTATGAAGAAACTCTGGGGTTTGATGAATGAAGTTGACACATACATGGCATGAATGACACTTCTTTGTGAAACCAACACAAAATTGTATCATTGAAGGCCAAAAGTATCCAAGCCTTCGAATTTGATCAGACAGTCGATTTCCAGACTGGTCGGCACCACAGACTCCTGTATGCACTTATTTCATGACATCCATTTTCTTTTCACCATAAATTCATCTGAAGAGAACTCCATCAAAACCTATTTTGTAGATAATTTTTTCTAGGTGATCTGGGCTGTCATAAAGAGTAAAATTGACCAAACATCACCAGATTTGTTCTTTCCTAGATCTATCAGGTGGAAGTGTTCCATTTTGAAGGTATTCTCTAATAGGTGCCATCCATTCTGTAGTATGACCATATTGTTCAGAAATGGGACTAATTTCATTGATTTCCTCTATTCTAGTTTGAACATAAGGTGAAATTTTATGATGGTGGGAAATACTGATGATTGCCTCGTCCCGATTTGGATCTTCCAGAGCTGTAGCTATATTGGCTAGTTCATCATCTTGAGCATTTTGTGATCGTGGGACATAAGAAACTGTCGGTTCCATAGGAAATTCTGCTATTAACTCTCTAACGTAATCATACAAAGGTATTAACTCTTCTTTTCTGATGGCATAATCCCCATTGACTTGTTTGATTACCAGGTCTGAATCACCTTTCACCTTTAAGTGATTCACTTGTACTTGAAGCGCCAACTCCAATACTACGATGAGATCTTGGTATTCTGTTTCATTATTGGTACCACCTTCCCACAATAAGAAGGAATAAGGTAACACTGCCTTTTCCTGGGAAATAAGTAAAATTCCTAACCCAACTTTGCTGAATTTAGGATCTTCCATTTTCTTCCCCGTTGGACTTCTGGAAGCACCATCAAACTACATTTCCCATGGTTGAAGATTATCTTGAATAGAAAATACTTCTTCATCAGGAATTTCAATATCTATAGATGTATCTTCTATTGAAGGATGTTCAGCAAGGAAATTAGCCAGATCTTGGCCCTTTATCACCTTTTGAGACACATACTAGATATCAAATTGCTGCAAAATAACTTCCCACCATGCCAGACGTCCTGTAAGCATTGGATGACTAAAGATGAATTTGAGCAAGTTATTGCGAGATATCAGTTAGACCCCCTGATGTTGTAGGTAGTGTCTCATCTTTTGAACTGCAAAGATTAATGCTAGGCAGCACTTCTCAATACTTAAATATCGGGTTTCTACTTCAAGCATAGTCTGACTAAGATAATAGAGGCTGTTTTCATTCCCAACGTCATTATTCTAAGCAAGAAAGGTACCCAATGATCGCTCTAAAACTATAACATAGAGGATAAGTGGACTTCTTTCAATAGGTGGAATTGATACCGGTGGAATCAAGAGATATTTCTTGAGAACATTGAATGCTTCTTGACATTCTTCAGTCCACTGGTAAGTGACTCCCTTCTTCATCAATTTGGTGAAGGGTAAACTTTTGAATGCCAAATTAGTGATGAAACAGCGAATATAGGCTAAGTTTCCTTAAAGTACTCTAAATTCCTTCAAATTTCGAGGAGGTGACATACCAAGGATTGACTTTTTCTTCTAAAGATCGACTTCGATACAATGATGGTGTACAACAAAGCCGAAATTTTTTCCTGAGGTTACCCCAAAAGCACATTTTAAGGGGTTCATATTCAAATTGTGTTGTCGAAGTTTGTGGAATATGACTTCCAAATCAGCCAAGTGATTAGAACATCATCTGGATTTAACCACCAAATCATCCACATAACATTCAACAAATTTCCCTAAAAAGGGTTTGAAGATACGATGCATGGCAGGATGATATGTTGCGCTTGTATTCTTCAGGACCAAGGGCATTACCCGATAGAAAAACACTCCATGGGGGGATCTGAAGGCTGTAGATTCTTCATCTTCTAGAGCTATTCATATTTGATTATACCCGAAATATCCATCCATGAAGTAAAGTGCTTCATAGCCAGCTATTTCATCAATTAAGAGTTCTATGATTGGAACTGGAAAATCATCCTTGGGACAATGCCGATTAAGACCTCTGAAATCAATGAAAACTCTAATTTGTCCGTTCTTCTTTTTCACAGGGACAATATTAGCCAGCCACTTGGGATATTTAACTTCTATGATGAAGTTAGCTTTAATAAGATTATCCACCTCAGCTTCAATTTTGGAAGCATATGTTGGGTGTGTTCTTTTTATGGCTTCCTTGAATCCTCGATGTTTCTCTGGCAAACCCAAATGATGAGTAGCAACATCCAGATCAGGGACTGGAATTTTTGTATAGTTCCAAGAAAATATATCTCGATTTTGCTTCAAAAATGAAATATATATTTCCTTCTCTTCAAGAGTCAGGGCTAAACTAATTAAAGTGGGACGTTGATCTTCTTTTGTACTAAGATTTGTTTCTCTGAGTTCATCCACAGTAGTAGAGATACCCTCTTCAAATGATGGAGGAGCATCTCTGAGATCTTCTTCAACATGTGTTATTTCTTATGTTTCGACTTGCATAGTAGATGATGAAGCATAATTTCAAGGATCAAGAAAGATGTTAAAATTTTAACATCTTAAAGAAGAGGATTCCATTTATGACCCTATTAATGATGACGGGTCTTCCTTGGTTAATAAAGAGGTGATGATGGATTGAGAATTGACATCATCGTTCACCTCTGACATTGCTATAACTTCTTCTGGCCTGGTTGGCGAAGTATATACTTTCTGGATTTCAGTGGATGAAATGAATACATCTCCATTTGGGCTTTCATCATTGCTTGGTGAATCACCAATTTCTCCAATGATATCTATCTAGATTTCTGTAATTGACATTATGGAAGTTTCCATATTAGTATTCGTATTTGGGTCTATCCTGTCAATTTGACTGATAGGCAACACATAATCTGTACACACATTTATAAATGGGTTTACTGGAATCTTTTCCAAACCATATGGATCATTAACTTTGGTAACCTCCCTTATTGTGTTTTTCTCCTTACCCTCCATGTGATAGAATTCTGCCTCAATGTATTGATATTCACATGTTTTTAATGGGGCTTTATCACCATAAAATCCCCCAATTTGACCATTGAAACAATATTTGAGACATTGACGGTATGATGAAGGAATAACTGCATGTTGATGTAACCAAGGTCTTCCAAGAAAAATGTTGAAAGCTGTGTCATGACGAACAACCAAGAAATCTGAATTGGATACAATATCACTAAACTAAGTTCTGAGTGTGACCTCACCTAGGGGTTCTTGTTAATTTTTATCATATCCTTGCAACGTCAATGTAGAAAGAGATAAATCATATTTGGTGAGGCCCAACCGATGAAGTGTACGAATGGGGATGAGTTTGACTCTTGGACCATTATCAATGAAAGCTCTTCGGATGTCTACATAATTGACCTTGCCAGATAAATACAAAGGTCTAATATGTCCATGCACAACATCATCTTCATCTTCATCTGTGAAATATATCACTGCATGACATTCTGCAGGATTATTCTCTACATGGTAGACTTCAGCCGCACCAATTTCAGTTTCGAATTCATGAGGACTTGTAAAAACCTCGATGAGTGCCACCCAAAGATCCTTTGATAGATTCAAGGCATCAAGAATTAATAACTTGGCTGGTACTTGGGCCAAATGTTTTAAGACATCATTTTTTTGATCCAAAGCTCTGCGTTTCCCAACAAGAACATGTGGTTTAGCAGGTTCCTTGGAAGTGGATGCTTTGGAAGTATATGCATCTTGTATCGGGGTAGGAGTTGGAAATACTCCAGGCTTTGGAAGATTAGACCAAATAAGTCTATTTACCTACTGAGAGGAAGAAGGTGTAACCTCCAATAGATCCTCCAAAATGACTATGCCAGGACTGAATCTGCCATGTGTGGAAGAACTTTCTTGTTCTTGTTGAGCTCGCTGAAGGGCTCTGCCACGATTTTCTAATGCATACACAGTTCTAGAAGGGTTAGAATTAGAATAGTGGCTTCTGGGATATGCATGTCTTCCTCTATATCCCAAACCTCTGGAACTCCCCTTAATTCCTCTATTTGATACAGGGAACTCAGGCTCATCGAGATCAAAACTGTTACTGGAATTAGGATCTATTAAGTGAATCATGCTAACAGAACCAAAGATCAACTCTTAATCTGATGAAGACTCTGCCTGATTAGCCAGTTTAGGCTATGCCATTTGGTGGTACGGTGCCCATGGCTTCAAAGTAGATGGCATAAAATCTTCCAGAGTCAAAGACCACTTTGGATTTTACACAAACTCATCTTCTTCTTATTACTCTTCTTTCTTTGAATTATGCCGTTTCTTTGAGGATTTTCCCTTTGACGAAGGGGGCTTTTCTATGACACTCATATCAGAAGACACAATTGGTTTCTTCAATTGCATTTTTAAAATGGCATGAGTTTGGTTGATCGTTTTCCGGACCATCCAATCATCATATTTCTACACATTTTTGATTTTGACTTCTTGCCACTCGCCTTCTTCCTCTGGATCTGTAGCAGTAACACATTCTACTTGATCTGAAGAACCTTTCAATTTGAGTAGTCCCAAGTTGAACATTTTTTGCAGGAGGTCCTTGAAGACAAAACACTTCTGAATGGGATGCCCCAACATCTGATGAAATGGGAAATAGTTGGGACAGTCTTCATCTCCTTCCTTGTTCTTCCTTTTGGGCCTTGGAAATTGAACCAAATTATTTTCTAGAGCCGAAATGAAGTAACCATGAAATTGTTCATTTAGGAAAGAATAAACTTTTCTGTTTAGATCCTCAAATTGTTTCCGTCTTTGATCTCTTTGATCATCTTGACAAAATGACCTCTGTTTTTGACGCTCAGGAGGTGGAGCCCTTTAGAAAGATGAAGGTTTTGAAGGGGAAGCAGGTACATGTTCTTGTTTAAGCATGACTTTAGAGGTCTTTGCTCTACCCATTCTCCTTCCTGGATCTGATGGAATTACACGAGTTTTATCCTTAGTCTTTGTAAGAGAGTCTTCAATCTATTGATCGATCAAAGTAAGGTCTCGAAACCCTCTTATGTATTTCACAGGGATCAATGGTGTGCGTAATTCATCATGCAAATTTGCCACATAGATTGGCAACAATTCCTCTTGAGGGAGTGCTAAGCTTAGGGAATATGTTAATCGCTTCCAGCGAGCAATGAAATCTAAAACTCTTTCATTCTCCCTTTTCTTACAATTTTTAAGATAAAAAACTATTGGCTTTGTAAAAGTTGAGCTGAATTTAAGAAGGAATCTTTGGCGAAGATCTTCCCATCCGGTAATTGACCAGGATTGCAAGCTTGTGTACCAGACAAAAGCAAGCCCTTGTAATGACTGTACAAAACACCTGAGCTTAACTGCTTCCTATTGTTGAAGGGTTCTCATCATAGGATCACAAAGGGAAACAAAATGTGTTAAGTGTTGCTTTGGGTATCCCAAACCATTAAATATTGGGAATGTGGTACTTGCAAAATTTAACGGTGGAGGAATTACATCAACACATTCATGGTAAGCTATCTTTTCTTGTTGAATTTGAGAATGTTTTCCCTTCATAGCTTCCAACCGAGCTATTAATTTTCCAATAGTAGTAATTAAATTTTTAGAAACATCCGGTTGAGCTTGGTCCTTAGCAGGTGCAATAACTGGAGCTTGGATAAGTGTGGTGGCTGATACTATAAATGATGATAACACCACTGTTTGTTATTGCACCTAACCCATAGGATTAGACCCGTGAGGGTGTATTGGTAGAGGAGGATATTCTTGATCCATATCAGTATCTACAACAAATTCCCTTGGCTGACTGACTCCAGTACGTTTAGGAGGAAAACTACCTTGAAGTAGTTTTGCATTCAACCTCTTCAATTCCTTCATTTTATCTTTCTTGTTGTGTGAATCTTTGCTCTAGTGACATTGATTGTCCTTATCCAGAGGAAGGGTATGGAACCTGATTCATTCCATTCCCCTTGTTGGATCCCTTTCGGAGAGGGGGAAGTTGTTTATTTGAAAGAACACCCAGATTATGGGTAAGCCTTTGATTTCGTGTACGCACACCTTCTTCATTTGTGTCTGTGTGTACAACTTCTTGAGTAGGAACCTCTTTATCTGATCCCTCTGAGTGAGCCTCATGTTCTAGAGGATCAGAAACAACAGCATTGATGACATTAATTGATGAATAACGCATTGCATCCCTTCTATCGGCATTTCTGTGATACTTTCTTTTTCCATGTCCTTGATGAGACATTGCCTTTTGTTGATTTGATCCCTCAGGAACTTCTTGATGAACCGTAATTTGGAGGGAATATCCTAATAATTCGGATCTTTGTTCCTCTTTTAGATTCTTCCCTAATCGATAGAAAACTGACTTTCTCCAAGGAAGAGATTGATGATTTGAAAAAGTCCCCAGTCCGGTGGACTGGGGTTGTTCCTGCTATTTCTGCTCAACTCCTCAAACCCTATTTGTTGATTCTGAGGGTTGGGTTAAAAGAGTCCCCAGTCTGGAAATCTGGGGTGGTTCTTGAGCTGCTACATTTGAGACTTTCTTAAAAGATCTCCTGATCTTGTAGACTTTAGTCCGGAAATTGGCTGGATGCATCAACCTGCATCCACTTTTATCACCTGGCTCCAATGAATGCTAGATGATTTCTGACACTTTTTCCCCTGATTATGCACTCACTCTAAACCAGAAGCCTATTCAATATTATCATTTTCCTGATGCAAGAGTAATTCGACAACTTGTTCTTTGTATTCCTGAATTTGGGAAGAACTATTTGAGGCCTATTCTTGAGCAATCCTTTGATTACCAACAAAGCCAATTGGCTGTGGTCGGCCATGGGAAATAACATTTCATGAGACCATTTTCGGCGGGATTTATTGAGTAGAGAGTATGGTGAAATGTAGTGCTCCATGAACACCCCATCCCCTGATATGAATACTAGATGGGGCATTGGCAATTAACTGGCGCAATCTTTTTAGTGAACCAAGGCATGAACGCTGAAGGGCTCTCTTCTGCTTTTCAGCCTTCGGATATCGAGAAACTAAGAGAGATTCCAAGTCAATTTGGCGTTGTAACCCTTCTATTATCTTGACATGATTTTCATATTCATCATAAGATAATATTTTCTTCTTCGATTGACAATGAGTTTTCCACATGCTGAGACGAATGTCATGAATGCAATATTCCATCAACATCTCTGGAATGTCATAATGAGGGTCAACCAAAGGCCAAAACATAATTGGCCCTTCACCTTTTTCCAGTTGTTTTCTTATATTCAGCACTTCATATTTATAATTTGATGAAGATTCTTCTACCTCATTAGACCAGAGCTGGGGCTTCCTTGTTGTTTCATCAGATTCAACAATATTTGTAGAAAATTCACCGATCAAACTAGAAGATGAATGACCCAGGGGTGGTTCAGAGAATGACCTACAACCCAGGATATCTTCTAATTGATAATGTATTTCACCTGCTAATGGTAAAGCTTCAGACATGTCTGGCTTCACATTTGCAAGTGCCTCAAGATAAGAGGGCTTTCTTGTCACTACATTGTCCATTAGAGTATTTTCCAGGAAATGTGAAATACTACTGTGGAGAGGACTTTTGCAGCTAAATTCAACATCATGGGGAGGACCACCATGGTGGGTTACAGCAAAAGATGAAACCTTTTTCTCCTTGGTCTTCTGGCCACACAGAGGTTTCTTGTGTCTCTCATCTGAAGTTGATACATAGAGATCGACCGAATTGTCAGGAAGCAAGCCTTCATGAGGAAGTGTTTGATGAAGACCTTCATAATTAATGTTCCTACTATTGGGAAATGAGAGATTAGAATCTTGAATTCCAACAAATAATTGTATGAGTGCTTCAAGAACTCCAGCATCGAGCAAGGCCTTATTAAGAATTGGCTCTTGATTTCTTGACTGTGCTGGGCGGGTCTTCTTCTTTGACATCTTCTTACTCACTTCAGGAACCACTTGTTGATGAAATTGGTTATTATGGAAAATTTTATGTGCCTCCTCAAGAGAAATAGTCAAGTTAGGATGATTATCTCCACTCAAATCAGGTGTGTGTGCCTGACTTGGTTGTCCATATGACATGGGGAAGTACGCCCCAAAACCCTCTTAGACTGGAACAGAGTTGTGTGTCTATTATGGAGTGATATGATAATGTGTCACTCCACTAGTAGGGATAGATTTTCATTTATATCCCTATAATGCTGCTGAAGCTGTTATAATATTCTGACAGGCATCCAGAATATGATCAGAGATTTGCTTCTTCTCTTTCACCATTGATAGAATATGCTTGGTGAATTCAGCTGCCAGAATGGGGATATACGTCCATTCTGTTCTTGGAGTAGGTGTGTATTCCTTCTCCTATCCTCCTTTTCCTATTAGTGAATTCTGACAGTACTCAAGTGTGGGGGTAGAGAGTTGAGTCTGCCTCATGTTTATCATTGGAGATTTCCAATTGACTTCTCTGGGTGCTACCAAACGAGACTGTTGGTAGGCTTGATCAATACTAGCAGGTGTATGTGTATTCTGATTGCACTCCACCAAAAGTGGTTGATGAACTTCCTTAAATACTGAAAGATGAGGCTGTATATAGGATTGATGAGTGTAAGCAGGTGTATGTGCCTGTTTACCAGTTTCCAACACATTGGGTTGGCGGGATTCATCGTATGTATTCAGATGAGCCTACTGACTACCTGATGACTTATAAACAGCTGTATGTTCCTGTTTATAGTAATCCTCCAGAATTTCCTAGTCGGAATGGCCTGTTGTTGCCAGACGAGTCTGCTGGACATCATAATTAAAACAGACGGGTGTATGTGCCCGCTCGTTTCTTTCCACCAAGTTAGGCTGGTGGACTTATCCAAAAATGGAAGATATAAGAACATGCTCACGGCTGACCGGTCTTCACCTCTGGTGGTTCGTCTTGCCTGCTCAGGTTCGAGGAACCTGAGCCAAACGCCTGGAGACGACACCCTCAACATGTTGAGGGTGCACTGGCACACGAGTCTGGCGGCGATTGTTGGTGGGAGCCCGTAGGAAGCACTCATGTCTCCTTGAATTAAGGCCTTCAGTGACCTTCTCATTCACCTCCACAGGATAAAGGAGGGACTAGTGATTGCGTTCTGTGGATAATGACCTAAAACGGTTGGAGACGGTGGTTGGCACCACCTGCTTCTTGATCGCTGGTCGTCACTGTCCGGAAAACCGTGGTGAATTATTGACTTGGAGGGCCTATCAAGAGGCCTCTAGAGTCAGAATAGTACTGTTTTTATGGTATTCCCTAACAAGTTCATTTGATACCCAGGGTTGAAGACACTTAGTAGGTGAAGTCGTCCTCAGAGCGGACGACGATCCAGCAGGAGTAGCAGCAGATGCATTCACAACAGAGGTATTCACAGGTGTGAACTTAAGAGAAGCCATTTCTGTAATGCAGAAGATCTTGGAAAAGAGTGCATGTTAGATATAACAGAAATAATCAAGATAAATTCATCCACTACATCTTTTGGATGAGCACATATGTTATTTATTATTTTTTCGGCCCTCTCATTGAGTTTAAATAGGGACTTAAAAAATAAGTAAAACATCAATTTAACTTGGTTAAGGATTCACGTCGGGTTCACCATTTTTGTTTCGCGCTAGAATTGGGGATGACCTCATTGGTTTAAGGTTCAAACATTCCAATCGGTTTATAATGGGTTTGTTCGTAAAACTGGAAACATCCCATGATTCTATATCCATTTGGACCTACTTTCCAAAGGTAGGTGCTCATTAATTGTGAACCAATGAGGCTTAAGAATTTGCATTGGTCGGGAGGATGGGAGGTCAGACTCATCACACCTTTTTGAGGGGAATTATTGTCTACTTTAGGACTCTCTTTATAGATTTAAGTTATGTTCGTGAATCCTTATTAAATTACCAAGTATGAAAATGAGCTTTCCTCTAGATCTAACAATCAATGATTGATATGTATGAGATTTAGAGAATATTTTATATGTATTTGAGGTTCTTAATTGATAGAGAATCATCTGTATTTGTTATAGATTCTTAGTCAGTGGTATCCTTCAACACATTATATAGAAATCTCTTGGTCATTATGATAACCATACTGGGTTTAA
Organism: Viscum album; assembly: GCA_963277665.1. Lineage (NCBI taxonomy): Eukaryota > Viridiplantae > Streptophyta > Magnoliopsida > Santalales > Viscaceae > Viscum > Viscum album. The sequence continues at coordinate 527,107,557 of OY728131.1, read as the reverse complement.
AGCCACTCAGTGAGGCACTTTAAGTTTATTTTCATTCATAAGGACATGGATTATTTCATAGTTGGGATCATACCCGCATATGGGCTACCTACGTATCCTTGTTTAGAAAAGGAATCAGAACCCACATAGTTCGAGTAAAGAAGTATGAGGTTTATGCATGGTTGATGGCTGAAAGATATATTCCATAATTACTTTTACGCTCTAAGCTCACATGTGTCATGCTCGGTGTGAGAAAAAAGAGGCATTGTTAAAACCTGACAATTGTGCCATGAAAGATGCAATCATGAGAAATAATATGGGGCTTATGTATGTATGACTGCCCAGATAGACGAGGATTGGGATTTAATTTAGGGAAGAACCCGGGAACAAGGTCCATAAAGGTATATGTGCGAAGTGGAGATTTGGATACTTAAAGTTAGGGCTTACTCCTGAGAAGGATTCCCAAATTAGAGGGAACTTATGATTGGGTTTTACTCCTAGGAAGGAAGCCCAAATCAAAAGAAATTAAGACTGGTTAAGAGAAATTATAACTGGGGATTATTCCTGAGATGGAGGCCCAGGTTAAGGAAACATGAGAACTAGGGATTATTCCTGAGAAAGAGACCCAGGTTAAGGGGAATTAGGACTGGGGAATACTCCTAATGAGGATGCCTAGGTTAAGGGAATTTGGAACTTGGGGCTTACTCCTGAGGAGGATACCCATATATGGGAACCTGGGGCTTACTCTTGAGGAGGATGCCCATGAATAGGGGACTTGAGGCTTACTCTTAAGGAGGATGACCATGAATTAAGGGAATTTGAAGAATGGGACTTACTCCTAAGGAGGATTCCCAGGTTATGGGACTTGGGGATTACTCTTAAGGAGGATTCCCATGAATTAAGAAGATTTGAGATTGGGACTTACTCCTAAGAAGGAGGCCCATAATTAAGGAAAATTTGGACTGGGGCTTACTCCTGAGGAGGAGGCCCAGGTTAGAAGATCCTCTCATCTTTAAGGATGAGGTTGAATGAATGAAATCTCTAACCTTAGTGACATAAAGATACGTAAACCACTAGGTTTTAAGAGATGTCCCACAGAATTCCTTTCAGATAAGAAAGAAAACAAGGGAACCATGCCAAAAATGGATTTTAAGAGGGTTTTGAAGGCTGAATCTTGAATAGGAGAGGTGGATTTGAATAATAGTGGTGAATAAGCAGGAGGGGCACGAAAAAAGAAGTAGGCGCGCAGGTCCTGTTGGGCACGCTGGTCTTGGGCATGCTGGTCTTGGGCACACAGGTATACCTGCACGGCACAAGTGTACCTGTGTGCCGATCAACCTATAGGGTAATACTTGGGGGAAGCTTGGCTCAAGCATTTAGTATTATCCCAAGTGTCTTACAAAAGGGCCGCACACAGGTTCTGTTGAAGGGATAAGGCAACGCGCATGTGTCTTCATTTCCCTTAAGGGTTAGACACCTAGTCACAAAGGTGTTGGTGAATTTCAACACTTAGTCCTTGTTCCCCCATTTTAGATCTTCCGTTCTAGGTAAGAAATTACCTTAGAAGTTTTCAAAAGACTTTGAGAAGAGACTAGGGTGCCAGGAGCTCAAATATGACTTTCTGGATTTTTCATCCTCGAAATGGGGGGACCAAAAGGGGTATTTATAGGCTACTGAAGACCCCGGAAAAAAATCAAATAGGGTGCACAGGTCACCTGCATGCCCAATATGTGGCGCGCATGTACCCTGCACGACCATCTTGGAACCTCCGCGGCCCATGTTGAAGAAAATCCCTGTTCATGCCTTTGTCAATTTTTGATGTTTCTTCAAAGGATGAATCACTTTATGCTAAGGTATTCCCCTTTTTTCAGTCGTTTAGACTCTGTGATGGAAACTAGCATAAAAAATGATATAAAGACATTACAAAATAAAATTTCATATCATAACTCCCCAGAACTACCCCAAGCCTCCTTGCAGAACCTCCAACACTTAATACACAAAAAAATGGTCTACTAGGATCTTGTCCCTTGAAACCCTTGCTATTTTCATGGGACTCCTGAGATAAGTTTTTATTATTTCTTGGATAAGTTCATGGTAGTGTTCATTGAGGAAATTATCAAGTAATCATAGCTAGAATATGATCTTTTTGAATATATAAAGAATATTTTATGATTCCTTAGATAGCCTAAAATCTATTGGATGTTTTCCAAGTGCAGGTTTTGGATGCATGAGGTGCATTTCCTAAGGAAATTTGTATCTCAAAAAGGATTGTAGGTTAATAACTTGAAGGTTATGGTTGTTTTTCTTGGTATTATGGGTTATTATTGAAGTTTCATGTTTGATTTATCTCCAATTTTAGGTTTTTAAAATATCATAGAAATAGAAGGACCAATATTTCAATGGACTGATTAGTGTTAGGTGGATTTTGAAAACCTAAAGGGGAAGTTGACCAATATTCTTGTTCTCTAGTTTTTAGAGAAAAGAGCTATGTTTAATGTATTTTATGATACTTAGAATCTCAGTTTGGATTAAATATTGATAAATTAGAGGGTGGTGATCTCATATAGGTCTAGTAATTTATGCCCTTAGGAATGTATCTATTCCACCCATGATTTTGAGTTGGTGGTAGTTGTGTTTTCCTTAATTCTTTAGTAGAAATACCTCATTGGTGGACAGTTTTTGATCTTTATATATCAAAATATCTTGAGGTATATTTTATCTTACTGGGATTTAAATGAATTTTACTTGATTTGGAAGAAGTTAATATAAAATTATAACTTTGATATATATTAATCCCTGGGTAAAGGGAATATAATTACTGATGTGATAAGTAGGAATTCATGAGGAGATTCTTTTTGAGTTTACAAAGATACTTTGAGAGTGGTTTGGGATCTTGCGATGGTGAATATTGGGGTGGAGGAGGCTGGCGGAAGAGGATGACTATAATAGTAGATAGTGAAATAATCATTATTTATGTAGGTGGATGAGTCTTAGTGGAAAGAGATAGAGTTTGGGGTGATGAAAGATTACATTTTACCTAGTGACACTCCTAAGGTATGTTTGGAGAATGATAAATATTGAATGTGGTTTTTTGGGAGATTATTCCATTGGTGATTCACAAGGAGGTTCTTCATGAGTTTTATAGATAAATTTTGGTAGTGGATACCAGTATATCGAATATGTATTATGCTTTGTAGAGTTTGTTTTTATGGATGGGGATTAGGTGGTCCATAGAGTAATTCGTTAAATGGTGTTTTTTATGCTAGTAGGTAAATGAAAACATCAGGTTCCTAGAGGGTTATTATAACTATTTGATATACCTAAGTGGAAGTGGGACAACAATTCGATGCATTTCATCGTCATTTTTCCTCGATCCCAAGAATAATTTAAGGATATTTGTGTGATTATGGATTAGTTTATGATGTTCTACCATTTATTCATGATCATGGAATCAATTAATGTTGATGTTTTAGCAAGTCAATTCATAGATGTGATAATGAAACTTCATAGGGTACTGTGGATAATCATTTTTAACAGGGATTCTCATTTTACCTCATGAGTCTGGGGAATTCTTTAGCATGTTTTTGGATCATATCTACACCATATCATTTTTTCCATCTAAATAAATTTGTTTAGTTGAAGATGACAATTCAAAGGATGGAGGATATATTGTGCACCTATGTTTTTGATTTTGGTGGATCATGGATGAATCATCTACCGTTGGTTGAGTTCACATATAATAATACATATCACTCTTCTATTACCATGAAACTATTCATGAAATTTTATATAAGGATATTCAAATATCATTTGTACAAGATCAAGGATGGGGATTGTACATTCCTTGGACTAGATGCGGTGAAAATAATGTCTAAGAAGGTGTATATGATTTGGGAGAAGATGAAAGCAAAAAACGACTATTCGAAGGGTTATACTGATCATAGGTGGTAGCCTCTAGGCTTCAGGGATATATTTCTTGTGTTCCCAATGGGAATATATCATTGTAATAAATAAAGGTTTAACCTAAGGAGTAAACCTTTTCCCTAGTTTATTGGTCCTTTTGATGTGTTGGGGTGTGTCAATGAGGTATCATCTTAGTCATCACTTCCTTATAAGATGAACATGATCTACGACGTTTTCAACATGTTTCATCTTGATCAATAACTTCATGATGACTCCCATGTCATCAATTAGGGTTACTTGCATATCAAAGATGGCATGGAGTTTATGGAGTATCCATTTTAGATTTAAGATCACCCAGATAAGGTGTTTCATATTCATTACATTACTTTGGTTTGTGTTTTATGGATGAATTATGTCATAGATTTATTTAAGTAGTAACCTGAGTCAAATATACACACACTCAATACCCTGATATATTTTTAATCATGTTTTTCATGATGTTTATATATTTGTTTCTATGTTGAGTTGATTGAGATTTTTTTATTTCTATTATTTTAGTTGAGATTATTTATTTCTTATGTTAAATTATTCTATAAGAATGATATTATTCTAGTTGGGAGGTATCACTCAAGGGATTTTTTTTGGTTTTGAATTTTATTGTTGAAGATTAGAATAATTTGAGTGGTATCTAATGTAATAACTTGGACCTTATCAGTATGTTATATTACATCCTTCGGTGGTGGAGATTTCAAGAGAATTTTGAAGTAATATAGGTGTTTACATAGATAAGAATTCATCTAGAAGGGAAATTTTAGGATATGTCCATGGATTCTTCACTATAGAAGGATGATAAAAAGACAGGGTGATGGTGTATTTTGGTGCGTGACACCATGAAGGATTGATTCATGGTGTGGTTTTTGTTTCATGACATAGGGTGTATGTCATGGGAGTTAGGAACCACCCTATCTGAAGGAGATATCATGCCAACAACCTCATAAGTCCTATCATGGTGTGAAGGTATTGAGGTGATTTTTTGGTGAAGTTAAACCAAAAAAATTAAAAATAAATCCTTATGTATATATTTTTATTCTTATGTTTTGAATTCTCTATTTTTTGGTCATGGAGTGAGGATTTAGGTCCTGAAATGATATGGTCTTAGGAATTTTTTTAATCTATCTTATGTATTAGTCTTGGTGTGATCATATATTCAATTAAATGAATCCCTCAAAGGATAGATTCAAGGTTCTACCTTTTTTAGGTGTTCTCATCCCATGGTTCACCATTTACACCATTGATTGGTTTTGAGGGATCTTATATAAGACATGATAACATTGGTTACTGAGTGAACCATTCTCAGTTATATCATAATAATATAGATGAATAATTAATAAATAAAGGGAGATATGAAGAACGTAATTCAAATTTTATAGATTCTTTTGATTTAGCCTCATCATACTGTGACCATATCCTATTATGCGATGACAATTTAAATTTCTAGTATCACTTTAAATTCAGGATCTCATCTAATTAATTTACTTTCCCTTATTTATCCTAGAAAACCAGGCGATCTGAGGTGCATATTTGGAGAAATTTTATCCATATTTGGATGCCTTTGATTCTTGGATTTATGGATTAAGAATATTTCATCTAAGGTACGATTTTTTCTATTCTCTTTGGTTAGCTCCCTATACTTCATCATGGAGAGATTGTGGAAATGGTTTTATTAGGTTTTATTAGAAATAGGTTATGAAATTATAGAGGTTCCTCTGATATAGGTTGTTGAGGCCCCCATCTGATCCTGGCCTTATAGCCATCTTCTTCTATTGTTTGGGAACAATAATTATTGAAGCTCCAATTAATGTAAGGGATTTGATAATTCTCCTTCTATTTTTTGTATATTAGATAAGTAACCTATTTTTTTCTTCTTTGGGTGGTTATTAAGAATTAATCTAATGAAGATAATAAAATATACTAAATAAAATTTTATAGTAGGGGTGAATCACATGTGTTTTATATGATTCTATGATATTTATTATAGTCAATGGTTGTTTAATGTTACCATAACGTAAAATTTGTTTTCTACAATTAAAATCGTTAGATAAACTTTCATAAAATATATATTTAGTGACTAGGTATTTTAACAGCCAAAACATAACTCAATTATATATTTAAAGAGTCCCAGTAACACTCAAGGGGTAAAATGGTAACACTTCTCTAGTAGATGACCTTAGAATTTTTTATAGCTTCATTGAACTCGAGGTGAAAGGTTTACTTCCAGTATGAGCTAATCCAATGAATATTTTGGGGAATTGAAAATCCTAAAAAAATAAATTAACTAAAATAAATTATATTTATTCCCATAAATGTATTTTTGATGAAATAATTGTATCTATAAAACGAATCATCAAATGGAAAACCTAACATTACAGCTGCATCAAGAACATTGGTTTTATACCAAGAGCTATATAATTTTGGTTTGTATTGGATTCCTTATGTTTAGGATATTATTGTCGATATAGATTAATTAAATTGATTTAATTATTTATTTTAATGTGTCATTGGAACCCTAAAATTCCCTTTATAAGAATCATTAACCCAATCTACTTGGAATATCTACTCAAACCCTAGATTGGTTGAGGAAGGGATACAGGAGACCACATGATAACTGGGAACCCATAGTGATTTATTAATTTGGTGATCAATAGATCTTGTATTGGTTGTATTCTCCATCAACAATTGATCTAAATATGAGATAGAGATTTTTTATTTTTCATTGATTTTTTATTCATGAATTTTATATTAAATTGATGGACTAAAAGATTCAATCATCATGAATAATTATTGGTGATTCGTTCATATATTTTCCCTAACTCCATTAATGTTGATTTCATGTTTTTTATAAGGAATCTTCAAATAATAGGTCATTATTATTATTCTTATATCTCTCTCTATATATATCTTTCAACTCTCTATCTATCTATATCTATCTCTTCCAAACAAACAAACACACACACACACACTCTCTATCTCTATCTCTTTTTCTCTCTCTCTATTTCCCACTCTGTCTTTTCATATTATGTGTGGATGATGGGTCGCTATCCCAAACAATGCCCGATAGAAGCGAGGGGAAATGGTGTGGGGAGGGGTTGACATCGATCAATGTGATGATTATGTGAGGAGGGGTGAGGGGGAAACAACTTGGACAGAGCATACAAGGTGTCCAGTAGAGGTTGAGAGGTGGTTGAACATAGATTTTCTCAAGGGGGAAGTGCAGCAGATCATGACTGTGTATGAATACTAGCACATGAGTGATTTAATGTGCATTTTTTAATAGTGGTGAAACAAGTGGATGGTGAATATGATGAGGGGTTGACTGTATAAGCTGTAAGAAAGGGGAAGACCATAATTTAGTTAGTCGAAGTGGCTAATGGTGGAAAGCATGTCTACTCCAGTGTGAGAAAAGGGGTAGATGGGGGAACTAGTTTTGTCTCCCCACCATTACGATTCCTCTATATTAGATAATTCCCCTCCCACCATCTATAGAGTAGGGGTGTGGTAGGCCATAATGGGTAGCTGAACCGACTCCACATGAGTACCAGATATACCGACCCACGCATGAAGCAAGTTGGGTGGGGCACCCTGGGCCAGTTTCACTCGACCAAACCAGGGAAGAACATGATGAAACCCACATGGGGTGAGCCCATTACACAAAATTCCATGTGTCATTCCCAAGAGCCACCACATGTCCCACACTATTCCCATATGGCATAGTTTTAATAAATTTCTCACAAGGTGTCTAATATGGGTAAAAAAATAGTCTATTATGTTTATTTTTCTAGGTAGACCACAATGTAATAGTTTTTTTGGTAATCTAATACCATTTTTGAAATTATGTAGGTAAATTAATGATATATCTCTCTTGGATGAATTATGGGGTTAATGCTTGATGATTAGAGAATTCATAGGATTAGTACTCCCCTAGAAGTGTATATAAAAAGGATAGGGTGATCTGTATTCATCCTGGAGTTTAGTAATCTCTAAAATACATAGGGTTCAGGTCCTACAGATAGACATGGGATTGGAACTCCCTTGAAGCTGATGTGTTGTGATTCTACCCCATACTTCTCATAAAGATTAATACTCAACTGTATACTCATGGTGTGGTTCCTCTATCTATAAATGTGGCACTACATTTTTTGATGTGTGCTACTTGATGTGGTGTTGGTCATCTAATATAGTTCTTTGAGAGGTTTAATGGATTCACTCACATTATAGGCTGTTATGTTTGTAGGGGTTAGTACACCCATAACCTACATTTTTCCTTGGCCAAGGTTTTAGTTCCCCTATGAATTTATAGAATGATGAAGTGATATTATTAAATATTAAGGTTGGGTAATTACTTAAATTATGCACATAATTCAACAAGGAACATGTCTACCTTGATACATTGTTGTGGCCGTATGGAAGAAATTCTGGTTAGATTAGATTCTTTGAGACTTTTAGCTCCTTCAAGCATCATGGGTTGCCTTCAAGATATACTGCATAGCTTGTCTAACTAATTTAAAATTTTTGGTTTTTTGGGTAATCCAAATATCTTTAAATTATTGAGAGATACAAAACATTATTGGTTGGAGTTGAGATATTTGAGACTCCCCGTGTCATCAAGAATTCATGTAGAAAACCATATTTTGATCCCATGTCTTCATCGAAGTTACACAATCATACTAATCATTTGAGAATATGATTTTCTTTGTTTTTCCTTTATTGTTTTAGTTAATCATATTAATTATGTTTATACTCACCCCTATATAGGGATTGTGACCACTTGTGTTGTGTTTTTTTAGAAAATTTATAGGTTCAGAGATGGTCTTGGTTTATATGGAGTTGTCTTCACTTTCTCAAAGATAACACTCAATGACACAAGGTGATGAATTGTGGAATCTAGTGGTTTGTGATGATTATAATGACTATTTTAGCTAGATATTAACCTATGTGTACATGTAATGAGTTTTATATTTCTAGGGTTTGGTGTTATTCTTATTGGAAGGCTCTTCTGAGGTGAAATAGCTTTGTTATTTTCCTATGATGGGTTATATTTTTATTTTGTTATCTCATGCATGTTTTTTATATAGTTTAGTTGTTTATATATATATATATTATTACTGATTTTGGTCATTTTATGCATTATAGATATGTGTTTATTTCAGGTTGTTATAGTATAAGGCCTCCCATATTGTTTGATACATCTACTTGGTTCTAGTCATCAACCCTTGACCTATTGGAGGTGGGATTGGGGTGGAAGATTTGTTTTATCATTATGTTAGGTGAGGTCTTATGGGTTAGTTCTTTTTTGAGTGGTATCAAAGTAGGTTTTTCCTAAGTATGGAGTTTTTATTTAGGAGGCATGTGGGAACTAGTTTGAAATTTTAGGGAAATGATGTTAATGGGGATTGGGTTTAGTTATCAGACTAGGAACACTAGTATAGGTGCCATAAATAATGAATCTTTTTTTCAGCTCCCTGATAACCTTTTAGTAAACCTATAAGTCTAATAAATTGATTTTGGTGTAAATGAAAGTTATTACATGCATCATATATTGATTAGTCATGATCATTCGTATCCTTTCCATGTCTGCTCATTAGAATATGCTATAATAGTTTTTGGTTCATGCTGTCAAACAACGAGTGCTACCCACTGATTTTTAGCACGTGTGAAGAGGTAGGGTCATGATGATATTATTAATATATCCAACCCTTAAACCATTGACTAGTGAAAGATGAATCGTTTCTTCAAAGACTCATTTAAGATACCTAATCTCCCTATGATCAGAGGAATTTTTTCTCCCTTATTTTTTATAGTGAGAATATTTTATGTAGATTAGATGGTAGATTCTATTGATCTTGATGAGACTACATGTAGGTTGGATATGTAATGTGCATCCTTGAGAGAGTGACCTCAAATTTTTGGGAGGAGAGTCTAGTCCTTGAGTGATAGAGGTTTGGCAAGAGTCTAAATCTCTCATTTCCATTTGTCTTGGGATTTTACTAACAAGATATCGATTCCTATATCAATATTAATATATGTAATTATGATCCATTAAGGGACTCTATTTTATCAAAATCAATGAGAGTACTCTAAAATTTATGGAGTTTGAGGTATTTTTCTGGATAGAGTCTTATCTATGGATGTTAAATCATTAGTAAGGTGATGCGACCATGAATTGATCATGAATTTAGGCCATTAGACCTCACGATATATTACCTAAACTAGTTTTTGTGGTGAAATTTTTCTTGATTTGTGGTTCATGTGGAGACTTTGGAGGAGGTGTTATTGATTTATGGAGTTGTTTTGACATAATATCTTCTATATCAAAGACCCCTGAACAAACATTTGTAGTTTTTAGGATTCATGGAAAGATATTCTTTGGCCATATGGGTAGTTGAGTGTTTCACTTGATGACTACTATAGTGATGTTGTATATAGACCTATATATTGAATATAGCACTAAAATTATATATTTTATTATTGAATTTAGTGTCTTATTATGGATTGTATTTTATTGCGAAATATGTGATTAAGGGGTATATTGTTATGGAAGATAAGTTGATCCACTCCCACAATCTCCACCCTTGATTAGTTCTTAACAGGTGCAGGGTGTTAACAGTCAAATCTATGAGAACATGAATGTGATTGATGGCTATGGTCAGGCATTAATAGGTGCAGTTCATGACATCATTTATGTTCCCTTTCAATAAACCTCATAATGTATGGAGTCAATGTGAGATACTCTTTATACACTATTTATTCAGGAGTTGGAGGTCCAATGAAACCCTTGGACAAACGTAAGTTAATTGGTGAATCAATACTGATAGTTACTATTTTTCACTCATCCCTTCTGGTGGAGTGAGTTTATCCTTTTGGCTAAAGTATTATTCCATGACATTCACTCATTGAAAATATGGGATCCTATGGTACCTACCAAGAGAGATATTGGATACTAGTACTAATAATTCATGATGATATATAATTAATTAAATAAGGTTAGGTAAACCCTCAATAGCGGGTGGGATCCCTTCATGTGTGGTGAGAAAATCCCACCCTGAAGTGCAAGTCAATAACCCATCATATGATAAAAATATCTTTATGTGCTATATTCTTGGATATGATTTCACATACTATAAGCCTGGAGGAATGCATGGATACTTCCAAAGAAATGCCTATTGTTATTTCTTAATGACAGAATAATGTGTTCATATGATTTCATTCAAAATTTGGTGTTCAAGTGTTGCTGGGTGGAGTGATGAACACCCTTGTGATGTTAATGGAGTATATGGATTTAATCCTTCCATGGTTCAGTTCATGGATGAGTATGTTATAAGTTCAGGGTATTTTCATAGTATTTCATTATAATAATCAACTATGTAGTTACTTATTATAGTGTGGGATCATGATTAATGGATTGGTATTTTTCATCATGAAAATTGAAGTTGTAACTATTGATGAGATCATGGTGGAAGAGTAGAATTGTAATAGTTTATGCTTCTAGTAGAGGAGTATGGGTCCAGACGATGGAGAATGTAATGACCTAATATTTTTATATATAGATATTACAACTCTTTTGATGAACATTAATTACATTACAAAATAAAATTCATGAGGATCATAAAGGTAAGTTCCGTTAGAAACTTGGAAACATAAAAAAATAGTTCATAGGTGAACTAAAACATCTCCCACTAAGTTATTTATAACTACTAACCTTCTTAGAAAAATCATACATAATATTTTTCTTCATAACATAGGGAAAAAAATAATAAAGGGTGATCTCAGATACTCAGTAAGGGTAAACAAGTGTGCTACATAAACATAACATGAGTAGAAGAATATGAGAACATGATCATAAAATTTGAAAACCATACCAAATATATCAAATATCATAATCCTAGGTCATGACATAAATATTGGAAATTCAAAATACATGAATCATTAGGAAATCAAAGAACAAGATCTGTGATATAATAACAATGGCATAATATATAGGATTGTGGTATAAACATAGGCATAAAAAATTATTTTTAAAATCATTAAGTCTCATTTCTATGTATGTATTAGTGGAATGGGTTCACTAACCAAACCATCATAGTATTCAAGGTTCACTCCCAAGACTATAATATGGGAAAACATACCTCATTAAACTGGTTTCACTTCCAATTCATGTCCTATTTATCTCATGAGATTTCAATATTTACCAAATGCATTGGATGAAGATATATGTCCCACCCATCACATAATTTATAAGATATATATGTGATCCAAATGATCATAAAACATTCATCATATTAGAACCCATGAACATAAATGGTTTTCATAAAAATTTTATCATAACAGAACCTGTGGAATAGAAACTAGTTTCATATTTAATTAATCATTTCATCGTAGCATAACCCATTGAAAAAAGAAATGGGTTTCATAAGAATTTTATCATGGAATAACCCATGGATGAGAAAAACGTTACATAAAAATATTGTCATTATAAATATAAACCATATATAGAAAGAATAAATATAGTATCATTAGATTATATCCCTAGTAAAGATTATATAACATTAAAGTTTTTCATCCTAGATGGAAAATGGTTTTGAAAGATCATGTGGGACATTTCTTGAAGAAAAAAACCATTCCACTTTGAAAATAACTTTTTAAAATATAAATCATTTTCAATATATTTTTATTTGAAAATAAAATAGGAAACATATAAAGGTATCTTTAAAGATCATTTAAAATATTTCTTGAGTAAAATAACCCTTTCAGTTTGAAAAACAAATTTTAATACGAGTAGTTCACAAATAATTTTGAAAATCCATTTCTTTTAAAATATTCTTTGAAACTTATAATTTATGATTTAAAACTTTGATTATTCACAATAGTCGGAAATTAAGTTCATGCTGTACAAGTTAAAACAAACATTACTTTCACATATTTGGTAAAATATAAATGGAAACTGTTTGAAAAATGACATGAAGTTTCCTTTTTTGTTTAAAAAAATCAAAAAAGGGTAAAATTTTCTTAAATAAATCCTATGGGGAATGTGAAAACATTTTTTAAAACATTTTTTAAAAACATTATTATGGTATGAAAAGGGTTTTGGATAGAAGGGAGAAATAAAAATGATTTTTTATAAAAATATTATTTTGAAATCATGTGTACATAAAGAGAGGAAAATCAATGGAAAACATGTATTTATATGACATAAATATAAGATAGTAAAATTCATGAGTTTCTTGAGACAAGGACCATAATATGTTGCCATAGAATTTATAAACATAAACAATCCCAATAAATAATGAGATTGTATCATTAAACCATCACTATTTTGGTTACATTGAATCGTATTCCACATGAAAGAATAAAATTAAATAAATGTTAAAATAAAATGATAATAAATAAATTCAATATATTTCCTTTAAATGGGATGTATATACATCTCATAAAAGAATATATGAGTTTACCATATCTTATGTCCCAAAAGGCAATTTGATAAAAAAAATATTGCATTAATGTAACACCCCAAGCTTCCACGGTACGTTTCCCTTCGAATAATGCGATAGCGTGTGTTGTACGCAACCTTGAGTTCTAACACACACCACAACTAATTAAACTAGCCGTTGTGAATAGTAATACCTACTTTTTGAAATCATATATATTTTATATTTCAAAATGGACTTCATTTTTGGATTCGGAATATCGAAATTAGCCTAGGGTGAAATTTTGGTACTTTTCGGATAACTTTTATATTTTGATGAATAGTGAAAATTACTAAATTTTAATTAAAAACAACTTTTTTAATCAAAATAATTAATAGTGATAAATTGTGAATTTGAGTGGTTTTAAAGTATATTTAGAATATATTTTTACCATTTAATATAATGTTGGTCATTGGACATAATTTTACAATTAAACCGAACATAAACAAGTGTCAATCTTTTGATAGTTATTACCTCTTAAAAAACACGCTTTTTGTTTTGACAGCGGGAATTAATTTTAAATTAATTTCTGCCACTTCTGTGTTTTGAATTTAGAAAAAATGGATTCCATATTTGGAATCAGGATGTCCAAATTGTGTAAATAGGTAACTTTTATTTTTAGACATTTTGAATAATTACTGTGGTAAATATTTTATTTACCATGGTTAAGGGTAAATCCGGTAAATAAGGGTTAAAAAATAATATTATAATAATACAAAATTAACCTAAAACGTGTCCTAACCTTATTGGTGGACACATACCCGACCATGAGCATCCTTGGGTCAATTTGGGGACCCCTTGGAGCCACTTGTATGTGGTAGGGACACTTTATATTAATAAAGTTAAAATAAAAATAAAAATGGCATAAGCTTACATCTTTTAGAAGAACAATTTTTACATAGGGTTATACATGTTGGATTTTCGATTATAAATATTCATTAGAAAGCTAAAAAGATTTCCTACATGATGATATTTTATTTATAATTTTTAGACATCAAATAAGTTAAATTATTAATGACACAATAATGATGCAATGTTTACCTCATTAATAAATCATTTAAATAAATAAGATTATAATGATTAAAATATTATATAAAACCTGTCCAATTCTAATTGGTTGATGTTATTTAGAAAATGAGTCATTTTATCTTCGACCTCAATTATTTTTGGACCATTACAAACCGAATTTAATTATATTATAAAGTAATACTTTCACTCTTTCCTAAAGAGCCCCTCCTCTCCCTTATAAAAGGAGACCACTTCTACTCATTCCTCACACCTCTCAAGCCACTTGGCTCGGCCAAACTCTGCCCACATACTCTCCCAACATCCCTCACTACAACCTAGAGGCCTTAGTTCGATCAGAAAGCCAACCTAAGGAGCCCTTTTGATCAAATCAAAAGGAAGAACCCGAAGAAGAGGTAATGTTTTCACCACCCCTTTTCAAGTTCATTTCTTCTTCCACTTCTCCTTTCTTTGTTCTTACCATTCTAAAATAATAACTCCAGTATCTCACATATACTGTGATGTTATTATAAATATGGTAGAACCATATTCAGTATTCTATCCACCCTTTGAATAACATGTCACCATACGTGCGTACGTACGGCTTACCGTCTCCACGTCGTGGTGTAATTGTTATTCAGTATATTATTATTTGGATGGGTATAATAATGATGTGCAACTCATATAAATAATAAATATAACATGATAATGATTCTGTATATATGATATACTATCCAATTATATATTATTTTAATATCAAAATAATGATATTGTCGCTCGTGCGTACGTACGGACTACCGTCTCCACGAACGCGATGAGATTCATTCCCCATCGTATCCATCCAAGTATAATTATCATTTAATGATTTAAAAATGATGTTTAAGGACTTGATATCATTCTGGATATGAATAAGATACAACAAACATGACTTATGTAACAAAACATATAAAAGAAAATGAGTAAGTTAACACCCGAAACGACGATAATTCTAAGATATTATTAACAAATCAATGTTAAAAGATCATATATGATATCATATTAAAATATATGATTCTTGTATAATTTAATAACAATTATTTCACCATTATACAGGAGGTTAACCTACCCCAACCAAGGAAAAGTACAAGGTAAGGGTTATTTCACAATCTCTTCATTATCCGAGGTTGTATTATACGTAATAATCTACTGGGATCTCTTTATCATCCACATCCATGATTTTTCGAAATGTATTTCAAAACATTTTTACTATTTACAAGAATATGGGTTAAAGTCATTTATACCCTTGTTTGACTTTTTATAAGAGGTTTATAAATGAATCTTTCCGTCGTTTTCAAAACAAGGTCCTTTTTAACCTTTTCGACAGAATTGAGGTAAGAATGTTTTAACTTATACGGCGGGTGCGGTTATTTTCCGCCGTTATAAAATCGTCGAAGCTTTACTTACAAGCTTATAAGAATATTTTCAAAGAAAATGTTTTATTTTATATGGATCTTAAATGATTTCAAAATAAAAAGAGATATTTCTCTAAAAAGTGTTTTGATTTCATCTATGTCAACATCCTTTAATGGATTTTACGCGTATTTGAAGTTGATTTATTATAATACAAAACTTCTATATTGTATTGAAGGTTTTGTGATATGTTTGACTGTGGATGTGCTATTTTATACCATTCATAGTTTATGGTGAAACTATTGACATTGCGTATGCTAGTTTTAATCCGAATGTTTATGTTATATTTCAAACTTTTCTTCAGATGAATGTGCTAGACAAGTATGTTCCGGGTTGGGGACCGGTAAAAGTAAGCCCTCCAGGTTGGGGACTGGTTAAAGTAAGCCCTCCAGGTTAGGGACTGGTAAAAGTAAGCCCTCCGGTTTGGTCTCCGGTTATTAGAGGTACTCCGGGTTGGTGTCCGGTTATTAGAGGCACTCCGGGTTGGTGTCCGGTTATTAGAGGCACTCCGGGTTGGTGTCCGGTTATTAGAGGCACTCCGGGTTGGGTTCCGGTTAGAAGTAACCCCTAGGTCTTGGGATGAGGCCTAGACAATGAAATTAACGTTTGACATTATGCATTCCATAATTATGAAAGTGGTTATTGATTTTTGCATGTGATCATTCGATTAGTAGAATATCCATGTGAATATGTAAATGGCATTATTTCATTTTATTTATGCCATACCATGTTGAAAGTTCAAGTTTAAAAGGATTTTGTTTTAGTTATACATTGCCTTAAATGTTTATTCTTATTTATGAAAGTTTCCGCTATATTGATATCCTTACTGGGCATTTGAGCTCACCCCTTTTCTATGTTTTATTTTTCCCAGGAAGTGAAGATGTAAGTTATGAATGACCTGCAGGGATATTATGAGGGGATTATAGTGTGGATTTTGGAACATTATGTTGTTGTAGTAGTTTTTCATTTTATGATGTAATGTAAAACTTATGAATATATCTAGTGTTTCCAAGGCTACTAAACCAATCGGTCTTTCGAGATTTGATCTTTCTTGTGATCATGCCAATGTTACGAAGTAATGCACCGACTCTGGGTAGCTGGGGTCGGGGCGTTACAGTTGGTATCAGAGGAAGTTTAGTACAAACCTTGGAGGCTAGATTTAGATAAACTCTGATTAGAGCACGTAGACCTAAGATGAACTTTGAGGATTAGTATAGAAGAACTTCCTAGAATTTTGGTATTGTAGAGACTTTGTGAGTTTTCCGAGCAATACATCCCTGTCTGGATACGAGCAGGTAGAGGCGGCTTTGGCACAGATGTACCTAGGGGTAAAACCCGAAAACACCGCTTTGAGCTAGACTCGAACGGGAACTGGTGCACGACAACGGGCCTTGCTGCACTCTTGGTTACGACACTCCCGGGGGATATGCTTAGGATAATTTACATTTTCTTTACAAACCAATTTAAGTAATATATACGTAAGATGAGAGTAAATGACCTTGGTTAATCCTAATATGTTTCAAATTGAGAATATGGTGACATTTTAATCTCTAAATGATTTTACGACTACTATTACTCACACAATGCTTTCTAGTTTTAGTCAATGGCTGGATTCCAAGGAAGTCATAGTGACTTTGAGAATGATGTACAAGGTGGGAACGGTGGTGGCAATGAGCAACAAAATGGAATGTTGATAGGCGTAAAAGATATCGTCTTTATGCCAAATCAGTTTTCCAAAAATATGATCAACAACATATATATTAACCAACTCCCAGACGCAACAAGGAAGAGAAAGGTGATAAATGATAAGAGCTCCAACAATGGAGACCATGGAGAAAAGAACCCTCAATTTTCATCATGCAGGAAATGTGGAAAGAGACACCCAGGAAAGTGTCTCACTGGGACAACGAAATGTTTTATGTGCGGGAAGGAAGGACATAAAGTGAAGAATTGCCGAAGAAAAATGAAGAGTACTATGGAAGAAGATAAAAATGGTCCCAAGAGTCCATTTACAGTCATTTGCCGTAAATGTAGGGGACCTGGCCATTACCCGAGTGAATGTCCTATTCTATAGGATATTTTCTTGGTCAAAGAAGAAGCTATGTGGAAATAAATGGTTGGAGAAAAATTAGCACTACTTGTTGATGGGTTTACATTGGAATAATTTTCTCTTATATTTGTAACCCCGCAGTTTGCCATGTGAGAATGATATTTGAGGAAGAATTGTCTCTTCTCTTGTGGATATATGTATAAATAACCATTTGGTTTTATATGATCATTGGGGTTTGAGAAAATGATAAGTTATTATAATTTGGGATGAAAATGCAAAGTATGATATAACATTTGTGGTTAAATTATGTTATTTTGAGGAATTTATCTCATTTTGGTAATATTATAAAATATAGTTTTTGAAAAAGGACAACACGTAGACCGTGTGACAACCCGTCGCGTCGGACAAAGCTGTGAGAATCAAACCCACAACCAAAGTGCGATTGGTATTTATCGCCTACCACTGGACTACGTGAAGTCCCTGGTTAGTGTGACTATTTTTTTTTGGTTAAATGATTTTAGTGATCAATAATAAGATGATTTGGGATCTTATGTCTTATCAAATGAATACCCTTGGTATAGGAAAATGATTTGGTGATTAAGTGATAAATGTTATTTTGGAAGATGTTCGCTTTGTTGGGAACACTATATGCCCAAGGAAAATAGAATACAATGGGGTTTCATTTGTAGAGTAATGGTGGATTTTTATCTACGTTTTTATTTTTGATTTATAGTGATTTGGGTTATTTATGGAAATGATTAACCTATAATAGAGAATATGTGATAATGTTAATTACTTTTAAGTATGTGACTTTAAGAGTATTTGGTGTCATTTGGAGATACAATGTAACATGGGAGACTACATAATAAAATTCTTCTATGTTTTGGGTTTCAATATTAGTTTGGATTATATTAAAGGATTTTAAGGACAATTCGTTATTGAATGATATTGTCGGTTTAATTTTAGAAATTAAGATTAGTGCATATTTATCTCAATGAATATCCTTTTGGGGGATCATTAGATCATTCACTAACCATTCTGGTTTTGATTAATCTTCAAAGACAATGTAAATATATGGTTTATCCTACATGGATCATGTGATTCTATAGAAATTTATTCTAGTTCTTCCAGTGTGACCAAGTCTTCTTGAATACTCATCGTAAAAAAAATCAGTTAGTGGTGGAAATTTATTAAAGAATGAAAATCTACTTAAAATGTAAGTATATCTCATAATGTTCTTAGTCAATATCATAAATGAATTCCTCTTCCTTATGTAATGTAATTTAAAAAAAATGTTGTCCGTTTACTTTCCTACTAGGAGACTAATGGTCGTTTATCCCAACACAAGTTTGTGGTTTTCTCATTGTTAACTTTCTCCTAATCATGATTTCTATCCCTCTCCATCAGAACTTGACACTTAGTTTATCATCCATATCCATGTTTTCTTACATGGAATCCTAGTATGGGTTATCTTGGATGACCCTTATACCTCTCTTTCTTTCTTTTAAAGTGATAGTTTTATTGACTATTTTTCCGATGTGGGACTTTCCATTATATTCCCAAGAAAAATTTTAAAAATTGCGAGGACGCAATTTATTGAAGGAGGGGAGAATGTAACACCCCAAGCTTCCACGGTACGTTTCCCTTCGAATAATGCGATAGCGTGTGTTGTACGCAACCTTGAGTTCTAACACACACCACAACTAATTAAACTAGCCGTTGTGAATAGTAATACCTACTTTTTGAAATCATATATATTTTATATTTCAAAATGGACTTCATTTTTGGATTCGGAATATCGAAATTAGCCTAGGGTGAAATTTTGGTACTTTTCGGATAACTTTTATATTTTGATGAATAGTGAAAATTACTAAATTTTAATTAAAAACAACTTTTTTAATCAAAATAATTAATAGTGATAAATTGTGAATTTGAGTGGTTTTAAAGTATATTTAGAATATATTTTTACCATTTAATATAATGTTGGTCATTGGACATAATTTTACAATTAAACCGAACATAAACAAGTGTCAATCTTTTGATAGTTATTACCTCTTAAAAAACACGCTTTTTGTTTTGACAGCGGGAATTAATTTTAAATTAATTTCTGCCACTTCTGTGTTTTGAATTTAGAAAAAATGGATTCCATATTTGGAATCAGGATGTCCAAATTGTGTAAATAGGTAACTTTTATTTTTAGACATTTTGAATAATTACTGTGGTAAATATTTTATTTACCATGGTTAAGGGTAAATCCGGTAAATAAGGGTTAGAAAATAATATTATAATAATACAAAATTAACCTAAAACGTGTCCTAACCTTATTGGTGGACACATACCCGACCATGAGCATCCTTGTGTCAATTTGGGGACCCCTTGGAGCCACTTGTATGTGGTAGGGACACTTTATATTAATAAAGTTAAAATAAAAATAAAAATGGCATAAGCTTACATCTTTTAGAAGAACAATTTTTACATAGGGTTATACATGTTGGATTTTCGATTATAAATATTCATTAGAAAGCTAAAACGATTTCCTACATGATGATATTTTATTTATAATTTTTAGACATCAAATAAGTTAAATTATTAATGACACAATAATGATGCAATGTTTACCTCATTAATAAATCATTTAAATAAATAAGATTATAATGATTAAAATATTATATAAAACCTGTCCAATTCTAATTGGTTGATGTTATTTAGAAAATGAGTCATTTTATCTTCGACCTCAATTATTTTTGGACCATTACAAACCGAATTTAATTATATTATAAAGTAATACTTTCACTCTTTCCTAAAGAGCCCCTCCTCTCCCTCATAAAAGGAGACCACTTCTACTCATTCCTCACACCTCTCAAGCCACTTGGCTCGGCCAAACTCTGCCCACATACTCTCCCAACATCCCTCACTA